>OZ026601.1:11832258-11847258 GCA_964020085.1 Micromussa lordhowensis | reverse complement strand
TGACCAGCATCTGAAACAGGTGTCCCATCGACTCCATGAGAATGGGCTGACAATCAACCTACCGAAGTGTCAGTTCCGAGTTCCCACTATACTGTTCTTTGGCAATGTGTTCTCCGAAAAGGGTATGTCACCTGATCCGAAGAAGGTTGAAGCTCTACAAAATGTTGCTCCACCAGCCAATGGCTCTGAAGAACGAAGCCTTCTTGGCTCCGCTGCATTCTGCTCTCGCTTCGTTAAGGACTTTGCATTAATCACCAGGGCCGGGTTGTTCGAAAGCCGATTAACGCTAACCCAGGATTAAAAGTTAACTGAAGTAATAATTTTTCTTGTATAAATATGTCTTTCACTGCGCATGTTTTGTATAGGTTTAGATTATTCAAACTCAAAACTGAAGGACAAACAATACAAACAGAAAAAATCACCAAAAAGTTGCAAATTCGCAGTCAAAATTCACGCCCTGGGTTAGCGTAACCGGGCTTTGAACAACCCGGCCCAGACTTCTTCGACAGTTGACCTGTGATGGAGCAAGGTGGCAATGGACTCAAGAGCCTGAAAGCAGCATTGTCCACCACGACCACTTTGGGATACTTCGACCCAAAGAAACCTACTTCTATGTTTGTCGATGGTAGCCCTATCGGTCTAGGCGCCGTCCTAACCCACGAGGAAGAGTCGAGCACGGAAATGACACCGTTGCACTATGCAAGTTGCCGCTCACTCCCACTCTAGCAAGGTATCCCTCTTTCAATCTACTGGGCAGTCAAGCGATTTCACCTGTTTGTGTATGGCAAAGAGTTTAAGGTTATCACTGACCATAAGCCCTTGGTGTCTTTCTTCAACAACCAATCTTCTAAACCATCTGCCAGGATAGAACGTTGGCTCTTAGAGCTACAGCAGTATTGTTTCACTGTGGAGTACCGCCCTGGTGCCTCCAACCTAGCCGACTACGTGTCAAGGCACCCAGTGGGAGATCCTGAATCTCACAGCTATGACGTAGAATCTGAGGAACACATTTCATTGGTTGCAAGGAATGCTGAACCGAAAGCAGTGAAATTGTCTGAGATAGAGCCTGCTACAGCAAAGGATCCAATGCTTCAAGCTGTCATGTTGCTGTCAAATCCGGCTGCTGGCACAAAGCCCCTCCTGATGCATCATTATCTGAACTGTCACGTTATGAGCAAGTGAAAGAGCATTTAACATGTACAGACACTGTTTGTTGAAATCTGATCGCCTCGTGGTACCTGCTATGTGACAAGAACGAATTGTTGACATTGCTCATGAAGGCCATCTGGGCATAGTAAAGACGAAGGCTCTTCTGCGAGAGAAGGTGCGGTTCCCATGCATGGACAAGATGGTAGAAATGAAGGTCAAGGCTTGCTTACCATGTCAAGAGGTTACCCCAGTTTACACAAGAGAAGCGCTTCAGATGTCAGTATTACCTGACAGCCCTTTTGATGAAGTCAGTGCGGACTTTGCGCATGTGGATGGTCAGACATTACTCCTAGTAATTGATGACTACTCGAGATTTCCGTTCGTTGAACCAGTGTCATCTACATCTGCTAATGCTGTCATCCCCAAGTTGGATCAGCTATTTTTCACATTTGGAGCTCCCCGTGTAGTCAAATCTGAAAATGGCCCACCGTTTAAGGGAGAAGAGTTACCTGTTTACCTGTTCCAGTGAGGCAAACTCAGACCTCTCAATCCGGTGATCCACCATGCCACCGTTGCGCAGATCATCCAGGAAGCGAATTTCCCGAAAGATTCTGGACTTATAGTTTGAGTTTAAGTTAGAACTGTGGACTGCGATGGTAGAACTGTTTGAACTTAAAACCATTGCTTAGTAACTGTTTAGTTGTTTTCAAACACAGGTTGGAAAGTTCTCAACTAGGAGGATGGGGACGTACTGTTCATTTGCATACTTCGTATCGCTAACGACTATGGGAAATGTATCTTGTCAATCAGCAAGGCGACCCTATGTGACTGGCGATTGAGGATCTATTAAAATTCTTCGTTTATCTTTTGCATCTTGTGTTGATACCAAACGGAAACCTTACAGAACTCAGGAGCGTTGAAGAAAAACCTCCTGCTCAACTCAATGAATTGCTGAGCGAGTTCGTACTCACTATCAAAACCGAAGATGAAAATGAATCTTAAAAATATTAATTATCTTTGTCTCTCCTTTAAAAGTAAAGTCGGCAAATTAGCGTGTAAATAAATAACAAACTAAAAATATGTAGTTGTCCACAGAGAATAAACATCGCGCCACGTTGCGGATTTGACAGTGTTTTTGCTCTTGCACTTAAATGACTTCCAATCTTTGACATGTGTCGGTCATGAAAAGATCTCAGTTTTATGAAATAAAACATCATACCATGGGAAGTGCACACGAACGATTTTTATTCACCAGTTGCGATGCAAAAATCGTTTTTGTGCACTTTCCATGGAATAATCTCTATTTGTTACATTTAAGTTAGTGGTATACCGAGTGGTAACAAATTGATAAAAACGATATCATATCCTCACATGTGAAGATATCATTTTGATAACATTTTTTTATCCCTTTAACTACACTTAAATTTGTTGGTGTATGATCGATCCTCATCGGTCGTCTTCGGCAATCTTCGGTAATCTTCGAAAATTGTTCAGAAATCTGCGCTCACTTGTGAAGTATTTTTCAACACTCGAAGACAAATCTCGTACCTCCTTGTGGCCATGTAATATCTTCTATTTATCGTTACGTTATTGTGTTTTGTAGATCCTGTTAAAAAGGGGAAAATCTGTGAATTGTTTCTTCACTTGGTGTGTCCGTAATCTTGTCGCTATTTCGCTTCTGTCAACTAGGTTTTTCATATCATTCATGAAATTAATCTAGTACAATGGACACAAATTTACTTTTGTAGCTCGAGTTCTAGAAGTGAAACATTTTCCATCCTCAATATAGTACTTAATTAATGTGGACCCTAGATTATGGATTTGCACAGGACCTTCATCGCAGTTTCTCCCCTTCCATCCTGCAGGACATGGCTGGCAGGTGTAGCCATCCTCGGTCGTCTGACAAGTAGCTCCGTTCCTACACGGGGCTGACGCACATTCATCAACTTAGGAAAAAAAAAGAAAACAAGCTACAAACGTGATGTTTTTAAATTAAGATCGTGGGTTAACGAAGAACTTAACACTCCAGTGTGAAACAAATAACACACACACACACACGCACACACAAAAATGTTCTAAGATCCTCTAAATTCCTAAGAAAAAACACTTTAAAAACAACAACATATTTTATTTATCGCAATTTACATTTATAGATAAAATTACAACTTTTTAATGTTTACAATATACCTTTTCAGTTTATAAACGTTTTAACGTTTTTCCAGATCTGTTTTAACTCCTATTTTTGAACTTCAATCATGAGCACAGATCGCTCTAATAAATTTTTAATGATATTTTATGTTTACTTTTATAATGCAGTAATCACAAAAATGTTCTAAGATCCTCTAAATTCCTTAAAAACACTTTAAAAGCAACAACTTTATTTATTACAATTTACATTTATCGATAAAATTCCAACTTTTTTGTTTAAAATATACCTTTTCAGTTTATAAATATTAAATAATTTAGAGTATGCGGGTCAAGTAAACCATTCGGTTTTCTAGTTGGTCCCCATATTTACAAAATTAGGCTTCAACTACTGTAGAGTGAGTAGCTCACCACAATTAGCCCATTTCCCAATATAGACGGAGGTTAATGAACACCATTCTCTGTGATGAGCGACCTTGGTACAGGAATGGTAAGTCACTCCTCCATACGTAAAAGGAATAGCACAACACTGGCCTTGAGGATTATCTGTCTTTCTTCCAGCTGGACATGGAGTCTCTGTGGAAAAATAGTGGATCTGATTGAAGAACTTATCTAGTATTACGAGGATAGGAGTGAAAAGTGAAAAACGGCACTACCGCCATTTTGAATTTGGAAATCGTACTCGTCTCACAGTTGGTTCCTTCAAATCCATCAGGACACTCGCAAGAGTAAGAGTCATCTCCAGTTACTGTGCAGGTTCCTCCATTCTGGCAAGGGGTGTCTGTGCACGAATTCACTGTCAGATACAAAGGAAATGCACAATGATATTTTACTCTACTCTATACTCTGAAAAAGACCGCAGAAGGCGGTCGAAAATTCAGTTTTAACGTTTTTTAGATCTGTTTAAACTCCTTTTTTTAAAATTTTAATCATGAGCACAGAACGCTCCAATAATTTTATAATGATATTTTATTTTTATTTTTATAATGCAGTAATCTGTAATCTGTAGCGTCTAATTTTAGGAAACTGTGCCTTAGAAAATCTCAGTAACTTGTTGAAGTAATTGAATATATTTGAAGGTGATATATAAATACTACAGTCCTTTATCATGCCTCTCCGCCTCATGAAGTAAAGAAACCTTCAGCTGTATGAAACAGACGCTTACAACAACTTTGAATTTGGATAAAAGCAAACAATTTAACTATCATTGTGAAAGTTATGGAATACGAGTTTGGTATCATGTGGCATTTCCTTACCGCAGTTAGCCCATTTCCCAATATAGACGGAAGTTAATGAACACCATTCTCTGTGATGAGCGACCTTGGTACAGGATTGGTAAGTCACACCTCCATACGTAAAAGGAATAGCACAACACTGGCCTTGAGGATTATCTGTCTTTCTTCCAGCTGGACATGGAGTCTCTGTGGAAAAAGTAGTGGATCTGATTGAAGAACTTATCTAGTATTAAGAGGATAGGAGTGAAAAGTGAAAGACGGCACCACCGCCATTTTGAATTTGGAAATCGTACTCGTCTCACAGTTGGTTCCTTTAAACCCATCAGGACACTCGCAAGAGTAAGAGTTGTCTCCAGTTACTGTGCAGGTTCCTCCATTCTGGCAAGGGGTGTCTGTGCACGAATTCACTGTCAGATACAAAGGAAATGCACAATGATATTTTAGTCTACTCTATACTCTGAAGGAGACCGCAGAAGGCGGTCGAAAATTCAGTTTTAACGTTTTTTAGATCTGTTTAAACTCCTTTTTTTTAATTTTAATCATGAGCACAGAACGCTCCAATAATTTTATAATGATATTTTATTTTTATTTTTATAATGCAGTAATCTGTAATCTGTAGCGTCTAATTTTAGGAAACTGTGCCTTAGAAAATCTCAGTAACTTGTTGAAGTAATTGAATATATTTGAAGGTGATATATAAATACTACAGTCTTTTATCATGCCTCTCCGCCTCATGAAGTAAAGAAACCTTCAGATGTATGAAACAGACGCTTACAACAACTTTGAATTTGGATAAAAGCAAACAATTTAACTATCATTGTGAAAGTTATGGAATACGAGTTTGGTACCATGGGGCATTTCCTTACCGCAGTTAGCCCATTTCCCAATATAGACGGAAGTTAATGAACACCATTCTCTGTGATGAGCGACCTTGGTACAGGAATGGTAAGTCACTCCTCCATACGTAAAAGGAATAGCACAACACTGGCCTTGAGGATTATCTGTCTTTCTTCCAGCTGGACATGGAGTCTCTGTGGAAAAAGTAGTGGATCTGATTGAAGAAATTATCTAGTATTAAGAGGATAAGAGTGAAAAGGGAAAGACGGCACCACCGCCATTTTGAATTTGGAAATCGTACTCGTCTCACAGTTGGTTCCTTCAAATCCATCAGGACACTCGCAAGAGTAAGAGTTGTCTCCAGTTACTGTGCAGGTTCCTCCATTCTGGCAAGGGGTGTCTGTGCACGAATTCACTGTCAGATACAAAGGAAATGAACAATGATATTACTTGTTGAAGTTATTGAATATATTTGAAGGTAATAGATAAATACTACAGTCCTTTATCATGCCTCTCCGCCTCATGAAGTAAAGAAACCTCCAGCTGTATGAAACAGACGCTTACAGCAACTTTGAATTTGGATAAAAGCAAACACTTTTACTATCATGTGAAAGTGATGGAATACAAGTTTGGTATCATGTGGCATTTCCTTACCGCAGTTAGCCCATTTTCCAATATAGACGGAAGTTAATGAACACCATTCTCTGTGATGAGCGACCTTGGTACAGGAATGGTAAGTCACTCCTCCATACACAAAAGGAATAGCACAACACTGGCCTTGAGAATTATCTGTCTTTTTTCCAGGTGGGCAATAACTGATAACTTTGGAAAGAAGTAACGTTTGAGATTATGATCTTGTAATTTCGTTCTTTTAAATAAAGATGGGGGCCCTCGTGACTTAACCAAATAAAAAAGTGATCCGCTATGATGTAACGGTACCCTGTAATGCTTTAGAAGATAACGAGCTTCTTACTTTTACTGAAACATTTACTCTAACTTTGTATAGTTTGTGGTTCGCAAAATCATGTCAAACCAGTGCCTCTTATGGTAGTTAGTTCCTCTAGTTAGATTCCTTTGCTTTAGTTCCTTTCAAGGATGTAGTTTCAATATATTTTTACCTTGAAATATTCTTGTCATGCATACTCCAACAACATAGAAATTTCGAGTCATGTTGCTCTCAATTGGGTTGACCCGAAAAATGAAATGATTTAAGAAGCATCTTGTTTTCTAATCAAAGGTGTCAAATTCTCAGCTGCTTTTTTATCATATCTTACCAGAAGCTATTGTTATGCTCCAAATGACCAGTGTGCAGATGCCAGTACTTGATACCATAGTTGTTTTCAGCTGAACATGTGAAGAAAGAACTGTCAAGCTAAGATAGATGCAAACTTTTACTAGTATTGTATTATAATGTTATCTAGGCTACCGTGTTTGATACCATTTTAATCAAAAAATTCAAGATAGAAGCATTAAGAATCTGTAAAAATGTCTAGTGTGGCACCTGATACCAGCTGTGCTTCGTCTTTTCAGTCACAAATGCGTCTGTCGTTCTTTCTAAATATTGTGATTAATTTTATTTGTTTTACTTTCATTTTAGGTGAATTGAGTTAAAGTTTACGTTTGCCAGCGGAGTTTGCTTCATTTCTACAACCTCCTCCGAGGTTGGATTAAGGCGGGAGTAAACATGAATTGGCGTGAAATTTGAAGTCATATAAAAAAAGGAAATTTTTAGGATTAAGATAGGTTGGAAACACTACCAGACAGTTGACTCCCGCAAACGAGAGCCCCAGGTTGCTAGGGGACTGTTTGGTATCCGTCTACTAATTCTTCTCTTCAAATTTCAATTTTCCAAATCCATCAAATCTTCAACATTTCATATTTTCCTCAATTTAACCTATCCTTTGAGAAAAAAATATCTATTTCTCAAAATGCCCAAAAATCACCCAAAAAGTTACACAAAACTGCCAAACAGTGGTTAATGAGATAAGCAGAGAGATTTAGTGTCGCTTGAAACGAAGAAAGAAAGAAAGGCCGTGTTAAGCGACCTCAAAACAGCTTTCACGGTTACCCCCGCGTTAAGACTGTTTCATTTCATAAGACCAATGAAATAACTGTGGGTGCATGTATTTGACTCTGGCGGCATTAATTTGTATTTGGCGGTAAGTATTTGACTTAAGATACAAAAACATGTTTTCTTCTATATTTCCGTTCCCATGGTGTCAAGGACCACTATAGGGTTGGAAAAAAGGTAAGACCGTCGTTAAAGCGTTATTACTCACACAAACTGCCAATTTCTTAAAGCAACGCTCTACGAACATTATTCATTATGCATCACTTTGTCATGAACATGAGATCGAAAAATATTAAACCGAATTTTCTTCAGTTGCCTTCTTCCTAAGCAAACTATCCAAGTAATAACTGAATCTGCCATTTGCCACTAATTGTATTTCAGATGTGTTGTGTGTAGTGTACTACAGAACGGATTGTGGACGGTTACATCTCTAGTCTGCACGGTCCCTTCTAATCCCCCTGTCCAACGACTTTGAAGATCAGACTTGATAGCTTTCTTGCAAATAGCTCTGTAATTTTTGCAACTCTCGATTAGGCGCATATTTCCACGCCCTTTATTTACTCTTTAGAAAGATAGAAAAAGTGGCCTGGTGGTGGGTTAGCTGTAACATCAGCCAGTACATACTACTCAGCTAGAAGATAACAATTCTTCTCTAAACGTGGCTTAAACTTCCAACACGATGGAAACGTGCTCTGCTTTTCGAATTCCCCAACACAATAAAATAGGAAGGTAGGGTCTCGAAGAAGGAAAAGGTGAGTAAATATGGCAAATATGCTTTTAGTGAAATCTTCTTAGCATAGGGGCATGCCGGTCTAAACTAAACTGGAAGAATGGCTAAAAAGACTTTACACGGGCTAAAGTAACGTTTACACGGGCTCTCGCAAATAATTTCTCCGCATCCATTTTCACAGTAACCCTTTTTAAAAGTGAAACTCACGAGTTCAAACATTCATTTAGGACCCGAAATGTCTTCTCAGCTACAATTTCAGTTTACTCGAATTAAGTTTTAACTTACCCTCACACAAAGATGACAACCTATAGGTGTTTCTCCAGTCTTACCTCCTCAGAAGCTTGGTTAAACTAACACTATCAATTGAATTTACACGAGTCTAATTTAATAATAACAACTGTAGCAGCATATGACAAACCTGAGGCATTTTTGTCCGATCTTTTCGTTGCCACAGTGTCAAATACTATAATTGATTGAAGGTTAAATAATAAAAGAGGAAGACTGAAAAAGTCAAATAGGTCATTTTGATTAAAGTAAAACACTTCACCTTGCTTTATGAGACTAATTCTTTGAATCAGGATGCGTTTATGATTCTTTGGGAATTAGTTAGTACATAATAATAAGGTCAGACAATGTAAGAGATGCCCGGTTGTCTTGTCTTCGTATTGATACAATTCAATTAATTAGCAGTTAAATACGCTGACCCCCTCAGTGTTATTTTACTCGTTTGTTATAGTTATTTCTTGTAATCAGCTTTTTAAACAAAATTTTGCTTACATTTATATTATTTAGTTTTTGCTGAGTATTTTACGAGCCAAAGATCTGCGACCAAGAGAAGAATATCAAGAGTTTTAAAACTTCACAGTAGAATTTGCGTTGAGTAATGTGCCGTATGAAGCTCAATACCTTTTTTCTTTTTCGTTTTGCGTTAAGTGCCTTCAGTACGGTCGAGACATGTCTCCTAATTGTACAGCCTATATTTGGCTTACCACAACAAATCAGGCTTCCCGCGATGAGGAAAACAAAGACTCCGATATGGATGCTCTTGATTCACTGTTGAACTATGTAGCTACGTTTCGTATATCTATATATATACATATATATATTACCAAGTTTATAACCTCCTTATTGTGATATGTATTTGGATTCATTCAGTTAGGTTCGTTTCGTTTAATTTAGTTGAATAGTTTTCATATTTTTCATATTGTTTTCCCATTTTCACAGCAGCCCTTTTTGAAAGTAAAACTCACAAGTTACAAACATTCATTCAGAACCCGAAATGTCTTCTCAGTTACAATTTCAATTTACTCGGATTAAGTTAAAACTTACCCTCACACAAAGATGACAACCTACAGTTGTTTCTCCAGACTTACCTCCTGAGAAGCTTGGCTAAACTAACACTATCAATTTAAATTAAACGAGTCTAATTTAATAATAACAACTGTAGCAGCAAACGACAAAAATTGAGGCATTTTTCTCCGATCTTTTCGTTGCCGCAGTGTCAAATACTATAACTTTGAAGGTTAAATAATATGAAAAACGGACTGAAGTAGTAAAATATGTGCCTTGATGTATGAGACTAATTCATAAATCAGGATGCATTTATTGATTTCTTGTGAATTATTTAGTACATGAGTACGATGTCAGAAAACGTGAAAGTGGCCCAGTAGTCCTGCCTCCTTGTTGAAACAATTCAATTAATTAGCAGTTAAATACGCTGTAACCCTGTTATAATTATCTTGGGTAATTAGTTTTTAGAACGAATTATGGTTAATGTTTTAGTATTTTGTTATTGTGCGAATTTTACTACCCAAAGATTTGCGTCCCAGAAATTGCCTTGCCTTCTTATTGAAGCAATTTAATTATTATTAAGTCGAATGCGCAATTAGCCGCTGTTTTAAAAATTGACTTGTGTGTTATGATTATTTTTTTTGTAAGTAGCTCTTGGAACGAATCAAAATTCATCTTTTATTCTTAAGTTTCTGCTAATAATTCCACTAGCCAAAGATTTGCGAGCAGTAGCTGTTTGACCCATGTTCATTTTGTAACAGAAACCTGTCCTCACTTGCAATTTCAATTAACGAATGTTCATCTTCACCAAAGATGACAACCTTGAGTTGTGTTTATAGCCTTTACCTCTCCTGACGCGTGCTTAAGATTATCAGCATCATTTAAAATTTCGTAAGTGCTATAAACTAAAGTGGCATATGTCAAACTAAGACACTTTCTTCAATATTTCCATAAATATTGCGTCAGGCAAAGGAACTAGCAACAAGACGTAAATGAAAGAAATATCTTTAAAAGCATTACATTCTTGAAAATGAGATGCTGTATTTATTTTATAATGAACAGCAAACAGAGAATTGGCAAATGATCGTGTTATTTGATTATTTCTGTTTATTATTGTTCCTGAAAAGCCCTACTGGAAAGGTGACAATAAAGTATGTGTACATGTACGTTATTTTAAGAGCATTTAAATTAAATACCGAAAATAAACGGTTTGATAAAACAAGCAAAAACGCATGCGCTGGTTATACGTCTAACGAATAATGCACGAACGTGTGAGTTTCGAGAACTCTAGAGAATGAAGAGTTGCTCGAGGCCTGGCCGAGAGCATGCTCTATCTCTAGTGTCTAGAAATCGGGAATGAGAGAAAAACGTTTTATTGCGGTCATGATGTCACATTCTTTTTTATGCGTAGCAACGAAAACACCTTCTGCAAGCGGATGGAACAGCACGGTTTCTACAACCTTCTCCGCAGTTGGATCAAGACTGTTTAATTTCATAGGACCAATAAAAAAATAACTGTGAATTGACTTAAAGTTTACTTGGATCAAATGTGGTGGCATGTGTTTGACTTAAGATACAAAGACACGTTTTCTGCTATATTTTCGTTCCCACATCGTCAAAGACTACTATAGTGTTGTAAAAAAGGTAAGACCTTCGTAAAAAACCATATTATTCACCCCCCAAAAAAATTCTTAAAACAACGCTGTACGAACATTATTTATTATGTATCACTGATCATGAACATGAGATCGAATAATACTAAACTGAATTTCCTTCAGTTTCATTCCTAAGTAAACAATCCAATTCATAATTGAATCCTTTGCCACTACTGATTTCACTTCATATGTGTAGTGTGTTGTTTACCACAGAAGGGATTATGGACGGTTAAATTTCTAGTCTGCACTATCGCTTATAATCCATCCCCTTGTCCAATGACTTCAATTGGAGGTCAGTCTTGAGAGGGTTTTTTCTTTGCCAATAAATCTGTAAGTTTTGTAGCTCTCGATTAGGCGCATTTTTCAGCGCTCTTTATTTCCTTTTAGGAAAGATGGAAAAAAGTGAAATCTTCGTAGCTTGTGAGCATGAAGAATTAATTGCGAAGAATGGTTAAAAGACTTGTGACTAAAGAAGTATGAAAAGAAGTAACGTTTACACGGGCTATCGCAAATAATTTCTTCGTAACCATTTTCACAGTAACCCCTTTTAAAAAGTAAAACGCTCGAGCTAAAAACATTCATTTAGGACCCGTCTTCCCAGTTACAATTTCAATTTACACGAATTATATTAAAACTTACCTTCACACAAAGATGACAACCTACAGGTTTTTCTCCAGTCTTACCTCCTCAGAAGCGTGGCTAAACTAACACTATCAATTAAAATTACTCGAGTCTAATTTAATAATAACAACTGTAGCAGCATATGACAAAACTGAGGCATTTTTCTCCGATCTTTTCGTTGCCACAGTGTAAAAGACTATAAGTGATTAAAGGTTAAATAATAAAAGAGAAAGACTGAAGTAGTCAAATAGGCTATTTTGATTAAAGTGAAACACTTCACCTTGCTTTAGGAGACTAATTCTTTGAATCAGGATGCGTTTATGATTCTTTGGGAATTAGTTAGTACATAATAATAAGGTCAGACAATGTAAAAGAGGCCCGGTTGTCTTGTCTTCGTATTCTTCGTATTAGTCAAATACTTCACCTTGCTTTATGAGACTAATTCTTTCAATTTCTCGGCTGTTTCCATTTTCACAGTAACCCTTTTTAAAGGTAAAAGGCACGAGCTAAAAACATTCATTTAGGACCCGAAATGTCTTCTCAGTTACAATTTCAAGTTACTCGAATTATATTAAAACTTACCCTCACACAAAGATGACAACCTACAGGTTCAGTTTCTCCAGACTTACCTCCTCAGAAGCTTGGCTAAACAAACACTATCAATTTAAATTAAAGGACTCTAATTTAATAATAACAACTGTAGCAGCATATGACAAAAATTGAGGCATTTTTCTCCGATCTTTTCGTTGCCACACCACAGTGTCAAATACTATAAATGGTTGAAGGTTAAATAATAAAAACGGAAGACTGAAGTAGTAAAATATGTTATTTTGATTAAAGTAAAACCCTGTACCTTGATGTATGAGACTAATTCATAAATCAGGATGCATTTATTGATTTCTTGCGAATTATTTAGTACATGAGTACGATGTCAGACAACGTGAAAGTGGCTCAGTAGTCCTGCCTCCTTGTCAGTGAAACAATTCAATTAATTAGCAGTTAAATACGCTGTAACCTTGTTATAAATATTTTGCCAGTGGAGCTAACAGCCTTGTTTCTACAACCTCCTCCGAGGTTGGTTTAATTTCATAAGACCAATGAAATAACTGTGAATTGAGTTAAAGTTTACTTTTGCCAGCAAAGATGGCAACCTTGTTCCTGCAGTCTAACCTCCTCTAAGGCTGGATTAAGAGTGACAACTGTCGCGGCATGTATTTGACTTAAGATACAAATACATATTTTCTGCTATATTTCGGTTCCCATAGTGTCAAGGACCACTACAGGGTTTAAAAAAAGGTCCGTCGTAAAACGTTATTACTCACACCAACTTATGTCTTAAAACAACGCTGTATGAACATAATTCATTATGTTTCGCTTGGTCATAAGCATGAGATCGAACAATATAAAACTGAATTTCCTGCTTCAGTTGCCTTCCTAAGCAAACTATCCAATTAATAATTGAATCTGTCAGTTGCCACTAATTGTATTTCGTATGTGTAGTGTGTTGTGTACCACTAAACGGATTATGGAGGGTTAAATACCCACTCTGCACTATAGCTTATAATTCCCGTTTCAAAAGATTTTGCTGATCAGTCTTGATAGTTTTTTTGCAAATAGCTTTGTGCGTTTTGCAGCTTTCGATTAGGCGCATTTTCCGAGCTTTTTTTTTTACTTTTGGAAAGATGGAAATTTAGTGGCCTGGTGCTCGGTTAGAAGATTTGTTTAATATCAATGTAACGTCAGCCAGTAAATACTAATCAGCTGGAAGATTAAAATCCTCTCCAAACGTGTTCCTAAACTTTGAGTTCCCCAACACAACTTTTAAGGGCATCACTTGTTGAACTAACGTTTACACGGGCTCTCGCAAATAATTTCTCGGCCGTATCCATTTTCACAGCAACCTCGCACGAGCTAAAAACATTCATTTAGGACCCGAAATGTCTCCTCAGTTACAATTTCAATTTACACGAATTAAGTTAAAAGCTACCCTCACACAAAGTCTTACCTCCAGTCTTACTTCCTCAGAAGCTTGGCTAAACTAACAGTTTAAATTACACGAGTCTAATTTAATAATAACAACTGTAGCAGGACATGACAAAGGTGAGACATTTTTCTCCGATCTTTTCGTTGCTATAAAAGACGAAGACTGAAGTAGTCAAATAGGCTATTTTGATTAAAGTGCCCATATCATCAAAATTTTTATTTTCCCATCTGATTCTATGTTTCATGCAATGAACTTCTGCGAAAAAATGTTTCGATTTGGATAAAAAGCGATTTTTTAATTAAGTTTTAAAAACCTGAAAATCCTATTTTCTTGCGGTCGACCCGTGCCGCTGATCACAGCATCGACATGCTCAGAATTGTGACGTAGATTCAGGAACGTGTGAGTTCAGGCTTGACTTATCTCGCTTGTTTTACCTCTGTAAATTTAGCTTCGTAGTCCATGCAAAATTCTCCTTTCCAGCATTTTGTATGAGCTACTAACTTACATTTACAGAGGTAAAACAAGCGAGACGAGTAAAGCCTGAAGTCACGTGTTCCTTAATCTACGTCACAACTCATTCAAAACGAAGGGAAGACTGGTGCGAATGGTGGACCAAAATGGCGGCAAATTTGAACGATTTAAAAACTTCTAAGAAAGATTGCATTTTATCGAAATCGAATTTTTCTTTCGCAGAAGTTCATTGGGTGATATATAGAATCAGATAGGAAAATCAAAAATTTGACGATATGGGCACTTTAAAGTGCCTATAAACCCAAAATTTTTTATTTGCTTAATTTAATCTTGTTATAATTCTGAGCAAAATGGCGCAAAAATTTTTGTTTTTCGTCAAATCCGGAATTTTTTATGAATTTTCAAAGTGGCGGAAAATCGAGATTCGAAAACCCATCACCGAACCGCGGAACCTGCCGAAAGGGAATGGGTCGAGTGGAATTCGTGACGTAAAACCCGGACTGTAAGCTTCGCGTGTTGAGACTTCGATTAGAGCTGAAACCATGCCTGAGAGATGCGTTGTTTTCGGCTGTAGCAATGTTTGAAGCAAAGAAAAAGGGATACTCCTTCATCCCAAACCGTTTTACGGTAAAAGTGAGAGCGAAAAGCAAAGGCGAATGAGGAAGTGCGTTGATCTTGTGAAATCTAAACGTGCTTATTGGGAACCCAGCGAGCATTCGGCGGTCTGCTCTGAGCACTTTCACAGAGGAAGACTACACCAACCGATTCGCTGATGATCTGGTGTTTTTCCAACCAGGCACGCTCGTTCTGTT
>OZ026601.1:11814758-11827258 GCA_964020085.1 Micromussa lordhowensis | reverse complement strand
CCGCTTCTCACCTCAAACCAGTCTGATGTTCCTCTACCCTCGAGGATGCAGCTTGAGCTCTGATCATACAGGTCTCTAATGATGTTGATGTATATACTAGTGGTGCCGTACTCTTGCATGATGATCCATAACTTCTCTTTGATAACGCTATTAATGCTTTCCTGAAGTCGACAAAGTTCACATAGATGGGGGCCTGCCATTCCAAGTGTGAATATCTGTTCCATAGTTCCCCTTCCTTGTCTGAAGCCAGCCTGCTCCTGGCGTAGCCTCACATCTACAGCAATCTTTACTCTGTCAATCAGAATTCTACAGAAGATCTTCGATGGCACCTCAGAGACTTTGTACTTGGCAAACTCGTTGGGCATCGCGTCCAAAGTCCCGTTTGCCAACAAAATGATGACAGCAATCTCGCCTTATATCGCATAAGGATTCCCGATCGCACAGATTGAAAATTGACAATTTAGTTGACAGTTGCTTGCCAATGTAATTGAAACTTAACGGTTATTTTGAAAATAGGGCAGAACAATTTAGCGTCTGAGCCTGAATGATAACGTGCCTTTCTCAAATTATCTTTCGGGTACAAATTTCTATTATTTTACTTTGAGTCAAAGTAACGATCTGCGGTTATTTATGTAATACCAGCTGTGCTACGTCTTCCCAGCTTCAATTCGAATTGGTTAAAAACTCACCTTCAGTTGCACAGACAACAGCCTTGTTTCCACGGGTTCAGTCTTACCTCCACAAGGCCGTCCGCAAAAGTTTGGTTTAATTTAACTTAGTCCAGTTCTGGTCCCCTCTCTGTCACTCGACGCTACGCTTGGGTAGAGACAGGGTCTAGAGACAATTGTCTGTGCAGAGCGCAGGGTGTCGATTTCACCCAATTAAAATTATACATGGCGAGTGAGGTCTGTAACATTCGGAAAACTTTTCAATTAACTTGGAGGAATGGAATGTCAGTGGCATGTCTAAGCTTTCATTAGTTTTATTTCTTCGAAAGAGAAAAGGAATAGAGTTTTGAAACGAATTTAGGCAAGTTTCGAGGTGAGTAAGAAGAAGGTGAGAAAGCTCATTAAATATGCCCAATGCAAATGAGAGTGCTTCACGTGCCACTTCGCCCAAGGAGTGTTTCACGGTAGTTTTCGACAATTTTTGGCGCATTTCAATTTTCTTTGCGTTATATTTGATTGTGGAAACAAAACAGTGTGGATGCGAATTTTGCGAGTTTCGAGAGGAGATCGAATAAACTATATAGAGCGCATTGAATTATGACTGCTTGTCTCCAACGCCGTTGGAAAACACTCTGAAGCCTATGTTCGATAGCCCTTAACCTGGTCCTTCCTTACTGTTAAGCATAATTATAATACTCGATAAGCAGCTACCCTTCACGGTGTTTCATCACATTTCCAAAGAACGCGTCGTCGAATGTTTAGCTCTCTCTTTGCTCGCTGTTTGGAAATGTGATCAACTTAGTCTCTCTTATATGATATATTACTCTATCAAGCAAAGTCTTAACTATTCAAATATATTACAGATGACACTCCGTTAAGCTTAGTCATTTCCACTATTATTTTCCTACGCCTACGTAATGGTTTGGATGGACCTCTTGCGGTCTCTTATTTCACTCAGGGATAAAATGCGTCTTTCTCGCGTCTTTGAAATGTCAAATTATGTTTCATAAAATACCCATTATTCACCCACTCGGAACGAAGTAGCTGGACTATATTATTTTAAAATTGTAATTTTATGCTTTACTTTTCTTCTCCCTTGCTGATTTTCTGAGAAGGGGCCAAAAAAATGAGTATGTCCATGTTTGGTACTTTTCGGTCGAGAACAATCAAATATATTAACTTTCCTGATTAACCTGAATACTCGCCAACGTCACGCTGATTCGTCACAAGTTATAGATAAAGAGAGTAACAAAACTTTGACTACTGAAGGTTTCAATCTCATGGCATTTCTGTTCCGTAAGCGTTCTCTGAAACCAATCCGTATTACGCAAAGTGAGATCCACTGTTTTCACAGTTTCTTACCAACGCTTAATCTTTACATGACAAGTTTAGTTACCACTGAAATATCTTATAAGCTACGAAGAAAGCTAAGACAGCTAAAACAGGTGTTCTCTGAAATAAATCTGACATAGCAAAAATATTTATTCGCGCCGTCTGTCATTACAGCATGGAAGGTTTCTACAGGGCCCCATATCCTATAATCAACAAGCAGTAAAATGATTAGTTTTGTATAGTTCCATTTTGAATAGACAATTGTGACAACGGCTTACAATTTTAACAATTGTTCTTAACAGATGATGTGACGCTTGTTTTGTTCCCTTTGCTTTCAAGTAAATCAGACTACTAGCCGCTCGATTCCGCAAGACGAAACTGCATTTTGATGTTCCTCGGCAGAATCAAAAGGTAAGTTCTATCGTTTGGTTTTTTAGTCCCACTGCTCTGCAAATATCAGCGAAGCCATTCACTGTTTAGTCGAGTCGCTAAACCAACATGCAACACCCATTGCACATATACATATAAATCAATATAAATCCGATATTTTTGGGGGTATTCAGTGTATGCGATGCGTTACCTTTCTATTTCCGAGTCATTCGATTGATCAGTTTACAAAATCGATTAAATGCGAGTTTGTTCGATATATAGGTACAAGCTATGTTTCGAGATGTCTCAAAAGCTCTTGTCATCCAAGCCTCAGCAAAGATGTATAGCAGGCAATGGGTATATGCTTGAATCAATGCGACTACACATAGCTAACTTTTATTTTAACAAATCAATCACTGTTTGCCAAGAACAAGAAATCTTCAAAAAAAAAAAAAAAAATCTGCCTTGAAAGGCTTAGCAACCATACCAACTTTCATATTGCACTTACTGCATGCATGTGATGTTTATAAGAAACTAGAAATGACACATTTTGCGCTCTGTGCGGTCAATACGGACTCTGCGTTGGTCCATTCGTTTCGCTTACTATATTTAGCTATATTATAAAGATTTGGCGAAACAATTAAATGGATTTGAAATATGGGAGCCCCGGAAAATTAGCGAACGCCTTGCTATTTTGACACTGCTGAGTTTTGAACCACTTTTCGATAGCTTTTATGTTTATTAGGTTGAGTTTTTGCATAAGCGAAAAAATACTGGAGAACTGATGGCAACTCCTGTCAATATTGCTCTCACCAGACCAGTCATAAATCATGCAGAGATTTGATTGCTGTACGTTTTCAGTAAACAATGATCTATGAACGAATTAAGGAGTGTGAGATGGTTAAGAAATAAATTACTTCTAGAAATCATATACTGTATAGAGACAGAAGGTGCTTCAATGTGATTGTAAGAGAAAGGGACCAAATAACTTTACCAATTACCACGCACATACAAAAACGTAACAGCAGGCTTAGTGTTGTCATAACCGACCATGACAAAATTCTGGCACTAAAGGCTAGGCTAAACTGGGAAAAATTATTGCGGAAACATTTTTAAATTAGCGGGAAACAAACCAAATGTTTTGCGGCTCCGGTGGCAAAACAAGGAAACACTGTTTCGGAAAACAAAGGATCACGCTTGCGCAAAATAATAAACTGTCTTCCTAAGAAGGCTGGGGAAGAATGGTTACCAATTTGCGTCCATTAATTTTGTAATTGTCCCTAGTGATAGTATATTTCTCTGACATCTGTGCATCGACTTCACAATAAGCCACTTCCTTTTCGTTCCTGTTCATGTAGTCTTAATGAGCTAAATTCCACAAACAGGCTCTGTCCTCGTGCAAGGTATCTCCTCGTCCTTCCAATTCATTTCCTTTTGACTCTCCGCCCTCAGCCATTGTTGTACTCTCGTCCTTGTGGGAAACACTTTTAATAAGCAGCGCTGGAAACCATGTCAACATTGCTTTCATGGTGAGAAACATTCGAAAGCAAAATTGGTGTCCGGGAAGCAGAAATTTTTTTCACCTGAGGTAAAAACATTTCCTTGTTTCCGAGAAGCAAAATTTATTTCCGCAACGTATGTTTCCTGTGCGGCCAAACTGGTAAATGTCTGCCTCTGCAACAAGAATCGTACGTACTGCCTTCAAAGCCGCTGCATTTAAAGTTTAGTGAAAGACGTGCTAGTGCTGGGAACTGGAAACAATCTTATTTTCAAGGAGGTAGTCCAAAGAAAATAACTTAAAAAGCGATGCTGAGCGGGCTAGGGTAGAATTTGGCGGGGTAGTTATTCAAGGAAGGGGTGGATTGTTTCATTAATATTCAATACAGTTAGTCAGCTTCTAACGATGAAATCTATGGGGTCCTACCATATTTTTCGTGACATGGAAACGACCATGCCCGCACACAATGAGTGTTATTATTGCTAAAACCTGAGTTGTTTTCCTGCCATCCATTGCCTCATTTGCCTCTCCGCCATTGTTAGAACACACACACCTGTGTGCAGACCGGACCTTCCAAACATTCAGTCATATTTTAACCTCTCTACGACGGCCACCTTTCCACGACGGCAACGCTAACGAGAACGCCACACTTGACGTTTAGCGAGTAGAACAATAGGTAGCTTAAACAAACCACGACGACGACGGCAACGAGAACGTCACCAAACAAAAGATTTAATGAGCAAAACAATAGCTGTGCACGTGCGTTATCAATCTTTGTACATTTCTTTGCCGTCCTCTGCAAAACAACACGCGTGAAATGACCAAGTTCTCTGTCGTCTACGGAACGTGGACGACGACGGCTAATTTCTCGTACTTCCTTTTGGAATTGAACGCAGTCGTTGCATATTTAGCTTAAGCACGTTTTTAGAGCCATTGGCGTACCGGACAGATCTAGATAATCGCGACTTCCGCTTGAAAAATATAACTTCATTTTTTTCTAGGCGTCGTCCTCGGCGTCGTCCTCGTCGTCGCTTAAGCTCCCTAATGTCTTTGCACATGCGTTATAAAGCTTTGTACATTTCTTTGCCGTCCTCTGCAAAACAACGACGTGAAATGACTTACTTCTGCGTCTTTAAGAGAATGCGAACGACGGAGACTTTTGTTTCGTATTTTCAGTTTAATAAAGTTCTGGAATCGATAGGCGTACTGAACAGATCTAGACAATCGCGAAATTACAAGATAGATGTTCGTGTTTTACTAGATGTTGTCCTCTGCGTCGCCGTGGTCATTGCTTAAGCTCTCTTATAACGTCTCGCCAACTACCAGTTAATCAACCACTGACAAATGGTGTATACAACACCCCATTTTTATGGTTAAGGGTCACGAAACATAATCCTTATCGTGTATCTTTGGTCTCTGTGCCTGTTATTTTCTTTATTGAGATACTTTGATTGTATTACGTATTTTTATACTACAATGGGCTTTTTTTGTCAAATAAGTTAGGAATCTTGTACTCCCGAAAAAAAAAGCCATATTACAAACCTACCTCATATAATGACTACCTCTCTGCAAAGGCCTCTTTCCTCGGCCCCCAAGATGGCCATTGTGGAGGGGTTGGCCCGGACTGTATTTAGGAAAGCGACTTTCTTTGGTGATTTCTGGTGCTTTTGGTTTACTCAGAGTTCTTGGCCAATCAAAACTTGAATCATGACACATTTCGTTTTTTACTTGTTTTGTTTGCACTAATTTGTTAGTAGTCATAATGTTCGTGCTAATGAATATAAAAATTTGCTCTCTGGCAAAGCCTAGTACTAGTTTAACTAAAAGGCCATTTTACAGTTGTGTGCTCAGTTACCTGGCCTGTGAATGCAAGCGAGGCTGCAGGTGGCCTTTCTTTCGATACAAACCTCTCTGTTTTTCTCGTGTCATTGAATTAGAACGACATGATTTACATAACAAAAGCAGTGAGGTTTGCATCAAAACAAAGTCACCTCCAGCCTCTCTGCCATTCAAAGCGTGTCACTGAGCAGACAACTATAAAATTGTATATTATAATTTATTACAACACTTACTCGCCTCTAGCGCTGAGTCCTTCGCTTTTTCTTAGCTCTATTTTGTGTTATTTAATTCTATTTTATTTTAGAACTGTGAATGGATAAGTCCATGTTTTTAAATTGTCTTTATATACAGGAATGGAGAATTAATAGGACAGGTGGAATTCTTGGGTGATTATGGACAGAAAACTATTTCGCGCTATGCAAATGAGTTCTATATTGTTCCTACTAAAGTGGAGCGTCTTCTCTTTTTCTGAACCCACTTCGTCCACGTCAGGTATTATCATTTGTATGATGAGCACTACATCGTCATGACAACAAGCATGAGTGGAGATCGAGGGTGGGAGGGATGATGACTTTATCTACATCTACTACCCATCTTATGGATAACCAGAGTCATCGCTATTGAGACATCAATTCAGATATTCATCAAGTAAATATTAATTTCTTTAGCTAATGCAATTGACAATGATATCCAATCCTTTGGTGCGGTGGACACCACTTTCCAGGCGACATTCCATACTGATCGAAAGAAGCAATCATGAAACACTCTGAGGGTAAGGGGAAGATGTCGCTTGCACGGGAGTGGGAGTACGTGCGTATCCTATCTGGTAGTAACCTCTTAATTCATTTTAGAGTGGCCTTTTTTGTCTTTCGAAAGCCTGTGGGTACTACAGTAGAAGTGCAAGCTTTCGTTTCCTTGCTATGTAGTCAGCAATGGCAACACCTATTTGTACCACAGAGAAAAAACAATTATATTACTCTACTGTTAATTTGTTTTGTGTAAAATACATTATACGCATCCCGAACTAATGCTACTTAAATTCGCTTACATTTAGATTGTGATGTTAAGTGTTTCTTCACTCCCTTGGCCATCCAGAAATTATTTTGCCGTAATGCAACATCATTCGCAACCATTGCTACATGTGCACCCACGTCTACTAGATACATGTAAGAATACTCGCCTCGTAAGAAATGATTTATTTGCTTGTGCATAAAGTATTTATGTCAATTCCTGTCAAAGATTCTGTCAAAGATTCTCTCAATACATATTTAGTACAGTAGATGTTAAGTAATTAACTTAAGGTCACGTGTGTGGCGGTATAAGAAGATGCAGGACGCGATTACACCTATTTTCATCTATACCGACCGTGCGCGTAGCTTAGAGCTTGATGGCGAATAAACTCTGTTTTTACTTTTGCACTTCAAAGGTTTGGCCCTCCTCCTCCCTTTTCCGCCTCACTCGCAATTTTCGTATACAAGCTGCACGTGCTGGCATTAGTTTGCCCATGCCTCTAGAGGGCCAAAATGTTATATTTAGCTGTACTTGGTTTTTTTTTTTTGAGATTCAACTTCTCCAATCAATCAACGGCTGTGTACTCATGTCCATAGCCATTATAAGCGCTATCGTCAGTGGTTATTTATTTTGTACTGGGACTAGAATCGTAAGGGCCCAGTAAACAGAGCTCAGTCAAAAGACATCACAAAAGGATAGGACATAAATATCAAATTGTTTATGTGTTTGTTGACCCTATTACTTTATGGAGGAGGGTAACAGTCGCCTTCCTTTTTTTATGAGAAACGCGTTGTTTTGGTTATAACGAGTTGATTTAAGTACGAAGTTTACTTTTTTCCATAATATAATTCCAGAGAATTATTATATATCACAATATTTTTAATTCCGAAATCACAGCAGACACATTCTACGCCCTTTCTTCCTTGCCCACAACTCTGGCTATGACCTATTTTACGATAACTGCAGAAAAATGTATTGTCAATAAGCGGACAGACACATGAATTTATAACTTATGCAATGCGTCAACGAACGAGAGGTGACAATTTGTTATTGTAAAAACAAATTGATGTCAGTTTTTCATGCGTTTGTCCTGTTATTGACACAGTAATCTGCGGATCCACAGCTACTTTGACAATGTTATGACGAAATTCATGATCCTCAGGACAGACGCGTGAAAACTGACGTCACTTTGCAAATTCTTTGTCTCTGATACAACCAACAAGCTTAATAGTGTGACTACCTTTGTTTGCAGTGAAATTTCTCGAAGTAACTTTTCACATCTTCCTGCTGGAATCTTTCCTAACCTCACGATGTTACGGGAACTGTGAGTCTGAATTATTTTGTTTTACAATGCTTGAGTCCCGTTAGTAGTGGTGTTGCGATATCCAAGGAAGCTATGATTGTTACCGTTAAGTTGAGCTGTTTTGCTTATGAAAGCAATTTTGCGAAGACATTTTATGGGTATCAAAATAGTCACAAAACCCTCGTCTGTAAGTCCTTTAACCAAACAGAAAGCTAGACAGATGATAGCACAAGATTTAATATTTACTATTAATTGATGATTGAACGTTTACTTTGTATTTTCAGAAAATTTCATTCTAACGTTGTTGCATCTCTATCCGAAGGAGTGTTTTCAAATCTTGCACATATACGTTATCTGTAAGTGAAACGAATCAAACTAAACTCGCTTTGGTTAATAACGTAAGGCTGTAATATTATTCACTGTTACATTTCAATCCTTCACAACTTTTTTCTAGGCTGAAAAAGTTCATACATGTAATGAGGTCCAAAGTAACTAAGACTTTGAATGAGATAAATTTAAAAAGTTAATATATTTATATGTTATCATATCACTTCTTACATTGTGTTTTCTCTCAGAAATTTGTCTGGAAACGCGATTACATTTCTACCTGGAGGAGTATTTGCTAATCTGTTAAATCTGGCAGATCTGTGAGTAAAACTAAGGCCACTGTAAAAGCTTTCATACATATCGCATTGCCGTGTATATTGCATTTTTGTATTTTATTTTGAATGCTTAAAAGGCTTTGTATTTTCACAAAGTAAGTGCTCCTCAGTCTGGCAAATTTGAAAGATCTGCTCGTGTAACGAAGTATTCTGCACTGGAAAACGTTGTTAAATTTCATGCATATGAAAAAAAAAAAAACAAATAGAATGTAAGCAATGCAAGCTCGATGATAAAATTCACTATTTCCCGCCAAACCTGGAAAATTACGTCAAGGGATGAGAACATAATCCAGAAAAGCCTGCTAACTATGCAATGTTCCTCAAGAAAAGTAAAACAACAACCCATTCTGTCAGAAAATACAAATGTGGCAAGGGACTGCAAGCGAAAATGCTGCTAGGATACGTAGGATCTGCAAATATCAGCAAACGATAAAAATACAGTACCAAGGAACCAAGGTTGAGAACGACAACTGAATGCCACGAATTGCAATGGTCATTACCATGTGCATTTCGTAAAAACAATTGGCGTTCGCTCTATTTTTTGATGCTACACCGTGCTGACGAGTCCCAACCATGTCGAAACAGCTGTCCACAGTTGCAATTCTCAGTTTGGAGTGTATCACTTTTATGTCGTTGTCGCTTTAAGCGGACTAATGGCTCGAAACAGTTTCCAGCACTTTCCAAGAAGTAGACTTTGATGGGTCATTATAACCACTCTATTTCGGTTGATGCCAAAATCATGGTATCAAAAAACTGCCCAATCATTGGTAAACATGTTGCTGTCAAATTTGTGGCACAATAGGTTACCATACAACAACACGACCTGCTGAAAACATTCTCAATTTTAGCTTTGAGCGCTTATAACTCTAACACGAGCTCGGTGATCCCTATTTATTATTCAAATTTCATACACTGTAAGAATTCTGATTTCCTGATTGGTTGATTTGCACCACGTGGCGCTGGGTTATGACGAAACAACCTCCTTGACGTAATTATCGCGGTGTAATTGCCGTGGTGTAAATTCAATACACCACTGTCATTACACCATGGCTTCGGCCGACTCGAAGTTTGACGATTTGTCAGAAACAGACATTGATTCTCTTATTGATGATGCAATTCCTAAAAACACCAGGAAAGCAACTGCTTGGGGAATATCTGTTTTTAAAGGTAAGGTTGCGAATTTTAATTTTTTCATTCACACTAGTTGAACTATATTTTTGCGTGTTGTCAACAGCTTTGCCGCGGGCTTTGAACAAATCATCATTGTAAGTCTTTTCTTTTGTTTGTCTTTTAGACTGGTTATCCAAAAAATACCCAAATGAGGTTTTGGAAAGTCTTTCACCAGAAGTTCTCTCTGAGAGGTTAAAGAAATTTTACCAAGAATTAAGGAAATCGCCAACAGAGCATTACAGTGCTTCAGCACACTTGTCCATCAGAGCTGCCATTGATCGCTACTTGAACACACTGCCAGAGTTTAGCGGCATTTCTATCGTACGAGATCTGCTATTTAAAATTGCAAATAAATCCCTGAGTGCTAAACTAAAACTGCTTAAAGCTCAAGGCTTTGCAAAAGTTCAACATCTACGGTGGCCCATTAGGGACAGCGCTACAAACCTAAAAAAACACAAATTACAAAAATATACTACTGCAAACTAAATCAAATACACTACGAATAAAATTAAAACAGCACGGCCAGTGAAAAATCGAATGTACTCCTACACACAGAAAAAACAAGTTAACCGCACACTCCCAATCAAAGCAAAACGCACACCCCAAATCAAGAGAAAAAACTCACTGCAAACAAACAGCTAACGCACGCCGCAAATGAAAGGGAAATAATCTATGCGTGCGCATTTGCGTGTGAAGGCCTGAGACCGAGTAGTAAGAAAACAAAATTAAAACAAAATGGCGTCAGTGGAAGAAGGAAGCAGCTCAAGCGAAGACGAGGCCGAATCAACTTTAAACGACTTCTTACCTCGTTGGTCTGAGCGAGATGTAATTGAATATTACTTTTACAGAGGTCTTACGTATAGGCATATTACTCTGATGTTAGAAAAGCAGCATAATATTATCATGAATCAGCGAACTCTCAAGCGAAGACTGAAAGTTTATGGACTTAAGAGACGTGAAACTTTCGATGATGAACACAAGCAACGCCTCAGGGATCTTATTTTACAAGAAATATGCACTGGTCCTGATAACCTCAATGGCTAGAGGACTATGTGGCATGTCTTACGCCTTGTCCTTGCAAGTGGACAACTCTCTGCACCCTTCACTGAAATATACAATGAGTCAATATTATCAGGGGAGTTTCCTGAAATCTTTAAAATATCAAAAGTAACTCCAATATTTAAAAGTGGTAGTATATCTGAGTTAGGAAATTATAGCAGTTATTTCTTCCTTTAGTAAAGTACTGGAAAGATTAGTGTATGATCAACTTGTGTCCTATCTGGAAAAATAATGTCTACTTTATAACTAGTTCCAGTTTGGCTTTAGAAAGAGATATTCTGCTGAATATGCAATTCTAGAAACTGTGGAGAAACTTAAGTCAGCAGTTGATGATCAAAAGTAACATGTGGTATCTTTTTGGACTTTTCCGAGGTCTTTGATACAATTAACTACCATATTCTCTTAGAAAAATTGTATAAATATGGAATCCCAGGCCTCTCCCATGCATGGTTTTCAGGCTACATAGCTAATCTTACACAATATGTTAAGATTGGTAATGTAGAATCTAGCCTGAAAACCATTACATATGGTGTACCTCAAGGCTCCACATTAGGTCCACTACTGTTTTTATTGTATATTAATGATTTGCCCAGGTCTTCTAAGAAATTAACTTTTAGAATTTTTGCAGATGATACAAATATGTTTTATTCTACAAGAGACCCAGAGCAGTTACAATCAATCATTAATGAAGAACTTGGAAAGGTCTTAAATTTTTGTGCAGCAAATATGCTGTCCCATTAACTTTAAAAAGACCAATTACATGATAATTACTTCACCTAAGAAGAAAACAAATATTGTAATAACAGAGGGGTAATATAGAGCAAAAGTCCCAGATCAAATACTTAGGGGTCTTTATTGATGAACATCTAAAATGGGATGCTCAGCTCCAGCACATTAATAACAAAATAACAAAAAACACTGGAATTTTATTTAAACTTAGATATTATGTGCCTATGAGTACACTCAAACAACTGTACTATACTCTTATATATCCCTATCTGATGTATGGACTAATGAGCTGGGGAACCGCATACCAAACTAAATTAAATAAAATTAAAATAAGTCAAAATAACTGTATTCGCTGCATCTTATTTGCAAACAAGAGAGAAAGTCCCACACCATACTTTACACTTTTAGAAATCTTAAAGTTAGAGAATGTTTTTAAATTAAAAATTGGCACTCTTTTGCATAAATTACAACATAGAAAAAAGGATACACCTCCTGCCCTCTATGATTTAGCTCAACCAGCATCGGCTGTCCATCAATATAATACTAGATATGCCTCTAATCCAATCCTACACAGACCATTTTCTAGAACTAATTATGGCCTGGCAAGGTTTAGCATAGTGGCATCACAGATCTGGAAAACAATACCTATGAAAATTAAGTGTCTTGAATTCAACAGTTTTAAAAAAGAATATAAACTCTTCCTAGGGGCATGTTGAATAACTTTAATCTATTATTTAGCCCTATTTATTTAATTATTTAATTTAGATAGTTATTGTTACTCATACGTACTCTTCCTTTTCAATGTAATTAATCTAACCAGAGCTTTATATAATTAGTTTTATTAGCTCTGTATAACCTCC
>OZ026601.1:11802258-11809758 GCA_964020085.1 Micromussa lordhowensis | reverse complement strand
GTTTAGTGTGCGTAAATTCCAATTAAGTAAATGCCGGGTGGCAAATGATTTCAAGGAAATTTCCTGAAAAGTACAATTTGCCCGCAAACTAGAAAAACTTTCTGTTAAAGGGGGCAAGTTTCTAAAGAAACTGTGGTGCTGCGTCGGTGGGAGTATTGCAAGATAATTTGGTTTCTTCAACTGGAACCCAGTTGATAAAACCAAATTATTTTACTTTCTGTTACTTTTTGCTTTAAAGTAAATTAAGCTTGTTGTATTTATTTGCAGTGTATGCCCCTAAATGGGCTGGATATGTTGCAAGGGTCGACACTCTCGAATACCGAGCTATGTTGAAATAATTCAATTTAAAAACGTCTCATTAATTATATTTTCCCATATTGTATTGTCCATTTAAACAGAAATTTGGCTTCAAACGCTATTACATTTCCACCTGCCAGAGTGTTTTCCACTTTGAATAAACTGCTTATTCTGTGAGTGAAACGTGGCGTGCCTCACTTAAAACCTTACTTGGGTTTTATAATCATGAAGACGTAAACAAGTCAAAAGTAAAAAAGTGTTCTTGTCATTTCTGTCGTTGCGTCACTACATGACTACATCACTACTCATCACGTGCAATACTTCTGACCTAATCGGTACGCTCTAGGAACGTACCGGTTGCATATCTGGTGAGTTAACTGGTCGCGTCATTCTTAGTATTTTGGAGAGCCAGAGGCGAGTAAAAATGGCTATGGCGAAACCAAATTAACTTAAAAAGCCTAATATGCCCCGAAGAGTTAAAAAACTAATCTCTTACTAGCCAAATGCGAGGGCCGTGCTGGTGGATATTGACAAGAGGTCGTGGATGTATAACATCGACCGAGGGCTAGCAAGCTAGGTTAATAAGTAGTTTATTGTACAGTTCGTATAGTGCATAGCTCTGAAAAGAACTGTTGTTAGTGACTGACCTTCAGATTAAAGGGCTCTTCTGAGAACAACACGCGGATCTTACACCCATAAAAAATACCCAGAACGGACCAACACTCAGGGTCTTAAAACAATTGAGGAGAATGTGCTGCCTTTGAAATGACATCTGCAAATGGTTAGACGTTCAAGTCTTCTCGGATAAGGACTTTAAACCGTACGCCCCGTCTCCTGCATCTTCAGTGTTACATGGTTAGCAGGGGATATTAAAGAACCCACACACTTATCGAAAAGAGTAAGGCACTTAGTTCCCGGTGTTGTGGTCTGGCCTTGTCTCACGGGTTGGTGCTTCATATAGAGTTAACCTCATTGCACCTTTCCCCGTTTGATAGCAATGTCCAAAACAAATTACTATGATTATGACTTTCCCCGTAGGCCACAAACCTGTAACCACCTTACGACACTAACTGATCAACGGCAAACAATCAAATGCCCCGAATGCCAGGCTTCCTGCATCAGTGAGACTGGCAGAAAGCTTTCAAACAACTCACAAACCACAGAATTGACTCTGCTCTGAACTGAGCCTACACTAAAAACTATTTTTAACGACCGACTCTGGAAAGCTGGTACACTTTGAACAAACGCCTCTTAACAAGTGTCACCAACATCTGGCACCTTATGAACAGACTAATTCGCGACATAAACACTTTTGAAATTTGACTCACAATAAAAGGTTTTAAACTTACTAGAACCGACCGGTAACAAGCTTTTCACGAATCTTTCAGCATACACCATTACGCCTGAACTGACCAATCATTTTCAACGGACACATTTCATTTGACTCTGAAGATGACTTCAACTGAGACTCTTGAAACGTTTGTTGCCAAACAAGAGTTCTTTTCAGAACTAACTCACCCAGACGATCACAAAAGATAAACTACTGATGCTCCTGGGTTCACACCATTTACTAAGTTTATTATATGGCAATTTTCTTAACGCAGTTTACTTAACAAATTTAGAATTTTCCGGCTTTCGAAAACAACAACAAAATATACAGCTTATGACCGTTTCCATAACGGTCTGTATAGCAACACCACATTGTTTACTATACAGAAAATCTAGCAAAACATGTTTTCTTACGCAATAAAACAAAGGAAAATTTTAATGCATGGTTTATACAAATTCAACATTGTGTATTCATACAGATTTTTTCTCATCAAGCTTTTCATGATAGGGGCATTTAGCACCAATCTGTTTGATCTGTGAGGAAAACACTGTGCGAAGAAAACAGCAATATAAAGCACATGCAATGGGCTACATAGGCGTGATGTTTAAAGATATAATGGGAAAAGTAACAGTGCAAAACCATAAATCTACATTGTGGTTAGATGATGTTATCATTGAACAGACTCCTGTTGATCATTTAATATTATAGAAACTTGTCGTCAAATGGAATTGCGTCTCTACCAGAAAGATTGTTTGCCATCCAGAGAAATATGCAACGACTGTAAGTTAGTCGAAGCACACTACACTTCAAAGAACAAACTTTCTATGGGTTCTCTCGTTATTAAAAAGCATTATATTATTATTAAAATATTGCTATTTTACACATTGCGTTTATTTTTTAACAGAGATTTGTCCTCAAATGTCCTTAAATCTCTTCCTGTTACAGTGTTTGCTAATCTAACAAAATTGAAATATCTGTAAGTAAAACATCGAGCAATGGCCAGGGTCAGTAAATAGGCTTTTCTTTGAAATTTCTGCTTTAAAGCGGGTTTCCTACTGGCTGGTGAGCCCATGGCCAATCAGCGTTATTATCCTCAATCTAGCCCGGAAGCTGGTCATTTCCTGCAAAAGTGTTAATGCACCAATCAAAAGCAACAACGTAAAAAATTTACTGCGCCTTTCAATAACATGCGGACTCTTAAATTCAAAGTTCAACCGACAAATGCGTTTTTCGCTACCGTCAATCAAATGTTCGGCGGCTCATCCCAGCTTCCAACTATGTTATATGAACTGTGCCCAACAATTTGATTTGATTACCGCGCGCTCGGCAGTAGTCGGAAGCAGGTAGAAGCCGCCGAACATTTGATTTTAGATACTTGTCTTCAAATAGAATTAAGTCTTTACTAGACAGAGTGTTTGCCAACCAGATACATTTGTGGAGACTGTAAGTTATTTAAAGCAAACTACACTACAAATCTTGCAGGCTTATCTGGTTATAAAAAACTGAATGTTAGATGAGAGCTTAAATCAAAAAGATACTAACAGAAATAACATACGCACTGCGGTTATAAACCTAACAATACAGCACATGTTTTAGAAAAAATTTGATTAAGGACTTGACGTTTGATTTGATGCAACTTTTTGCAAAGTTCAATAATTCTACGGAGGGGGTTCAGAGCCACCTTAACTTTTCGAAAATTAAAAAAAAGAGTGGCATCTTATCATGTTAATTACAATTCGATAATAAAAAAATGGGGATCACCGAGCTCGCTTTCGAGTTATAAGCGCTTAAAGCTAAAATTAAGGGTGTTTTTAGCATGTAATATTGTTGCTATGGTAACCTATAGATCGCTTTCACGTGACGCTTTCTAAAATCCGAAACTAAAGATCCACCAAAATTTTTATCCTCATCGGGCATAAGAGACCGTTTATTTATATCTGTTTACAATTTTAGCGGAGCTCCGGCGGCCCGAAGGGCCGCCAAGCGGAGCCCCATAACCATATAGGAAAAAGAAACCCATGTATGGATTTTCTCATGGTTAATCATGGACAGCGGTATTGCTCGTGGGCGCGTACGCACGACGGCGACGACAACGGTGGAGTCGCGCAAGATGGCGGCCATAAGGGGATCATAAGGGGACCTCTAAACCAAAAGGAGGCTTAATTTTTCGCGGGCTTTCTGGAGCTCAACGCGGCTACACAATATGCTAGGTCAGCTAAAGGAGTAACGTTTGTCGTGTTTACGTGGAAACAGTGGAACAGTGGAAGCAGTTTTTTTGTGTGTATCAGGTTTTGTGATTATTAACTCATTTCCGACATCGCGGTGGAATTTTTCGCGGGAAAAATATACAGCAAATATCGAAAAAACCTTTTTTTCACTCCAAAATCATCTCAAAACATAACAAATTTACATTCGTTTGAATTGTTATTCAATGACCTTTTCAGGGCTATTTTTGCCGTCAAAATAAACATATGACCCGATTACGAAAAAACCCGGAAATTTCGCTATGCAAAGAATTTTGTCCAAAAATACGACTTCAAAGCGATATATCTCGTTCGCGTTAACAGCTAGCACACATCGATAAAGACAAAATTTGTTCCTTAACAATTCAGCTACATCATGTTAAAATTTCAGCGAAATCGAACGAAACCAAACTTAATTAGATTTATCTTTTGGCACATCGCCCACCGCTTGCGTAGCCAAAGGAAGAGATAGTTGCCCGTAGCAACGGCAAAACATGACTGTAAGAGCAAGCAGCGTTTTGGTAAAAAAAAACGCTGAATTATTGTCCGAGAGCTGAAAGTTGGATGGGCAAGTCTTTTTCGAACTAATCTCAAGTGATTTAGACGAAAAAATGACCTCGGCGGGCTACAAACGATCAAAAAAACACTTTGTAATTCAAGCCGTAATTTATTCAAAAACGTGGCGTGTTGGATTTGCACACGCAAAACTAAAATACAGCTGAATACAGCTTACCCTTGCCTGAAAAGCCAGCAACTGGTCCCAAATTACTTTCTTTATCCTTAGGAATGTCCTGACTTCCATCTCCGAAAGATTTAGACCGAATTTTTGGGCAAAAAAACATTTCGCCGACGACAACCGACATCGCCGTGGTTTGCATACTAATGAGCGCACTTGACAAAACTCTCCCGAGGGGGGGATATGTATCAGGTTTTGTGATTATTAAACACAAAACAGAAGGCCAAACAATATGCAGAAAACCTTGCAGCAAAGTTACAAAACTGAACTCAAAATTCAACCTTATCCTGGATAAGCCTAATCGGGCTACAGGAGCTCCGCTTTTAGGTTGACCTAAATCTATATATTACAGCTCAATAGCGTTCTTCGTTTGGAAATCAGAGCATTTTGAATTTCAGAGTCATGTCGGTGCGTGACACAAAGCTGCGATCGCATTTGCCGAAAAATATATACCTATCTCATGATTTGTAGCGTTTTTAGAAGTTGGAGCATTAGGAAAAGTGCTTATGTAAATGCTTGTTTGTTAAGCACAGATTATCAGTCGCTTAGATAGCCAAAGCAAGTTCCAGATGTTTACACTATTTTCCGGCCGCCATGTTGGTGCATCATCACGGATGAGCACCAACATGGCGTTTCCATACTAAGCTCTGTAAATTTCTGCGAAACATTTCGACGAATATCTGCGGTTTGGGTAAACGCACAGACCTAAAACTCGGAGAAGTATCTTCTTTCTTTAAATCCCCAATCAATGATTCTCCTTAATTCTATAATGAATATCAGATCGCCCGGTTGTTAAAATTTCAAAATGATCCCATTTGCTATCTACTATTGAGTGCTTTAAACTGTCCAGTTTTTCTGATTATGCAATCGACGTTTCGTTTTCCCTTTGTAAAAATTGTCGCAGCCCCAGCAGTTTGCCTAGTACTAGCTTTTTATTGAACGTTTACTTGTAATTTTACTTTGCCATTTTATTGTACTTTTTAACACATTTCATTGTCCATTTTCACAGATTTTTATCTTCAAACGCCATTACATCTCTGCCCGTCAGAGTGTTTTCTAATTTGAAAAAAATCAAAGACCTGTAAGTAAAACAAGGAGCAATCGGTAGGGTTGAGAAACGGATCTGTTCTCTGTTTCTCAGCGGATTTCTTGCTGGAAAAGAAACCCCCGGCCAATCACCACCACTACCCGAACTTAAGCAAGAAACTGTTTTTGTTCCTCTGGGTTGTACTTCCCGGCCGGTTACAGTGTTTTTGTTAAAGTTTTCTTCAGAGCGGCCCCGGCCCATACGGCGGCCCCTACGGCGGCCCCTACGGCGGTCAATGCCTGCATCAGATTATGATTCGACGATAATGTCATTTATGCCGTAATGGTGTCCCAGGTATGTGGGCGGCATATGAGAACCAGGCTTTAGCAAGATAGCCCCAGATAACTTAGGTGTGCCACTGAATGGGCTGGAAGCGTTACAAGGATCGATGTTCATGTGAAGCAAACGATGTTAATAACGTGAATAATAATAATAACGTGAACGTTTATTGACAACTTCCCCAAAGGGGCTTTTCAGCGTCAATTACAAAGAAATAAAAACATATACAAGTTATTAAATAACAATTGCAAATTATTAAACTATCGTTCTTCCCCATTAAATTTATCTAAAAGTACCCCTCTAAGCTTATTCCTAAAACTATTGACATCAACGCAGAACTTAATATTATTAGTTAAATTATTCCAGGTCATGTTAACAAAATTCAGTGTAAAACATTCTCAGTAATAATCGTTTCACCCATAGGGTTGTACACTTCAACAAAAATTTGGTCTCGAGCACAATTTCAAAATTGTCATTTATCGAAACTTCTCACAGTGCATTGTCTTTTTCACAGACATTTGTCTTCAAACGCCATTGAAACTCTTCCTGCCAAAGTGTTTGCTAATCTGAAAAGACTGGAATATCTGTAAGTAAAACAGAGAAATTGAAATTTCTTTTCTTCAGCGGATTTCTTGCTTTGAAAACTGGCTATTTGCCCTGGATTGTACCCTCTTGCTGTTTAAATCTGGTTTGTCTATTCTCCCCGGCACAACTTCCGCACTCCCAATCCGCCGTAGGAAAAAAAGATGGCGGCTGTACATTTTACCACAATACCTTGCGAATCTAACACAGCGTATAAGGCACAAGGAGAGCCAAATGTTTTACAATATTTGTCCCTGTACTAAGGACATTGTGTAATGTAGGTTTGAAGGTTTTATAACTCTTCTGTACGTTTTTAACGAACGTTGTTAAGGTTTTCCCGCGCTAAGAACTATGGGTAAATGGACCAATCGCCATCTTTTTTTCCTACGGAGGATTGTGTTTGTCTTGTGCAAATTTAGATGATGTGACTGCTCGCTGACACACTTTTACTTAAATTTTGCTTGGAAGTAAAAGTTTTAAAGACATTTTTGCTGGGGAAATAGATATCAATTTTCTTGAAAGTTTTGTTCCTTCGAGGTCAACATGGCTCCAGATAAATTATGTGTGCCACTAAATGGAATGGAAGGGTTTCTACCTTGAAATGATTCAATGTAAAAATCCCACAGTAATTTTCGTTTCACACATTACGTTGTACATTTTACAGATATTTTGCCTCAAACTCGATTCAGAAAGTTATTAGTTATTAACTCAATGCGAGCGTTGTCTTTTTCCATAGAGATCTGTCTTCAAACGCCTTTAAATCTCTACCCGTCAACTTGTTTGCTAAGCTGGTAAAATTGGAGCACCTGTAAGTAAAACACATAGTAATGCCTAGAGTCAGACAATGGATATGTTCCTTAGCATTTCTGGTTGTCAGCGTACCTCTTGCTGGATACGAACCCATGGACAATCACCGTCGTTAACCTTTACCTAAACTAGAGATTAG
>OZ026601.1:11779758-11799758 GCA_964020085.1 Micromussa lordhowensis | reverse complement strand
ATTATCGTTTCACACATCGCATTGTACTTTTTAACAGAGAAATGTCGTCCAACTCCATTACATCTCTACCTGTTAGGCTGTTCTCCGCACTGAAAAACCTGGACATTCTGTAAGTGGAACGTAGCACGCTGCACTTGCATGTCAAAAGAATAAGAATTGTGTTGGGTTTATAAGGAACGGAAGGACTTTTTCATCAAACTGTTGGCTGGTTGCGTTCCTATGCAGAACGGCTACATAGCAGTCACAGTGGATTGCGTTGAGGCGGAAGCGGAATAATGAGTAGTGAATGGTGGCTCTAAATTGTAAAGGGATGTTGGATATGGCTCTAAATGGCCCTCAACTAATAGTGAAGAAATGTGAATATTTAGGTCTTTGACCTTTGAATATTTACAGTCAAGTGTGATGAAAAAATTACTCACGAATATCAAAGATGTTCATGGATCACAGTTTTTTGTCATTCCTGCATGAACCTTGCAGGCGTTTTATCGATTTCAGCTGCTCTGTACAAAACTAAAATTATATTTCCTTTGCAATGTCTGGTGTTCAGTGTGAACGTTTGATTAAGAACAGATGAACCCTTCCTTTATCCTTATTTTCTTTAACCTGTTTAAAGAAAACTGAATATCTACCATGAGATAAATATTCATAAGGAATAATGAATACTCGTAGGGTATGAATATTGAATGCTAATGACGAAAGTATATATTGTGATCCAACGTCAACAAAGTTGAGATTGTATCCAAGAGTCTTTTTGCTCGATTCCAAGCTGCCCTTTTTTAACCTTCAGGCTACAATGCCACGCCACACCGATCAAAATTCCCGTTCCAAGGTCACGAGTTCCAATGTTCCTCTTCTCTCAACCTCCTCCACAACCCATTTTTTGTCTTCATCCCAATTTTCTCGCGGCCAAATTTAGAAAACACTATATAGGCAGTCTATACTGAGTGTTGTTTATTCCACTTGTGTACGTCAACCTGATAAGCTTCAACTTGAATACTAATTTAAGATTTTTATCTCCCTGTAGAAATCTTTCTTACAACAAAATTCGATATTTGCCAGAGTGCCTGTTCTGTGGTACACCAAAGGTCACATCCCTGCAAGTATCTCAGCTTACATTTTTAGGTGAACATGATTTAACCAACATGTTTTGGTTATTCAGAAATTGAATGCAACTTCCCTACAAAAAAAATCATTGTTTACCTCAAGCAGTTCGCTGTTCTGAGGAACTATTGCAATCTTCTAAACAGCAGCATCAGTTTAGTTAGCTTTTCCTTTAACTTGTTAATTACAGTCAAACCGGATGTTCTTTTGATGGGAACTTTACAAACTTCCGCTGCAACATTGGTATTTGATTGACAGTTTGAGTCGAGCAAGTTGCAATCCACGCGAGCAAGTTGCTATCGCTTTCGTGCCGTTTTCAATAATCATTTCGACTCGAAATTCTTACTGTGGCTTATGATGGCTAACATACATTATAATCGTATGACGAGGCTTGAGAAGGGAGAAAATATCTGCCCTATAGACATCTGGTCAGTTCAGAACAGGCACAAAACGCGGAAGAAGTTGGATTATTGCCTCAAACGATATCTAATATTAAACAAACTTGAAGTTTTGTGTATTTACGGACATATAAACGCAACAGTTGCAGTCCCGTCGTTTCCACATAATTTTACAATGCAAGCACATAACTTATGGTTCCTTTGAGTTTCGATAGCCAACGAATTTATAGCAACAATAGTGACTTCTTTACAAACAAAACAACGGCAGCAAACAGTACAGATTATTTCACGCGATCGAGAACATCTCGGTACAGCGTGTGGTTGCTCATGTAGTGGCTCATCCACGTTAAAACTCCAGCGCAAACTTGTCTTCAAAATACTGAATTAACACTTGAAAGTTTTGGAAAATCTCAACGAGTTCTTGCCATCAGGTACCAAATGAACTGAGCAACTTGCTCGCGCAGGTTGCAACTTGCTCGACTCAAACTGCCAACCAAAATACCAATGTTCCGGCGGAAGTTTGCAAAGTTCCCATCAAAAGGACATCCGGTTTGACTGTAATAAGTTCGTCGTTTCCAGAATGAAACGAAAGAATACTCTTATATTAAGACGTCGCCTGGTCGCTATCGAGCTACTTTACTCATAGGGAGGGAAATTATAATTATTATACAGTCCGCTAGCGTTAAAATACTGATAAGGAAACATCTCCAGTAATATACCTGTTCTACTTGATTTTCAGGATGCTGCAAAACAACTTGATAACCAATATATCCAATGAAACCTTTGCAAGGACCACTAATGTTAGACTCCTGTACGTATTATAAATAATGCGTCACTTATTGATGTCTATTATGTATAGTAGGTACACAAGCGCAGGAAGTAAGTAAGTAACTTTATTTCAACTCGGGTTGATGAGGCTGATTAGGCACCTAGCAAATACATGCTAATATGCCGAGAAAAGTAAAATAAGTAAAAGAAATAACAAAAAAATAATAAATGCATACATACTTGATCAATTAGTAACTAACAATCTAAATATAACGATAATTATACAATCCTAAATCTTAAAATTATTACAATGAATCATATAAATCTATACGTTATAAATGTAGTTCTCCCACAGCCTTCTTAAATTCCATAAGGATTTTCGTTGAACGCAATTTATCCGGTAAAGAATTCCACACTTTGGCACCTATAAAAGTTGTAGATTTTAGGCCAAAGTTTGACGTTTTTTTACGTGGGACGACTAACTTGTTGGTACCTCTCAGGCACTTCACATTATTACGTACGACCAACAAATCACTTATGTATCCCGGTAACATACCATTTACAGCTTTAAAAATTAATATGGCAATGTCCTGTAGGCGACGATTGGACAAAGTTAAGCCGTAGTCATCATCACCATGAAGGGGCACCCATTTGTTGTAGACACACCTTAGAGCTCTCACATTAAGCCTTTCCAGCTTTTGCTTATCTGAAGTCCGAAAAACTGTTTGAAACGACAAATAGAGGATAATTAGATATGTCGCTAAATTTATACTGTTTGAAAAATTGGTGAGCGTATAATTATTAACTAGGATGAGAGTTAAACAATACTTCAAGCTAACAACGCTTCCGATTGGCTGCCAGTATGAACCAACTAATACGTTTTATACACAGTTGTTCTGTGCATACACAAAGCTCACTGAAAAAAAACCTTCTTGATGGGTTAATCAATTTGTCCTGAAAGTATGCCTGAGATCCAAAGTTAAACTGAACGTTTCCATGGTTACAAAGCTGAAGTATCCAGCAGCAAATGCCTCGAGGAACAAGGAGAAGGCAGTGTACCTGATTTCGTCTGCTGATCTAGCATTTCATTATAAATCTTTCCGCAAATGAAAAGGCCATAACGACGACAATCTTAAATTAAGGGGTTAATTTTTAGATTAAAGCTCATCTAACAATTGTCATCAGCAACGTATCTTTACTGTCCACTTCTAGTTTCTTGAATGGGAATCGATTAGAGAAAATTCCACATCGAGCCTTCTCCAATTTCGATCCATACGAATTGTGGTACTTGGCCCCCCATGCATTGTGAGTATCAGCGCTCAGCGCATCATCAGATGCTAAAGGTGGCTGGTAACAGCTTCCAGCAATTTTACAACAGTTATACTTTTACAATATTGCTAGAACTCAAATGAATGACCGTAAAACTACTGTCAGCCACCTTGATCGCTTCACAAGACATGTCATCAAGTATATTTAATCTCAACAGCTTAAGTTGCACGAGCCTCTTTGTACGGGCACATCGTGCAAGGTTCCCCAGGATCACTTGATTACGTGGTCAATTAGTTAAACTGAAATCATCTGTGAACTAACTCATGGACAAAGATGTAACATATCAAACACGAGAGACAGTGTTTAATCGGGATATCCAAATACCAAGAAGAGAGTTGAAAACACGACGCGCAGCGGACTATTTTTTGACGAAATTCGAGGAGCTTGGATAGTTGATGAAACGCTGTCTCGAGTGTTTGATATCTTTTCTCAATCGAAACAAAAACTAAGGAGTAAACGGAGAAGGAAAATCGTCTAAATTTATGCTAATTAAGACAGGGTATTCAAACCTCCTTCACGGTTGAGATTTTCTCTGTTTTAACTTTCGCCTTGTAACGGGCGACGTACCTCTTTGTTTACTTTTTGAACTATTAAAAAACTTTTTTCGACTTAGGCCTTTTAATAACCAATCAAAAAAATAAACGAAAAATACATTGTATACTGAGAATATCCCGGAAAGTATTGAACCCTTGCGTCAGCTACGCAGTCTTTTCTCGATACCAAACTGTGTTAAACATTTAACTGCTTTCTCTTAAATTGGATGTTAAACTAAATCTTTCTTCCTAAAAATTCCTCATTGATAAAATGTTTATGCCAGGGTAGAGAAATCAACAGATATTTTGGTGCTGGAGATTTGATTACTTTAACGTCATGCCACTTACAAAATTGTTTGCTTCTATATTATTCAAGGATGTTCTCGGATAATCCTTTGAAGACAATCGAACCCAAAGCATTCAGATGGGTCAATGTCAAAGCTGGAATGCACATGTAAGTTGACATGTTCGTGGCAATTTCTTAGCTTAGCTTATATCTTTTCGTACCCAGATTTACAATTAGCTAATCAGAAGCCTAGTGTACTTTTCTGATACCCTCCAAGCCAATGGCCTATTATGACCTATGACCTAATTTTGGTACTGTGGCACATCGGACTTCTTTGTTCTCCAAAATACGAACCATGACTCAACCAAAATCGAATGATGTGCCGCCGAAGCGTACCAAAAAGGTACGATTATGTCTAAGTACTACCCCGTATTACTGACACATGACCATTTTTAAGTTTAACTCTAATCCTAAAAACATGAATGCCAGATCTTTTTCGAAATTTGCACATAAAGTTTGAAAAAACGAGTGAAAAAAAGGTTCTCTGTAAAATATAGAGGTGCCTTGATATGGAACAGCTTGCAAAATGATTCAAAGCAAACTAAGCATTTATAGATATTTAAGAAAAACTTTGAAATGTTTTGTACAAAAACAAATTGATGACTCTTAAAGGAGCACTGATATTCATTAATATAAATCTACCAAAGCTCTACTAGTGATGTTTTATTGGCTACGCTACTCACTATTCTGTTGTAGATACTGGGTAGCCTGACAAAATGATGGCCACAATTTGCGTTTTCGGAGTGTCTGTGAATATAATTTTGATAATTTACTATAAGCTGCGGCGAAATATGGAATGAAAATATTTTATGATAAGAACAGAAGTCGAAAACAAGTTTAGCGAACTTATTTTTCATTTACACAAATTGCGATTGTATAATTTTCGAAATATAAAATGTTACATTTCAATTGACACATTCAACGAAAACGAACAAAAATTCACCGTCCTTCTCAAAAGCAACAAAATCAAAAGGTTTCGTAAGCCAACTCGTGATATCCGTGATTAGTATAAATCTACTAGCGTTCTGTCACTAATGCCGTTCTCTGATTGGTTACGCTAGTCACTATCTATTCTGTTGTCGATTGTGAGAAGCGTAGCAGTGAGGGCTTGTTGGCAAACTGGCCGCCGCTTCTTTGTGTTTTCGAAGTATCTGTGAAGAGGATTTAGATAGAGTTTTGAACGACTAGTGGGTGAATCAACGGAGTGGTAGTAACGTTGCTAAGGAAATTACTTAAATAATTAATTCATTATATTTTGGCCATGCATGTACTAATATTGGGCAGTAGGACAAAGACGTTTTCTTCAAAAAAAGATATTTTCAACAGCCTCATCTAAAGCAAAACAAACCAAACAATTGAAGCCGCCTGAAATTGTTCTTTGTAATATCTTTCTGGCAGATATTTGCTCCGAACGGAGCTGAAGATATTGAGCTTAGATTCTTTCATTGGCTACAGTCTTCAAGATTCTCAAATGTGACGTATTCCTTTTTTACATAATATTACTATGTTAAACATGTGAAGTTATTAAGTGCTGCTAGTAACCTAAGACTGACATTCCTTTGCTCTTTTCAGATTGATAACAAACAGAACAATTGGAAAAGTGACAAGTTTTTCGGCGTCACAGAACAGTAACATCACCATATATCTGTCAGTAGATTTTATTTTGTTTTCACTTACAGTTTTCTCAGCTTCTGCTAGTAAGTAGCTTTAATACATATATCTTAGTAGACGTTTTCGTTTCACTGGGTATTTTGACGAGCCCGGACGGCGAGTGGAAATACAAACAACGAGTAAAAATTCTCAGCGGTACTACACATCAAAACGTCTAATAAGATGTTTATTATCCAACGATTTCTTTTCCCAAAATTCTAACTTGCCAAGTTTTGTAACCTTTACCGGTAGGAATCAGACGAGTACAAAAATCGTGTGCTATTTGTACTCGTTTCGCGCGTTATTTGTCTCTACGAAGCAGAGTTGGATAATAAATCAGTTAATCATAAAAATTACAATTTCCTCGACTGTGATTGGTTTAAAAAACTCCTATTTTCCACTAATTCACTTGCCAAGTTGTTATCGGACAGTTTGTTATCGGACAGTTTGTTATTGGACAGTTTGTTATCGGACAATTCAATAAGCCAATCACGTTCAAAGTTGTGGTTTAAATCAACCAATTACTTTCAAAGTTGTAGTTTAAATCAACCAATCTCAATTTCAGAGCGACATGAAACAATTTATTTCTCCTTTGTCAGTATTTTAAGGCAAATTTTTCCTTTCTTTCATAACTTGGCAATTTTTACCATGAGAAAAGCAATTCACGGGTTTCTATGAGTATGGGGCTACAAAAGAGTCTTTTTCAGGGTCAATGGAAACAATATATGACATTTCTACAGTGACCGCCTATAGGGTGTTGAGAGCGTGTTTATCACAATTAATCATTACACTTGACGCACTTTCTCTACTTGGTTCGTACTCTAGATCATGTTCTGTATTCTCAAAAACTGTTGGCAAATCGTGAAAAGCAGATACCTCTTACTAACTGAGTTCGAGGTCCGTACTTTAAGTTACGATTTATGACCCATGCGCGAAGCGCGTGGGCCATAAACGAGGTTCTGTAACTTACAATACGGACCGAGAAGATGAAGTTAGTAAGATATTTAAATATATCTCTACTGTGTGTCTGACGGGTTCGGGAACGATTGCTATTCACGCGGAACGGCTTAAATTTCTGACGCACCTCGAAAGCAAAACGAGTCAATATGAAATCGTTTTTAAGTCGCTAGCACTCTAAATACGATACACAATTTGGAGTAAAAGAAAGTTTTAAACTTTAAATTGCTATAAAAGTTAAGAGCACTTGACGATAACTCACGGAGCAGCTTGGCAGCAAAAACAATTTTCAGTTTTAGCGGGCTGTACAGCGCGCGTACTAACTGAGAGAATACTAACTTTCAAGCAAAAGCAAAAGCGAATATATAACACAAGAAAACCATTTCTATTACCTTTTATTTCTTATCTATAACTTTCTTTACGAAGCAAATTGATTCTGCAAATTGATTCTAATATCGTATTGTAATGTTTTTTGTTATTTTTCCGTTAAAACATGAAAAATAGACAATGAGAGTTAACGTTATTGCATCTCCTAGGAATCCTGTTATTTCCCAAACAGAGGCTATAGGTGTACCTTGGCCCTCTCTCGCTAAAGGTGAATTTCTTACTTCCGCTCTCTTGGCCTCGGGATTCAGAAGGATAAACGACAACAATAAGGGTGTGGCAACATTATTACCATGTTCCCTGGGCACCTTTTCCAATACTTTCACCAGAGGAACTGACGGATGTACAAAATGCCCCGCAGGTAAGCTGTGCACTCATCTTTGCAGCTGGTTTTCATCTCAAACAATGAATAGTTGGCGAGGGATGTTGACTGTTATTTATTACACGCTCAACCTTCGCCCATCCATGTATAACAAAGCCTATGATGCAGGTACAAGGACACTGGAAGATTGAGCGTACCTAGATTTCATCAAATTAAATGGGCAGAGATACATGTAAGTCCTTAATCGACTAAATCGAGTGATCAGCATTTGATTTTGATGTGGCTGAATTGACAACGTTTCTTGCGAGAATGACGATTAATGATCCGTTGTGGTCAAGCAATTCAGAACGATATTTACTTTTGCTCGTACACTTTGTGTAGAATAAGCACTGTGCGCTTTTTTTGAGCCTGTACAGCCAATAACTATAGTAAGCATATATGCAGTTATCGTCGTTAAATAAGTTTTGGTGCAGATTTGTATATATTGAGCACATGACTCTCTTTGCAGGAGGATTTTACTCTGATGATGTCGGTTACGTTGGAGAAAGCTGCAAGAAATGTCCTAATGGATCTTTTGTTCCATTTCATAAAACGCCAGGAACATCAAAACAAGATTGCAAATCCTGTCCAGAAGGTAACAGTCGAAATATCTTTGTTTGTCTTGATTTTTCCTGTTCCTCTTATTATTACCTAAGATCTTATCACGAAGCCTTTATTAGTTATCTTTAAAGTGCCTATAAGCCCCAAAAATTTTTTTCGTTTCCTGAAATCTTTGTATGGAATTAGGAAAAATGCCGCAAAAATTTTTGCAATTGATTAAAACCCGAATATTTTATGAATTTTTAAAGTGAGCGTTCTTTGTAGCACGACCGAGCAAAGCGGAGAATGGGACTAGTGACGTCATTCCAGGCCTTTGCTCGCATTTGCTTCGGTTATTGTCCTTGTATTACGGGTTCGGTGTTTTCAGCGTTCAGTATTTTGTTGAAAGAACGTTTATTCAACTCAAAAAATACGTAATAATCACATCAATTGAGAATGTCGTCCAGCGATACTAGCTTGATTCAAGCTTGGAATTCCGAGGCCGCAGAAACGGAGGTAGAGTACGACTTAGAAGTCGAGGTGTGATCAAACGCGAGCGAACAAGAAGACAACAAAGATGATGTCATATGAACCAGAAGATGCCTACGCATCAAGTGGCTCCGATACATGAACTGCTGCTTGCGGTCTTGCTTCTGTAGCAATCAGTACAACGGTTGAAAAAGTGGCCTGCTCCCTGCTTTTTCTACGACGTTTCGCCACAGGTTCGACTTGCGAGCTTCGAGCGTTGTGTACACAAGTTTCCGGACTTTCCAAAGCGTCTTTCTTTCTCTGTCGTAAACAAGAAGGCGATTAAAGGCCTGGAATGACGTCACAAATCGCGCTATACCCAGACTTCTTTAAGCGATTCTGCTGCTCGGTCGTGTTTTGAAAAAGTGCGCTTTTTACGATCTTCATAAAAAAAATTCGGGTTTTAACCGATTGCAAAAATTTTGGCGGCATTTTTCCTAATTCCATGCAAAGATTTCACGAAACGAAAAAAAGTTTTTGGGGTTATAGGCACTTTAAATATATGTATTCAGATAATATTTCACTGAGGTTTCTCAAAAAATGGCATAATATCTCCTGTACGCGGATGTTCCTCTGCATACGAGCCAAGTGGCCCATCAGGCCGGAACTTTATTCCTTTTTCAGTAGCATGAAGCGACTAGGAGTATTTCTACTCCCCCCTGGCTGGGATGCTAGTCCATCGCAGGGTTACCTCCAGCATCAAATTTTCCGGTACCCATACACTGTGAGAGTGAAGTGTCTTGCCCAAGAACACAACACAATGTCCCCGGCCAGGGCTCGAACCCGGAACGCTCGCTCCGGAGTTGAGCGCACTAACCATGAGGCCACCGCGCCCCCACTGTAAAAGGATGTTAACCTCTTCGGATGTACAACAGGTGGAACCTACGGAAGCGGGTGAATGTTTTTTCCCCTAACTTTTGACGCTGAAACTTTTATAAAGTTGTTCGTTAATCTTCCCCGGAAATTTACTTAGCAAGGGCATTTTGAAATATATTCATATACTGTTATTTTCGACCAATTTTACTCGCCATATATAAAGAGGTGACTTGCCAAAGTCGATTGATAAGAACGCCAATCGTCTAAGATATGTCAAACTTTGCAATTTTGATGGGGAATTAAATACCGAGATTCGTTTGATAACACAAGATCATGAAAAAGAGGCAACTTCTCTCTCGAATACTCTAGATTAGACAAGCAAAACATGTCTTTTTCAGGAAACGGTGTTAGAGTCTGGAATAACTTATCTAATGAAATTTGTCAAATGCCTAAAGTGAAATTTAAACGCAATATTCACAATATGCTCCTTCAGAAACTCTCAGAGGCGAATGAGTATATTGATCTATTGGATTTGAATATGTCTTGAAAACTGAACTCAGCTCATTCTATCAGCTTTCTATCTACATTATCCTTCCAGCTTCTCATGTAATCTGCCTTATTTCTCCTGAGAATCTTTGTTTTTCCCAAATGTTATACTAGTCAGTATTCAGTATTCACCTTATTTTAATGTATTGTATGATAAGGACTAATTTTACTTGATTTTGTAATTGTATTGTAATTGTAATTATTCCCTTTGTATTTAGTATTCAGCTTATATTAATGTATTCTACGATAATAATTAATTCTACTTAGTATTGTAATTGTATTGTAATTTTATTGTTATTGTAATTATTCTACCTAGTGTCAAGCCACTGGTCGCCTCGAATAGCTATAGCTAACTGCGAGCAGTGGTACATCATATTTTGTATTTTGTTAATTTTTCTTTATAAACTTGAACTTGAAACTTGAAACTTGTTTGACAGTTTCGGAAGAAAAATGTCATGAGATCATAACTATAACTTTTAGGGCTCTCAAATGACCGTAGGAAAATGCCACATAAAAACATAGCATGATCACACCACGGGCCACATGTTTGGCAACTTTCTCCAAAACGCAAAAGCAGAAACTGATGATCATTTTGAATGTCTATAAATAGCAGAGGGGATCAAGGATAACCAGATTAAAAATAATAGCAAAAACAGATTTAACGACTGTTTTTGAGATCGTTCTGAGGGTGACGTATATATTTTATCCATTTAGAAAACGTTCACTTGTAATGAAGCTATAATGTAGAGGAAATGTCTCTAACGAAGGCTCTGCAACTCTTTTGAATATTCAACAGGAACAGAAACTGATTTCTTCGCTGGGCATCGTGCTTGCATATGTTTGGAGGGATTTTATCGAACCCATATGTTTGAGAAATGTCACAAATGCGCAGGAGGACTGGAATGCAGAGATGACTACGCCTCTTTAAAATCTGGTTATTGGTGGGAATGGCGGAACAAGACACTCGAAGATCGCTACAGACATTTCATTGCGAATCTACTGGCAATTTCACCAGCATTAGATGCTTCAAGCGTCCAGTACTCTTTTCCAATACCAACGCCTTACAGGTGTCCAAGAGAAGAGTCTTGCAAGGGTGGTCTAGATTCCTCGTGCGAAAATGGCTACGAAGGTCCACTCTGTCAAGTTTGCAGCTCAGGATACTATAAGCAGTTACAAACGTGCGTACACTGTCCTTCAAAGAAGTGGATGGGGGGACAGTTGTCGATCATTGCAGCTATTGTAATTATAGTCACGGTGATTTTACTGCGGACAAGAAGGAGAAAGAACAGGAAGGGAGAGAAATTTTCTCTTATAGACATGTTCTTTTCCAAACTAAAGATTGTAATTGGCTTCTATCAAGTCACCCATGGTTTACTTCAAGCTTTTTCGTACATAAAATGGCCAGGCTCTCTGCAAGTAATCGCGAAATATTCAGAAATACTCCAGATGGATGTACTTCAGATTGCACCGATAGACTGCCTTTTCACGCGGTTCCGTGTGAATGCTTTTAGCAGTTTGCTTGCGATTATGGCAATAAATGCTGCTGTAATTGGTGCTTCTGTTGCTGTTTACAGAGTGCGTAAAGCAATAATCTTACGGAAAAGAAAAGTACAGAACGATGATAAGTCAATAAAAATCTCAGAAATGAAAGAGCTCGTGTTCAGGAATTTGTTTTTCTTCTTGTACGTGACTTACCTCAGTACGTGTGCCCAGACAGCCAGGGTCCTACCAATAGCCTGCCAGAAACTTTGCCATTACGATGAAGACGAATCGTGCCTCAAGTACATGAAAGCGGATTACAGCATAAAATGCCAAGGTGCAAATTACAATCATTGGCTCATTGTGGCCTATATCTCTACTGCCTACATCATTGCCCTCCCAGTCCTCTCATTCATTGTCCTTTGGAGGAAGCAAAGAACAATGGTAGCTACTATGGACTCTGACGATCTTCAGGGTCCGGGCACCGGCATGGAAATGATCTCAGGGTTGCGTTTTCTTTTTGAAAACTACGAACATCGCTCCTGGTATTGGGAATTGGTTGAAACGTCTCGTAAAGTAATCCTTACATCTGGGCTGATTCTTGTAGGACAAGAGAGCAGGTCCTATATTGGTTTGGCATGGGTCATCGCTGGGATGTACGGAATGCTATTCTCATGGATCAAACCCATACGAGATGTAACTGAGAACAGATTAATGGCAACGTCTCTTGCAGTTACTGTTGTCAACCTTGGTGTTGGAGCTGTCAGTAGAATACCTGCGGAAGACATATCAGACTCCATCAGCACAAACATGGACGCAGTTTCATTAAAGATTTTGATACTTGGATCCAATGCTTTGGTTATTGGCCTACTTCTAGGTAAGATAATAGTAATTATAGATTTCACCTACTTTTTCACGTACTTTCTTTTAATTTCAGCCTGTTAAGAAAATAATATACACTTAATATATGGTCGCGAGGGAAACAGTTAGTTTTGTTTTCCTGAGAGTCCTGATGTTTCCAGAGAAAAAGTCGGAAACATCGAGGGAAAACAAAACTTACTAGTTTCCCGAGGATAGATATTTAGACTTTCCCTTGAACAATCATATAGCAAAAACAAACAAAGACGGCACAACGTCTTTATTCACAATCGTCAATCCTGCTGAATGAATAAGACTTAACTTAATTACAAATGTTTCGAAGTACATGAAAAAGTAAAACATGCTTTTAAAACCTCAATAATGAATACAAAATCATTTGGAATTGTCAAAATTGATGGTAACATTTGCTCCAGAAAATGCTCCTTTCGTTCAAGTTTGCAGTCTCCTGGCTATGAGATGCGAAATTCTGCATTGTCACAGGGCAGTTCGGCACTGTGCATCTACCAAGAGAATTTGCATCACCACAACTGCAGTGCTAGTTAACTCAAGACCTTCAGCTAAACAGGCACTACTGAGAGCATGGAAGATTTCTTTTTACGTAACCTCCGAAAGACGCCTGGAGCAAGAGCGAATGCTGCTCTCAGATTTGTGTCCAGAAACATGCATTATGAGGCGACCCTCAAAATTGCTCTCATCCAAGAGCGACACGGCCGATGCCCTAATAAAGTGATTAGTATACCTTTGTAAAAGTTTCAGCTCTTTAGAAAATGAACTCATGAAAGTTCCTAGCGTATTTTCTCCAAATGAAGGGGCACATTACAATACCAGACTTCATCAGAATGGCTAAAATTTTCCGTTGCTCGCGGCCTTTGCCACAAGCATGCCAAGCATGTTAGATTTAGAGTAGGGACTCTCGGGTCTTTCAAACATACGCCCTTCCCCTTGAGAATAATGTGGTTGATCGTTTAACTGAGGTTGTTGTCCAGTTCATCAAGAACTTGATAAACAAACATTTTTTCCAGTTGCGTCAACCTGAATGGCGAACAATTCTTTCGTGAGAATTCAGAGATTTTCCCTGCTGCGGCGAATGAGGTGGAACATTATATTAAACCGCACTACTTCTTGGAGGGATTTAAGATCTGGAGAAGATGGATTGTAAGAGGGCTGGATCTTTTCTAGATTTTCCTGTGATATTGGGCTGTGGTGACTAACTTTGCCAAATCCTTCAGTTGCCGCTTCAACTCGACGATTGCCGCCTCAAAACTTTGATTTGATTTGGAAGAATTCGCTATCACTTATTACGTCAATTCTCTTTTTAGGAGAAAGTGTATTTGAAGACTAAATCGTATTCCATCTAAGCAGATGTTTTGTAGCTGTCTCCCTTCTGTTTCTTTGCGTTCGGCCAGATGACAATTGTTTGGTAATGTTGATTAACTTTTCAATGACAACCATCTTGTTAAGGAAGTTTCACCAAAATTTAGTGCCATTTTTATTTTCTCGGATCATTTTTGGAGGTTTTCCTGTATTAAAGAAATCAAGATTGCCCATACATGTATAACAAAGTACCAGTGTTTCAGGATTTGGGAAAGTAATCCTCTCTTTTACTTTCAGCGGGAAAAAGGTATATTTTCGATATTATTTAGGAAGCACGTTCTGGTTTATAAAAAATCATCTCCTTAATTATCAAACTCATTGATTTCTCGTTTATTTCAGTTCAGTATATAGTGTCCCTATATCGCTACATCCAAGAATGGCGCAAAAATCCACATTGGTCCGTGTCATGCTGTCTGGGGTTGCTTCTGCCTCTCAACGATTTGCAGGGAGAACTGCGTGGATTAGCAGAAACAAACGTCTTAAAAAGCCAGTTGCAAACCGGGCAAATAGAAAAGCCTAGCATCCTCTCCGCCGTGAAAAACAGTGGAGTCATCGATGTCACTCTTGAGGAAGGTAAAGATGATGATGAAATGGTGAAGATACAGGACGAAACTCATCAAGATACCTTGTTCAGCAATACAAAACGTCATCAAGAAACTCAAACAGAACTATGCTCGATTCCTATCACAGATGACCAAGTAGATAAGTCGAAGACTGACTTACACGAGGAAACGCTGTGAGTCACGTTGTCAATAGTCGGCCGGCCAGAGTGTCAATTAGTCACACAATCTTCTGTTTCTTCTCATGCGCTTTTGATCCCAGCTTTGTGCTTCTGGACACATCCAGCTCTATTTACTGTCTTGTGCCTGACCTAATGACTCTTAAACCGCATAGCTTTGGGTCCCTATTTTTTTGCACATGAAACGAGTTGGTGAATATACATTTGTTGATGTCTTCAAATTATGTCGAAGGCATTCAATGCATGATTCTATCCAGCAGGTGAACATTTACTTTTCATTTAAAAAATGGCTACCTTCTTTTCAAGGTCTCAGGAGTCGATCCAAGCAAACAGGGATTACAATATTGGAAATGAATAACTTCAAAGACGGTGCTGGGAAAGGAGCGACTAAAGGTGTGGCGAAGATTAGAGATATCTTAGAGTTGTTAGAATAAAGATGCATATTTCGTCAAAACCTTTTTTTATTGATATATACATTGACAATATTTCAGTTAAGATGCTGAGTGAGTAAAATGGGATAAACAATCTTTGTTATTGTACACTTATCCAAGGATTGGTCAAACTTCTTAAGGACAACTCTACGGCGTTGACATTGAAGAACACATCAATCTGCAATAAGTTAGCTTATTTTTGTTTTTGTTTTTGTTCGTGACAGCATGAAACACTGTTTCAGCTTAGGAAAAGACAGCCAGGAAGAATTTAGTAACAACAAAGAAAGCTTTTTTACTGTATTTAAATCTAAAAGTCGACAAAACTCAGATCGAGCTTCTCCAATATAGCATTCCATTTTTGGTAGGCGGCAGGGTGTGGGAAAACCGGTTGAGGGTTGAACGAAAGTTGTGAATTGGCCTTTATATCGTGCTCTGATGTATTTCCTGTATTGTTGTAACTGACACGTGATCACCACTTAAACGATCAAAACATGTTTAAGATATAGCTCCGTCTTTTTTACCTGGCCCTTCCCCGCCTGCTTTCTCTAAAATATAACCTTATTGATAGCCTTCTGGGCAATTTTTGAAACAGAGGAATTCAAAACCTCTAGCAATTATATCTGTATTCGTCTAAATGGGCCATTTTCGAGTTACTTTGTGATCCTGTTTTAAAACGAGCCCTCATGCACGAATAAAATGATGCAATGAGGGAGTGTCATCCTACAGAGGGTAAATATGCTAAAACAGTTATAAGAACAAAAGTCCCCCGATTAGTTAAACTGGCTGCCAATGTACTAACGCTTAGCTCAAAAAGCTTTCTTCTGTTGGACATGTTTTCTCTGTTCTTCTCCTGTGTTTTTAACTCTTTGAATTCAGCTATAGCGTACATGATGTACTGTTGTCTATCCTTCAAAATTTGTTCGTTTGCAATAGAAAACTTTGCCCCTTTTTTTGGAAATGGAATTAGGGAAGGAAGAGCATTCGAGCAGGCATCTGAGTCAAAAAAGACTTCTATTCAAGAATAGCAATCATTGAGGCAAAACTGAGCACAACCCCAAATGAAATTGGTAACGCTTAGTTCAACAAACGTTTCTTGGATACCACACTGTAACACAAAAAGCGTTTTAAAAAAGAGGAAATCAGCTAAGCTTTGTATAGGTTCCTTAGATAGAACAAACTGGCAACTTAGTCCCATAAAATAATTCAGTTTATTTGAGAATTAATTAGAGCCACCCTTAATTTACATGAATCATTGGCTCAATCAAAATTATTTATTGAATGCTTAAAGAAACCAATCTCATCGTGTCGCAGTTTGAGCAACGAAGCGCCATTTTTCCGTCAAGAGATTGTTGCTGTTGTTTGTGTTTCTTCTGTTTACCTAAAGGGGAAAAAATTGACGTATTGTCTTTAGGGTTTTTATCATCAATATTGCTACTGCCGAGGAGAGATGGCCGGAATTAATTTTCCTTATAAAAATACTGTTTTGCGATTCAAGCGGAACAAAATATTTACTTTGCCGAGTTGCTCGAAAACTGGTTAACGCTAACCCAGGATTAAAAGTTAACGGAAGTTTTCTGGTATAGAATGTTTTTCACTTCTTATGTATGTTTTGTGTAGTTTGAGATTACCCAAGCTCAAACTGAAGGACAAACAATAACAACGGAAATCCTTATTGTTAAAATACAAAACTAAAATCAAAACTCTCGCTAATCCTGGGTCAGCTTAATCGGGCTTTGAACAATCCGGCCTAGAGATTAAGAAAGGGCTATTGCGGAATAGAAACTAATCCTATAATCCTATCCAGTTTTATTATATACTAAAATCTAGACATAACGTGACATTTGGGCGACGCACGTTGTCCCAGCTAGGCGAGCTAAAGTCTTAATATGAGAAAACGTTCCCCGCGACGGGTTCGCGATAATCATGTAAACGATAGGTTGAATTTTTCAAAGAAATAAGTGGAAACGGTTGGCTCGGCCAGGGTAACTCGTTAGGAGGGTCGTCTCGGGTGCCCCGACACCATATACACGGTCTTCTAGCAAGCAATCCGCCGAGCGATAGACGTGATGCTAAGGATCGTTTACTATTATAGCACATACAAAGGTGTTTAATTAGCAATAGCATTGGGCAGAAGTAAGCAAATTTGAAATGAAGTTATTACATTTTCTGATCCTGAGCATCTCGAATGCTCTTGTTATCCTCTCTATTCATAACATACCTGGTGTAAACAAAATTCGTTCGATGTTGTTTATTCCCAACACCACGACCCTGATCATCAGTCTTGCAGTTCCATAAAGCCCCATACTTTTTGAAGTCAACAAGCTTTCCATCTTTGGATGTGACACATCTATTCCCACCCTATGTAAAGAAATTTACTTAGTTAATAGTTTTTCTAAAAATTTCAGAACCTCTCATATTTACATATAAGATAAATAAAGTATAAAAAAATAGTCCGCCATATTGAACTGGAACGGCGCGTTTTAAAAACATTGTAACATCAAAAAAATCCCGTGCAGAGCAAGATTTACTTTATTTATTTCATATGAAAACTTGATTAGCCTAAGAAGTAGCCTAGTTAAGCTATACTCAAAAATAAACGAAGTAAACCAGGTTTTGTAAAAATGTAATATTATTTTGGCGAAACCCTGAGATCTGATGCTCATTCCCAAAATGTTACAATAATATAATCACTAGTAACAGGACGAGCAGGAATACAAAATTTAAAAAATATATATATCATTCTAATCCCCAGACGAAATAACGATTTTCGAGACCATTTTGGGATCTACTTTGTGGGTTGACCTTTTGATACTTGGCCGTCAGTGAAAGCGTGCGTAAGCTAACTTTTTAAGGGGGTGATCGAGAGGTAATTATTAAAGCGTCGTGATATTTAAATATTGCTAAAATCCGCAAGTACTTAAGTCAAGATACATGTGAAATCTTAGTCCATGTATTTATTAAATTCGAACTTAAGGTGGTTCGAAATAGTTTTCATTTTCCCGAAACAAGTTCACAAATTCTTTTCTAAATTATGTTTGGTTCATCGTATCACTATGAAATTTGGCACAGAAATAAAAGAAACATGATAGATTCATTACATGCCATTCATTTTAGAAAATCTGTTACCATAGCAACCATATGACGCATTCAGTTGAGCCCCTAAAATCGAAATCTATTGTCTTTGGTCGGTGAAATCTTCTCAAACTGCAATATTATATGTCACCAGAAATGACCTTCAAAATATTTCAATTTGAAAAAAAAAACTGTAGGGTAGATTAAGAAAAAATCCTCTTTTTGACTATTGTTCTCTTATTTTTTTTCCTGCCTACAGAATTTTTTAAAAATCGGACTATGTATGGAGCCAATTGATCCTGGTTATCACCGAAAAAATGAAAAAAATCCACCGAGTGGAAGCGGAAATATGAGCGATTAAAGTTATAAAAACTCCAAAATTTCGGCACGACAAGATCAGCATTTGCGCATGTGCGTCAACTGCACGCGCGAGATTTCGCAGTTGGCAGTGTTTTGTACATGTGATGTTTTGTTCTACAAGATTCTAAAACAACTTACAATTGGGCGATTTTACCTTTCTCGGGGACCAATATGTGTTTAAAACATCAGTTTTTATCAAAGTACTCTATTTTTTTTGCCAAAGTAGCCGGATGTTTTGTTCCTCGTGACGTGGATCGACTTGATGCTGAATTTTCGAGATTAGAACCCAGTTTGCGCGCGCCATAAAACTATTTTGAACCACCTTAATTGAATTAAGTTGACCCGCTGACCAAGGGCTGCTTCTCGATTGGATCACGGGCTCATGTTTAACAAGTTAAATAAATAAAGTCCTACTACCACCACCACCTCCACCACCACCACCTCCACCACCACCACCTCCACTACCTCCACCTGGTGGAAAACAAAAGAATTGTAGTGGTGGAGGCGGTGGAAAACAATAGTATTATGGTGATGGTGTTATAATTTTGGTGTATTCGTTTCAAATCTCTGTGTATTATTTTTACCTTCGCGAATAAAAGTAATATTCAAGAAACGTTTTGTTAAAAAAATATTTATTTTCGCGTGTTTTAATTGAGCGCTCAGAACTTCTATTGTTGGCATTTCAGTGGTAGAGCTGTCCCATGGGTTTGTTAAACATTTTTAGTTGTTGTAATTTTGGTGTATTCATTTCAAATCTCTGTGCGGTATTATTTTTATGCATTCAAAATTAACAAGCAATAAAGTCTCTTGTTCAAAAATATTTATTGTCGCGTGTTGACAATTAATTAGCGCTCTGAACTTCTATTGTTGTAATTTCAATGGTAGAGCTGTCCCATGGGCTTTTCCGTTAGAGTTTATATGCAAATCTAGGGTTGAAAGTGGAGTTCACTAACTGAGCGGAAAACTCGAGAAGTTAGCTCAGCTGAATATATTCACCCTGTCTCTCTCTCTCCTCGCCAAAGCTGAGAGGTCAGATAAAAACTTAACAGATATTTTCATGAAACACGATCGGGGTTAAAAGAACCCGGTTTCGAAAATCGGAGAACGTTTTCAAAGAAAGCTAGAGAACCTCAGAAATCATAACGCAAAGTAATGCGTGTTTGTCCGTAAATTACCAAACAGATGTGAGAAGGACTGATGTGCAAGCGTTCAAAGCAGCTTGAGGATCAACAATGTTGGTGAAAAAAGCCATCTTCACGATAAACGTTTCGAAATCGGACAAAGTTTTCAAATTTCCAGCGGGTTAAAGTTGAATAAAGGAATGGCCCGTTCGTTAAAATTCGCGCTTTTATTTTGATTATGTATTAGTCTCTACATGAGCCAATCCGGCTTAGCGGGCAAGTCTGGGC
>OZ026601.1:11734758-11772258 GCA_964020085.1 Micromussa lordhowensis | reverse complement strand
CTGGAAACAATTTTATTTTCAAGGAGGTAGTCCAGAGCAAATAACTTAAAAGCGATGCTGAGCGGGCTAAAGTAGGCAGGCCGGACCTTCCAAAAATTCACTCATATTTTAACCTCTCTACGACGGCCACCTTTCCACGACGGCAACGCTAACGAGAACGCCACACTTGAGGTTAAGTGAGTGAAACAATGTCTTTGCAAGTGCGTTATAAAGCTATCTACATTTCTTAGTCGTCCTCTGCAAAACAACAACGTGAAACTTCTGCGTCTTTTAGAGAATGCGAACGACAGAGGCTTGTGTTTCGTATTTTCAAGTTATCAAATTCTGAAACCGATAGGAGCAGTCCGGCAACAGATGTAGACAATTTCGAAAATCTAAGATAAAATATAAATTCATTCTCGCCAACTACCAGTTAATCAACGACTGACAAATGGTTTATACAACATCGCATTTTTATGGTTAAGGGTCACGAAACTTAATCCTTACCGTGTATCTTTGGTCTTTGTGCCTGTTTTTTTTTTTTTTTTGTCCTTTCTTTCTTTCTTTCTTTCTTTATTGAGATATTTTGATTGCATTACGTATTTTTATACTACAATGGGCATTTTTTGTCAAATAAGCTAGGAATCTTGTACTCCCGAAAAAAGATAGGTGTCATATTACAAACCTACCTCCCCATAATGGCTACCTCACTGCAACGGCCTCTTTCCTCGGCCCCCAAGATGGCCGTTGTAGAGGGGTTGGACTGTATTTAGAAAAACGACTTTCTTTGGTGATTTCTGGTGTTAATGGTTTGCTCAGAGTTCTTGGCCAATCAAAACTTGAATCATGACACCGTTCGTTTTTCACTTGTTTTGTTTGCCCTAATTTGTTAGCAATCATAATGTTCGTGCTAATAAATTTAAAAGTTTGCTCTCTTGCAAATCCTAGTGCTATTTTTATTCGCTAAAAGGCCGTTTTACAGTTGTGTGCTCAGTCACCTGGCCTGTGAATGCAAGCCAGGCTACAGGTGGCCTTGCTTCGATACAAACCTCTCTGCTCTTCTCGTATCCTTGAAATGTAGACTAGCGCTAGAACGACTTGATTTACATAACAAACGGCAGTGAGGTGTGCACCAAATCAAAGTCTCCTCCAGCCTCTCTGCCATTCAAAAGCCAGGTCACTGAGCAGATAACTGTAAAATTGTATATTTAGCAATTACTGAATGAGGCTGAGTAGGATATGAAGAATTCTGCAAAACAAGGAGGGTGTTATCCACAGAGGCCGAAGGCCGAGGTGGATAATACCCTCCGAGATCTGCAGGATTCTTCATATCCTACGAAAGCCGAATTCAATAATTGCTTTATTATTCATTCAAAATATTTCCCCGTTTCTTAGTGATTAAAACCACACGCGGAATATTAAATAACCGGCTGCTGTTCACCAAATTTAGAAAGAATCTTTGCCATATTGAATCAATGACGTCAAAAGTGCAGCCCGCTTCAGATTATTGAACCGATGACGTCAAAATGACGTCAAAAGTGCAGCCCGCAGCAGATTATTGAACCGTTGACCGAGAAAACCTGGGGACGATATTATGTTATTTTTAGTGAGCGAAAAAACAAAGAGCGAAATTGCGAAACTCCTTTAAGAACGGGGAAATATGAATGAATAATAATATAATTTATTAGAACAGTAACTCGCCCTAGCGCTCAGTCCTTCGCTTTTTCTTAGCTCTATCTTGTGTTATTTAATTCTGTTTTATTTTAGAACTGTGACTGGACAAGTCCATGTTTTTAAATTGTCTTTATATGCAGGAATGGAGAATTAATAGGACAGGCGGAATTCTTGGGTGATTATGGACAGAAAAGTGTTTCGCGCTATGCAAATGAGTTCCATATTGTTGCTGCTAAAGTGGAGCGTCTTCTCTTTTTCTGAACCCACTTCGTCCACGTCAGGTATTATCATTTGTATGATGAGCACTACATCGCCATGACAACAAGCATGAGTAGCAAAGTGGAGATCGGGGGTGGGAGGGATGATGCCTTTATCTACATCTACTACCCATCGTATGGATAAAACAATGCGTGATACATACATATCACAAAACAAATGTATACATGATACATACCATACGGCGGCCATCTTGAATTCTATTGTTTTGACTGAGAAATTATGGGCTGCCGAGGGGGCAATCGCTGGACAATTTATCGTATACACAGCTTTCAGGATAAATTTTTACTGCTTGTCTCTCATATTCCATAACAAATATTACAAGCGTTACATCTTTCCGTCACGATATTTGGCGGTTGTTCCTATGGTTATCGAAAAATTATTGTTAAAAGTTATCACGCCACAGTATTCTTTTTAATTATTTCTCATCTGCCCCCTGGGCATCCCATAATTTCCTCGGAATTCAAGATGGCCGCCGTATCGATAAAAAGGTCTATTGAGACATCATTCAGATATTGATCAAGTAAATATAAATTGCTTTAACTAATGCAATTGACAATGATATCCAATCTTTTGGTGCGGTGGACACCACTTTTCAGGCGACATTCCATACTGATCGAAAGAAGCAATCATGAAACACTTTGAGGGTAAGGGGAAGGTATCGTCTTGCACGGGAGTGGGAATACGTGCGTATGCTATCTGGTAACCTCTGAGTTCTTTTTAGAGTGGCCTTTTTTGTCTTTCGAAAACCTGAGGGTTACTACAGTAAAAGTGAAAGTGTAAGCTTTCGTTTGCTTGCTGTATACTCAGCAACAGCAACACTTATATGTTCTACAGAGAAAAAACAATTATAATTCTCTACTGTTAATTTGTTTTGCGTAAAATAGATTATAGGCATCCCGAACTAATGCTACTTTAATTTGCTTACATTTAGACTGTGATGTTAAATGTTTCTACACTGCCTGGGCCGGCCAGAAACTATTTTGCCGTAATGTAACATCATTCGCAAGCATTGAAACATGTGCACCAACGTCTACTAGATTCATGTAAGAATACTCACCTCGTAAGAAATGGTTTATTTACTTGTGCATAAAGTATTTATGTCAATTCCTGTCAAAGATTGTTTATCTCTCAACACACATTTAATGCAGTAGATGTTAAGTAATCAACTTTAGGGTTACGTGTGTGGCGGTATAAGAAGGTGCATGACGCGATTACACCTATTTTCATTTATATCGACCGTCTGCATCGCTTACAGCTTGCTGGCGAATAAACTCTGTTTTTAGTTTTGCACTTCAAAAGTTTGGCCCTCCTCCTCCCTTTTCCGCCTCACTCGCAATTTTCGTATACAAGCTGCACGTGCTGGCACTAGTTTGCCCACGCCTCTTGAGGGCCAACATGTTGCATTTATCGACTTTTGTATCAACTTTTTCAGTCAATCAACGGCTACTCATGTCCATACCCATTATAAGCACAATCTTCAGTGGTTATTTATTTTGTACCGGCATTAGAATCGTAAGAGCCCAGTAAACAGAGGTCAGTCAAAAGACATCACCCAAGGATGGGACACAAGTATCAAATTGTTTATGTGTTTGACCTTATATATTAAAAGGAACGCGGTGGCCTCATGATTAGTGCGCTCGACTCCGGAGCGAGCGCTCCGGGTTCGAGCTCTCGCTGGAGACATTGTGTTGTGTTCTTGGGCAAGACACTTTACCCTCACAGTGCCTCTCTCCACCCGGGTGTATAAATGGGTACCGGCGAATTTTAATGCTGGGGGTAACCCTGCGATGGACTAGCATCCCATCCAGTGGGAGGAGTAATATTCCTAGCTGCTTCATGCTACTGAACGCGGGATAAGCTCCGGCCTAATGATCCACTTGGCTCGTATGCAGACTTAACCTACCTTGCTGACCCTATTACTTTATGGAGGATGGCGGCAGCCTTCCTTTTTTTTTCTTTTTGAGAAACGCATTGTTTTGGTTATAACGAGCTGATATGAGTACGAAATTTATTTGTTTCCATAATTTCAGAGAATGATAGTATATTACATTATGTTTAATTCCGAAATCACAGCAGACACTTTCTACGCCCTTCCTTCCGTACCCACACCTCTATCTATGGCCTATTTTATGATAACTGCAAAAACATTCTCGCGCGCTCATTGATGTCAATAAGTGTCAATAAGCGGACAGACACATGAATTTATAACTTATGCTATAAGTCAACGAGCTAGAGCGGACCATTTAACAATTTGTTATTGTAAAAAAACAAATTGACCTCAGTTTTTCGTGCGTTTATCCTGTTATTGAAAATGAATTTCGTCATAACATTGTCAGAGCAGTCTGCGGATCCACAGCCACTTTGACAATGTTATGACGAAATTCATGATCATCATTTTTGATATAAAAACGTTCACCATCAAGCTCAATAGTGTGACTACCTTTGTTTGCAGTGAAATTTCTCGAAGTAACTTTTCACATCTTCCTGCTGGAATCTTTCCTAACCTCACGATGTTACTGGAATTGTGAGTGAATTATTTTGTTTTACAACGCTTGAATCCCGTTAGTGGTGGTGTTGCGATAGCCTAGGAAGCTGGTATTGTTACCGTTAATTTGAGCTGCTTTGCTCCTTGTGAGCATCAAAATAGCTACAACACTATAATCTGTAATCTGAAGTCCTTTAACCAAACAGAAAGCTACAAAGTTAATAGCACGAGATTGTATATTTACTGTTAATTAATGATGGAAAGTTTACTTTGCATTTTCAGAAAATTGCATTCTAACGTTGTTGCATCTCTATCCGAAGAAGTGTTTGTAAATCTTGCACATATAAGTTATCTGTAAGTGAAACGAGTCAAACTACAGCTTTAAACTTGCTTTAGTTAATAACGTAATAGTTCATGAGTATATAGTTCAATCTAAAATCTTGCTAGATGCTATTATTTTACTTATGTGCAAAGATTCTTCTCCAAAAGCTATTAAATTTCTGCCTGAGAAAGTGTCTAATTCCAATAGAATACGCTGCACCACATCCCTTATATTGCCTTTCAGTCGAGGCAAAGTTGATAACGCAATCTAGAAGGTACTGGCTGTAATATTATTCACTGTTACATTTCAATCCTTCACAACTTTTTTCTAGGCTGAAAAAGTTCAGACATTCATAAGTGTAATGAGGTCCAAAGTAACTAAAACTTTGAATAAGATTAATTCAAAAAGTATATATCTATTATCGTATAACTTCTCACATTGTGTTTTTTTCTCAGAAGTTTGTCTGGAAACGCGATTACATTTCTACCTGGAGGAGTATTTGCTAATCTGTTAAATCTGGCAGATCTGTGAGTAAAACTAAGGCCACTGTAAAAGCTTTCATACATATCGCATTGCCGTGTATATTTCATTTTTTGTATTTTGTTTTGAATGCTTTAGGCTTTGTATTTTCACAAAGTATGTGCTCTTCAGTCTGGCAAATCTGAAGGATCTGCTCGTGTATCGAAGTATTCTGCACTGGAAAACGTTGTTAAATTTCATGCATACGAAAAAAAAAACAAATACAATGTAAGCAATGCAAGCTAGATGATAAAATTCACGATTTCCCGCCAAACTTGGAAAATTACGTCAAGGGATGAGAACATAGTCCAGAAAAGCCTGCTAACTATACAATGTTGCTCAAGAAAAGTAAAACAACAACGCATTCTGTCAGAAAATACAAATGTGGCAAGGGACTGCAAGCGAAAATGCTGCTAGCATACGTAGGATCTGCAAAATATCAGCCAACGATACAAATACAGTAACAAGGAAGCAAGGTTGAGAACGACAACTGAAAGCCACGAATTGTAATGGTCATTACCATGTGCATTTCGTAAAAACAATTGGCGTTCGCACTAGTTGCTCTATTTTTTGCTGCTACACCGTGCTGACGAGTCCCAACTAATCAATTTGGAGTGTATGATGCCGTCGTCGTTTTAAGTGCTCTAATCTGTCAGAAAAGACCAAACTTGGCTTGAACTGCATGTCAATACTTTAAAAACGGAGTTAAGGTGGCTCGAAACAGTTGCCAACACTTTTCAAGAAGTAGAGTTTGATGGGTCATTATAATCACTCTATTTTTGTAGCATCACTTGTTAAACAGTGGCAGTATTCATCCTTCAAAGTATAGCTGTTGGAAAAGTGCTGGAAACTGTTGTCAGCCTCCTTATTAAGTAGCTGACACATAAATACTTGGACGAGAGAAAAATGAACAGAAACTGAAAGTTTCAGCGTCATAGAGTAAGTTATCTTTCAAAATTCAGAGAAAAAAACGTTTGGAGGTGGAATCAAGTCCCCCATTCCCCAAGGTTCACAAACAAGAATAGAACGAGAACAATATACCCGAATGCGGACCGAACATGCTAGTTCAATAAAGACTTTATTATAATGGTTCTCTAATGCTCTATAATTAGCTCTACTCACCCCGGTCTTTTTTTGGCTCTCCCTATAACTGTCAGTAAGAACTTTAAAGCTATGGTAATAAATCTTAGAGGACTCAGTCATGGCACGTGCAAAGATAATTATTTGACGTCCATAACATTGAAGATGACGTCATATGACGTAGCAAACAAACAACCGCCATCTTAAACCCGCCATCGTGGATTTCAAACTCCCGAAAATGGATCGCACGTTAGTCAAAACAGATAGACAAAGTTTCATTTCATTTTAAAAGGTACATTCTACTGCAAAAAAGGTTAATTCAAACTTTACGACACATGCAGCTTGAAATAACATAACACAATGTTTTATTCAAGACACAATAATAAAAACAAAATAAAACACATCTTGAAAAGAAAGAAACAGAGGTTGGCCCTATGACGTTTCACCTTAAAAGAAAAGGGTTAGATGAGGACGCCATGGAAGCATCAATATCCTTGACCAAACCCTTGTCATACCAAAGTTTTGTAGATAAATTATAGGAAAAATCGCCAAATTTGGACTTCTTCACTTTATTTTTTTATTATTATTTTTTTATTATTATTTTTGATGTTGCTAACAATTTTGCGAACGGGACTTTGAGCGCGATGCTCAACGAGTTTGCTGTTAAATTCCGAAAGGTCTCTGAAGAGTCTCATGGCCGAGACGAAACGCCGCGTCAGACTTGCCACGAACTATTTTTCACAAGAATTTGTCACATTTAATAGTTATAAGCTTTGAAAAAATGTGGGGCCTCAAAAGCTTCCTGAATTGGGTTAAAGCTTCCCAGCAATCGTTTCTCGGTAAACGCACGCGAAAGTTACGGATTTATTTTCCAAATAATGTTAATGCTTGAAAATGACAACTGACAGAACGTAGACCCATTGGCTATTTACAAACGCGGCCCAGAGGTTGAACCACCGAGAACAAATCCAACTAGTGGTCAGAACGGGAATTGAACCCGCGGCCATCGGATTTTAAGTCTGGCGCCCTAACCACTTGTCCACGCTGTCTCCTGAAGCTCAAAAGATACCAATAAGAGGTGGTTAAGGCAGAGGTTTTACCCCTGACAATAAGAATATCAAACTCTGTAAACAGACAGACAATGTTGCAGAGGGCGGGCTGCAGTGTGACTTTTGGGGTTTAGTGACAAAAAAATATCTCATCCGGAATGTGGATAGCTTAGCGGGTATCAGGTTTATTATTGATAACTCACTATCAAATAGAGAAAATGTTGTGGAAAGAGTGAAGGGACACTCTGTACGCCGAAGGGGAGAAAAGTGTCAAAGTAATAGAAACCAATTACATTCGTGAGAGATCCCAGCCTGATGGGCGGTCTGGTATGTTCTGCTAGAAAGATTTTATGTCCAACGTAAACATAAAACACCCTTCACCCTGGTTCTGGATAACAGTTGTATAGTGTAATGAAAACTCGTTAGGGCTGATGTGACCTTTAACGCTCGTGGGGTGATGTTTGGAATACGAAAGGTGCAAAATAGTACGCCAATCTGGTTCTCTCTATAAAAAAACGGAATGAGAACCCGATTTTCAAAGTTGTTATTGTTGTAATTTCACACATTGCGTTGTCTTTCACAGAGATTTGTCCTCAAACTCAATTAAATCTCTACCTGTCAGAGTGTTTACTAGTATGCCAAGGTTGTACCGGCTGTAAGTAATACATAGAGCAATGGACAGGGATTGGCAGGAGATCTGTTCCTTGAAATATCTGTTCCTCAACGGATTTCTGGCTGGGAAACCCATGCCAGTCACCAGCATTATCTCTTAACATAGACAGGCAACTGGTCGCTCCCCTGGGGTGTACTTCCTGGTTGCTTGAAATTTGGTTGTCTGGTTGTCCCGCCACATAATCTCCACGCTCTCAATTGTGTTTAGTGTGCGTAAATTCCAGTTAAGTAAATGCCGGGTGGCAAATGTTTTCAAGGAAATTTCCAAAAAAGTACAATTTGCCCTCAAACTAGAAAAACTTACTTTCTGTTACTTTTTGCTTTAAAGTAAAATAAGCTTGTTGTATTTATTTGCAGTGTATGCCACTAAATGGGCTTGATATGTTGCAAGGGTCAACACTGTCGAATACCGAGCTATGTTGAAATAATTAAATTTAAAAACGTCTCGTTACTTATATTTTCCCATATTGTATTGTCCATTTAAACAGAAATTTGGCTTCAAACGCTATTACATTTCCACCTGCCGGAGTGTTTTCCACTTTGAATAAACTGCTTACTCTGTGAGTGAAACGTGGCGTGCCTCACGTAAAACGTTGCATGGGTTTTATTATCATGAAGATGTAAAAAAGTCAAAAGTAAAAAAGTGTTAGTTCTTGTCATTTCTGTCGTTGCATTTAAGGTGGCTCAAAACAGTTTCCAACACTTAGATTTGGATGGGTCATTATAACCATTCTTTACCACTTGATGCTACAATCATGGCATCAAAAAACTGACCAATCATTGGTTAACACAGTGGTATCATTTTCGTGGCACAATAGGTTACCATAGCAACAGGATGACCTCCTAAAAACACCCTTAACTTCGGCTTTAGGGGCGTATATTTCTAAAACGGCACGGTGAAATTTTTTTGTATTATCAACTTTTAATTAGCATGATAAGATGCAACTTTTGGCAAAGTTTTAAAAAATTCTGTACATGGGGTTCAGAGCCACCTTAATTTTTTACAAATTTAAGGTGGCTCTGAACCCCATGTACAGAATTTTTTTAAACTTTGCCTAAAGTTGCATCTTATCATGCTTATCAAAAGTTGATAATATAAAAACATTTCACCCTGCCGTTTTTGAATTATAAGCCCCTAAAGCTGCAATTAAGGGTGTTTTTAGGAGGTTATACTGTTGCTATGGTAACGTATTGTGTCACGAAAATGATACCAACGTCTTCACCAATGATCGAGCAGTTTTTTGATACCATGATTGTAGCATCAAGTGATAAAGAATGGTTATAACGACCCATCCAAATATAAGTGTTGGAAACTGTTTTGAGCCACCTTAAGTCTTGTTGGTCTTGTTACCCCGATCACGTGCAATACTTCTGACCTAATCGATACGCTCTAGGAACGCTCCGGTTGCATATCTGGTGAGTTAACTGGTGGCGTCATTCTTAGTATTTTGGAGAGCCACAGGCGAGTAAAAATGGCTATGGCGAAACCAAATTAACTTAAAAAGCCTGATATGCCCCGAAGAGTTAAAAAACTAATCTCTTACTAGCCAAATGCGAACGCCGTGCTGGTGGATATTGACCAAAGGTCGTGGCTTTATAACAACGACCGAGGGCTAAAGCTAACAAGCTAGGCTACTTAGTAATTTATTGTATAGTTCGTATAGTCCGTAGCTCTGAAAAGAACTATTGTCAGTGACTGACCTTCAGATTAAAGGGCACTTCTGACACGCGGATCCTACACCCATACAAAATACCCAGAACGGACCAACACTCAGGGTCTAAAACTAATTGAGGAGAATGTGCTGCCTTTGTAATGACATCTGCAAATGGTTAGAGGTTCAAGTCTTCTCGGATAAGGACTTTAAACCGGCCCAGTCTCCTGCATCTTCAGTGTTACATGGTTAGCATGGGATATTAAAGAATCCACACACTTATCGAAAAGGGTAAGGCACTTAGTTCCCGGTGTTGTGGTCCGGCCTTGTCTCGCGGGTTGGTGCTTCATATAGAGTTAACCTCATTGCACCTTTCCCCGTTCGACAGAAATGTCCAAAAAAATTGCTATGATTATGACTTTCCGCGTAGCCCACAAACCTTTAACCACCTTACGACACTAATTGATCAACGGCAAACGATCAAATACCCCGACTGTCAGGCTTTCTGCATCAGTGTGACTGACAGAAAGCTTTCATACAACTCACAAACCACAGAATTGACTCTGCTCTGAACTGAGCCTACACTAAAAACTATTTTTAACGACCGACTCTGGAAAGCTGGTACACTTTGAACAAACGCCTCTTAACAAGTGTCATCAACAACTGGCACCTTATAAACATACTAATTCGCGACATAAACACTTTTGAAATTTGACTCACAATAAAACGGTAACAAACTTTTCACAAGACTAGGCTCTTACCACCAACAAACACATTTCATTTGACTCTGAAGATGACTTAAACTCAGACTCTTGAAACGTTTGTTGCCAACGAGAGTTCTTTTCAGAACTAACTCACCCAGACGATCACAAAAGATAAACTACTGATGCTCCTGGGTTCACACCATTTACTAAGTTTATTATATGGCAATTTTCCTAACGCAGTTTAATTAACAAATTTAGAATTTTCCGGCTTTCGAAAACAACAACGTTAACAAAATATACAGCTTATGACCGTTTCCATAACTGTCTGTATAGCAACACCACATTGTTTACTATACAGAAAATCTAGCAAAACATGTTTTCTTACGCAATAAAAACAAAGGAACATTTTACTGCATGGTTTATACAAATTCAACATTGTGTATTTATACAGATTTTTCTCATCAAGCTTTTCATGAAAGGAGCATTAAGCACCCACTGCAATCTGTTTGATCTGTGAGGAAAACACTGTGCGTTTATGGTAACGAAGAAAACAGCAATATAAAGCACATGCAATGGGCTTCATAGGCGTGATGATTAAAGATAAAAGGAAAAGTAACAGTGCAAAAACTTAAATCTACATTGTTGTTAGATGATGTTATCAATGAACAGACTCCTGTTGATCATTTAATATTATAGAAACTTGTCGTCAAATGGCATTGCGTCTCTACCAGAAAGATTGTTTGCCATCCAGAGAAATATGCAACGACTGTAAGTTAGTCGAAGCACACTACATGTCAAAGAACAAACCTTCTATGGGTTCTCTCGTTATTAAAAAGCATTATATTATTATTGAAATATTGTTATTTTACACATTGCGTTTATTTTTTAACAGAGATTTGTCCTCAAATGTCCTTAAATCTCTTCCTGCTACAGTGTTTGCTAATCTAACAAAATTGAAATATTTGTAAGTAACACATCGAGCAATGGCCAGGGTTAGTAAATAGGCTTTTCTTTAAAATTTCTACTCTAAAGCGGGTTTCCTACTGGCTGGTGAGCCCATGGCCAATCAGCGTTATTATCCTCAATCTAGGCCAGAAGCTGGTCATTTCCTGCAAATGTGTTAATGCACCAATCAAAAGCAACAACGTAAAGAATTTACTGCGCCTTTCAATAACATGCGGACTCTAAAATTCAAAGTTGAACTGACAAATGCGTTTTTCGCTACCGTCAATCAAATGTTCGGCGGCTCCTCCCAGCTTCCAATTATGTTATCTGAACTGTGCTCAACAATTTGATTTGATTACCCCGCGCTCGGCAGTAGTCGGAAGCAGGTAGAAGCCGCCGAACATTTGATTTTAGGTACTTGTCTTCAAATAGAATTACGTCTTTACTAGACAGAGTGTTTGCCAACCAGATACATTTGTGGAGACAGTAAGTTATTTAAAGCAAACTACACTACAAATCTTGCAGGCTTATCTGGTTATAAAAAACTGAATGTTAGATGAGAGCTTAAATCAAAAAGATACTAACAGAAATAACATACACACTGCGGTTATAAACCTAACAATACAGCACATGTTTTAGAAAAAAATTGATTAAGGACTTGACGTTTGATTTGATGCAACTTTTTGCAAAGTTCAAAAAATTCTACGGAGGGGGTTCAGAGCCACCTTAAATTTTCGGAAATTAAAAAAAAAAGAGTTGCATCTTATCATGTTAATTACAGTTCGATAATAAAAAATTGGGGTCACCGAGCTCGTTTTCGAGTTATAAGTGCTTAAAGCTAAAATTAAGGGTGTTGTAGCAGGTAATTGTTGCTATGGTAACCTATAGATCTCTTTCACGTGACGCTTTCTAAAATCCAAAACTAAAGATCCACCAAAATCGGGCATAAGAGACCGTTTATTTATATCTGTTTACAATTTTACAGCTCAATAGCGTTCTTCGTTTGGAAATCAGAGCATTTTGAATTTCAGAGTCATGTCGGTGCGTGACACAAAGCTGCGATCGCATTTGCCGAAAAATATATACCTATCTCATGATTTGTAGCGTTTTTAGAAGTTAGAGCATTAGGGAAAGTGCTTATGTAAATGCTTGTTTGTTAAGTACAGATTATCAGTCGCCTAGATAGCCAAAGCAAGTTCCAGATGTTTACACTATTTTCCGGCCGCCATGTTGGTGCACCATCAGGGATGAGCACTAACATGGCGTTTCCATACTAAGCTCTGAAAATTTCTGCGAAACATTTCGACGAATATCTACGGTTTGGGTAAACGCACAGACCTAAAACTCGGAGAAGTATCAATAAGATCGCGATTTCTTGACTTTATTCAATGAATGGTTTTCGATTTATATTTTTATTGCGTGACAGTGAAAACGATCTGTTGTGTCACAAAATTGACAGCAACTTTTTCACCAATGATTGGACAGGTTTTTGATACCATGATTTTGGAATCAACGGATATAGCGTGGTTATAATGACCCATCAAACTCTAAGTCTTGGAAAGTACTGGAAACTGTTTCGAGCCACCTTAATCTCCAATCAATGATTCTCCTTAATTCTATAATGAATATCAGATCGCCCGGTTGTTAAAATTTCAAAATGATCCCATTTGCTATCTACTATCGAGTGCTTTAAACTGTCCAGTTTTTCTGATTATGCAATCGACGTTTCGTTTTCCCTTTGTAAAAATTGCCGCAGCCCCAGCAGTTTGCCTAGTACTAGCTTTTTATTGAATGTTTACTTGTAATTTTACTTTGCCATTTTATTGTACTTTTTACCACATTGCATTGTCCATTTTCACAGATTTTTATCTTCAAACGCCATTACAGCTCTGCCCGTCAGAGTGTTTTCTAATTTGAAAAAAATCACAGATCTGTAAGTAAAACAAGGAGCAATCGGTAGGGTTAAGAAACGGATCTGTTCTCTGTTTCTCAGCGGATTTCTTGCTGGAAAAGAAAACCCCGGCCAATCACTACCACTACCCGAACTTAAGCAAGAAACTGTTTTTGTTCCTCTGGGTTGTACTTCCCGGTCGGTTACAGTGTTTTTGTTAAAGTTTTCTTCAGAGCGGCCCCGGCCCATACGGCGGCCCCTACGGCGGTCAATGCCTGCATCAGATTATGATTCGACGATAATGTTCACTTATGCCGTAATGGTGTCCCAGGTATGTGGGCGGCATATGAGAACCAGGCTTTAGCAAGATAGTCCCAGATAACTTAGGTGTGCCACTGAATGGGCTGGAAGCGTTACAAGGATCGATGTTTATGTGAAGCAAACGATGTTAACAAAATTCAGTGTAAAACATTCTCAGTAATAATCGTTTCACCCATAGGGTTGTACACTTCAACAAAAATTTGGTCTCGAGCACAATTTCAAAATTGTCATTTATCGAAACTTCTCACATTGCATTGTCTTTTTCACAGAGATTTGTCTTCAAACGCCATTGAAACTCTTCCTGCCAAAGTGTTTGCTAATCTAAAAAGACTGGAATATCTGTAAGTAAAACAGAGAAAATGAAATTTCTGTTCCTCAGTGGATTTCTTGTTTTGAAAACTGGCTATTTCCCCTAGATTGTACCCTCTCGCTGTTTAAATCTGGTTTGACTATTCTCCCCGGCACAACTTCCGCACTCCCAATCCGACGTAGGAAAAAAAGATGGCGGCTGTACATTTTACCACAATACCTTGCGAATCTTACACAGCGTATAAGGCACAAGGAGAGCCAAATGTTTTACAATATTTGTCCCTGTACTGAGGGCATTGTGTATTGTAGGTTTGAAGGTTTAATAACTCTTCTGTACGTTTTTAACGAACGTTATTAAGGTTTTCGCGGGCTAAGAACTATGGGTAAATGGACCAATCGCCATCTTTTTTCCTACGGAGGATTGTGTTTGTCTTGTGCAAATTTAGATGATGTGACTGCTCGCTGACACACTTTTACTTAAATTTTGCTTGGAAGTAAAAGTTAAGACATTTTTGCTGGGAAAGTAGATATCAATTTTCTTGAAAATGCTGAAGTTTTGTTCCTTCGAGGTCAACATGGCTCCAGATAAATTATGTGTGCCACTAAATGGAATGGAAGGGTTTCTACCTTGAAATGATTCAATGTAAAATCCCACAGTAATTTTCGTTTCACAAATTACGTTGTACATTTTACAGATATTTTGCCTCAAACTCGATTCAGAAAGTTATTAGTTATTAATTCAATGCGAGCGTTGTCTTTTTTTCATAGAGATCTGTCTTCAAACGCCTTTAAATCTCTACCCGTCAACTTGTTTGCTAAGCTGGTAAAATTGGACCACCTGTAAGTAAAACACATAGTAATGCCTAGAGTCAGACAATGGATATGTTCCTTAGAATTTCTGGTTGTCAGCGGACCTCTTGCTGGATACGAACCCATGGACAATCACCGTCGTTAACCTTTACCTAAACTAGAGATTAGTTAATACCGTGGTTTTATTATATGGCTCAGTCTCACAAGGACTGGGAACTACCAAAATCACGAATTTGATTGGCTGAAATCGATGTTGAAAGCGGTCTAGATTTTCCCATCTCGACCAGCATCTAGACCGGTAATGTTTTGCAGTGAAAACGTTGCAAACTAAAATGCACAGTCTCAGCACCCTAATGTTTATGAACATTGCATAAACATTAGGGTGCTGAGACTGTGCAGTACAGACTGTAAATCATCTTAAGTACCCTTAGCTACTAATGCTATTATTATAATTTTAAAATATTTAATTATTATTATTAGATGAAAAATGCAAAATCATTTATTTATGGCAGTGCCAAAATGTCTGATGAGAAAAAATGTAAACAGGACGAGCAAACTTTGGCAGAATTAAATTCAGCTCATCGCCACTCGCAAGCAAAATGTTAGTTAGTTCAAACCAGTTACATTAAACGAATTAAATCGTTCTTGTTTCAATAAACATCTTATTAACCTAGCTTAGTCGGCCTCTATGGGAGAATCTTGACCTCAGTCGAGTGTACAGACCTCACTGCGGTCTGTACTCACGACCTCTCCCATACAGACCTCCTGCTCGGTTAATAAGTACTAAATACCTGCTGGCTGATTAAATTTGGTTTGGTTCAACAATTTGTTTAGCGTTTGTACATTTAGTTGATATATTTTCTGGATGATAAACTTTTCCATGAAAAATTGCTAGGAAACACGTATAAATTTGCCAACATCTGCAAAAATTCCTTCAAAAATTTGTATGTTCCCTCATGTTCAAGATAGCCCTTGATACATACTGTGTGCCACTGAATGGAATATAAGCGTTTCAAGGGACGCCTTGCATACGGCGGCTGCGACCACAGTAAGAGCGGCACTCAAAACTGAGCTGAGACACACAATGTTTCATATTTTTCACTTTTTACAGTCTGATATAGTTTTTGGAATTGTAAATCCCCTTTCCTGAATATTTTATGCCATTTTCAGTAAGGAAAGTTACCTGATGTCAATTCGTTTCCTGTTAACTTACAATGGCGCCAGGACAGTAAAGTTTTTCCCGCCTGCTGAATCCTGATTGGTCAATTCAAATTCCAGGCGTGCCAGTCGTATTTAAGGCGATACTCATGTAAAGAAAGAGATGTTCAAAAACGTTTCAGTAATTATTGTTGTACAGTTCAACAGAAATTCGGCCTCGAATTCAATTTAAAAAGTTCGGCTAAACTACAGAATACAGGACCGCTTTTAACCATCAATCAAACTAGCCGGCTCGTTTGTTACTTTGTCATCAACTGCCGAGCCAAACGAGCCATTAAATATATAGACCCAGGACCCAGGAAGCGTAAATAGATTATTTGTGGTTCTTTTGTCCATTGCCGAGCCAAACAAGCCACCAAATATATAGACCTAAGACTAACCTCGCATATAGATTATTCCTCGTTCTTAAACGAGCCACTAACTATATAAAGGGGGCAAGTTTCTAAAGAAACTGTGGTGGGAGTATTACAAGATAATTAGGTTTTATCAACTGGGTTGATAATGTGAATTGTCCACCGTAAAGAGATTCGGAAGCTGACGTTTCGAGCGTTAGCCCTTCGTCGGAGCGAATGAGCGTCGGAGCGAATGAGCGTCGGAGCGAATGATTCGCTATTCACTAACTATATAGACCTAAGACGTAACGCGTATATTTAACAAATTGACGTCAGTTTATCATGCGTCTGTCCTGTTATTGATCACGAATTTCGTCATAACATTGTCAAAGTAGCTGTGGATCTACGATGCGATAGCCGAGTGTATCCGCAGACTTTGAAAATGTTATGACGAAATTCATTGTCAATAACAAGACAGACGCATGAAAAACTGACGTCGATTTGTTTTTTACAGTAACAGATTGTCAAATTGACCCCACTCGTTCGTTGCATCAACATCATAATAAATTCACGTGTCTGTTAATTCGCTTATTGAAAATGAAAATTTGCCATTGAGCGCGCGAGAATTTCTGCAATTATTGTAAAAATATTAGTAGCCATTCTTTTATCCACTGCCGAGCCAAACGAGCGAAAAGAGCCACTAAATGTATGCACCTTCAAAAGGGGCCCTGTATTGTGTAGTTGCTCCAAAAGTTGTTAAGTATTGAAATTTCACTCATGACGTTATTTCTTTTCACAGATTTTTGTCTTCAAACGTCATTAAATGTCTACCTATAAGAGTGTTTGCTAAACTGAGAAAACTGATACGGCTGTAAGTAAAACAGAGGTCTACGGGCAGGGGCAGAAACGGATCTGTTCCTTGAAATATCTGTTCCTCGGCGGAGTTCCTGATGGCTGGGAAACTCTGGGCCAGAAACCTTCTTATTTTTCCTGGGGTGTTGTTGTCTGCTGGTTAAATTTTGTTTGTTTCATCCTGCCCCTTGCATCCCCTGCAGTCCCAATTATGTCTGGCGCGTGTCAATTTAGGCGATGTGACTGCTCGCTGGCAGGTTTATACAGGAAAGTTTGCTGGAAAGTAACAGTTGAGGCATTTCTGCTAGGAAAAAGAGCAGATATAAATTAGAGAAATTGTTTTTAAAATGTTTCAGATGAATTGTGTTTGTCACTAAATTGGATGGAAACATTGCTAGGGTCGATGCTTATGAAAATCGAACAATTATCGTTTCACACATCGCATTGTACTTTTTAACAGAGAAATGTCGTCCAACTCCATTACATCTCTACCTGTTAGGCTGTTCTCCGCTCTGAAAAACCTGGACATTCTGTAAGTGGAACGTAGCACGCTGCACTTGCATGTCAAAAGAATAAGAATTGTGTTGGGTTTATAAGGAACGGAAGGACTTTTTCATCAAACTGTTGGCTGGTTGCGTTCCTATGCAGAACGGCTACATAGCAGTCACAGTGGATTGCGTTGAGGCGGAAGCGGAATAATGAGTAGCGAATGGTGGCTCTAAATTGTAAAGGGATGTTGGATATGGCTCTAAATGGCCCTCAACTAATAGTGAAGAAATGTGAATATTTAGGTCTTTGACCTTTGAATATTTACAGTCAAGTGTGATGAAAAAATTACTCACGAATATCAAAGATGTTCATGGATCACAGTTTTTTGTCATTCCTGCATGAACCTGCAGGCGTTTTATCGATTTCAGCTGCTCTGTACAAAACTAAAATTATATTTCCTTTGCAATGTCTGGTGTTCAGTGTGAACGTTTGATTAAGAACAGATGAACCCTTCCTTTATCCTTATTTTCTTTAACCTGTTTAAAGAAAACTGAATATCTACCATGAGATAAATATTCATAAGGAATAATGAATACTCGTAGGGTATGAATATTGAATGCTAATGACGAAAGTATATATTGTGATCCAACGTCAACAAAGTTGAGATTGTATCCAAGAGTCTTTTTGCTCGATTCCAAGCTGCCCTTTTTTAACCTTCAGGCTACAATGCCACGCCACACCGATCAAAATTCCCGTTCCAAGGTCACGAGTTCCAATGTTCCTCTTCTCTCAACCTCCTCCACAACCCATTTTTTGTCTTCATCCCAATTTTCTCGCGGCCAAATTTAGAAAACACTATATAGGCAGTCTATACTGAGTGTTGTTTATTCCACTTGTGTACGTCAACCTGATAAGCTTCAACTTGAATACTAATTTAAGATTTTTATCTCCCTGTAGAAATCTTTCTTACAACAAAATTCGATATTTGCCAGAGTGCCTGTTCTGTGGTACACCAAAGGTCACATCCCTGCAAGTATCTCAGCTTACATTTTTAGGTGAACATGATTTAACCAACATGTTTTGGTTATTCAGAAATTGAATGCAACTTCCCTACAAAAAAAATCATTGTTTACCTCAAGCAGTTCGCTGTTCTGAGGAACTATTGCAATCTTCTAAACAGCAGCATCAGTTTAGTTAGCTTTTCCTTTAACTTGTTAATTAATAAGTTCGTCGTTTCCAGAATGAAACGAAAGAATACTCTTATATTAAGACGTCGCCTGGTCGCTATCGAGCTACTTTACTCATAGGCAGGGAAATTATAATTATTATACAGTCCGCTAGCGTTAAAATACTGATAAGGAAACATCTCCAGTAATATACCTGTTCTACTTGATTTTCAGGATGCTGCAAAACAACTTGATAACCAATATATCCAATGAAACCTTTGCAAGGACCACTAATGTTAGACTCCTGTACGTATTATAAATAATGCGTCACTTATTGATGTCTATTATGTATAGTAGGTACACAAGCGCAGGAAGATTAGGCACCTAGCAAATACATGCTAATATGCCGAGAAAAGTAAAATAAGTAAAAGAAATAACAAAAAAATAATAAATGCATACATACTTGATCAATTAGTAACTAACAATCTAAATATAACGATAATTATACAATCCTAAATCTTAAAATTATTACAATGAATCATATAAATCTATACGTTATAAATGTAGTTCTCCCACAGCCTTCTTAAATTCCATAAGGATTTTCGTTGAACGCAATTTATCCGGTAAAGAATTCCACACTTTGGCACCTATAAAAGTTGTAGATTTTAGGCCAAAGTTTGAAGTTTTTTTTACGTGGGACGACTAACTTGTTGGTACCTCTCAGGCACTTCACATTATTACGTACGACCAACAAATCACTTATGTATCCCGGTAACATACCATTTACAGCTTTAAAAATTAATATGGCAATGTCCTGTAGGCGACGATTGGACAAAGTTAAGCCGTAGTCATCATCACCATGAAGGGGCACCCATTTGTTGTAGACACACCTTAGAGCTCTCACATTAAGCCTTTCCAGCTTTTGCTTATCTGAAGTCCGAAAAACTGTTTGAAACGACAAATAGAGGATAATTAGATATGTCGCTAAATTTATACTGTTTGAAAAATTGGTGAGCGTATAATTATTAACTAGGATGAGAGTTAAACAATACTTCAAGCTAACAACGCTTCCGATTGGCTGCCAGTATGAACCAACTAATACGTTTTATACACAGTTGTTCTGTGCATACACAAAGCTCACTGAAAGAAAACCTTCTTGATGGGTTAATCAATTTGTCCTGAAAGAATGCCTGAGATCCAAAGTTAAACTGAACGTTTCCATGGTTACAAAGCTGAAGTATCCAGCAGCAAATGCCTCGAGGAACAAGGAGAAGGCAGTGTACCTGATTTCGTCTGCTGATCTAGCATTTCATTATAAATCTTTCCGCAAATGAAAAGGCCGTAACGACGACAATCTTAAATTAAGGGGTTAATTTTTAGATTAAAGCTCATCTAACAATTGTCATCAGCAACGTATCTTTACTGTCCACTTCTAGTTTCTTGAATGGGAATCGATTAGAGAAAATTCCACATCGAGCCTTCTCCAATTTCGATCCATACGAATTGTGGTACTTGGCCCCCCATGCATTGTGAGTATCAGCGCTCAGCGCATCATCAGATGCTAAAGGTGGCTGGTAACAGCTTCCAGCAATTTTACAACAGTTATACTTTTACAATATTGCTAGAACTCAAATGAATGACCGTAAAACTACTGTCAGCCACCTTGATCGCTTCACAAGACATGTCATCAAGTATATTTAATCTCAACAGCTTAAGTTGCACGAGCCTCTTTGTACGGGCACATCGTGCAAGGTTCCCAGGATCACTTGATTACGTGGTCAATTAGTTAAACTGAAATCATCTGTGAACTAACTCATGGACAAAGATGTAACATATCAAACACGAGAGACAGTGTTTAATCGGGATATCCAAATACCAAGAAGAGAGTTGAAAACACGACGCGCAGCGGACTATTTTTTGACGAAATTCGAGGAGCTTGGATAGTTGATGAAACGCTGTCTCGAGTGTTTGATATCTTTTCTCAATCGAAACAAAAACTAAGGAGTAAACGGAGAAGGAAAATCGTCTAAATTTATGCTAATTAAGACAGGGTATTCAAACCTCCTTCACGGTTGAGATTTTCTCTGTTTTAACTTTCGCCTTGTAACGGGCGACGTACCTCTTTGTTTACTTTTTGAACTATTAAAAAACTTTTTTCGACTTAGGCCTTTTAATAACCAATCAAAAAAATAAACGAAAAATACATTGTATACTGAGAATATCCCGGAAAGTATTGAACCCTTGCGTCAGCTACGCAGTCTTTTCTCGATACCAAACTGTGTTAAACATTTAACTGCTTTCTCTTAAATTGGATGTTAAACTAAATCTTTCTTCCTAAAAATTCCTCATTGATAAAATGTTTATGCCAGGGTAGAGAAATCAACAGATATTTTGGTGCTGGAGATTTGATTACTTTAACGTCATGCCACTTACAAAATTGTTTGCTTCTATATTATTCAAGGATGTTCTCGGATAATCCTTTGAAGACAATCGAACCCAAAGCATTCAGATGGGTCAATGTCAAAGCTGGAATGCACATGTAAGTTGACATGTTCGTGGCAATTTCTTAGCTTAGCTTATATCTTTTCGTACCCAGATTTACAATTAGCTAATCAGAAGCCTAGTGTACTTTTCTGATACCCTCCAAGCCAATGGCCTATTATGACCTATGACCTAATTTTGGTACTGTGGCACATCGGACTTCTTTGTTCTCCAAAATACGAACCATGACTCAACCAAAATCGAATGATGTGCCGCCGAAGCGTACCAAAAAGGTACGATTATGTCTAAGTACTACCCCGTATTACTGACACATGACCATTTTTAAGTTTAACTCTAATCCTAAAAACATGAATGCCAGATCTTTTTCGAAATTTGCACATAAAGTTTGAAAAAACGAGTGAAAAAAAGGTTCTCTGTAAAATATAGAGGTGCCTTGATATGGAACAGCTTGCAAAATGATTCAAAGCAAACTAAGCATTTATAGATATTTAAGAAAAACTTTGAAATGTTTTGTACAAAAACAAATTGATGACTCTTAAAGGAGCACTGATATTCATTTACACAAATTGCGATTGTATAATTTTCGAAATATAAAATGTTACATTTCAATTGACACATTCAACGAAAACGAACAAAAATTCACCGTCCTTCTCAAAAGCAACAAAATCAAAAGGTTTCGTAAGCCAACTCGTGATATCCGTGATTAGTATAAATCTACTAGCGTTCTGTCACTAATGCCGTTCTCTGATTGGTTACGCTAGTCACTATCTATTCTGTTGTCGATTGTGAGAAGCGTAGCAGTGAGGGCTTGTTGGCAAACTGGCCGCCGCTTCTTTGTGTTTTCGAAGTATCTGTGAAGAGGATTTAGATAGAGTTTTGAACGACTAGTGGGTGAATCAACGGAGTGGTAGTAACGTTGCTAAGGAAATTACTTAAATAATTAATTCATTATATTTTGGCCATGCATGTACTAATATTGGGCAGTAGGACAAAGACGTTTTCTTCAAAAAAAGATATTTTCAACAGCCTCATCTAAAGCAAAACAAACCAAACAATTGAAGCCGCCTGAAATTGTTCTTTGTAATATCTTTCTGGCAGATATTTGCTCCGAACGGAGCTGAAGATATTGAGCTTAGATTCTTTCATTGGCTACAGTCTTCAAGATTCTCAAATGTGACGTATTCCTTTTTTACATAATATTACTATGTTAAACATGTGAAGTTATTAAGTGCTGCTAGTAACCTAAGACTGACATTCCTTTGCTCTTTTCAGATTGATAACAAACAGAACAATTGGAAAAGTGACAAGTTTTTCGGCGTCACAGAACAGTAACATCACCATATATCTGTCAGTAGATTTTATTTTGTTTTCACTTACAGTTTTCTCAGCTTCTGCTAGTAAGTAGCTTTAATACATATATCTTAGTAGACGTTTTCGTTTCACTGGGTATTTTGACGAGCCCGGACGGCGAGTGGAAATACAAACAACGAGTAAAAATTCTCAGCGGTACTACACATCAAAACGTCTAATAAGATGTTTATTATCCAACGATTTCTTTTCCCAAAATTCTAACTTGCCAAGTTTTGTAACCTTTACCGGTAGGAATCAGACGAGTACAAAAATCGTGTGCTATTTGTACTCGTTTCGCGCGTTATTTGTCTCTACGAAGCAGAGTTGGATAATAAATCAGTTAATCATAAAAATTACAATTTCCTCGACTGTGATTGGTTTAAAAAACTCCTATTTTCCACTAATTCACTTGCCAAGTTGTTATCGGACAGTTTGTTATCGGACAGTTTGTTATTGGACAGTTTGTTATCGGACAATTCAATAAGCCAATCACGTTCAAAGTTGTGGTTTAAATCAACCAATTACTTTCAAAGTTGTAGTTTAAATCAACCAATCTCAATTTCAGAGCGACATGAAACAATTTATTTCTCCTTTGTCAGTATTTTAAGGCAAATTTTTCCTTTCTTTCATAACTTGGCAATTTTTACCATGAGAAAAGCAATTCACGGGTTTCTATGAGTATGGGGCTACAAAAGAGTCTTTTTCAGGGTCAATGGAAACAATATATGACATTTCTACAGTGACCGCCTATAGGGTGTTGAGAGCGTGTTTATCACAATTAATCATTACACTTGACGCACTTTCTCTACTTGGTTCGTACTCTAGATCATGTTCTGTATTCTCAAAAACTGTTGGCAAATCGTGAAAAGCAGATACCTCTTACTAACTGAGTTCGAGGTCCGTACTTTAAGTTACGATTTATGACCGATGCGCGAAGCGCGTGGGCCATAAACGAGGTTCTGTAACTTACAATACGGACCGAGAAGATGAAGTTAGTAAGATATTTAAATATATCTCTACTGTGTGTCTGACGGGTTCGGGAACGATTGCTATTCACGCGGAACGGCTTAAATTTCTGACGCACCTCGAAAGCAAAACGAGTCAATATGAAATCGTTTTTAAGTCGCTAGCACTCTAAATACGATACACAATTTGGAGTAAAAGAAAGTTTTAAACTTTAAATTGCTATAAAAGTTAAGAGCACTTGACGATAACTCACGGAGCAGCTTGGCAGCAAAAACAATTTTCAGTTTTAGCGGGCTGTACAGCGCGCGTACTAACTGAGAGAATACTAACTTTCAAGCAAAAGCAAAAGCGAATATATAACACAAGAAAACCATTTCTATTACCTTTTATTTCTTATCTATAACTTTTTTTACGAAGCAAATTGATTCTGCAAATTGATTCTAATATCGTATTGTAATGTTTTTTGTTATTTTTCCGTTAAAACATGAAAAATAGACAATGAGAGTTAACGTTATTGCATCTCCTAGGAATCCTGTTATTTCCCAAACAGAGGCTATAGGTGTACCTTGGCCCTCTCTCGCTAAAGGTGAATTTCTTACTTCCGCTCTCTTGGCCTCGGGATTCAGAAGGATAAACGACAACAATAAGGGTGTGGCAACATTATTACCATGTTCCCTGGGCACCTTTTCCAATACTTTCACCAGAGGAACTGACGGATGTACAAAATGCCCCGCAGGTAAGCTGTGCACTCATCTTTGCAGCTGGTTTTCATCTCAAACAATGAATAGTTGGCGAGGGATGTTGACTGTTATTTATTACACGCTCAACCTTCGCCCATCCATGTATAACAAAGCCTATGATGCAGGTACAAGGACACTGGAAGATTGAGCGTACCTAGATTTCATCAAATTAAATGGGCAGAGATACATGTAAGTCCTTAATCGACTAAATCGAGTGATCAGCATTTGATTTTGATGTGGCTGAATTGACAACGTTTCTTGCGAGAATGACGATTAATGATCCGTTGTGGTCAAGCAATTCAGAACGATATTTACTTTTGCTCGTACACTTTGTGTAGAATAAGCACTGTGCGCTTTTTTTGAGCCTGTACAGCCAATAACTATAGTAAGCATATATGCAGTTATCGTCGTTAAATAAGTTTTGGTGCAGATTTGTATATATTGAGCACATGACTCTCTTTGCAGGAGGATTTTACTCTGATGATGTCGGTTACGTTGGAGAAAGCTGCAAGAAATGTCCTAATGGATCTTTTGTTCCATTTCATAAAACGCCAGGAACATCAAAACAAGATTGCAAATCCTGTCCAGAAGGTAACAGTCGAAATATCTTTGTTTGTCTTGATTTTTCCTGTTCCTCTTATTATTACCTAAGATCTTATCACGAAGCCTTTATTAGTTATCTTTAAAGTGCCTATAAGCCCCAAAAATTTTTTTCGTTTCCTGAAATCTTTGTATGGAATTAGGAAAAATGCCGCAAAAATTTTTGCAATTGATTAAAACCCGAATATTTTATGAATTTTTAAAGTGAGCGTTCTTTGTAGCACGACCGAGCAAAGCGGAGAATGGGACTAGTGACGTCATTCCAGGCCTTTGCTCGCATTTGCTTCGGTTATTGTCCTTGTATTACGGGTTCGGTGTTTTCAGCGTTCAGTATTTTGTTGAAAGAACGTTTATTCAACTCAAAAAATACGTAATAATCACATCAATTGAGAATGTCGTCCAGCGATACTAGCTTGATTCAAGCTTGGAATTCCGAGGCCGCAGAAACGGAGGTAGAGTACGACTTAGAAGTCGAGGTGTGATCAAACGCGAGCGAACAAGAAGACAACAAAGATGATGTCATATGAACCAGAAGATGCCTACGCATCAAGTGGCTCCGATACATGAACTGCTGCTTGCGGTCTTGCTTCTGTAGCAATCAGTACAACGGTTGAAAAAGTGGCCTGCTCCCTGCTTTTTCTACGACGTTTCGCCACAGGTTCGACTTGCGAGCTTCGAGCGTTGTGTACACAAGTTTCCGGACTTTCCAAAGCGTCTTTCTTTCTCTGTCGTAAACAAGAAGGCGATTAAAGGCCTGGAATGACGTCACAAATCGCGCTATACCCAGACTTCTTTAAGCGATTCTGCTGCTCGGTCGTGTTTTGAAAAAGTGCGCTTTTTACGATCTTTAAAAATTCATAAAAAAAATTCGGGTTTTAACCGATTGCAAAAATTTTGGCGGCATTTTTCCTAATTCCATGCAAAGATTTCACGAAACGAAAAAAAGTTTTTGGGGTTATAGGCACTTTAAATATATGTATTCAGATAATATTTCACTGAGGTTTCTCAAAAAATGGCATAATATCTCCTGTACGCGGATGTTCCTCTGCATACGAGCCAAGTAGCCCATCAGGCCGGAACTTTATTCCTTTTTCAGTAGCATGAAGCGACTAGGAGTATTTCTACTCCCCCCTGGCTGGGATGCTAGTCCATCGCAGGGTTACCTCCAGCATCAAATTTTCCGGTACCCATACACTGTGAGAGTGAAGTGTCTTGCCCAAGAACACAACACAATGTCCCCGGCCAGGGCTCGAACCCGGAACGCTCGCTCCGGAGTTGAGCGCACTAACCATGAGGCCACCGCGCCCCCACTGTACAAGGATGTTAACCTCTTCGGATGTACAACAGGTGGAACCTACGGAAGCGGGTGAATGTTTTTTCCCCTAACTTTTGACGCTGAAACTTTTATAAAGTTGTTCGTTAATCTTCCCCGGAAATTTACTTAGCAAGGGCATTTTGAAATATATTCATATACTGTTATTTTCGACCAATTTTACTCGCCATATATAAAGAGGTGACTTGCCAAAGTCGATTGATAAGAACGCCAATCGTCTAAGATATGTCAAACTTTGCAATTTTGATGGGGAATTAAATACCGAGATTCGTTTGATAACACAAGATCATGAAAAAGAGGCAACTTCTCTCTCGAATACTCTAGATTAGACAAGCAAAACATGTCTTTTTCAGGAAACGGTGTTAGAGTCTGGAATAACTTATCTAATGAAATTTGTCAAATGCCTAAAGTGAAATTTAAACGCAATATTCACAATATGCTCCTTCAGAAACTCTCAGAGGCGAATGAGTATATTGATCTATTGGATTTGAATATGTCTTGAAAACTGAACTCAGCTCATTCTATCAGCTTTCTATCTACATTATCCTTCCAGCTTCTCATGTAATCTGCCTTATTTCTCCTGAGAATCTTTGTTTTTCCCAAATGTTATACTAGTCAGTATTCAGTATTCACCTTATTTTAATGTATTGTATGATAAGGACTAATTTTACTTGATTTTGTAATTGTATTGTAATTGTAATTATTCCCTTTGTATTTAGTATTCAGCTTATATTAATGTATTCTACGATAATAATTAATTCTACTTAGTATTGTAATTGTATTGTAATTTTATTGTTATTGTAATTATTCTACCTAGTGTCAAGCCACTGGTCGCCTCGAATAGCTATAGCTAACTGCGAGCAGTGGTACATCATATTTTGTATTTTGTTAATTTTTCTTTATAAACTTGAACTTGAAACTTGAAACTTGTTTGACAGTTTCGGAAGAAAAATGTCATGAGATCATAACTATAACTTTTAGGGCTCTCAAATGACCGTAGGAAAATGCCACATAAAAACATAGCATGATCACACCACGGGCCACATGTTTGGCAACTTTCTCCAAAACGCAAAAGCAGAAACTGATGATCATTTTGAATGTCTATAAATAGCAGAGGGGATCAAGGATAACCAGATTAAAAATAATAGCAAAAACAGATTTAACGACTGTTTTTGAGATCGTTCTGAGGGTGACGTATATATTTTATCCATTTAGAAAACGTTCACTTGTAATGAAGCTATAATGTAGAGGAAATGTCTCTAACGAAGGCTCTGCAACTCTTTTGAATATTCAACAGGAACAGAAACTGATTTCTTCGCTGGGCATCGTGCTTGCATATGTTTGGAGGGATTTTATCGAACCCATATGTTTGAGAAATGTCACAAATGCGCAGGAGGACTGGAATGCAGAGATGACTACGCCTCTTTAAAATCTGGTTATTGGTGGGAATGGCGGAACAAGACACTCGAAGATCGCTACAGACATTTCATTGCGAATCTACTGGCAATTTCACCAGCATTAGATGCTTCAAGCGTCCAGTACTCTTTTCCAATACCAACGCCTTACAGGTGTCCAAGAGAAGAGTCTTGCAAGGGTGGTCTAGATTCCTCGTGCGAAAATGGCTACGAAGGTCCACTCTGTCAAGTTTGCAGCTCAGGATACTATAAGCAGTTACAAACGTGCGTACACTGTCCTTCAAAGAAGTGGATGGGGGGACAGTTGTCGATCATTGCAGCTATTGTAATTATAGTCACGGTGATTTTACTGCGGACAAGAAGGAGAAAGAACAGGAAGGGAGAGAAATTTTCTCTTATAGACATGTTCTTTTCCAAACTAAAGATTGTAATTGGCTTCTATCAAGTCACCCATGGTTTACTTCAAGCTTTTTCGTACATAAAATGGCCAGGCTCTCTGCAAGTAATCGCGAAATATTCAGAAATACTCCAGATGGATGTACTTCAGATTGCACCGATAGACTGCCTTTTCACGCGGTTCCGTGTGAATGCTTTTAGCAGTTTGCTTGCGATTATGGCAATAAATGCTGCTGTAATTGGTGCTTCTGTTGCTGTTTACAGAGTGCGTAAAGCAATAATCTTACGGAAAAGAAAAGTACAGAACGATGATAAGTCAATAAAAATCTCAGAAATGAAAGAGCTCGTGTTCAGGAATTTGTTTTTCTTCTTGTACGTGACTTACCTCAGTACGTGTGCCCAGACAGCCAGGGTCCTACCAATAGCCTGCCAGAAACTTTGCCATTACGATGAAGACGAATCGTGCCTCAAGTACATGAAAGCGGATTACAGCATAAAATGCCAAGGTGCAAATTACAATCATTGGCTCATTGTGGCCTATATCTCTACTGCCTACATCATTGCCCTCCCAGTCCTCTCATTCATTGTCCTTTGGAGGAAGCAAAGAACAATGGTAGCTACTATGGACTCTGACGATCTTCAGGGTCCGGGCACCGGCATGGAAATGATCTCAGGGTTGCGTTTTCTTTTTGAAAACTACGAACATCGCTCCTGGTATTGGGAATTGGTTGAAACGTCTCGTAAAGTAATCCTTACATCTGGGCTGATTCTTGTACGACAAGAGAGCAGGTCCTATATTGGTTTGGCATGGGTCATCGCTGGGATGTACGGAATGCTATTCTCATGGATCAAACCCATACGAGATGTAACTGAGAACAGATTAATGGCAACGTCTCTTGCAGTTACTGTTGTCAACCTTGGTGTTGGAGCTGTCAGTAGAATACCTGCGGAAGACATATCAGACTCCATCAGCACAAACATGGACGCAGTTTCATTAAAGATTTTGATACTTGGATCCAATGCTTTGGTTATTGGCCTACTTCTAGGTAAGATAATAGTAATTATAGATTTCACCTACTTTTTCACGTACTTTCTTTTAATTTCAGCCAGTTAAGAAAATAATATACACTTAATATATGGTCGCGAGGGAAACAGTTAGTTTTGTTTTCCTGAGAGTCCTGATGTTTCCAGAGAAAAAGTCGGAAACATCGAGGGAAAACAAAACTTACTAGTTTCCCGAGGGACCATACATTAAGTGCTTTGTCGTTAGATATTTAGACTTTCCCTTGAACAATCATATAGCAAAAACAAACAAAGACGGCACAACGTCTTTATTCACAATCGTCAATCCTGCTGAATGAATAAGACTTAACTTAATTACAAATGTTTCGAAGTACATGAAAAAGTAAAACATGCTTTTAAAACCTCAATAATGAATACAAAATCATTTGGAATTGTCAAAATTGATGGTAACATTTGCTCCAGAAAATGCTCCTTTCGTTCAAGTTTGCAGTCTCCTGGCTATGAGATGCGAAATTCTGCATTGTCACAGGGCAGTTCGGCACTGTGCATCTACCAAGAGAATTTGCATCACCACAACTGCAGTGCTAGTTAACTCAAGACCTTCAGCTAAACAGGCACTACTGAGAGCATGGAAGATTTCTTTTTACGTAACCTCCGAAAGACGCCTGGAGCAAGAGCGAATGCTGCTCTCAGATTTGTGTCCAGAAACATGCATTATGAGGCGACCCTCAAAATTGCTCTCATCCAAGAGCGACACGGCCGATGCCCTAATAAAGTGATTAGTATACCTTTGTAAAAGTTTCAGCTCTTTAGAAAATGAACTCATGAAAGTTCCTAGCGTATTTTCTCCAAATGAAGGGGCACATTACAATACCAGACTTCATCAGAATGGCTAAAATTTTCCGTTGCTCGCGGCCTTTGCCAGAAGCATGCCAAGCATGTTAGATTTAGAGTAGGGACTCTCGGGTCTTTCAAACATACGCCCTTCCCCTTGAGAATAATGTGGTTGATCGTTTAACTGAGGTTGTTGTCCAGTTCATCAAGAACTTGATAAACAAACATTTTTTCCAGTTGCGTCAACCTGAATGGCGAACAATTCTTTCGTGAGAATTCAGAGATTTTCCCTGCTGCGGCGAATGAGGTGGAACATTATATTAAACCGCACTACTTCTTGGAGGGATTTAAGATCTGGAGAAGATGGATTGTAAGAGGGCTGGATCTTTTCTAGATTTTCCTGTGATATTGGGCTGTGGTGACTAACTTTGCCAAATCCTTCAGTTGCCGCTTCAACTCGACGATTGCCGCCTCAAAACTTTGATTTGATTTGGAAGAATTCGCTATCACTTATTACGTCAATTCTCTTTTTAGGAGAAAGTGTATTTGAAGACTAAATCGTATTCCATCTAAGCAGATGTTTTGTAGCTGTCTCCCTTCTGTTTCTTTGCGTTCGTCATGCACAGATCGCGTGCTGTTGTATTCGGCGCGCGGGCAGCAACTGCGCAATTGTATCCCGGTCGGGATACATTTGAAATTGATCAGGGGCACGTGACCAAGAATCAACCAATCACAGTGCTCGTTTTGTTGAGTGAAAGTTTAGGTTTATAACAAATACAATTGTTGACTGGTCGCGGAAAGCATTCGGCTAATCTAGAATGATCTGTAATCACCAGGAAATAGTAATCAAACTTTGTCAAAGGAAACATTTTAGTATGTCAATTGTTTGGTAATGTTGATTAACTTTTCAATGACAACCATCTTGTTAAGGAAGTTTCACCAAAATTTAGTGCCATTTTTATTTTCTCGGATCATTTTTGGAGGTTTTCCTGTATTAAAGAAATCAAGATTGCCCATACATGTATAACAAAGTACCAGTGTTTCAGGATTTGGGAAAGTAATCCTCTCTTTTACTTTCAGCGGGAAAAAGGTATATTTTCGATATTATTTAGGAAGCACGTTCTGGTTTATAAAAAATCATCTCCTTAATTATCAAACTCATTGATTTCTCGTTTATTTCAGTTCAGTATATAGTGTCCCTATATCGCTACATCCAAGAATGGCGCAAAAATCCACATTGGTCCGTGTCATGCTGTCTGGGGTTGCTTCTGCCTCTCAACGATTTGCAGGGAGAACTGCGTGGATTAGCAGAAACAAACGTCTTAAAAAGCCAGTTGCAAACCGGGCAAATAGAAAAGCCTAGCATCCTCTCCGCCGTGAAAAACAGTGGAGTCATCGATGTCACTCTTGAGGAAGGTAAAGATGATGATGAAATGGTGAAGATACAGGACGAAACTCATCAAGATACCTTGTTCAGCAATACAAAACGTCATCAAGAAACTCAAACAGAACTATGCTCGATTCCTATCACAGATGACCAAGTAGATAAGTCGAAGACTGACTTACACGAGGAAACGCTGTGAGTCACGTTGTCAATAGTCGGCCGGCCAGAGTGTCAATTAGTCACACAATCTTCTGTTTCTTCTCATGCGCTTTTGATCCCAGCTTTGTGCTTCTGGACACATCCAGCTCTATTTACTGTCTTGTGCCTGACCTAATGACTCTTAAACCGCATAGCTTTGGGTCCCTATTTTTTTGCACATGAAACGAGTTGGTGAATATACATTTGTTGATGTCTTCAAATTATGTCGAAGGCATTCAATGCATGATTCTATCCAGCAGGTGAACATTTACTTTTCATTTAAAAAATGGCTACCTTCTTTTCAAGGTCTCAGGAGTCGATCCAAGCAAACAGGGATTACAATATTGGAAATGAATAACTTCAAAGACGGTGCTGGGAAAGGAGCGACTAAAGGTGTGGCGAAGATTAAGAATACCAAAACGTCACTGGAACATTTTGTTTAGAGATATCTTAGAGTTGTTAGAATAAAGATGCATATTTCGTCAAAACCTTTTTTTATTGATATATACATTGACAATATTTCAGTTAAGATGCTGAGTGAGTAAAATGGGATAAACAATCTTTGTTATTGTACACTTATCCAAGGATTGGTCAAACTTCTTAAGGACAACTCTACGGCGTTGACATTGAAGAACACATCAATCTGCAATAAGTTAGCTTATTTTTGTTTTTGTTTTTGTTCGTGACAGCATGAAACACTGTTTCAGCTTAGGAAAAGACAGCCAGGAAGAATTTAGTAACAACAAAGAAAGCTTTTTTACTGTATTTAAATCTAAAAGTCGACAAAACTCAGATCGAGCTTCTCCAATATAGCATTCCATTTTTGGTAGGCGGCAGGGTGTGGGAAAACCGGTTGAGGGTTGAACGAAAGTTGTGAATTGGCCTTTATATCGTGCTCTGATGTATTTCCTGTATTGTTGTAACTGACACGTGATCACCACTTAAACGATCAAAACATGTTTAAGATATAGCTCCGTCTTTTTTACCTGGCCCTTCCCCGCCTGCTTTCTCTAAAATATAACCTTATTGATAGCCTTCTGGGCAATTTTTGAAACAGAGGAATTCAAAACCTCTAGCAATTATATCTGTATTCGTCTAAATGGGCCATTTTCGAGTTACTTTGTGATCCTGTTTTAAAACGAGCCCTCATGCACGAATAAAATGATGCAATGAGGGAGTGTCATCCTACAGAGGGTAAATATGCTAAAACAGTTATAAGAACAAAAGTCCCCCGATTAGTTAAACTGGCTGCCAATGTACTAACGCTTAGCTCAAAAAGCTTTCTTCTGTTGGACATGTTTTCTCTGTTCTTCTCCTGTGTTTTTAACTCTTTGAATTCAGCTATAGCGTACATGATGTACTGTTGTCTATCCTTCAAAATTTGTTCGTTTGCAATAGAAAACTTTGCCCCTTTTTTTGGAAATGGAATTAGGGAAGGAAGAGCATTCGAGCAGGCATCTGAGTCAAAAAAGACTTCTATTCAAGAATAGCAATCATTGAGGCAAAACTGAGCACAACCCCAGATGAAATTGGTAACGCTTAGTTCAACAAACGTTTCTTGGATACCACACTGTAACACAAAAAGCGTTTTAAAAAAGAGGAAATCAGCTAAGCTTTGTATAGGTTCCTTAGATAGAACAAACTGGCAACTTAGTCCCATAAAATAATTCAGTTTATTTGAGAATTAATTAGAGCCACCCTTAATTTACATGAATCATTGGCTCAATCAAAATTATTTATTGAATGCTTAAAGAAACCAATCTCATCGTGTCGCAGTTTGAGCAACGAAGCGCCATTTTTCCGTCAAGAGATTGTTGCTGTTGTTTGTGTTTCTTCTGTTTACCTAAAGGGGAAAAAATTGACGTATTGTCTTTAGGGTTTTTATCATCAATATTGCTACTGCCGAGGAGAGATGGCCGGAATTAATTTTCCTTATAAAAATACTGTTTTGCGATTCAAGCGGAACAAAATATTTACTTTGCCGAGTTGCTCGAAAACTGGTTAACGCTAACCCAGGATTAAAAGTTAACGGAAGTTTTCTGGTATAGAATGTTTTTCACTTCTTATGTATGTTTTGTGTAGTTTGAGATTACCCAAGCTCAAACTGAAGGACAAACAATAACAACGGAAATCCTTATTGTTAAAATACAAAACTAAAATCAAAACTCTCGCTAATCCTGGGTCAGCTTAATCGGGCTTTGAACAATCCGGCCTAGAGATTAAGAAAGGGCTATTGCGGAATAGAAACTAATCCTATAATCCTATCCAGTTTTATTATATACTAAAATCTAGACATAGCGTGACATTTGGGCGACGCACGTTGTCCCAGCTAGGCGAGCTAAAGTCTTAATATGAGAAAACGTTCCCCGCGACGGGTTCGCGATAATCATGTAAACGATAGGTTGAATTTTTCAAAGAAATAAGTGGAAACGGTTGGCTCGGCCAGGGTAACTCGTTAGGAGGGTCGTCTCGGGTGCCCCGACACCATATACACGGTCTTCTAGCAAGCAATCCGCCGAGCGATAGACGTGATGCTAAGGATCGTTTACTATTATAGCACATACAAAGGTGTTTAATTAGCAATAGCATTGGGCAGAAGTAAGCAAATTTGAAATGAAGTTATTACATTTTCTGATCCTGAGCATCTCGAATGCTCTTGTTATCCTCTCTATTCATAACATACCTGGTGTAAACAAAATTCGTTCGATGTTGTTTATTCCCAACACCACGACCCTGATCATCAGTCTTGCAGTTCCATAAAGCCCCATACTTTTTGAAGTCAACAAGCTTTCCATCTTTGGATGTGACACATCTATTCCCACCCTATGTAAAGAAATTTACTTAGTTAATAGTTTTTCTAAAAATTTCAGAACCTCTCATATTTACATATAAGATAAATAAAGTATAAAAAAATAGTCCGCCATATTGAACTGGAACGGCGCGTTTTAAAAACATTGTAACATCAAAAAAATCCCGTGCAGAGCAAGATTTACTTTATTTATTTCATATGAAAACTTGATTAGCCTAAGAAGTAGCCTAGTTAAGCTATACTCAAAAATAAACGAAGTAAACCAGGTTTTGTAAAAATGTAATATTATTTTGGCGAAACCCTGAGATCTGATGCTCATTCCCAAAATGTTACAATAATATAATCACTAGTAACAGGACGAGCAGGAATACAAAATTTAAAAAATATATATATCATTCTAATCCCCAGACGAAATAACGATTTTCGAGACCATTTTGGGATCTACTTTGTGGGTTGACCTTTTGATACTTGGCCGTCAGTGAAAGCGTGCGTAAGCTAACTTTTTAAGGGGGTGATCGAGAGGTAATTATTAAAGCGTCGTGATATTTAAATATTGCTAAAATCCGCAAGTACTTAAGTCAAGATACATGTGAAATCTTAGTCCATGCATTTATTAAATTCGAACTTAAGGTGGTTCGAAATAGTTTTCATTTTCCCGAAACAAGTTCACAAATTCTTTTCTAAATTATGTTTGGTTCATCGTATCACTATGAAATTTGGCACAGAAATAAAAGAAACATGATAGATTCATTACATGCCATTCATTTTAGAAAATCTGTTACCATAGCAACCATATGACGCATTCAGTTGAGCCCCTAAAATCGAAATCTATTGTCTTTGGTCGGTGAAATCTTCTCAAACTGCAATATTATATGTCACCAGAAATGACCTTCAAAATATTTCAATTTGAAAAAAAAAACTGTAGGGTAGATTAAGAAAAAATCCTCTTTTTGACTATTGTTCTCTTATTTTTTTTCCTGCCTACAGAATTTTTTAAAAATCGGACTATGTATGGAGCCAATTGATCCTGGTTATCACCGAAAAAATGAAAAAAATCCACCGAGTGGAAGCGGAAATATGAGCGATTAAAGTTATAAAAACTCCAAAATTTCGGCACGACAAGATCAGCATTTGCGCATGTGCGTCAACTGCACGCGCGAGATTTCGCAGTTGGCAGTGTTTTGTACATGTGATGTTTTGTTCTACAAGATTCTAAAACAACTTACAATTGGGCGATTTTACCTTTCTCGGGGACCAATATGTGTTTAAAACATCAGTTTTTATCAAAGTACTCTATTTTTTTTGCCAAAGTAGCCGGATGTTTTGTTCCTCGTGACGTGGATCGACTTGATGCTGAATTTTCGAGATTAGAACCCAGTTTGCGCGCGCCATAAAACTATTTTGAACCACCTTAATTGAATTAAGTTGACCCGCTGACCAAGGGCTGCTTCTCGATTGGATCACGGGCTCATGTTTAACAAGTTAAATAAATAAAGTCCTACTACCACCACCACCTCCACCACCACCACCTCCACTACCTCCACCTGGTGGAAAACAAAAGAATTGTAGTGGTGGAGGCGGTGGAAAACAATAGTATTATGGTGATGGTGTTATAATTTTGGTGTATTCGTTTCAAATCTCTGTGTATTATTTTTACCTTCGCGAATAAAAGTAATATTCAAGAAACGTTTTGTTAAAAAAATATTTATTTTCGCGTGTTTTAATTGAGCGCTCAGAACTTCTATTGTTGGCATTTCAGTGGTAGAGCTGTCCCATGGGTTTGTTAAACATTTTTAGTTGTTGTAATTTTGGTGTATTCATTTCAAATCTCTGTGCGGTATTATTTTTATGCATTCAAAATTAACAAGCAATAAAGTCTCTTGTTCAAAAATATTTATTGTCGCGTGTTGACAATTAATTAGCGCTCTGAACTTCTATTGTTGTAATTTCAATGGTAGAGCTGTCCCATGGGCTTTTCCGTTAGAGTTTATATGCAAATCTAGGGTTGAAAGTGGAGTTCACTAACGGAGCGGAAAACTCGAGAAGTTAGCTCAGCTGAATATATTCACCCTGTCTCTCTCTCTCCTCGCCAAAGCTGAGAGGTCAGATAAAAACTTAACAGATATTTTCATGAAACACGATCGGGGTTAAAAGAACCCGGTTTCGAAAATCGGAGAACGTTTTCAAAGAAAGCTAGAGAACCTCAGAAATCATAACGCAAAGTAATGCGTGTTTGTCCGTAAATTACCAAACAGATGTGAGAAGGACTGATGTGCAAGCGTTCAAAGCAGCTTGAGGATCAACAATGTTGGTGAAAAAAGCCATCTTCACGATAAACGTTTCGAAATCGGACAAAGTTTTCAAATTTCCAGCGGGTTAAAGTTGAATAAAGGAATGGCCCGTTCGTTAAAATTCGCGCTTTTATTTTGATTATGTATTAGTCTCTACATGAGCCAATCCGGCTTAGCGGGCAAGTCTGGGCAACCTTATTGTTTTTATTGTTCTAGAGTGACGCTTATTAGTATGGAGGAAAACACTTAAGTAGTATACAGGAAGGCACCTAATCCACGTAATCCATAGGCACCTATTCCACCTAATCCGGAACAAGGATTAAAATGACCATCTATAACTACTAAAATCCCTCTCACCATTCCGATGGTGCGTTTTACAATAAAAGCAATCGTTCCTGTGCTAGAATTCACTAAACCCTAAGACTCATTTCATTTGAAATTTCACGTAATGTTAAAGCAAAGCCCCCGGGACAAGGCCTTGATGACATGTTAGTGTGTGCCAAAGACTATCGTTCTCCGGCTAATGATCGAATTCTGAACTCTTTTGAAACCCATCCACAAAGTCCTGGGCTCAACCATGGCAAACAAAGCATTGGGAATGTCATAATAAGGCCAATACAAGAATAACTGTTTCTGTTTGAAGAAAAACAAAGATGGCCGTTCTAAAATCAGGATGAAATCTTCACACACATGATTTACGAGCGGCAGTTTGATTGATTATTTATAGTAGCCCCAATCTGATTAATGTGACATACATACATTTCTCACTCACTCATGCACTCTCTCATCCATTCACTCGTCCATAACATAGCCCAGACCCGCCGACTAAGAGATTTTTATTTACAAAAAAATAACTCAAAAATTCTTCAATACAAGACAGTAGAATTTGGCCAAGTTTTCATATTAATTCA
>OZ026601.1:11722258-11729758 GCA_964020085.1 Micromussa lordhowensis | reverse complement strand
CTACAAGCCGCTTGATACCGCAAGACGAAACTGAAGGTAAATTCTATCATTTGTTATTTCAGTCCCACAGCTCTGTAAATATAAGCGAAGCCATTCACTGTTTAGCAGACAAGGAGTCGCTAAACGAACATGGGACTTAGGTAAACCATTGCACATATACATATAAATATATATAAATCCGATAAGTGTTAGGTACTGGCATTCGATGCGTTACCTTTCTATTTCCGAATCATTCAATTGATCAGTGTAGGAAATCGTTTGAATGCGAGTTTGTTCGATATATGGGTACAAGCCATGTTTAGAGATGTTTCGAAAGTTCTTGTCATCCAAGCCTCAGCAAAGATGTATAACAAGCAATGTGTTTATGCTTGAACTTTAAATGCGATTACATTTAGCTAACTTCTATTTTAACAAATCAATCACTGTTTGCCAAGAACAAGAAATCTTCAAAAGAAACCGAAAATCTGCCTTGAAAGTCTTAGCAAACATACAAAACTTTCATATTGCACTCACTGCATGCATATGATGTTCATAACAAACTAGAAATGACACATTTTGCACTCTGTGCGGTCAATACGGACTCTGCGTTGGTCCATTCGTTTTGCTTACTATATTAAGCTATATTATAATGATTTGATGAAAAAATTAAATGGATATGAAATATGAAAGCGCAGGAAAAATTGGCGAACGCCTTGCTATTTTGACACTGCTGACACAGATATGAGTTTTGAACCACTTTTCGATAGCTTTTATGCTTATTGGGTTGAGTTTTTGCATGAGCGAAAAAATACTGGAGAACTGATGGCAACTCCTGTCAATATTGCTCTCACCAGAACAGTCATAAATCACGCAGAGATTTGATTGCTGTACGTTTTCAATAAACAACAATCTATGAGCGAATTAAGGAGTCGGTGAGATAGTTAAAAAATAAATTAGTTCTAGAAAATGATATCATAACAAAACGGCTATTGTATGGTGGTAGAAGGCCAAATAACTCTACCAATTACCACGCACATACAAAAAACGTATCAGCAGGCTTAATGTTGTCATAACCGACCATGACAAATTCTGGCAATAAAGGCTAGGGTAAGCTAGGAAGCACTGTTGCGAAAACATTCTTTTTTGTTATGTTTTTAAGATAGCTAAATTAGCGGAAAGCAAACCAAATCTTTTGCGGCCCCGGTGGCAAAACGAGGAAACATTCAAAAAAACAAAGGGTCACGCTTGTGCAAAATAATAAGTAGACTTCCTAAGAAGTCTGGAGAAGAATGGTTACCAATTTGCGTCCATTTGATTTTGTAATTGTCCCTTGTGATAGTATATTTCTCTGACATCTGTGCATCGACTTGACAATAAGCCACTACCACTTTGTTCCCATTCATGTAGTCTTGATGAGCTAAACTCCACAAACAGGCTCTGTCCTCATACAAGTTATCTCCTCGTCCTTCCAATTCATTTTCTTTTGACTCTTCCCCCTCAGCCATTGTTGTACGCTCGCCCTTGTGGGAAACATTATAAATAAGCAGCGCTGGAAACCATGTCAACATTGCTTTCATGGTCAGAAACATTCGAAAGCAAAATTGGTGTCCGGGAAGTAGAATTGTTTTTCACATTTTCTTGCTTCCGAGCAGCCAAATTTGTTTACGCAACATATGTTTCCTGTGCAGCTAAACTGGGAAATATCTGCCTCTGCAACAAAAATCGTACGTACTGCCTTCAAAAGGCGCTGCGCTTAAAGCTTAGTGAAAGATTGTCGCTGGAATGACATGCTAGTGCTGGGGACTGGAAACAATTTTATTTTCAAGGAGGTAGTCCAGAGCAAATAACTTAAAAGCGATGCTGAGCGGGCTAAAGTAGGCAGGCCGGACCTTCCAAAAATTCACTCATATTTTAACCTCTCTACGACGGCCACCTTTCCACGACGGCAACGCTAACGAGAACGCCACACTTGAGGTTAAGTGAGTGAAACAATGTCTTTGCAAGTGCGTTATAAAGCTATCTACATTTCTTAGTCGTCCTCTGCAAAACAACAACGTGAAACTTCTGCGTCTTTTAGAGAATGCGAACGACAGAGGCTTGTGTTTCGTATTTTCAAGTTATCAAATTCTGAAACCGATAGGAGCAGTCAGGCAACAGATGTAGACAATTTCGAAAATCTAAGATAAAATATAAATTCATTCTCGCCAACCACCAGTTAATCAACGACTGACAAATGGTTTATACAACATCGCATTTTTATGGTTAAGGGTCACGAAACTTAATCCTTACCGTGTATCTTTGGTCTTTGTGCCTGTTTTTTTTTTTTTTTTTGTCCTTTCTTTCTTTCTTTCTTTCTTTCTTTCTTTATTGAGATATTTTGATTGCATTACGTATTTTTATACTACAATGGGCATTTTTTGTCAAATAAGCTAGGAATCTTGTACTCCCGAAAAAAGATAGGTGTCATATTACAAACCTACCTCCCCATAATGGCTACCTCACTGCAACGGCCTCTTTCCTCGGTCCCCAAGATGGCCGTTGTAGAGGGGTTGGACTGTATTTAGAAAAACGACTTTCTTTGGTGATTTCTGGTGTTAATGGTTTGCTCAGAGTTCTTGGCCAATCAAAACTTGAATCATGACACCGTTCGTTTTTCACTTGTTTTGTTTTCCCTAATTTGTTAGCAATCATAATGTTCGTGCTAATAAATTTAAAAGTTTGCTCTCTTGCAAATCCTAGTGCTATTTTTATTCGCTAAAAGGCCGTTTTACAGTTGTGTGCTCAGTCACCTGGCCTGTGAATGCAAGCCAGGCTACAGGTGGCCTTGCTTCGATACAAACCTCTCTGCTCTTCTCGTATCCTTGAAATGTAGACTACCGCTAGAACGACTTGATTTACATAACAAACGGCAGTGAGGTGTGCACCAAATCAAAGTCTCCTCCAGCCTCTCTGCCATTCAAAGGCCAGGTCACTGAGCAGATAACTGTAAAATTGTATATTTAGCAATTACTGAATGAGGCTGAGTAGGATATGAAGAATTCTGCAAAACAAGGAGGGTGTTATCCACAGAGGCCGAAGGCCGAGGTGGATAATACCCTCCGAGATCTGCAGGATTCTTCATATCCTACGAAAGCCGAATTCAATAATTGCTTTATTATTCATTCAAAATATTTCCCCGTTTCTTAGTGATTAAAACCACACGCGGAATATTAAATAACCGGCTGCTGTTCACCAAATTTAGAAAGAATCTTTGCCATATTGAATCAATGACGTCAAAAGTGCAGCCCGCTTCAGATTATTGAACCGATGACATCAAAATGACGTCAAAAGTGCAGCCCGCAGCAGATTATTGAACCGTTGACCGAGAAAACCTGGGGACGATATTATGTTATTTTTAGTGAGCGAAAAAACAAAGAGCGAAATTGCGAAACTCCTTTAAGAACGGGGAAATATGAATGAATAATAATATAATTTATTAGAACAGTAACTCGCCCCTAGCGCTCAGTCCTTCGCTTTTTCTTAGCTCTATCTTGTGTTATTTAATTCTGTTTTATTTTAGAACTGTGACTGGACAAGTCCATGTTTTTAAATTGTCTTTATATGCAGGAATGGAGAATTAATAGGACAGGCGGAATTCTTGGGTGATTATGGACAGAAAAGTGTTTCGCGCTATGCAAATGAGTTCCATATTGTTGCTGCTAAAGTGGAGCGTCTTCTCTTTTTCTGAACCCACTTCGTCCACGTCAGGTATTATCATTTGTATGATGAGCACTACATCGCCATGACAACAAGCATGAGTAGCAAAGTGGAGATCGGGGGTGGGAGGGATGATGCCTTTATCTACATCTACTACCCATCGTATGGATAAAACAATGCGTGATACATACATATCACAAAACAAATGTATACATGATACATACCATACGGCGGCCATCTTGAATTCTATTGTTTTGACTGAGAAATTATGGGCTGCCGAGGGGGCAATCGCTGGACAATTTATCGTATACACAGCTTTCAGGATAAATTTTTACTGCTTGTCTCTCATATTCCATAACAAATATTACAAGCGTTACATCTTTCCGTCACGATATTTGGCGGTTGTTCCTATGGTTATCGAAAAATTATTGTTAAAAGTTATCACGCCACAGTATTCTTTTTAATTATTTCTCATCTGCCCCCTGGGCATCCCATAATTTCCTCGGAATTCAAGATGGCCGCCGTATCGATAAAAAGGTCTATTGAGACATCATTCAGATATTGATCAAGTAAATATAAATTGCTTTAACTAATGCAATTGACAATGATATCCAATCTTTTGGTGCGGTGGACACCACTTTTCAGGCGACATTCCATACTGATCGAAAGAAGCAATCATGAAACACTTTGAGGGTAAGGGGAAGGTATCGTCTTGCACGGGAGTGGGAATACGTGCGTATGCTATCTGGTAACCTCTGAGTTCTTTTTAGAGTGGCCTTTTTTGTCTTTCGAAAACCTGAGGGTTACTACAGTAAAAGTGAAAGTGTAAGCTTTCGTTTGCTTGCTGTATACTCAGCAACAGCAACACTTATATGTTCTACAGAGAAAAAACAATTATAATTCTCTACTGTTAATTTGTTTTGCGTAAAATAGATTATAGGCATCCCGAACTAATGCTACTTTAATTTGCTTACATTTAGACTGTGATGTTAAATGTTTCTACACTGCCTGGGCCGGCCAGAAACTATTTTGCCGTAATGTAACATCATTCGCAAGCATTGAAACATGTGCACCAACGTCTACTAGATTCATGTAAGAATACTCACCTCGTAAGAAATGGTTTATTTACTTGTGCATAAAGTATTTATGTCAATTCCTGTCAAAGATTGTTTATCTCTCAACACACATTTAATGCAGTAGATGTTAAGTAATCAACTTTAGGGTTACGTGTGTGGCGGTATAAGAAGGTGCATGACGCGATTACACCTATTTTCATTTATATCGACCGTCTGCATCGCTTACAGCTTGCTGGCGAATAAACTCTGTTTTTAGTTTTGCACTTCAAAAGTTTGGCCCTCCTCCTCCCTTTTCCGCCTCACTCGCAATTTTCGTATACAAGCTGCACGTGCTGGCACTAGTTTGCCCACGCCTCTTGAGGGCCAACATGTTGCATTTATCGACTTTTGTATCAACTTTTTCAGTCAATCAACGGCTACTCATGTCCATACCCATTATAAGCACAATCTTCAGTGGTTATTTATTTTGTACCGGCATTAGAATCGTAAGAGCCCAGTAAACAGAGGTCAGTCAAAAGACATCACCCAAGGATGGGACACAAGTATCAAATTGTTTATGTGTTTGACCTTATATATTAAAAGGAACGCGGTGGCCTCATGATTAGTGCGCTCGACTCCGGAGCGAGCGCTCCGGGTTCGAGCTCTCGCTGGAGACATTGTGTTGTGTTCTTGGGCAAGACACTTTACCCTCACAGTGCCTCTCTCCACCCGGGTGTATAAATGGGTACCGGCGAATTTTAATGCTGGGGGTAACCCTGCGATGGACTAGCATCCCATCCAGTGGGAGGAGTAATATTCCTAGCTGCTTCATGCTACTGAACGCGGGATAAGCTCCGGCCTAATGATCCACTTGGCTCGTATGCAGACTTAACCTACCTTGCTGACCCTATTACTTTATGGAGGATGGCGGCAGCCTTCCTTTTTTTTTCTTTTTGAGAAACGCATTGTTTTGGTTATAACGAGTTGATATGAGTACGAAATTTATTTGTTTCCATAATTTCAGAGAATGATAGTATATTACATTATGTTTAATTCCGAGATCACAGCAGACAGTTTCTACGCCCTTCCTTCCGTACCCACACCTCTATCTATGGCCTATTTTATGATAACTGCAAAAACATTCTCGCGCGCTCATTGATGTCAATAAGTGTCAATAAGCGGACAGACACATGAATTTATAACTTATGCTATAAGTCAACGAGCTAGAGCGGACCATTTAACAATTTGTTATTGTAAAAAAACAAATTGACCTCAGTTTTTCGTGCGTTTATCCTGTTATTGAAAATGAATTTCGTCATAACATTGTCAGAGCAGTCTGCGGATCCACAGCCACTTTGACAATGTTATGACGAAATTCATGATCATCATTTTTGATATAAAAACGTTCACCATCAAGCTCAATAGTGTGACTACCTTTGTTTGCAGTGAAATTTCTCGAAGTAACTTTTCACATCTTCCTGCTGGAATCTTTCCTAACCTCACGATGTTACTGGAATTGTGAGTGAATTATTTTGTTTTACAACGCTTGAATCCCGTTAGTGGTGGTGTTGCGATAGCCTAGGAAGCTGGTATTGTTACCGTTAATTTGAGCTGCTTTGCTCCTTGTGAGCATCAAAATAGCTACAACACTATAATCTGTAATCTGAAGTCCTTTAACCAAACAGAAAGCTACAAAGTTAATAGCACGAGATTGTATATTTACTGTTAATTAATGATGGAAAGTTTACTTTGCATTTTCAGAAAACTGCATTCTAACGTTGTTGCATCTCTATCCGAAGAAGTGTTTGTAAATCTTGCACATATAAGTTATCTGTAAGTGAAACGAGTCAAACTACAGCTTTAAACTTGCTTTAGTTAATAACGTAATAGTTCATGAGGATATAGTTCAATCTAAAATCTTGCTAGATGCTATTATTTTACTTATGTGCAAAGATTCTTCTCCAAAAGCTATTAAATTTCTGCCTGAGAAAGTGTGTAATTCCAATAGAATACGCTGCACCACATCCCTTATATTGTCTTTCAGTCGAGGCAAAGTTGATAACGCAATCTAGAAGGTACTGGCTGTAATATTATTCACTGTTACATTTCAATCCTTCACAACTTTTTTCTAGGCTGAAAAAGTTCAGACATTCATAAGTGTAATGAGGTCCAAAGTAACTAAAACTTTGAATAAGATTAATATCTATTATCGTATCACTTCTTACATTGTGTTTTTTCTCAGACGTTTGTCTGGAAACGCGATTACATTTCTACCTGGAGGAGTATTTGCTAATCTGTTAAATCTGATGAATCTGTGAGTAAAACATATCATACATGTCGCATTGTGTACATGTATTTTCACTTATATTTCATTTTGAATGCCTTAGGCTTTCTATTTGCCTAAAGTATGTGCTCTTCAGTCTGGCAAATTTGAGAGATCTGCTCGTGTAACGAAGAATATTGTACTGGAAAACGTTCTTAAATCAAATACAATGTAAGCAATGCAAGCTCGACGATAAAATTCACTATTTCCTGCCAAAGTTGAAAAATTACGTCATGGGATGAGAACATAATCCAGAACAACCTCCTAACTATACAATGTTGCTCAAGAAAATTAAAACTACAACGCATTCTGTCAGAAACTACAAATTTGGCAAAGGACTGCAAGCGAAAATGCTGGTAGTGTAGGGTGCGTGACATGTTTCGTTAAGTTTGCGACTGCGAGCTCATGAGCCACAATGTATGCTGGGAATGAGAGTGAGAGAAAAAC
>OZ026601.1:11684758-11714758 GCA_964020085.1 Micromussa lordhowensis | reverse complement strand
TACAGTTCTGGACCAAAGCAAGGCCTACCATCAAGGCTTCATGGCAGACGAAAGTCGCCCCCTCACTGCATTTGTAACCTGGGGATTGTATGAATGCAATAGAATATCATTTGGGCTAATGAATGCACCGGCTGTCTTCCAAAGGTTTATGAATGAATGTCTAGACGGCTTACGTGACAACATTTGCATTCCCTACCTGGATGATATCTTGGTGTATAGTAAGACCTTTGATGAACACGTTCATGATGTTCGGCAAGTCCTGCGTCGACTACAGGAATATGAGATAAAGTTAAAGCCATCAAAGTGCAAGTTCTTCCAACGACAAGTTAGATATTTGGGGCGGGTTGTTTCCGGCGATGACTACTCTCTAGACCCAGAGGACACGGCCGCTGTACACAACTTAGCGAAACAGAAACCAGCAACAGTGGGTGATGTGCGTAAACTGCTACGGTTCCTGAGTTATTACAGGCAGTACGTCCAGGATTTCTCACGCATAGCTAAGCCCCTGTATGATCTAATGGCTGGCCCTGATCCATTGGCTAGTAATCATAGGGTAACTTGGACAGAGGAACATCAGAAAAGGCTTGACATGCTTATCCATCGACTGACCTCTCCAGTGATGGCATTTCCCGACTTTACAAAACCTTTTGCGCTTCCTACAGACGCCTCCCAAGAGGGACTTGGAGCTGTATTGTTTCAAGAACAGGATGGAAAGTTGAGAAGTCTCATGATTACTTGTACTACTCCACGTTCTTCACTATCTACACCGACAACAATCCACTCACTTACATACTGTCGTCAGCTAAGTTGTCCGCAGTACGGCATCGGTGGGTGGCAGAACTGACAGATTTTAATTTTAACATCAGGTATCGGCCTGGTAAATCTAACATTGACGCGGATGTACTATCCTGCCTGCCACTAGACCCCAGTGAATACATGGAAGACTGTATTGTAGAAATGGAAAAGGACGAAATCTGTGCAACAATACAAGCAGTGATCCATTAGGAAGAAGATGCCACACCCCGGGTGGCAGCAGTCTCAGCAAGCGTTAGCATTGTTCACGCAGAACCGGCCGTCACAGATTTAGCTTTCCGACAACTTACTTCAAAAGAAATACAAAGAGCTCAACGGGAAGACCCCGATATCTCACGAATTTTAGTATACAAGAAACGGGGATATCCCCCATCAGAAGGAGAGCGGAAAAACGAGACTCGTACAACATCTTGTTACTTGGGAGCATGAAATAAACTACACATATCAACAGACGGGGATATGTGGCGCCAACTAAGAGTCGATTGCAGCTAGTATTAACTTCAAAGTTTAAGCAGCTGGTTAACCAGGCGCTCCACTTTGAAATGGGCCACCTCGGTGCAGATCGAGTGGTGGACTTGGCGAGGTCCTGGTTCTATTGGCCTTACATGCAAAAGGAAATCGAGTACTTCATTGCCAACAAATGTCGCTGCATCCAGCAAAAGAAGCCCCAAACCCACCCTAGAGCACCAATGGAGAGCATTACGACGACTTCCCCTTTTGAGATGGTGTCTATAGACTTTCTCCATTTGGAGAAAAGCCAACGGGGATTTAAGTATATTTTGCTGATAGTAGATCACTTCACAAGATTTGCTCAGGCCTACCCAACTCGAAACAAGACAACACGAACTGTGGCTGAAAAGATTTACAATGACTTTGTACCACGATTTGGATTTCCAGCCCGTATCCACAGTGATCAAGAAGGAGAATTTGAGAACGATCTCTTCCGCCAACTGCATAAACGTTTCCAAGTCTCGCACCAGCCCCTACCACCCTCAAGGAAATGGGCAAGTTGAGAAGATGAACCGCACGCTATTGTCTATGTTGCGAACACTCCCAGATCTGAAGAAACGAAAGTGGGATGAATCGCTTAACAAGATGATCCACCCGTACAATTGCACTAAGCATGAGGCGACGGGAGACGCTCCGTATTATTTGCTGTTTGGACGAACACCACTCCTACCCATTGATCTGGTGTTCAATTTAAATCAAGATCGCGCAAAGGGAGACTACAACACTTACGTCCAAAATTGGCAGCATGATATGAAGGGGGCATACCAGATAGCTCAACAGAATGCAAAGAAGACCGCCGAGCGCGGCAAGGAATATTACAACAAAAGAATTTCAGGTGGAGTTCTCCAGCCAGGCGATCGGGTGCTAGTTAGGAACTCAACAGAGCGCGGTGGACCCGGAAAACTACGATCCCACTGGGAGCACGTTATCCACGTTGTAGTTGAACGAATGGGAGTTCATAGTCCAGTTTACAAAGTTAAGCCTGAGAGTGGGGGTGGCCTCACAAGTGTGCTTCATCGGAATTTACTACTTCCTTGTGACGCCCTAGAGTTAGATGCCCGAAACCTGGGATTTGGTACACGACCCCGAAAAAAAACAGCCATCTTAAATTAAATCTTAAATCTCGGCTCTGAACCACTTCCGTAGAATTTTTTTAAATTTTGCAAAAAGTTGTATCTTATCATGTTAATTACAATTCGATAATAAAAAATAGGGGTCACCGAGCTTGTTTTCGAGTTATAAGCGTTTAAAGCTCAAATTAAGGGTGTTTTTAGCAGGTCATATTGTTGCTATGGTAACATATTGTGCCATAAAATTGACAGCAACTTGTTCACCAATGATTGGGCAGTTTTTTTGATACTATGATTTTGGTATCAACTGATATAGAGTGGTTATAATGACCCATCAAACTCTAAGTCTGGGAAAGCACTGGAAACTGTTTCGAGCCACCTTAAATAGTAGCAGTATTAATCCTTCAATGTATAGCTGTTAGAAAATTGCTGGAAACTGTTTTTAAATAGCTGACACATAAATACTTGGGCGAGAGAACAATGAACAGAAACTGATAGTGTCAGCGTCATAGAGTAAGTTGTCTTTTCAAAATTAAAAAAAAGACGTTTGGAGGTGAAATCAAGCCCCCCATTCTCCAAGGTTCACATACAGGAATAGAACGAGAGCAATATTCCCGAATGTGGACCGAACATGCTAGTTCAATAAAGCATTTATTGTAATGGTTCTTTAATGCTCTGCTCTATAATTAGCCCTACTCACCCCGGCCATTTTTTCGCTCTCCCTATAACTCTCAGTAAGAGCTTCAAAACCATGGTAATAAATCTTAGAGGACTCAGTTATAGCACGTGCAAAGATAATTCTTTGACGTCCATAACATTGAAGATGACGTCATATGACGCAGCAAGCAAATAACCGCCATCTTAATCCCGAAAATGGATCGCACATTATTCAAAACAGATTAAAAAAATGAATAAAGGGGGTAAGTTTCTAACGAAACTGTGGTACTGCGTCGGTGGGAGTATTACAAGATAATTTAGCTTTATCAACTGAGTTGATAATGTGAATTGGCCACCGTAAAGAGATTCAAAAGCTTACTCACTCTATCGAATCTATCTCACTCTATCGACTCTATCGAATCTCTTTACGGTGGCCAATTCACATTATCAACTCAGTTGATAAAACCAAATTATCAGATTAAAAAAGCTTTGAAAAAACGTGCAGCCTCAAAAGCTAATGCTTCCCAGCAATCGTTTCTCGGTAAACGCACGCGAAAGTTAAGAGTTTATTCTCCAAATAATGTAAATGGTTAAAAATCACAACTGACAGAACGTAGACCTGTTGGCTATCTACAAACGTGGCCGAGGAGTTGAACTCAGAACCATCGAGAACAAATCTAGCTAGTGGTCAGAACGGGAGTTGAAGTTGAAGTTGAACTCTGACGCCCTAACCACTTGGCCGCGCTGTCTCCTGAAGTTCATTACAGTGGCAGATTTCCTACAAGAACACTGCCACAAAGTCTCCTTGACCCTAACTAACTTGTTCAGTGAGAAACGAATCTCCATTTTACTGCAGTCTCAAAACATACCTGAGGGAGGTGGTTAAGGCAGAGATTTTACCCCTGACAACGAGAATATCAAACTCTGTAAACAGAGAATGTTGCAGAGAGCGGGCTGCTGTCTGACTTTGGGGGTTTAGTGACAAAAAATAACTCATCCATAACTTAGGGGGTATCCGGGTAATTCCTGAACTCACTATGAAATAGAGAAAGGGAGAAAAGTGTCAAAGTAATATACACCAATTACATTCCCAAGAGATCCCAGCCTGATGGGTGGATTGGTATGTTCTGCTAGGAAGATTTTATGTCCAATTTAAACATAAAACACCCTTCACCCTGGTTCTGGATAACAGTTGTATAGTGCAATGAAAACTCGTTATGAGTGATATGACCTTTGACCCTTGTGGAGTCTCTCGTTATAAAAAAAAACGGCATGTTAGGTCAAGGCCCAATTTTCAAAGTTGTTATTGTTGTAATTTCACACATTGCGTTGTCTTTCACAGAGATTTGTCTTCAAACTCAATTACATTCCTACCTGTCAGAGTGTTTACTAGTCTGCCAAAGTTGTACCATCTGTAAGTAATACATTAAGCAGTGTGCAGGGCTTGGCAACGGATCTGTTGCTTGAAATATCTGTTCCTCAACGGATTTGTTGCTGGCTGGGAAACCCAGGGCCAGTCACCATCATTACTCTTAACATAAACAGGGAACTGGTCGGTCCCCTGGGCTGTACTTCCTGGTTGGTCGAATTTTGTTTGTTTGATTGTCCCGCCACACAATCTCCACGCTCTCAATTGTGTTTACCGTGCGTAAATTCCAATTAGGTGAATGCCGGGTGGCAAATGTTTTCAAGGAAATTTCTGGAAAGTACAAGTTAAGACAATTCTTCCCAAGAAACGGAACAGATATCAATATGCCCTCAACTAGAAAAAACGTACTTTTTGCTCCAAAATAGTTCCAAATAACTCCTGACAGAAAAACTTGATGTATGCCACTGAATAGGCTGAATACGTTGCAAGGGTCGACACTCTCGAATACCGAGCTATGTTGAACTAGTTCAATTTAAAACATCTCGTTAATTATATCTTCCCATATTGTATTGTACGTTTAAACAGAAATTTGGCTTCAAACGCTATAACATTTCCACCTGCAAGAGTGTTTTCCACTTTGAAAGGACTGCTTACCCTGTGAGTGAAACGTGGCGTGCCTCACTTAAAACCTTGCATGGGTTTTATAGTCATTAAGACGTAAAAAGTCAAATGTAAAAAAGTGTTTTTTCTTGTCATTTCTGTCGTTGCATTTAAGTCTTGTTGGTCTTGTTACCCCGATCACGTGCAATACTTCTGAGCTAATCGGTACGCTCTAGGAACGCTCCGGTAGCATATCTGGCGAGTTAAATGGTCGCGTCATTCTTAGTATTTTGGAGAGCCACATGCGAGTAAAAATGCCTATGACGAAACCAAATTAACTTTAAAAGCCTGATATGCCCGAATAGTTAAAAAAACTAACCTCTTACTAGCCAAATGCGAGGACCGTACTGGTTTGATATTGGCCAGAGGTCGTGGCTACATAACAACGACCGAAGACTAAAACTAGCTAGCTAGGTTACCTAGTACTTCGTATAGTACGTAGCTCCGAAAAGAACTGTTGTTTGAGGCTGACCTTCAGATTAAGGGCACTTCTGAGACTATCACGCGGATCCTACACCAATACAAAATACTAGGACCGGACCAACACTCATTGTCGTAAAATAACTGAGGACAATGTGCTGCCTTTGTAATGACATCTGAAATGGTTAGACGTTCAAGTCTTCTCGGACAAGGACTATAAACCGTACGCCCCGTCTCCTGCACCTTCAGTGTTACATGGTTAGCGGGGGATATTAAAGAATCCACACACTTATCGAAAAGAGTAAGGCACTTATTTCCCGGTGTTGTGGTCTGGCCTTGTCTCACGGGTTGGTGCTTCACATAGAGTTAACCTCATTGCACCTTTCCCCGTTCGACAGAAATGTCCCAATAAAATACTATGATTAGGAATTTCCGCGTAGCCCACAAACCTTTAACCACGTTACGACACTAGCCGATCAACGGCAAACGATCAAATGCCCGACTTCCAGGCTTCCTGCATCGGTGTGACTGACAGAAAGCTTAACAACTCACAAACCACAGAATTGACTCTGCTCTGAACTGAGCCTACACTAAAAACTATTTGTAACGACCGACTCTGGAAAGCTGGTACACTTAGAACTAGCGCCTCTTAACAAATGTCACAAACTACTGGCACCTTAATAACAGACTAATTCACGACATAAACAAAACCGTCAAACGGACCACAAACGGCGGACCGACTTTTGAAATTTGACTCACAATAAACGGTTCGAAACTTACTACAACCGACCGGTGACTAACTTTTCACGAGTCTTTAAGCATATACCATTTCGCCTAAACTGACCAGTCATTTTCAATGCACTAGGCTTTTACCACCAACAAGCACATTTCATTGACTCTGAAGATGACTTCAACAGAGGCTTTTGAAACGTTTCCTACCAAAAAGAGTCAGTTCTTTTAAGAACTAACTCGCGCAGACGATCACACAAGATAAACTACTGATACTCTTGGGTTCACACCATTTACTAATGTTACTGCATGATTTAAACAAATTTATATTATAGAGATTTTTCTCATCAAGCTCTTCATGAAAGAGGCATTTTGCGCCCACTGAAATATTTTTGATCTGTGAGGAAAACACCATGCGTTTATTTTAACGAAAAAAAAAACAGCACTATAAAGCACATGCAATGGGCTGCACATGCAGGCGTGATGCTTAAACATAAAAGGAAAAGTAACAGTGCAAAATTGTTGTTAGATGATGTTATCATTGAACAGACTCCTGTTGATCATTATAGAAACTTGTCATCAAATGGCATTGCGTCTCTACCAGAAAGATTGTTTGCCATCCAGAGAAATATGGAACTACTGTAAGTTAGTCGAAGCACACTACACTTCTATGAGTTCTCTCGTTATTACAAAGCAGAATATTATTGAAGTGAGAACTCAAATTAACCAGTTATTAAAATATTGTTGTTTTAAAAATTGCGTTTATTTTTTAACAGAGATTTGTCCTCAAATGTCCTCAAATCCCTTCCTGTTAGAGTGTTTGCTAATGTAACAAAATTGAAATATCTGTAAGTAAATCATCGAGCAATGGGCAGGGTAAGGGAATGGATTTGTTGTTTGAAATTTCTGCTCTAAAACGGGTTTCCTAGTGGCTGGTGACCTCATGGCCAATCAGCGTTATTATCCTCAATCTAGGCCGGAAGGTGGTCATTTCCTGCAAAAGTGTTAATGCACGAATCAAAAGCAACAACGTAAAGAATTTACTGCGCCTTTCAATAACATGCGGACTCTAAAATCCAAAGCTCAACTGACAAATGCGTTTTTCGCTACCGTCAATCAAATGTTCCGCGGCTCCTCCCAGCTTCCGACTATATTGTCTGAACTGTGTTCAACGATTTGATCTGACTACCGCGCGCTCGGCAGTAGTCGGCTGGGAGGAGCCGCCGAACATTTGATTGACGGAAGCGAAAAACGCATTTGTCGGTTGAGCTTTGGATTTTAGAGTCCGCATGTTATTGAAAGGCGCAGTTATCTAAAATGTTATTAGATATTATCATTATATTAACTCTTACTGTATTATATAATATTTTAGATACTTGTCTTCAAATAGAATTAAGTCTTTACCAGACAGAGTGTTTGCCAACCAGATACATTTGTGGAGACTGTAAGTTATTTAAAGCAAACTACACTACAAATCTTGCAGGATTATCTGGTTATAAAAGCTGAATGTTAGATGAGAACTCAAATAAAAAAGATGCTAACAGAAATAACATACAAATGAATACATGAAAGATCGTATATTTGAACTGCGGAGAAAGATATGAAGACATCGTTGATCAACGCAGTTATACACACAACTTAAGCAGTTGTGAAATTAAGACCTGAAAAAAATTTAGGCCTGAACGGGATTCGAACCCATGACCTCTGCGATACCAAAATAACACACACTGTGGTTATAAACCTGACAAAACAGCATATGTTGTAGAAAAAAATTGATTAAGACTTGACGTTCCGTATGTTTCAACATACATCCTCAGAAGTGACGGTTGAATAGATTACAATTTAATTTAATTTAAACGCTGCGGAGAAAGACTGGAACCTAATTTAAAAGAAATGATAATAGTGAAAACCTGATCTAAAGCTGGTTTTAAATCCCCAATCAATGGTGTCTCCTTAATTCTTTAATGAATATATGATCGCCCTGGTTGTGAAAATTTCAAAATGATCCCACTTGCTATTTACTTTTTATCATTGGGTGCTTTAAACTGTTCAGTTTTCATGCAATCGACGTTTCGTTTTCCCTTTGTAAAAATCATCTCAGCCCCAACAGTTTGCCTTGTACTTTTTATAGAACTTTTACCTGTAATTTTACTTTACCATTTTATTGTACTTTTTAGCACATTGCATTGTCCATTTTCACAGACTTTTGTCTTCAAACGCCATTACATCCCTACCAGTCAGGGTGTTTTCTAATCTGAAAAAAGTCCAAGATCTGTAAGTACAACAAGAAGCAATCGGTAGGGTTAAGAAACGGATCTTTTCTTTGAATTATTTGTTTCTCAGCGGATTTCGTGCTGGAAAAGAAACCCCCAGTCAATCACCACCACTAACCTTAACTTAAGCAAGATACTGTTTGTTCCTCTGTGTTGTACTTCCCAGTCGGTTACAGTGTTTTCGTTAAATTTTTCCTTCAGAGCGGGCCCGGCCCCTCTCAATTGCTTTTAGCGTGTGTAAATTCTGGTGTAATTTGTGTGAATATGAGCATATGAGAACCAGGCTTTCGCAAGATAGTCTCAGATAACTTAGCCCACTGAATGGGCTGGAAGCGTTACAAGGATCGATATTCATGTGAAGCAGTAATAATCGTTTCACACATAGGGTTGTACACCAACAAAAATTTGGTCTCGAGCACAATTTCAAAATTGTTATTTATCGAGAACCTCACACATTGCATTGTCTTTTTCACAGAGATTTGTCTTCAAACGCCATTGAAACTCTTCCTGCCAAAGTGTTTGCTAATCTCAAAAGATTGGAATATCTGTAAGAAAAACAGAGAAATTGAAATTTCTGTTCCTCAGCGGATTTCTTGCTTTGAAAACTGGCTATTTCCCCTGGATTGTACCCACTCGCTGGTTAAATCTGGTTTGTCTATTCTCCTCGGCACAACCTCCGCACTACCAATTGTGCTTGTCTTGTGTAAATTTAGATGATGTGACTGCTCGCTGACACACTTCTACTTAAGATTTTGCTAGGAAGTAAAAGTTAAGACATTTTTTGGAATGGAAGTGTAAAAATCCCACAGTAATTTTCGTTTCACACATTGCGTTGTACATTTTACAGACATTTTGCCTCAAACTCGATTAAAAAAGTTATTAGTTATTAATACAATGCGAGCGTTGTCTTTTTTTTTCATAGAGATCTGTCTTCAAACGCCTTTAAATCTCTACCCGTCAACTTGTTTGCTAAGCTGGTAAAATTGGACCACCTGTAAGTAAAACACATAGTAATGCCTAGAGTCAGACAATGGATATGTTCCTTACAATTTCTGGTAGTCAGCGGACCTCTTGCTGGATACGAACCCATGGACAAACAACGTCGTTAACTTTTACCTAAACCAGAGATTGGTCATTACCGCGGTTTTATTACATGGCTCTGTTTCACAAGGGCTGCGAACTACCAAATTCACGAATTTGATTGGCTGAAATCGATATTGAAAGCGGTCTAGATTTTCCCATCTAGACCAGCATCTAGACCGTTAATGTTTTGCAGTGAAAAAAATCATTGACTATTTTCATCTAACAATATGTATTTATGGCAGTGCCAAAAGGTTTGATGAGAAAAAAAGTGAAGAGGACGAGCAAACTTTGGCAGAATTAAATTCAGCTCATCGCTACTCGCAAGCAAAATTTCAGTTAGTACCAACCAGTTACATTAAACGAATTAAATTGTTCTTGTTACCGCCATATAATAAACATCTTATTAGCCGTGCTTAGTCGGCCTCTATGGGAAAATCTTGAGCTCGGTCGAGTGTACAGACCTCACTGCGTTCGGTCTGTACGCACGACCTCGGTCACGATTCTCCCATACAGACCTCCTACTCGGTTAATAAGTACCAAATACCTGCTGGCTGATTAAATTTTGTTTGGTTGAACAATTTGTTTAGCGTTTGTACATTTAGTTGATATGATCTCTGGATGGTAAATTTTTCCATGAAAAATTGCTAGGAAACACGTATAAATTTGCCAACATCTGTAAAAATTGCTTCAAATATTTGTATGTTCCCTCATGGTCAAGATAGCCCTTGATACTGTGTGCCACTGTATGAAATGTAAGCTTTTCAAGGGACGCCTTGCATACGGCGGCTGCGACCGCAGTACGAGCGGCACTCAACACTGAGCTGAGACACTGTTTCATATTTTTCACTTTTTACAGTGTGATATAGCTTTGAAAAAGAAGCGATTTTTTAAACACTTAACGATAAAAATTGCGATAAAACATTTCGTAAAAACATGTTAAGAACGTTTCGACCTTAAGCTAACGTCATTGTCAAGTCAAAATGAAAGCGATTGGGAAATATATAAATACTAAGTAAAAACAATAGAAACGAAGTGTTGGAATGTTGTTTCAAGTAAATAGTTTCGCACGAATGGAGTCAGTTTGTGTGTTCAAGCTGGGATTCTTTGATAAAAAGCATCTCGTAGACGAAGCAATCAAATTTCCTTTGACACTTTCGGAGAATGCGAAATTGGCTTTCTTTGAGGAGGCTTGTGTTCCCATGGGCTTCCAAGAAATGTTTTCCAATCACTGTGTTCTTGTGTTCCACAATGCGCTGGTGGAGGTGTCGAGCTGTGTAGCTCCATCGCACAGATCACATGAAAAAGAATACACAACACATTGTTGAATGACGATTGGAGGCTTGATTTCTTTTGGCATGAGGTCTTGTTCCAATTTCTTGCTAACAAACACCGGTTGCAGAGTAGTGCCGATCTTGTAACTGAGATCACGCATTTGTCTTCTCACTGAGTTAGCTGACGTTGATCCTTAAAGGGGAGAGTTATTCTCAGAATGCCGTTGTCTTCCACTCGTGCATCGTTCTCACCAGATGAAATGTTCCGAATAAGTTTGTTAATGGTAGAGTTTATCATTGTGATAGGATAGTCAAGACGAGTGAAGATGGAGCGTAGTCTGGTACATTCTTGATTGAAGGCTTCATTTGTAGAAGATAGAGCATACGCGCGATAGATCATTGTTTTGAGCAAGCAATCTTTGTAGCGTTTATCCGTGTGGCTTTGGAAATGCAGCAACAGGCCAGTGTTAGTCGGCTTTCTGTACACTTGTGTCTCAATTTTAGTTCCGTTCTTAATTATTTCCATTCCAATAAAGGGGATCTTGTTGTCGACGGGAAACTCCATTGTAAACGAGAGGGTGGGGTGGAGGCTGTTAAGACTAGAAAAGAAATCAGATGCTGCATCGGTGCTGGGCATTGTATAGCGTGGGCATCACACCTTCGTAGGTAAGCTTCTCTTCGAGATGACACAAGAAGACGTTGGCCATTAAAAGGACAAGGGGCGAACCCATAGCCACACCGTCAATTTGTTCAAACAACTGGCCATTGAATTGGCAAAGCTGGTTAGTTGTACCGATTTCGAGGAGTTCAGCAAGTTGATCCTTCTGAAGGTTAAGGTCATAAGATTGGTTAAACCAATCGTTGGTAAAAGCTTTGTCAACTACGATGTTGATGGTCTCCTTCAACGGTACATTAGTAAAAAGGGCTGTGACATCGTAGGAAACCAATATGCTATCCTCGTTGATAGGTAAGTTGCGGATTTCTTCAGAGAAGTTGATGGCATCGGTAATCGTGTACATGTTCACAGAGAGTGGCTTGAGTTTTTCTTCCAACCAGTTGGCCAGGTTGTAATTGTAAGTCCCAGTTGCTGATAGGATAGGCCTCATACTGAGATTTGCTTTGTGGGTCTTGGGGAGGCCGTAAAGATGGGCGAGTCTGGAACCTTTGGCGCAAAGCGAATCAGCAATGTTCTTAGGCAGTATTTCACGAAGAACCGTATTGACATCTTTCTCTTTCTGAAGAAGCGGATGAAAATGCTTCGGTGGACGGCCACGGGGTTTGGGTCGCTTATCGTCTACATGCACAAACTTGGAGGTATCATCAATTGAAGCCGCACTTAAGAGGCGTGTGTACTCGGCTTTGTCAATTATTACAACTGAACTTTGAACGAAATTCATTTTCAATAACAAGATAGACGCATGAAAAACTGACGTCGATTTGTTTTTTACAGTAACAGATTGTCAAATTGACCCCACTCGTTCGTTGAATCAACATCACATAAATGATAAATTCATGTGTCTATTCGCTTATTGACAATGAAAATTGGCCATTGAGCGCGCGAAAATTTCTACGGTTATTGTAAAAGCATTAGTAGTCATTCTTTTATCCACTGCCGAGCCAAACGAGCCACTAAATGTATGCACCTTCAAAAGTGGCCCTGGATCGTGTAGATGCTCCAAAAGTAGTTAACTATTGAAATTTCACTCATGGCGTTATCTATTTTCACAGAGGCTTGTCTTCAAACGTCATTAAATCTCTACCTGTAAGAGTGTTTGCTAAACTGAGAAAACTGCGAAACCTGTAAGTAAAACAGTGGTCTACGTGCAGATCTGTTACTCAGAGGATTTCCTGATGGCTGGGAAACCCATAGCCCGTATCACCGTCATTGACCTGAACCTGGGCCAGAAACTTGTTATTTTCCCTGGGGTATATTATTTTCGCCTGCTGCTTAAATTTTGTTTGTTTCATTCTTCCCCTTGAATTCCTTACAGTCCCAATTGAGTTTAGCGTGTCAATTTAGGCGATGTGACTCCTCGCTGGCAGGTTTATACAGGGAGTTTGCTGGGAAGTAAGTGTTAAGGCATTTCTGCTAGGACTGAATAGCAGATATAATTTAGGCCGGAAAATTGTTTTAAAAATGTTCCAGATAAATCGTGTTTTCACTAAATTTGGTGGAAACATTGCTAGGGTCGATGCTTATGAAAATCGAACAATATAAAGTAATTCCTTGTTAAAATATCTCACACATTGCATTGCACTTTTAACAGAGAAATGTCGTCAAACGCCATTACATCTTTACCTGTTAGGTTGTTCTCCGCTCTGAAAAACCTGGACATTCTGTAAGTGGAACGTAGCACGCTGCACTTGTATGTCAAAAGAATAAGAATTTTGTTAACCTTCAGGCAACATTGCCACGCCGTAGTAATCAGAATTCCCGTTGTAAGGTCACGAGGTCCTCCTATCAAACGTTCCGTCCTCTCCTCTCACCCTCCTCCACAACTCATTTTTGTCTTCATCCCAATTTTCTCGCAGCCAAGAAAACACTATATAGGCAGTCTATACTGAGTGTTGTTTATGTCATTTTGTGTACGTCAACCTGATAGGCTTCAACTTGAATACCAATTCAAGATTTTTATCTCCCTGTAGAAATCTTTCTTACAACAAAATTCGATATTTGCCAGAGTGCCTGTTCTGTGGTACACCAAAGGTCACATCCCTGCAAGTATCTCAGTTTACATTTTTAGGTGAACATGATTTAACCAACATGTTTTGGTTATTCAGAAATTGAATGCAACTTCCCTACAAAAAAAATTACTGTTTACCTCAAGCAGTTCGCTGTTCTGAGGAACTATTGTAATCTTCTAAACAGTAGTATCAGTTTAGTTAGTTTTTCCTTTAACTTGTTAATAAATAAGTTCGTCGTTTTCAGAATGAAACGAAAGAGTACTCTTATTTTAAAACGCACTATCGAGCTACTTTACTCATAGGGAGGGAAATTATAATTATTATACAGTCCGCTAGCGTTAAAATACTGATAAGGAAACATCTCCAGTAATATACTTGTTCTACTTGATTTTCAGGATGCTGCAAAACAACTTGATAACCAATATATCCAATGAAACCTTTGCAAGGACCACTAATGTTAGACTCCTGTACGTATTATAAATCATGCGACAATTATTGATGTCTATTATGTATAGTAGTTACACAAGCGCAGGAAGTCCAAAAACTGTTTGAAACGACAAATACAAGATAATTAGAAATGTCGCTCAATTTATACTGTTTGAAACTGATTGGTGAACGTATATGACAGTTAAACAATACTTCAAGCTAACAACGCTTCCGATTGGCTGCCAGTGTGAACCAACCAATACGTTAAAAACACATAGCTCATTAAAAAAAGTCTTCTTGATGGGTTAATCAATTTGTCTTAGCTTGAAAGTATGCCTGAGATCCAAAGTTAAACTGAACGTTTCCAGCAGCAAATGCATTGAGGAACAAGGAGAAGGCAGTGTACCTGATTTTGTCTGCTGATCTAGCATTTCATTATAAATCTTTCCGCAAATAAAAAAGCCGTAACGACGACAATTTTTAATTAAGGGGCTAATTTTTAGCTTAAAGCTCATCTAGAGCCATTGTCATCAGTTACTAATCTTTACTATCCACTTCTAGTTTCTTGAATGGGAATCGATTAGAGAAAATTCCACATCGAGCCTTCTCCAATTTCGATCCATACGAATTGTGGTACCTGGCCCCCCATGCATTGTGAGTATCAGCAATCAGTGCATCATCAAATGCTAAAGGTGGATGGTAACAGTTTCCAACAATTTTACAACAGTTATACTTTTACAATATTGCTAGAACTCAGATGAATGACCTGAAAACGGCTGTCAGCCACCTTAATCGCATCACAAGAGATGTCATCAAGTATATTTAGTCTCAACAGCTTAAGGTGGCCGAATACAGTTTTCAAGTGCCTGTACATAATCCACCATAACTTTTAAACTATTTATGCTTTGGCGCCCATTTTTTGCAAGAGTCAAGGTTAACCACAGAAATATATATTCTTAGCCCACTGAATGGGCTGGAAGCGTTACAAGGATCGATATTCATGTGAAGCAGTAATAATCGTTTCACACATAGGGTTGTACACCAACAAAAATTTGGTCTCGAGCACAATTTCAAAATTGTTATTTATCGAGAACCTCACACATTGCATTGTCTTTTTCACAGAGATTTGTCTTCAAACGCCATTGAAACTCTTCCTGCCAAAGTGTTTGCTAATCTCAAAAGATTGGAATATCTGTAAGAAAAACAGAGAAATTGAAATTTCTGTTCCTCAGCGGATTTCTTGCTTTGAAAACTGGCTATTTCCCCTGGATTGTACCCACTCGCTGGTTAAATCTGGTTTGTCTATTCTCCTCGGCACAACCTCCGCACTACCAATTGTGCTTGTCTTGTGTAAATTTAGATGATGTGACTGCTCGCTGACACACTTCTACTTAAGATTTTGCTAGGAAGTAAAAGTTAAGACATTTTTTGGAATGGAAGTGTAAAAATCCCACAGTAATTTTCGTTTCACACATTGCGTTGTACATTTTACAGACATTTTGCCTCAAACTCGATTAAAAAAGTTATTAGTTATTAATACAATGCGAGCGTTGTCTTTTTTTTTCATAGAGATCTGTCTTCAAACGCCTTTAAATCTCTACCCGTCAACTTGTTTGCTAAGCTGGTAAAATTGGACCACCTGTAAGTAAAACACATAGTAATGCCTAGAGTCAGACAATGGATATGTTCCTTACAATTTCTGGTAGTCAGCGGACCTCTTGCTGGATACGAACCCATGGACAAACAACGTCGTTAACTTTTACCTAAACCAGAGATTGGTCATTACCGCGGTTTTATTACATGGCTCTGTTTCACAAGGGCTGCGAACTACCAAATTCACGAATTTGATTGGCTGAAATCGATATTGAAAGCGGTCTAGATTTTCCCATCTAGACCAGCATCTAGACCGTTAATGTTTTGCAGTGAAAAAAATCATTGACTATTTTCATCTAACAATATGTATTTATGGCAGTGCCAAAAGGTTTGATGAGAAAAAAAGTGAAGAGGACGAGCAAACTTTGGCAGAATTAAATTCAGCTCATCGCTACTCGCAAGCAAAATTTCAGTTAGTACCAACCAGTTACATTAAACGAATTAAATTGTTCTTGTTACCGCCATATAATAAACATCTTATTAGCCGTGCTTAGTCGGCCTCTATGGGAAAATCTTGAGCTCGGTCGAGTGTACAGACCTCACTGCGTTCGGTCTGTACGCACGACCTCGGTCACGATTCTCCCATACAGACCTCCTACTCGGTTAATAAGTACCAAATACCTGCTGGCTGATTAAATTTTGTTTGGTTGAACAATTTGTTTAGCGTTTGTACATTTAGTTGATATGATCTCTGGATGGTAAATTTTTCCATGAAAAATTGCTAGGAAACACGTATAAATTTGCCAACATCTGTAAAAATTGCTTCAAATATTTGTATGTTCCCTCATGGTCAAGATAGCCCTTGATACTGTGTGCCACTGTATGAAATGTAAGCTTTTCAAGGGACGCCTTGCATACGGCGGCTGCGACCGCAGTACGAGCGGCACTCAACACTGAGCTGAGACACTGTTTCATATTTTTCACTTTTTACAGTGTGATATAGCTTTGAAAAAGAAGCGATTTTTTAAACACTTAACGATAAAAATTGCGATAAAACATTTCGTAAAAACATGTTAAGAACGTTTCGACCTTAAGCTAACGTCATTGTCAAGTCAAAATGAAAGCGATTGGGAAATATATAAATACTAAGTAAAAACAATAGAAACGAAGTGTTGGAATGTTGTTTCAAGTAAATAGTTTCGCACGAATGGAGTCAGTTTGTGTGTTCAAGCTGGGATTCTTTGATAAAAAGCATCTCGTAGACGAAGCAATCAAATTTCCTTTGACACTTTCGGAGAATGCGAAATTGGCTTTCTTTGAGGAGGCTTGTGTTCCCATGGGCTTCCAAGAAATGTTTTCCAATCACTGTGTTCTTGTGTTCCACAATGCGCTGGTGGAGGTGTCGAGCTGTGTAGCTCCATCGCACAGATCACATGAAAAAGAATACACAACACATTGTTGAATGACGATTGGAGGCTTGATTTCTTTTGGCATGAGGTCTTGTTCCAATTTCTTGCTAACAAACACCGGTTGCAGAGTAGTGCCGATCTTGTAACTGAGATCACGCATTTGTCTTCTCACTGAGTTAGCTGACGTTGATCCTTAAAGGGGAGAGTTATTCTCAGAATGCCGTTGTCTTCCACTCGTGCATCGTTCTCACCAGATGAAATGTTCCGAATAAGTTTGTTAATGGTAGAGTTTATCATTGTGATAGGATAGTCAAGACGAGTGAAGATGGAGCGTAGTCTGGTACATTCTTGATTGAAGGCTTCATTTGTAGAAGATAGAGCATACGCGCGATAGATCATTGTTTTGAGCAAGCAATCTTTGTAGCGTTTATCCGTGTGGCTTTGGAAATGCAGCAACAGGCCAGTGTTAGTCGGCTTTCTGTACACTTGTGTCTCAATTTTAGTTCCGTTCTTAATTATTTCCATTCCAATAAAGGGGATCTTGTTGTCGACGGGAAACTCCATTGTAAACGAGAGGGTGGGGTGGAGGCTGTTAAGACTAGAAAAGAAATCAGATGCTGCATCGGTGCTGGGCATTGTATAGCGTGGGCATCACACCTTCGTAGGTAAGCTTCTCTTCGAGATGACACAAGAAGACGTTGGCCATTAAAAGGACAAGGGGCGAACCCATAGCCACACCGTCAATTTGTTCAAACAACTGGCCATTGAATTGGCAAAGCTGGTTAGTTGTACCGATTTCGAGGAGTTCAGCAAGTTGATCCTTCTGAAGGTTAAGGTCATAAGATTGGTTAAACCAATCGTTGGTAAAAGCTTTGTCAACTACGATGTTGATGGTCTCCTTCAACGGTACATTAGTAAAAAGGGCTGTGACATCGTAGGAAACCAATATGCTATCCTCGTTGATAGGTAAGTTGCGGATTTCTTCAGAGAAGTTGATGGCATCGGTAATCGTGTACATGTTCACAGAGAGTGGCTTGAGTTTTTCTTCCAACCAGTTGGCCAGGTTGTAATTGTAAGTCCCAGTTGCTGATAGGATAGGCCTCATACTGAGATTTGCTTTGTGGGTCTTGGGGAGGCCGTAAAGATGGGCGAGTCTGGAACCTTTGGCGCAAAGCGAATCAGCAATGTTCTTAGGCAGTATTTCACGAAGAACCGTATTGACATCTTTCTCTTTCTGAAGAAGCGGATGAAAATGCTTCGGTGGACGGCCACGGGGTTTGGGTCGCTTATCGTCTACATGCACAAACTTGGAGGTATCATCAATTGAAGCCGCACTTAAGAGGCGTGTGTACTCGGCTTTGTCAATTATTACAACTGAACTTTGAACGAAATTCATTTTCAATAACAAGATAGACGCATGAAAAACTGACGTCGATTTGTTTTTTACAGTAACAGATTGTCAAATTGACCCCACTCGTTCGTTGAATCAACATCACATAAATGATAAATTCATGTGTCTATTCGCTTATTGACAATGAAAATTGGCCATTGAGCGCGCGAAAATTTCTACGGTTATTGTAAAAGCATTAGTAGTCATTCTTTTATCCACTGCCGAGCCAAACGAGCCACTAAATGTATGCACCTTCAAAAGTGGCCCTGGATCGTGTAGATGCTCCAAAAGTAGTTAACTATTGAAATTTCACTCATGGCGTTATCTATTTTCACAGAGGCTTGTCTTCAAACGTCATTAAATCTCTACCTGTAAGAGTGTTTGCTAAACTGAGAAAACTGCGAAACCTGTAAGTAAAACAGTGGTCTACGTGCAGATCTGTTACTCAGAGGATTTCCTGATGGCTGGGAAACCCATAGCCCGTATCACCGTCATTGACCTGAACCTGGGCCAGAAACTTGTTATTTTCCCTGGGGTATATTATTTTCGCCTGCTGCTTAAATTTTGTTTGTTTCATTCTTCCCCTTGAATTCCTTACAGTCCCAATTGAGTTTAGCGTGTCAATTTAGGCGATGTGACTCCTCGCTGGCAGGTTTATACAGGGAGTTTGCTGGGAAGTAAGTGTTAAGGCATTTCTGCTAGGACTGAATAGCAGATATAATTTAGGCCGGAAAATTGTTTTAAAAATGTTCCAGATAAATCGTGTTTTCACTAAATTTGGTGGAAACATTGCTAGGGTCGATGCTTATGAAAATCGAACAATATAAAGTAATTCCTTGTTAAAATATCTCACACATTGCATTGCACTTTTAACAGAGAAATGTCGTCAAACGCCATTACATCTTTACCTGTTAGGTTGTTCTCCGCTCTGAAAAACCTGGACATTCTGTAAGTGGAACGTAGCACGCTGCACTTGTATGTCAAAAGAATAAGAATTTTGTTAACCTTCAGGCAACATTGCCACGCCGTAGTAATCAGAATTCCCGTTGTAAGGTCACGAGGTCCTCCTATCAAACGTTCCGTCCTCTCCTCTCACCCTCCTCCACAACTCATTTTTGTCTTCATCCCAATTTTCTCGCAGCCAAGAAAACACTATATAGGCAGTCTATACTGAGTGTTGTTTATGTCATTTTGTGTACGTCAACCTGATAGGCTTCAACTTGAATACCAATTCAAGATTTTTATCTCCCTGTAGAAATCTTTCTTACAACAAAATTCGATATTTGCCAGAGTGCCTGTTCTGTGGTACACCAAAGGTCACATCCCTGCAAGTATCTCAGTTTACATTTTTAGGTGAACATGATTTAACCAACATGTTTTGGTTATTCAGAAATTGAATGCAACTTCCCTACAAAAAAAATTACTGTTTACCTCAAGCAGTTCGCTGTTCTGAGGAACTATTGTAATCTTCTAAACAGTAGTATCAGTTTAGTTAGTTTTTCCTTTAACTTGTTAATAAATAAGTTCGTCGTTTTCAGAATGAAACGAAAGAGTACTCTTATTTTAAAACGCACTATCGAGCTACTTTACTCATAGGGAGGGAAATTATAATTATTATACAGTCCGCTAGCGTTAAAATACTGATAAGGAAACATCTCCAGTAATATACTTGTTCTACTTGATTTTCAGGATGCTGCAAAACAACTTGATAACCAATATATCCAATGAAACCTTTGCAAGGACCACTAATGTTAGACTCCTGTACGTATTATAAATCATGCGACAATTATTGATGTCTATTATGTATAGTAGTTACACAAGCGCAGGAAGTCCAAAAACTGTTTGAAACGACAAATACAAGATAATTAGAAATGTCGCTCAATTTATACTGTTTGAAACTGATTGGTGAACGTATATGACAGTTAAACAATACTTCAAGCTAACAACGCTTCCGATTGGCTGCCAGTGTGAACCAACCAATACGTTAAAAACACATAGCTCATTAAAAAAAGTCTTCTTGATGGGTTAATCAATTTGTCTTAGCTTGAAAGTATGCCTGAGATCCAAAGTTAAACTGAACGTTTCCAGCAGCAAATGCATTGAGGAACAAGGAGAAGGCAGTGTACCTGATTTTGTCTGCTGATCTAGCATTTCATTATAAATCTTTCCGCAAATAAAAAAGCCGTAACGACGACAATTTTTAATTAAGGGGCTAATTTTTAGCTTAAAGCTCATCTAGAGCCATTGTCATCAGTTACTAATCTTTACTATCCACTTCTAGTTTCTTGAATGGGAATCGATTAGAGAAAATTCCACATCGAGCCTTCTCCAATTTCGATCCATACGAATTGTGGTACCTGGCCCCCCATGCATTGTGAGTATCAGCAATCAGTGCATCATCAAATGCTAAAGGTGGATGGTAACAGTTTCCAACAATTTTACAACAGTTATACTTTTACAATATTGCTAGAACTCAGATGAATGACCTGAAAACGGCTGTCAGCCACCTTAATCGCATCACAAGAGATGTCATCAAGTATATTTAGTCTCAACAGCTTAAGGTGGCCGAATACAGTTTTCAAGTGCCTGTACATAATCCACCATAACTTTTAAACTATTTATGCTTTGGCGCCCATTTTTTGCAAGAGTCAAGGTTAACCACAGAAATATATATTCTTGCATTTTGACTAGGGTGTGTACTGTTGCCATGGCAACGGGGCTGGTTGAAAACAAGGCTTAAATAATGGTTTTTGTTTATTTAAAAAAATCCAGTCATTAGATTATTTTCATATTTTGCACACTAAGAATTGACATTAAATCCCTTCTGTCAGCATGGTTTTAATAAAATTTTGACATAGGCGATTTTCGTAATTCGCCGTTAATCGTTTTCTAGATTATTAAAAATTCCCTTTGTCAAAATTCAGATTTTTTTCGATAGATCATTCACATGGTCTCTGATCTATTTTTCAAATTTGGATTCGATTTCATAAAATTCTAACGGCTGGATCGTTAGAAATCGGCACGTTTCTGCTAAAGCAATCGGTCTCAATTTTTCAAGCAACTGCGCATGCGTTGCATTTAACTGGGTTCTTTTGGCAACAAACAAAAGCTGAAAATTGCTGGGTTCTTTGCATCGTTACCTTTTCTAACATATCGTTGTAATAAGATTAAAGCCATCAATACACTGCGTTAAGTTATAGAGAAAAATAACACAGATAGTGCGGGTGTTGAGTAAATAAAATGACCGCTCTATTGACGGCATGTTTGTTCTTTGAAATCCTTGTGCACGTGCTGCAAAAGCACGCGCGAAAGCTGTGTTCGGCCACCTTAAGTTACACGAGCCTCTTTGTACGAGCACATCGTGCAAGGCTCCCTAGGATCACTTGATTACGTTGTTAATAATATACGTACAAAAATTTCATCATGCTGATTGGCTGAGAGCACGTTAATTAATCCCAAACAGTACAGAAAGTTGAAATTGAGTGCAAAAAGTTGAAATTAAATTGATTGACAGGAAAGTCTCGAAAGCCCAACAAAACAAAATGGCGAGCAGCTCAGGGGAAAGTGACAATATTTTAATACAGAGTTTGAAGGAGAATGCTGTGAACAAAAACACTTTACAAAGCACAAATAACTGGGTAAAAGTCTGGAAGTCTTGAGCTTCTTAAAAGAGATGTGACGAAAGCATTGAAAAGTACGAACCAGACGCCCTGAACAAAATCCCATAGCAGTTTTACGCCACAGTTCGTGAGAAAGACGGGTATGATTACGAACCTGACAGCCTTCGTGTGATGATTACTGCTATCGAATGATACCTAGCAGATAAAGAGTACAAACACTCGATCATACACAACAGAGAGTTTAAAAGCTCGAAGCAAGTTCTTGAGGGAAAAGCCAGACTACTGCGACAACAAGGCAAAGGCAAGCGGCCGAACAAGGCAAGAAGTCTGACAACAACAGAGGAAAATGAGCTGTGGAGAAAAAATATGGTAAAGGGAAGTCCGCAAGTTCTCGTCCAAACAGTTTGGTGGCTCCTGACCCAGTATTTTGGCCTTCGAGGTCGCCAGGAACACCACAGCATGACAGTCGAAGATTTCTCCTTTGGACTGGATGAAAACAACACGGAGTACGTCGAATTTATCGAGAACCCGACCAAAACACGCCAGTCCGGACTATCCCCAAAGCCCAGAAGCTTCTTTCCAAAAATGTTTGTTACTGGAGGTGATAAATGTCCCGTTGCAATCTTCAAAGAGTTTCTGTCGCTTCGTCCTCCAGAAATACGTACAACCAGTCCGCAAGTTTGGTGCAAGCGACAGCCGATGGGAGTGAACAAGCTCAACGAAATGATGAAGACCTTAATCAAAGGAACGACCCTGGAAGATTCATGGAAACTTTTTTCCAGTTATCTCGAGGAAACAGCTCCACTTCGGTCCATAGTAGCAACAACAGCTCCAGCAATATTTTCAACCCGTCTTCCGTCGCCGTTTACTCCCTAGTTTTTGTTTCGATTGAGAAGATATATCAAACAATTGAAACAGTGTTTCATCGGCTATCCAAACACCTCGAATTTCGTCAAAAATACTCCGCTGCGAGTCGTATTTTCAACTCTCATCTCGGTGTTTGTATATCCCGATGAAACACTTTATATCGTGTTTGCTATATTACATCAAACACAAGAGACAATGCTTCATCGGGATTTCCAAACACCAAGAAAAGAGTTGAAAATACAACGCGCAGCAGAGTGTTTTTGGCGAAATTCGAACTAAATGTTTGGATAGCCGATGAAACATTTTCTCCAGAATCCTTTTCTCAATCGAAACAAAAACTAAGGAGTAAACGGAGAATTAAAATCGTCTAAATCTATGCTAATTAAGACAGGGTATCCAAACGTCCTTCACAGTTGAGATTTTCTTTGTTTTAACTTGAGGAATTGCCAATAAGTTTGAGAAGATGTAACTCTTTTACGCCTTGTAACGGATGACGTACCTTCTTCTTTACTTTTTGAACTATTGAAAACCTTTTTTTGAATAAGGCCTTTTAATAAGCAATCGAAAAATATCCGGAAAATACGTTGTTATACCGAGAGTATCCAAGAACTGCATCTGCTGCATAAACATGGCGTATCCTATGAGAACGTATCAGTGTCCTCTTCCTGGGAAGTATTTAACTCTTGCGTCAGCTACGCAGTCTTTAGTCGATGACAAACTGTGTTAAACATTTTGCTGCTTTCTCTTAAAGTGGATGTTATGCCGCATTGATAAAATGTTTAGTGTCAGTACAAATGCTTAAAGTTGTGCCAGGGTAGAGATATTTTAGTGCTAGAGATTTGATTACTTTAACGTCATGCTACTTGCAATTTTTTTTTTCTTTTATTATTCAAGAATGTTCTCGGATAATCCTCTGAAGACAATCGAATCCAAAGCATTCAAATGGGTCCATGTCAAAGCTGGAATGCATATGTAAGTTACATGTTCGTGGCAATTTCTTGGCCAGAGATGGGATTTTTAAAATATAAATTCTCCGGAGGGCAACTTCCCATTGATGTCCGTTTCGTACCCAGATTTATAATTAGCCAATCAGAAGCCTAGTGTACTTTTCTGATACCCTACAAGCCAATGACCTATTATGGTCGGATTTATGACCTAATTTTGGTACGGTGGCACATCGTTTACGACACTGCGTTTATGATTCTTGGCTGCCTTGAACACTAGTTCTTGAAAGGATTTTTGATCCAAGGACGACATCAATCATTTTGAAAATTCTCCATCCTTTCAAATAACCGGGACGTAGAGTGATGTCTTCTGAATAAATGAAAATTCATTCACCAATTATCCGCCATGTTTACTTGCCGAGATGGCAAAGGTGGCAAGCTTAGTAGCCAGGCCTCGAAAATGTTACAAAAACCGCCCAGCGCGGTTTATATAACGTCATATAAGGGTCGCTGAACCAATCAGATTGCTGGAAACGCTTTGTTCAGCTCTGAAATTATACTAATTAACAAATAAGTAATACTCTGATAAAACATGGGTTTTTGACCGATCGGAGCTCGTGCATGGTCCTATCTACATTATAATCATTATTAGTAGAATTCTACTAGTTACTAATGCAAATGCCGTAATTTGACTGGCTGAGCATTTGCATTCTATCAGCCATTAGTGTGCATTAGTGTAACGTTTTCTCGTTTCCCTGAAGTTTTGAAAGAACATTTAGAAACAAATGAATAAACAAAATTTTCGAGAAGACTGAAAGGAGAGGATTTACGGTTTCTTGAATTAAAAAAGCCCGAAATTTTTGATAGAAACTGATAAGCGTGCGTACACGACTGTAAATGTCAAATTGACAATTAATTCAGTCCGTGTGAGTTAACTCTCTAAAGCATGAAGTTTAATACTAAGACCAGAAATAATTGGAATCGTTATTTGAAGGCAATTCCAGTTAGAATTCTACTAAAACAATTAGATTATTCGTTCTCGACTTCTATGAGGCGATAGTTGATTCGGCCTTCGGCCTCATCAACTATCACCTCAATTTCGAGCTCATAATCTAATTGTTAAATATAAATCTACCAACCTTCTACTAGTGATGTTTTATTGGCTACGCTACTCACTATTCTGTAGTAGATACAGAGTAGCCTGACTCTAATGATGGCCACATTTTGCGTTTTCGGAGTGTCTGTGAATAGAATTTTGATAATTTACTAAGCTGCGGCGAAATATGGACACGATTAAAAGTGCGATTGTATAATTTTCAAAATATAAAAATGTTACGTTTCAATTGACACATTCAACGCTAACCAACAAAAATTCACCGTCTTTGTCAAAAAGAAACAAAATCAAAAGGTTTCTTACGCCCACTCATGATATCCGTGATTAGTATAATTCTACTAGCGTTCTGTCACCAATGCCGTTCTCTGATTGGTTACGCTAGTCACTATCTATTCTGTTGTCGATTGTGAGAAGCGTAGCAGTGAGGGCTTGTTGGCAAAATGGCGGCCGCTTCTTTGTGCTTTCGAAGTATCTGTGAAGAGGATTTAGATAGAGTTTTGAACAACTAGTGGGTGAACCAACGCAGTGGTAGTAACGTTGCTAAGGAAATTAATAATTAATTAATTTTATTTTAGCCATGCATATCATGTACCATTGGGCAGTAGGACAAAGACGTTTTCTTCAAAAAAAGATATTTTCAACAGCCTCATCCAAAGCAAAACAAACCAAAAAATTGATGCCGCCTGAAATTGTTCTTTGTCATATCTTTCTGGCAGATATTTGCTTCGAACGGAGCTGAAGATATTGAGCTTAGATTCTTTCATTGGCTACAGTCTTCAAGATTCTCAAATGTGACGTATTCCTTTTTTTTTACATAATAATACTATGTTAAAGATGTGAAGTTACAAAGTGCTGCTAATACCCTAAGACTGACATTCTTTTGCTCTTTTCAGATTCATAACAAACAGAACAATTGGAAAAGTGACAAGTTTTACGGCGTCACAGAGTAGTAACATCACCATATATGTGTCAGTAGATTTTATTTTGTTTTCACTAACAGTTTTCTCAGCTTCTGCTAGTAAGTAGCTTTAATACATATATCTTAGTAGACGTTTTCGTTTCACTGGTTATTTTGACGAGCCCGGACGGCGAGTGGAAATACAAACAACGAGTAAAAATTCTCAGCGATACTACACACCAAAACGTCTAATAAGATGTTTATTATCCAACGATTTCTTTTCCCAAAATTCTAACTTGCCAAGTTTTGTAACCTTTACCGGTAGGAATGAGACGAGTACACATCGTGTGATATTTGTACTCGTTTCGCGCGTTATTTGTACTCTACGAAGCAGAGTTGGATAATAAATCAGTTAATCGTAAAAATTATAATTTCCTCGATTGTGATTGGTTTAAAAAACTCCTATTTTTCACTAATTCACTTGCCAAGTTGTTATTGGACAGTTTGACAGTTGAGATTTTCCCCTAAAGACAAAACGTTCGAGGTTAATAAGTTGTTTATTATATGGCTTTTTGCTTGGCTTTTGCAGAGTTTTGAGTAATCGGCCCGTGGGCATTACGGGTAATGCCCTAGTATTAGCCAATCAGAGCACGCGTTAGATCGGCTACAACCCCAAGTCATATAATAATTGGTAATAAGATTTTGTGTCGTTCTAACCACACCGAATTACCATCAGCCCTATTACCATTACTTATTCAACCGAGTGTTGAACAAGAGTCAAATTTAGGTTTCTTCCATCTCTTAGCAAAACTTTGTATGACTACGCGCTAATATATAGATTTTGTCAAGCAGAAAACGCAGAGCTCCTGGTTAAGCTAGCCCGGGATAGGTGAGAATTTTGATTAGAGATTTTAAACTTGACGGTGAGGTTAATTTATACTTCGGTTAACTTCTAATCCCGGTTTGCGTTAACCGGCTCTCAGTTCCGAACAATCCGGCCTTCATTACAGTTAGTTAACCTGGCTTGAGCCCGCGATCCAATCGAAAAGTCAGTACCTGGTTAGCGGTTAATTTCAAAATCGAAAAGCCGGTATCTGGTCAGCGGTTAATTGGCCATAAAATGGATGTCAAATATCAAAGATGTATGAACTCAACTAAGGGTTATTGCTCGAATGGATACTCCACAATATGGTGAGACACTTACATTTGTGTATATAAGGGAACCAACCTAATAAAGGAAATATTTAAATTGCAGGGGGCGGGAGTCGAACCCTGCCCACCAGCTTCACAAGCAGGCGAGATAACCTCTACGCAACCAGCGATCTGGCTGGGGGAAGCCGAAATTTCAGAAAATATTAGGTGTTACCCTTACTATTTCATAAGAGCTAACCGAGTAGGCTATCAAAGTCATTGCGACATTTGCCATATAGCGCATTGCGTGACCCCGACATCCGGTAAAATTGCTCCAAAAACACGCTATTTTGGGTGGAAAATTGCTTCTCTTTTCTAAAGTATTTCTTTATCAAATGTACCACCAGAAATAGGTTGAAAAATATGTAAACTACTATCGATAGCAACTGGGATGATTTTGTCGCGATTTAGGCATGGCATTTTTTACACTTTCTTACGTGGGTTTGATGTAAATGTATAAAAGCGTGACCGGACGAGAAACAACTGCACCGAGGAAACTGGGCTTGTTCGACAGCGCATGCGTGGAATAATAAATGTACCGCCAAATTTGCTGCATTTTGATATGTAATTCGTGGGGGTTGGCATTGATTTCGGCATGGCAAAATGACTTCAAAGATCTTCTATCTTGTTTTCTTTGTTGTATTTGCGTGTTGCACGACGGTGATCGCAGTAGATGATCATTCTGGAGGTCAAAATGACGATGCAAACTCGAAATTCAGCCAGCAGAATAATCCTTTGTATACTTACAAGATCAACAAGTAAGTTAAGTTATAAATATTTATTATAATTTTCTTTCAAGCATTCAATCGCTAAAATTCCCGAAACTGAATAGTATTATCCTCTTTTTTTTTCTTCTCACAGCTATTTGGTTTTTATTATTCAACAAATTGTAACACTATCCAAATATGGTCATGATGCTCTCGATATCTGTCATGCGTAGGTGACAGATATCCGCCGGTATACGTAGCTTCGTACGTGGGAAGAAAAAGTGAAGTGAGAAAATGTCGACATAGAGATTTACAAGGATTTAGGCTGTTTTGTTGAATAATAAAACAATTATCCTGCTCAATCTCGCGGAATATCGTCTGATTTTAGCCGACGAGGCCGTAGTATCAGACGATATTCCGCGCGATTTCGCAGGATAATTGTTAAATATCATATCGAAAGAAAACGAAAATGCCGCAGAATCTGCAGCTGCGGAAATCATAGAAAAAATATTGAAGGAATCGGGTGTTCGAGGAGTAGTTGTTAACAGTAGAATTATTACGACAATCAGTAAAAAAATTTGGACACTAAAAGGAAAAATTGATTCTGCCAGAAAGAAGGGAGGTGCGTGCGTGAGGAGGCTACTTGATCAATGGAAATCAAGTACGTATGCGTTCAAAGTGTATTATCATGAGTTAGATAAATCTGCTGTAATACAAGAGAATAAGGAGCTCAGAGGGCAGAAAAGGATACTGGAGGATAATGTTGTTAATGAAGTGACAAAGAGACTTAAAATTGAAGAAAAACTGCAAAAAGCCCTTGCCAGATCAGAAAAGTCGTGTGGGTATTACAAGAAGAGGTTTAAAAACTTGGCCAGGAAAGTTGCTAAAATGAACAAGAAAAATTCAAGAGGGACTCAAAAGAATAAAAGCTTTGGTGAATACTCACAAAGGCACCAGGCTAGAATTAGAACACAACTTTAGGAACAGTGTTATTCAATGCTAGCTTTTATGTGGGATTATGATTTTATAGCAACCAAGGTGGAGATATTTAATTCTGAAACACAAGAATATGAAACTCTTCAGCTCATTGATGAAAAAGAACTTCCTTTTACTGAAAGCAGCCCTCAAACACTTAACAGTAAAGATATTGATGCTATTAATTTATGGATTTACGTAAAGGATAAATTCAACATTTCTGACGAAGCATGGACTGAGTTAGCAGTGAAGACTACTGATATACCAAATGTATAAAGGATAAAAAAGAAAATCAGGGAGTTAAATGCCAAATGGAAGCTGAAACCCACTCCAGGTGAGGCAGAAGGAATTCAAACCTCCCTGAAGGTAGCGTAAAGGAACAAATCCAGAGACTTAGGGGCAAAGGAGACCTAGCAGAGCAAGATTAAACTGAGTGGAGATGGTACTAACATTGGAAAGAGACTTAAGGTTGTGAACTTTACTTATACCATTCTTAATGAAAAAGAAAATGCCATGAGTGAAAAGGGAAACTATGTGCTGGTAATTATGAAAACAACAGAGACCTATGGCAATCTAAAAGAAAGTCTTGCAGATATTAAAACTGAGATGTCCCAGTTAAAGGAAATTGAGGTTGACAATGTAAAGTGCCAGATCGAGTTCTTCCTAGGGGGTGATTGGAAATTCCTGGCTTGCATTTGTGGCTTAGGAGCAGCAAATCAAGACTATGCCTGTATTTGGTGCAAATGTCCAAGGGATAAAAGGTATGATACCACCAGAACCTGGTCTCTTATTGATTAACAGCATGGGGCTAGGACTTGCGATGAAATTGCTAACCTTTCCAGAACAAGGCAATATAACTGTAAATCAAGCCCTCTCTTTGATTTTATTCCTATGGATCGTGTTATCATTGACACTCTACACTTGTTCCTGAGGATCTCAGACAATTTATTTGAGCTCCTAATCAGAGAATTGAGAAAGCAGGATGCCCTTGATAAAGTGAAAACATTTCCCAATGGCTTAAACAGGGAAAAGCATAAACATATGGCTGGATATGAATGTTTTCTAAAGCAGACAGGAATTTCTTTTGAATGGAAAGTGGATCCAAACACGAAGAAGCTTGAATGCAGAGATCTCACAGGGCCAGAAAAGCTCCGTGCCATTCAAAACATTAATTTCCAGCAACTCCTTCCAAATTTTCAAAATCAAAAGGAACTGGAAAAACTATGGAATGATTTTATGGATATTATTGGTGATTTGAAACTTGATCTCAATACAGATGAGTCAATTACACAGCTTACTGCAAAAATAAATCATGGTTTCAACAAT
>OZ026601.1:11579758-11679758 GCA_964020085.1 Micromussa lordhowensis | reverse complement strand
TTCTTTATTACACGCCCATCGTTCGTCCATCCACGTATAACAAAGCCTATGATGCAGGTACAAGGAAACTGGAAGACTGAGCGTACCTAGATTTCGTCAAATTAAATTAAATAGGCAGAGGTACATGTAAGTCCTTAATCGACTAAATCGAGTGATCAGCATTTGATTTTGATGTGGTTGAATTTACAACGTTTTTTGCGAGAATGACGATTAATGATCCGTTGCTGCCAAGAGATATGCCCTTTGCAGCTGGGGTCACGTGACCAAATTTTTCCTAGAAAATTTTTTATATTATGGGCTATAACTTAAAGAATGCCAGAAATGGAAAGAGCGCATCGAAAATACCAAAATGGCCAAGTTTGAGCCCCCTGGAATGAAAAAGTAAGTTTATACGACAGCTTTAATTTTCGGAAAATTTAGAAGTTTTGTATGAGAAATGTTGCTGGAGAGCAAGGTCTTGCTCTCTAGCAACATTTTCCATACAAACCTCCTTATTTTTTTTAAAAATTCAGATTGTCATAAAATCTCATCTTTTAATGATGGGGGCCTCAAATTTGGCCGTTTTGATATTCTCGACATACTTTTTTCCATTTCTGGCATTTGTTAAGTTATAGCCCATAATTTTATGAAAAGTAGGTCACGTGACGGCTTAGCTGCAACGGGCCTATTCAATACGATATTTACTTTTTCTCGTACACTTTGTGTAAAATAAGAGATTTGCATTGTTTTCTTGCACTGTGAGCTTTTTTCGAACCTGTACAGCCAATAACTATAGTAAGCATATATGCAGTTATTGTCGTTGAGTACGTTTTGGTGCAGATTTGGGTATATTGAGCACATGACTCTCTTTGCAGGAGGATTTTACTCTGATGATGTCGGTTACGTTGGAGAAAGCTGCAAGAAATGTCCTAATGGATCTTTCGTTCCATTTCACAAAACGCCAGGAACATCAAAACAAGATTGCAAATCCTGTCCAGAAGGTAACAGTCGAAATATCTTTGTTTGTCTCGATTTTTCCTGTTCCTCTTATTATTACCTAAGATTTTATCACTAAGTCTTATTGGTTACCTTTAAATATATGTATTCAGATAATATTTCACTGAGATTTCTCAAAAAATAGCATAATATTTCCTGTACGCCGATGTTCCTGTAAAGGGATGTTAACCTCTTCGGATGTACAACAGGTGGAACCTACGGAAGCGGGTGAATGTTTTTTCCATTTCAGGTATTTTTGATTTCCAAAAAGGGGACTAACTTTTTGACGCTGAAACTTTCATAAAGTTGTTCGATAATCTTCCCCGGAAATTGTCATGGCTTAAATCTTACTCCTACGGCAGTTGACATTTACCTAGCAAGGCCATTTTGAAATATATTCATATACTTTTATTTTCGACCAATTTTACTCGCTATGCATAAAGAGGTGACCTCCCATAGTCGATTGATAAGAACGCCAATCGTCTAAGATATGTCAAACTTTGCAATTTTGATGGGGAACTAAATGCCGAGTTTCGTTTGACAGTTTCAGCAGAAAAATGGCATGATATGAGATCATAACCATCACTTTTAGGGCTCTCAAATGACCATAGGAAAATACCACAAAAAACACGGCATGATCACACCACGGGCCACGTGGTTGGCAATTTTCTCCAAAACGCAAACGCAGAAACTGATGATCATTTTGAATGTCTAAGAATAGCAGAGGGGAATCAAGGATAACCAGATTAAAAATAATAGCAAAAACAGATTTAACGACTGGTTTTGAGATCGTTCTGAGGGTGACGTATATATTTGATCCATTAAGAAAACGTTCACTTGTAATGGAGCTATAATGTAGAGGAAATGTCTCTAACGAAGGCTCTGCAACTCTTTTGAATATTTAACAGGAACAGAAACTGATTTCTTCGCTGGGCATCGTGCTTGCATATGTTTGGAGGGATTTTATCGAACCCATATGTTTGAGAAATGTCACAAATGCGTAGGAGGACTGGATTGCAAAGATGACTACGCCTCTTTAAAATCTGGTTATTGGTGGGAATGGCGGAACAAGACACTCGAAGATCGCTACAGACATTTCATTGCGAATCTACTGGCAATTTCACCGGCATTAGATGCTTCAAGCGTCCAGTACTCTTTTCCAATACCAACGCCTTACAGGTGTCCAAGAGAAGAGTCTTGCAAGGGTGGTTTGGATTCTTCGTGCGAAAATGGGTACGAAGGTCCACTCTGTCAAGTTTGCAGCTCAGGATACTATAAGCAGTTACAAACGTGCGTACACTGTCCTTCAAATAAGTGGATGGGGGGACAGTTGTCGATCATTGCAGCTATTGCAATTATAGTCACGGTGATTTTACTGCGGACAAGCAGGAGAAAGAACAGGAAGGGAGAGAAATTTTCTCTTATAGACATGTTCTTTTCCAAACTAAAGATTGTAATTGGCTTCTATCAAGTCACCCATGGTTTACTTCAAGCATTTTCGTACATAAAATGGCCAGGCTCTCTGCAAGTAATCGCGAAATATTCAGAAATACTCCAGATGGATGTACTTCAGATTGCACCGATAGGCTGCCTTTTCACGCGGTTCCATGTGAATGCTTTTAGCAGTTTGCTTGCGATTATGGCAATAAATGCTGCTGTAATTGGTGCATCTGTTGCTGTTTACAGAGTGCGTAAAGCAATAATCTTACGGAAAATAAAAATACAGAACGATGATAAGTCAATAAAAATCTCAGAAATTAAAGAGCTCGTGTTCAGGAATTTGTTTTTCTTCTTGTACGTGACTTACCTCAGTACGTGTGCCCAGACAGCCAGGGTCCTACCAATAGCCTGCCAGACACTTTGCCATTAAGATAAAGACGAATCGTGCCTCAAGTACATGAAAGCGGATTACAGCATAAAATGCCAAGGTGCAAATTACAATCATTGGCTCATTGTTGCCTATATCTCTACTACCTACATCATTGCCCTCCCAGTCCTCTCATTTATTGTCCTTTGGAGGAAGCAAAGAGCAATGGTAGCTACTATGGACTCTCGCGATCTTCAGGGTCCGGGCACCGGCATGGAAATGATCTCAGGGTTGCGTTTTCTTTTTGAAAACTACAAACATCGCTCCTGGTATTGGGAATTGGTTGAAACGTCTCGTAAAGTAATCCTTACATCTGGGCTGATTCTTGTAGGACAAGAGAGCAGGTCCTATATTGGTTTGGCATGGGTCATCGCTGGGATGTACGGAATGCTATTCTCATGGATCAAACCCATACGAGATGTGACGGAGAACAGATTAATGGCAACGTCTCTTGCAGTTACTGTTGTCAACCTTGGTGTTGGAGCTGTCAGTAGAATACCTGCGGAAGACATATCAGACTCCATCAGCACAAACATGGACGCAGTTTCATTAAAGATTTTGATACTTGGAGCCAATGCTTTGGTTATTGGCCTACTTCTAGGTAAGATAATAGTACTTATAGCATTTCATATACTTTTTTGACGCACTTTCTTTCAATTTCAGCCAGTTAAGAAAATAATATACACTTAATATATGGTCCCCGAGGGAAACAGTTAGTTTTGTTTTCCCGAGAGTTTAAACAATCATATAGCAAAAACAAACAAAGACGGCACAACGTCTTTATTCACAATCGTCAATCCTGCTGAATGGGCGAATGAGACTTAATTACAAATGTTTCGAAGTACATGAAAAAGTAAAACATGCTTTTATAACCTCAATAACGAATACAAAATCATTTGGAATTTTAAAAATTGATGGTAACATTTGCTCCAGAAAATGCTCCTTTCGTTCAAGTTTGCAGTCTCCTGGCTATGAGATGCGAAATTCTGCATACTAACAGGGGAGTTTGGCACTGTGCTTCTACCAAGAGAATTTTCACTTGTTTGCTCATGCATCGCCACAACTGCAATGCTAGTTGACTCAAGACTTTCAACTAAACAGGCACTACTGAGAGCATAGGAGATTTCAGAATGCTGCTCTCAGATTTGTGTCCCGAAACACGCATTATGAGGCGAGCCTCAAAATTGCACTCATCGACGATCGACAAGGCTGTTGCCCTAATAAAGTGAGTAGTATACCTCTGTAAAAGTTTCAGCTCTTTAGAAAATGAACTCATGAATGTTCCTAGCGTATTTTCCCCAAGGGCACATTACAATACCAGATATCATTAGAATGGCGAAAATCTTCCGTTGTTCGCGGCCTTCGCCACAAGCATGACAGTGTTAGATTTAGCGTAGTCAAAAGTTTGAACTGGACAGTAGGGACTCTCAGGTCTTTCGTACATACGCCCTTCCCCTGGAGAATCATCTGGTTGGTCGTTTGCCCTGTTGTTGTTGTCCAGTTGTTCACGAACTTGATAAACAAACTTTTTTCCCAGTTGCGTCAACCTGCATGGCGAACGATTTTTTCCTGTGAAGTCAGAGATTTTCTCTGTTGCGGCGAATGAGGTGGAACATTATATTAAACCGCACTGCTTCTTGGAGGGATTTAGGATCTGGAGAAGATGGGTTGTAAGAGGGCTGGATCTTTTCTAGATTTTCCTGTGCTGTGGTGATTAACTTTGCCAAATCCTTCAGTTGCCGCTTCAACTCGACGATTGCCTTCTCAAAAACTTTGATTTCATTTGGAAGAATTCCCTATCACTTATTACGTCAATTCTCTTTTTAGGAGAAAGTGTGTTTTATGACCAAATCGTATTCCATCTAAGCAGACGTTTAGTAGCTGTGTCCCTTCTGTTTCTTTGCGTTTGTGGCCAGAAATTTGCCAGAAGTTCATTCAGTTCCTTCTTCGGAATTTTTTCTAGCGATTCTGTATTTTTACCTCCACCCGCGTCAATCATGCTGACGTCAGCACGTGCTGAAGATCACGCTATTTTTAATTTAGTCATGCACTGATCACGTGCTGTTGTATTCGGCGCGCGGGCAGCAACTGCGCAATTGTATCCCGATCGGGATACATTTGAAATTGATTAGGGACACGTGACCAAGAATCAACCAATCACAGTGCTCGTTTTGTTGAGTGAAAGTCTAGGTATATAACAAATACAATTGTGGACTGGTCGCGGAAAGCATTCGGCTAATCTAGATGGATCAGTTATCATCAGGAAATAGTAATCAAACTTTGTCACAGGAAACATTTTACTATGTCAATTGTTTGGTAATTTTGATTAACTTTTCAATGACAACCTTGTTGTTAAGGAGTTTCACCAAAACTTTTTAGTGCCATTTTTATTTTCTCGGATCAGTTTTGGAGGTTTTCCTGTATTAAAGAAATCAAGATGGCGGATTCAATTTTAAAATTATTGCCCATACATGTATAACAAAGTACCAGTGTTTCAGGTTTTCCGAAAGTAATCCTCTCTTTTACTTTCAGTGGGAAAAAAGGTATATTTTCGATATAATTTAGGAAGCACGTTCTGGTTTATAAAAAAAAATCATCTCCTTGATTATCAAACTCATTGATTTCTCGTTTATTTCAGTTCAGTATATAGTGTCCCTATATCGCTACATCCAAGAATGGCGCAAAAATCCACATTGGTCCGTGTCATGCTGTCTGGGGTTGCTTCTGCCTCTCAACGATTTGCAGGGAGAACTGCGCGGATTAGCAGAAACAAACGTCTTAAAAAACCAGCTGCAAACCGGACAAATAGAAAAGCCTAGCATCCTCTCCGCCGTGAAAAACAGTGGAGTCATCGATGTCACTCTTGAGGAAGGTGAAGATGATGATGAGATGGTGGAGGTACAGGACGAAACTCATCAAGATACCGTGTTCAGCATTATAAAATGTCATCAAGGAACTCAAACAGAACTATGCTCGATTCCTATCACAGATGACCATGCAGATAGGTCAAAGACTGACTTACACGAGGAAACGCTGTGAGTCACGTTGTTAATAGTCGGCCGGCCAGAGTGTCAATAAACAATCTTTGTTATTCTACGCTTATCCAAGGATTGGTCAAACTTCTTAAGGAAACCTCTACTACGTTGACATTGAAGAACACATCAATCTGCAATAATTTAGGTTATTTTTGTTTTTGTTCCTGACAGCATGAAACACTGTTTCAACTTGGGAAACGACAGCCAGTAAGAATTTAATAACAACAAACAAAGCCTTTTTTACTGTATTTAATTCTAAAAGTCGACAAAAATCTAAATCTGTATTTAAATCTAAAAGTCGACAATACTCAGATCGAGCTTCTCCATTATTGCTTTCCATTTTTGGTAGGTGGCGGGGTGAAGGAAAACCGGTTGAGGCTTCAGCGAAAGTTGTGAATTGGACTTTATATCCTGCTTTGTTGTATTTCCTGTATTGTCGTAACTGGCACGTGGTCACCACTTAAACAATCAATACATGTTTAAGATAAAGCTCTTTCTTTTTTGCCCGGCCCTTCCCCACGTACTTTCTCTATAATATAACCTTATTGATAGCCTTCTGGGCGAGTTTAGAAACAGAGGAATTCAAAACCTCTAGCAACTATATCTGTATTCGTCTAAATGGGTAATTTTCGAGTTACTTTGTGATTCTGTTTTAAAACGAGCCCTTATGCACGAATAAAATGATGCAATGAGCGAGTGTCATCCTACAGGGGGTAGATATGCTATAACAGTTATAAGAACAAAAGTCCCCCGATTAGGTAAACTGGCTTCCAATGTATCAACGCTTAGCTCAACAAGCTTTCTTCTGTTGGACATGTTTTCTCTGTTCTCTTCGTGTGTTTTTAACTCTTTGAATTCAGCTATAGCGTACATGATGTACTGTCATTTTTTACTTTACACATTTTAATTTGCTTTACCCTTGTACTGTTATTGTACATGTATCTATTTAGTAACTGTATCAATTCACTTTTTGCACAGTAAATATATATTGTAAATAGTACAACCCGCCTAGATTAGCTCTGCTATAAGCGGGTGTGTAATCCTTTAAACTATAGACTCAAATAATAATAATAAATGGTTAAATGGTTAAAATGTAAAATGTTGTCTATCCTTCAAAATTTGTTCGTTTGCAATAGAAAACTTTGCCCCTTTTTTGGGAAATGGAATTAGGGAAGGAAGAGCATTCGAGCAGGCATCTGAGTCAAAAAGGACTTCTATTCAAGATTAGTAGAATTCTACTAGTTTACTAATGCAAATGCTGTAATCTGATTGGCTGAACCATTGAACACTATCAGCCATTAGTGTTCAGTGGCTGGAACTCGTCTACGAAATGGCGACGTATTTTCGTTTTACCAAAGTTTTGGAGGAACATTTTGATGAAAACGGATAATTGAAATCTTGAAAAGACTAAACGAAGGACATTTACGGTTTCTTGACTTAAAGTGCCACTACGACGAAAATTTTGATCTCTCGTTTTGACATTTTTTAGCGTCGATTAAGTTAATATTTCTACACTTGTACTATGCGATGGTTTTTGGGACGATGGAAGCGAAATGCGCGTTGAAATAGCTGGCCGAAATTCGCGAAAAACCCGTCCGCCATTACTCCAATCGCAACCGGGAGCCAGCGACTGCACTGAAAAGCGGTTTTACAAATGAGTTGGCTTGTGACGTCATATGCGCACTTTTGCATTGTGCTTCGTGAAGCTTTGTGAGTCCTGGCCGTCTTTCAAGATGTCTTCTAGCTCGAATTCTTCTTCCAGTTCTTCCGAAAGTGAAGTCAAAGACAGTTTTAATGAAGAATCAGTCGAATGTTGCGGTGTTGTTGCGCATATGACGTCACTTCAGAAAGGCTCGATCTAGTGCCAACTCTTTTGGCCGCACTCGGTCATATTTTGAATCGAGTAATGGTGGGCTACGAAAACCGAAAAACAAGGCTAAAATAATCAAACTTCCTGTGCGAATATCGCGATAAAACTTGGCATGGTAAGTGTTTCGTACTTCTAGTTTCCAAAAGTAAAAAGAAAAGGCAATGCAAAATTTTGATCATAGTGGCACTTTAAAAAAGTTGAAATTATTGAAAAAGTGATCCGCGCGCGTGCACAACTTCAATTTTAAATGCCAATTCAATTTGGGCGATCTTTTTAAAGTGCAAAGTTTAATAATTCGTCAAGAAATAATTGGAAACCGTTATTTGGAGTAAACTTTAGTAAGAATTCTACTAAAACAATTAGATTATTCGCTCTTGATTTTTATGACGTGATAGTTGATTCGGCCTTCGGCCTCATCAACTATCACCTCATAGAAATCTCGAGCTCATAATCTAATTGTTAAATAGCAATCATTGAGGCAAAACTGAGCACAACCCCAGATGAAATTGGTGACGCTTAGTTCGACAAACGTCTCTTGGATACCACACTGTAACACAAAAAGCATTTTAAAAAAGAGGAAATCAGCTAAGCTTTGTATAGGTTCCTAAGATAGAACAAACTGGCAACTTATTCCCATAAAATAATTCAGTTTATTTGAGAATTAACTAGAGCCGCCCTTAATTTACATGAATCATTGGCTCAATCAAAATTATTTATTGAATGCTTAAATAAACCAATCTCATCGTGTCACAGTTTAAGCAACGAAGCGCCATTTTTTCCGTCAAGAGATTGTTGCTGTAGTTTGTGTTTCTTCTGTTTACCTAAAGGGAAAAAAAATGATGTATTGTCTTTAGGGTTTTTTATGTCATCAAGATTGCTACTGCTATCGAGTTGAGGATAGTTTACTATTATAGCACATAGAAAAATGTTTAATTAGCGATAGCATTGGGCAGAAGTAAGCAAATTTGAAAATAACGGTATTACATTTTCTGATCCTGAGCATCTCGAATGTTCTTGTAATCCTCTCTTTTCATAACATACCTGGTGTAAACAAAGTTCGTGCGACCTTGTTTATTCCCAACACCACGACCCTGATCATCAGTCTTGCAGTTCGATGAAGCCCCATACTTTTTGAAGTCAGCAAGCTTTCCATCTTTGGATGTGACACATCTATTCCCACCCTATGTAGACAAAACTTAGTTAATAGTTTTTCTGAAAATTTCAGAACCTGTCGTATCTCAATATAAGATAAATAAAGTAAAAAAAAAAGTAGTCCGCCATATTGACCTGAAACCGCCCGAAACGTCGCGTTTTAAAAACATTGTAACATCAAAAAAGTCCCGCGCAGAACAAGATTTACTCTATTTATTCATTCATATGAAAACTTGGTTAGCCTAAGAAGTAGCCTAGTTAAGCTATACTCAGAATAAACGAAGTAAACCAGTTTTTGTAAAAATATAATATTATTTTGACGATACCCTGAGATCTGATGCTTATTCCCAAAATGTTATAATAATGTAATCTCTAGTCGCAGGACGATGTAACTAGGTTGTTAGAGTAAATCCAGGAATATAAAATTTAAAAACTATATATATCATTCTAATCCCCAGACGAAATAAAGATTTCCGAGAGCATATTGGGATCTACTTTGTTAGTTGACCTTTTGATACTTGGTTCAGTGAAACTGTGCGTAAAATAACTTTTTAAGAGGAAGACCCAGAGCTAATTATTAAGTCGTCGTGATATTTGCATGGAGTTAGAAAAAATGATTAAACTAATTTATTATACATTGTACTCACTATTAGCATTCTGATTGGCCAAGAGCCCTCTGCTTATTTTGAGAATTCGCGTGATTTTGTGGACAAGCATGATTATAGTATAATCTGCTATCCAATTATATCTGCAGATTATACCATGCGCAGTGCGCAGTGCAAATCTACGGAGGAGGTTCAGAGCCACCTAAACTTAAAGCGTCCTTCTTTGATATTGGACATCCATGTTATGGTTAATTGACACCTGTCAAAACAAGGTATACGCTGACCAGTATCACGTGACCATATCGTGGGTCTAGAGTTCATCGAGGTCACGTGTGTTTTTTACCGCTGACCAAGTAGTTCTTCTTGACTGGATAGGAGGCTCAAGTCATGTTAACTTGTTGTAAACAGGGCCAGGTTGTTCGGAAGCCGGTCAACGCTAATTCAGGACTAACTGTTAACCGAAGTATACATTTTTCTTGTGTATAAATAATTTTCACTGCTTTTATTTTGTGTATGTTGAGATAATTCAAACTCGAAACTTGAGCAACCCGGCCCAGGAGCTCCGCTTTTAGGCTTGGCTAAATCTATCTATTACTTTTTTCATACTACTTTTCAGCTGAGAAATGATTGGAAATTACCATTTAAAGAAAATTTCAAAATAATGCTCTTTGATTCTCTTGAGATTCCGGTGAGTTGGAAATTGTTGGAAATCTCACTTGAGCCCCATTGTGCCAAGCTAACAAAAAGAAATAAAGAACAACAAATTATTCTTACTCGGATGGCAAAGATCTCGTAGCCGCTTGACTCCGCTTTAGCTTTGCAGTTGTTGTAAACCTTCTCGATCGGATTTTGGATTTTCAAGCCATACACGCTGGCAAATTTATTTGGAAGAATCTTTAACTGTGGCCTTCTTTCCTCGTTGTAACATCCCTCAGATTTCCAATTCACTACAGGAAAATGAAACCACAGAGCAAAGGTTAATGAGGTTTGAATGCAATACACTAGTAATAATGCAATAGTTTAGTTTTCTAATTAACAATTAGATTATGAGCTCGAGATTTCTATGACGTGATAGTTGATGAGGGCGAAGGCGAATCAACTGTCACCTCATAGAAATCGAGAGCGAATAATCTAATTGTTTTCGTAGAATTCTCACTGAAATTGCCGTCAAATAGCGATTCCAATTATTTCTGGTCTTAGTACTAAACTTCTCGCTTTAGAGAGTTAACTCGCGCAGACGGAATTAATTGAAAAGAGTCGACTTCTTCACAGACACATCGAAAACGCCAAGAAGCAACCGTCATTTTGTTAACTAGGGCACACTGCTACACTACTCGCTAATCTATCACAGAATAAATAGTGAGTAGCGTAGCCAATCAGAGAACGGATTCGTGATAAAACGCTAGTAGATTTATACTAATTAGAAATGAACAATAATAATCCATTGTACGTGAGGAGTCAGTGCCTGGAGATATCGAGAATCGCTGCTTTTCGAATATACCATTGTCACTTTCTAAACTTTATAGTCTTCGAGAATTAGAAAAAATAGAAGTGACGAGTTTTCCCTTTTTAATTCTGCAAAAAATAAAATAATAATTAGCTAAAATTCTACTCGCTTGTATCGAAACGCTTTGTAATGCTAGAAAAAGGCAGATAACTCGGAAAAGTGTAATCTGTTTACTTTTTCACTAATGGCACTGTTGAAAGGTTTGCAGCTGTTTCAAGGGTTAAAGCGTCTTTTAAAGAAATGCCATTTTGAGCTTTAACGAGCTTTATGTGAAAGTTAAAAACATTGACCATTTTCAGAAGATTAAAATGCACCTTACTATGTCCGATATAAAGTCAAAACGAGCATTATGGGAAAGTATGGCCCTTATACTAGTACTCTAACAACATGAAATAAACATAGGCACGCAAAGCGTGCAGGAGTTATTTTTTGTGAATTAAAAGCCGCTGGAGGTAGCAGAACCCACTCTTTAACAATTAGATTATGAGCTCGAGATTCGAGCTCGAGATTCTATGAGGTGATAGTTGATGAGGCCGAAGGCCGAATCAACTATCGCCTCATAGAAATCGAGAGCCAATAATCTAATTGTTTTAGTAGAATTCTATAGGAAAATTCATTACCTGACTCGTGAATTCCGCGTTAAATTGCACGCGAAAACCGATATCGCACGAATCGCGAAGCGATGAGTGCGATATCGGTTTTCAAGTGCAATTTAACGCGGAATTCACGAGTCAGGTAATGAATTTTCCTTCAATCGCATAATTGAATAAAATGAGAAAAAAAGAAAACAGCAGTTTGGTTTTATCCTGAGATAGATGAGATAGATGACGTAGATGCGAAACAATATCACCGAGCCTCGTTTTCAACTCGCAATTCCGCGCTAAATACCTCGCTTCGTAAACCAATCAGAATGCAAGATTTTATTCAATTATGCCATTCTTACTGAAATTAACGGAAATAACGGTTTCCAATGATTTTCCTACGTATTATTGAACTTTACCCATAAACAAAGTTGAACGTATCGAACTGTCCTTGGCAAATTTGCTGTTGTTTACGCGCGTACCCGCTTTTTCGATATTTTCAAGTTCAGTTTTAAAGTCAAGAAACCTTAAAAGTGCTTCTTTTAGTCTTCTCAGGAATTTAATTACCCGTTTACATCTAAAATTCCTTCCAAAACTTCGGAAAAACTATAAAAACAACGCATTTCTTGAACGACCGGCGGCCAACTGTACTCTAATGGCTGATAGTATACAAGTAGCGCAGCCAATCAGATTGCAGCATTTGCATTAGTATACTAGTAGAATTCTACTAATAACAGTTATGATAAGGTTAATCCAACAAGTTTGCTTGGTTACGATGTACAGCACACAAAAAATTAGAAATTGTTTCACCGCAGGTGTAGCGTACAAAACTTTCTTTATTTCGTTTTGTGTGATCGTCTGTCGTTCGGGTAAGGGTATATCTGAAATTATTAAAAACTGGATCATTGGATAATGCAATTCGAGACTTTTCATTGGCTTAGCCATCATGGTATATGAGCCATTATACCATGATTTACAAAAATGGCGTGCGTATGCGTGATTTTTTGGGCCTTTTTGTTTTCATTGTAATCTAGTTCTTTATTTTTGGGGGGCGTTTTTAATAAAACAATTATTCCACTCGCGCTTGTTGGATATGAGATGATTATAGCCAACTCGGCGCTACGCGCCTCGTTGGCTATCTATCATCTCATATCCAACGCGCGCTCATGGAATAATTGTTAATTAACTGTTATTGGTGACTGATGTTTCGACAACCTTAGCAGAAGTCAACTTCAGAGTTAAGTGAATAGTGTTTGCTAGTTGATGGTGTGGTCCACTGAAAGTGATTTGTCAGTTTAGCCATGATGGTATTGGCTGAAAGACTCGTGTAAAGTTTGTCATCAGTCATTGGTCTGTTTCGATCCGTTTATTGTTATGCAAATAAAGTTGGTCTGTTAGAGATCCGTTTGTCTGTCTTGTTTACGTCGTGGATAAAGTCATTTGTAAGGTGTCGGTAGTTATTGACAACTGTTAAGAGGCGTTTGTTCTAAGTTAGTGTAACAGCTTTCCAGAGTCAGTCGTTGAAAAAAGTTTGTACGGTAGGTTCTCGTTGAAAGGCTTCTCAGTTGTATTAATTGATCTCATTGTGTATTAATTTGAAGTGATTTTATTGTTAACGGCAAAGGTGGCTCGACATGTCAGACGTGACTATCTGATAATTAGATTAGTTTTTGTTTATCGTTTGAAAGGATAATTAGCACTTGGAATAAAAAAAAATTGTTCTTCTTCCATTTTCCACCAGATATTTAACTTAAAACCAATTATCTCCAGCAATGAAGAAAACCAAAAACATCAAGCTACAAACGTTGGTGTGAAAAGTAAAATTGTCACGTTTGCTAGTCAACATATTGAATTCAACTCATTTTAAATAACAAGACCCAATTTGGCATGGTCTTATTCTGTTGCCAGCAATAATCATAGTTCCTTTTTTCAGTTTTGATATCACACGAAAACAATTCAAATTAATAATGGTATCAGAACCCATCTAACTGAGAGAACATTGTGGGAGGCAAATAGCGTTACCTAAACAACCAGACACATGAAAAACTGTATAAATTTTATAACACGCCATGAAAGCTGCAGAGGTTGGGACGTTTCCTTGTCTCGTCTCTTTTACCCTTCCAAACGCCCGAGAATTTTTTTTGGTGATAAAAAGTCAGTTACAGAAAAAGTTTTGAAAAAGACGTAAATTAACCTTTTTGAACTGCGCAAGGAATCTGTTTCAAAACGAAAGAACGTGTCGCCTCAATTTGCGGTTTAACTTGCTGCCATGGAGTCTTCAGGAATATTTGAAAATACTCCATTCCCCAAACCTTAAAGAAAATCTCTGCTAAGAATTTCCATTTTTACGATTTTCCATTAATGCAAGATATTGAAATGTCGCTGAAGACACTAAGAAAGAAGACGTTCAAACATTTATATCAAGTTGAAGTTTCTGGACGTGCCCCTAGATTGGCTTCTTGGTTTTATATTTTGACCCTGTGAACAAGAGTCACTGATTCGTCCGTTTTATTTGCAATTACTCGTGCATGAAAAACAAGTGTCAAGTTACCACTTGAAACTAACAAATAAAAATATCATGTTACATTTATCAACAAAAACAAATTTCAAACTCAGCAGTGTTCTCATCCATAACAAGCCGTCCGTAATTTCTTTGGTTTTCAAATGAGTATCTCTGAATTGATTCCAAGGAACGTTTCAACGAGAAGAGAGTATTACTCCGTGAATAGCCAGCTGAATAGCGCTACTTAATTGAAACTTGCATTAACACACTGAAACATGTTGCACAAATATTAACTGATAAATGGTTGAGACTGAATTCTTTTTTCGTGAACTGCACGTAATGCAAATGATACCGATGGCAGCCTGGCGAATACCATCACAGACAAAAGCCCCCTCACCATCCCAATGGTGCATTTTGCACTAAAAACAATCGTTCCTATGATAGAATGTACCAAGTTACCGAGCAGCTGAGACTCATTTCATTCGAAATTTCACGTAATGCTAAAGCAAAGCCCCCGGGACAAAGCCTTGATGACATGTTAGTGTATAGCAAAGACTATGATTCTTCGGCTGATGATCGAATTCTGAACTCTTTGGAAACCCATCCACAAAGTCCTGGGCTCAACCATAGCAAACGAAGCATTGGGAATGTCATAATAAGGCCAATACAAGAACTGTTTCTGTTTGTAGAAAAAACAGAGATGGCCGTTCTAAAATTAGGATGAAATCTCCACATACATGATTCGCAAACGGCAGTTTGATTGGCTATTTATAGTAGCCCCGATCTGATTGGTGTGACATACATACACCTCTCACTCACTCATGCACTCTTTCATCCATTCAACATAGTCCAGACCCGCCGACTAAAAGGGTTTTTTTTTTACAAAAAAAATAAGTAGAGTAGATTCTGGCCAAATTTTCATATTAATTCATGCAAAATTTGGCAAAACTCGTCTTTTCTATTTTTGAGAATTTCTTGAGAACTTTAAATGTTTAGAATGTGACAGTGGTTTGTCCAGTCACGGCCTCTTAAGTAACACTCAGTCCATTTGTAATTGAATTTTAAAATCAGTCCTTAAGTCCTACCCTCCTGACATCGATCCCCTGTGTATCCTTCAGCGCATTTACACGTGTAACTACCAGGGGGGGAATTGATACATGTACCGCCATTCTCACAAGGATTATCCTTGCATTCATCAGTGCCTGATAAAAAAGAGGATCGTTAGTAAAGCCTTAGCAACAAGGAAACTTCATGGCCCTCTTCGGTTACGACGTGTTCCAACTTCTTTTTATTGTAATTTAGATACACCTTTCTCTCTGGGGCATTGAAGGTTAGAATGAGATTGTCATACCTATCTAAAAGAACATCCTGTTACGAAATATTTGAGTAATTTGAGCACTGTGTGGTCGCCCTCCACGTTTTACTTACGAGTTTCGCAGTTTGTTCCTTCGTAACCAGCAGCACATACACAAGTGTACCGTCCAACTTCAGCATGGCAAGTTCCTCCATTGGCACAAGGATCGTTTGCACATTCGTCGATCTCTGAGAAAAAACAATTGTTTTTGCAAATTTTTAAGACGTTCTTTCCAAATGAGTTTATATACCTTTCGAGATTTTTGTTGACGCAAACTGTTCGACTCACAACACAAAAGGGAAAAACTCTTCTGGTGAGCACGAATAACAGGACGGGCCTTATAAAAGATAAATTCCAGTGCGGCAATAAACCTGTTGCTTGGTGATAACGAGTTAGCCCCTCACCCACCTGTACAGGGACATATTGTATTCTTACTGTATTATGGTCTTAGTGTAGGGCGAGGTCACGGTGTTTTGGGTAATTCTGTAAATTGTCGCCTTAAAGTTCAACTTAAGTTTACAAGCTTAGCCGAATGTAGTGCGTTTTCATCTTCTCCCATTTTGCCTACTACATTTGTTTCGTCTTGTTTTTATTTTTTTTTTATTTTTTTGCAGTTTGAAGCCGTTGTTGTGATATTTCAATGAACAGTATGGACAGTACCTTGTTCACAGCTCTGTCCAGTGTAACCATTCTTACAGTTGCATGAATATCCTCCTGGATGGTTATCACATGTTCCTCCATTTTTACAAGGACTCGATTCACATTCATTAATTTCTAGAAACAAAGATTTAAACAATACAAGATTGCAGATCAATACATTCCCAATTGTACATCAAGACCAACATACTGTAGTACGGTATGTTCAACCAAGAGTTGAAGGCAAGGAATGTTAAGGCGAACTTTCATGAATATTTCACGTGTATCACACCTTCGTCACAATTTTCTCCTTTCCATCCTGCAGGACATGGCTGACAGGTGTAACCATCCGCAGTCGTTTTACAATTGGCTCCATTCTTACACGGGGAAGACGCACATTCATCAACTAGCATTGATAGAGAAAAAGGCAATGTTGACGTCCATAACATTCTCGAAACGGCAATCTGGGTTATCAGGATACTCTTACCGTTATCTATTCATTCATTCCTCATTCATACATTTCTCATTGACTTATGCGTTCAACGATCGATGGCGATGTGAGATGAAAAGGGTCGTGTGATTCTAAACCTTTGTATTGTTATTTATTTTCAATCGAAGCAATGTGGTTAACAAAAAAATCCTCATCATTATTCTAATTTTTAGCAAACGAAATTTAAATTCACCTGAAATGGGAAACATTTTACATTAAAATCATAATATTTGCTCATACGTCACGAGTAATAATTAAATCTGTGACACTTTTCTAGACTTTCAGAGCTTTTGACGCAAAAATCTAGACCTGGAAAATAGAATATAAAGTTAGTCGAATAACAGCCACTTTAGTTTGGGATATTATGCGATTCAACGATCTAAACGATAATTGCGCGTGCGAGATAAATTCTGCACATTCTTAGCTGTTATCAAAATATCTGGGTAAATTTTCAAATTTCAGTTTGTTATCAAAAGTGGTTTGTACAATCAGCCAGAGTTAAGTATTAACTGAGGTTTACACTGAGTGGATCTAGATAACTGCGAGATTCGTAAGTAAGAAATCATGTATAAACAACTGACTTAACCAGCTTCATGTTTCAAACAACAAAACGATACTGAAAGACGTGGTAGTATGGACCTTCGATGAAAGCAGCTGAAAAGCTGTAATGCTACAGACTCTCTGCTTCAAAGAAACGGGAAATAAGTGCCTCTTCCATGTTCTAGTAAAACTCTTGAGATTCGACGAGACGAAAAGCGGAGTTGCCTTTTGCTTCTTGCTCCCCCGAAAAACCTCTGATCATTTTGGAAGTTGTGCTGTTTTGCTATTTAGATGATCTTTCCTTCCCTTTGTTCATTTTTCTTCTTACAATTATTAGAGAAACTGATTAAAGATTAGCTTCCTTGTTAAACATCTTCTCCTCACCGCACTTAGCCCAATGTCCGACGTAAACAGCATCAAATGAACACCACAGTGTGTTTCCATAAGCGTACGTGGTACAGGAGTCAAACGTCTTCCCACCATAAGTGAACGGAAAAACACAACAGCGTCCTTGTGCGTCATTTGTCTTTTTACCAGGTGGACATGGAATTTCTGTCAAATGGCAAAATTGGATTGTTAATTTATAATTGACAATAGTGTTGAGATTGGATGACTTTTGTGATGCGAATTGTATATTCGTTTCAAATCTCAAATCAAGTAAAAATAGTCGTCACTACGAATGCTGGTCGATTCTTTATTTACTTCTCCTGTTTTCCTTCTCTTTGTTATATTGGAATTCTACAGCTGTAACTAATATTTTCTATTGAAACATCCATAAAATGAAATCATCTACACTGTTAACTCACTTACTTGTCTCGCAGTTGTTTCCTTCAAACCCATCAGGACACTTGCACGAGTAAGTGTCATCTCCAGTTACTGTGCAAGTTCCTCCATTCTTGCACGGCAGGTTGGTACAGGGATTCACTGTGAAATGGAATAATAACGTTTGGAGTGCACATAGTTAATATCACCGATAAAAATTAATCAATAAAATGCTCGACGTTATACAGACGAACATTTTCCAAAACAATTATTCCAGGTGTTACATATTACAACAACTAAGATTTGACCTGGTTTCCTATGCAACCCGGCCAGGTTACATATGTGACATCCCCTTTAACAAGACAAGAACAAATACAACAAAGAATTCGAAGACTGGGAAATAATAACGTATAATCCTTAGTATATGATCACCAATGTAGCGATGATTAAGACTTTCAAAACATGCTTCATGCAAGTCCTATTTCTAGAATCACTAGCTTAAAGTGTTCAATGTTCGTAATCATCCTATCATTTTGGCTTAGTTCGCAGTCTCTCAGAGGATCTTCTGACGGGCTCCTGAGGCATCGGCGTAGGTGGATTCATGGGTGTGCTGGCTGCTGTCTCATCGGAGGCTACCTCTGAGGTGGTGTTAGGCGATGCTAGGGGTACGTCCTAGGTTGGAGATGCTGGAGCAGCTACCGGGACCAATTGGAGTGGTTCTGCCTCTAGTAATGGACGCAGAAACTTGCGGTCAAAGGTAGGGATCTGGAAATGTTCTTTTCGTATAGCCCTGTTCAAGTCCTTAGGGTCTAAACATAGGCACAGGCGGCCATCTTTCGTTTCCACAATTACCTAACCCAGTCAGCTGGTTTGTCAACCTTGGAAATTATTCCATCTCGCTCAATTGGAACGAGCTTTCCTCTCAGACGATCGTGCAGAGCATGGGGAACTCTACGGGACGCGTGTATGACAGGCTCCACATCGTCGATAATGATGTGACAGGGGTCAAACCTGCCAAGACCAACAAACACATCCTCATACTCTTTTAGGACATCTTGTTGCGTGAGGTGATTGGGGTAAGTAACTTCGGCTCAGTTTTTCGCACGCTTGCAGAACCAACATGGGGGGGGCGCTTTAGTCGTGGCAACATAAAATTCGAGGATTTCTTCACGGTTGTTTACTTTGCAGGTCAGGATAATTTTGCCTTTTGTGGTCAGAAATGTGGTCGCCATAGGCTGTCAGGCATACAATCCTCGGCCGAAGAGGAGGAGAGCTCTTTAGTTTCTTGAACGTTTTCCACAAAGTCACGTTAGCCAAGGCACCAGTGTCGAGTTTCATATTCAATTTGCTGTCATTTATGTTCTCAAAAGAGTACAATGCTAAGTTGTGCTAAGGGAGTGTACAAAAAATTGGATTTCGCTGTTGTCGAAGTGGTTTTGGCCTCCGCATCTTAGGCACGACTTTCCCCAAGCGGGACTTCCGTTTCGCACATATGTGGTTCCGCACCTTCTGCATCTTCGTCCGCTACAACGGCCTCACCCTCGAGATCAGGGCTGTTTGCACCTCTTGGAAGTCGGGGTTTGTTCGCACGATGTGTCGAGTGCGTCTGCCTCTTGTTTGTCCGATCCGTCGGCGTCTTTTATACCCACGAGTTCCTTATAGGCCAACTCTGAAGATCGAGATATGTCAACAGCTTTCTCAGGGCTTAGTTTTGGTTCACAACACCGCTCCTTTAGCGCAGGATTTTCAGTCGAGAACACAATCTTGTCTCTGACCATGTTGTCTGGTTCCGCGAATTAACCCGAAAAAGCGAGTGTTCGTAGTTGAATGAGAAATTAATCGAAGGTCTTCTCTCGGTTCTCGAGCAATCCCAGAATTGATATCTGGAGAATACAATCCTCTTCTGGCCAGCAAACTCGCTTTCGAATTTCGTCTTCACGTTGTCAAAGCTATCTTTATCTTCGCCTTCAGTCCAAACGAAGTGGTTGAATAGCTCTAAGGCTTCGGGTCCAATAGCAGACAACAACATGGCGATTTTGGTTGGATCGATCGGGTTTCTTCGTCATTTCTTTTGCGATGATGTAGATGCAAATATGTAATATGTACCTTGTTTACCCATGGAGCACCAAGGAGTTCACAAGTTTAGAAATGTCTGTTCAAACAAAGATTCAAAGAAGAGATCAGGGAGTTATAATGATTGGAATAACTTTCCCACTTCTCTTGGAGTGCACCGTTTTGTGTTCCTGTAATAACCGAAACGTGTTTTCTATATTTAAACTGCTTCTAACCTGATTAACGTATTCTGTTGAGGATGTTCGAACATTTTTATACTTACAAGAAAAAATGTGAAATCTACCAAGTAGTAAACAATGATTGAATAACAAGGCGCTTTTCTCTTCTTTGAGACCTAAACATTGGTGTAAAGTTAAAACTTGTGATTCTGGTATTAAATCAACAGAGACCAAAAATTATAGAACGCTATTCCAAAATGCTACTGTAATCGGACATTCCAAGAAAAGATGAAGCAAAGTTTCTTGTGCTGTTTGAAAAAGCAACACTTATATGATTCCGAAAGTTTAATTTTACACAGAAAAGAGTTTGTCGCTATTCTCCTGTGGAAAAAATTAAACTGGAAGTTCCTTAATTTCGTGCTTAATGTACATGTTTTAGGTAGTAGATCAGTTGATTCCCAGCCCAAATTTTCCACATCGGCGAGTTTACAGTCTCTAATCCATTTCGTTTGGCTTTTTTTCTGGGCTAGTACAGTTTTAGGTGATAAGGATTTTGTCAGCTGTTTGACTTGGTTCGTTGGACGAAAGAAACACAATTTTTAACTACTGTCTTTAACCTTGTTGGTTTCTCGTACTAATGCTATCTCTGTCCGGGGTATACCAGGTGGATCATCTGGAATGGATCTGGTTAAGAGATACGCGAAATGCTCCGCACATCTCTCTTGTGGTGCATCTGTTGATACGTCAGTGTCTTTCCTTGATTGTCTTTGATTGGCTTGTCCCTTAGATTATATTTTTCTGCTGACTGTTTGTTTCTGTTGTGAAACTCTTTCATGCTTCCATGTTCTGATGCTTCCACTGCTAGCCAGGTCGGTTGCTTACATGGCCCCTCTTGTCATTATACTTCTACTCATCTACTGGTGGGCTCTGGAATATTGTCTGTAAATTACCAATCATCTTTCTTCTGAAAAGCAGCACTTCTTCAAGAGTGCATTGCGCGAAGCACGTTTCGTCGCATTTGGACTAAACACTGGATTTTGAGGAACGTAAGGTTTTCAAGTCAAATAAAAAAATCTACATATACACTATTATAACTTGGTAGAACCTCAAACTACATAACAATGTGAAGACATGATTGATCATCGCAGTTATACACACAACTTAAGCGGTTGTGAAATTAAAGCCTGAAGAAAAATCAGGCCTGAACTGGATTCGAACCCATGACCTCTGCGATACACCGGTGCAGTGCTCTACCAACTGAGCTATCAAGCCAACTGGGAGCTGGCTTGATAGCTCAGAGTGACCAGCTCCCAGTTGGCTTGACAGACTTTTAGAGTTTTTAAATATAGACTAAAGAAATATAGACCAAGACAAAAAAATAAAACGTTAGTCTAACTACTCTTGTTTGGGATATTATAAGATTCAATGAGCTGAGCAGTAATTATTTTAAGCTTTTATCAAAACAGCTGGGTGAATTTTCGAATTTCAGTTTGTAATCAAAAGTGGCTTTTACATAACCAGCAAGAGCTAAGTTTGAAATTGTTGTTTACATAGAATAGGTCAAGATAAATGCCACATTCATAAGTAAGATGTCACGTATAAAACAACTGACATAACCAGCTCATAACCAGCTCAAACAGAAAAACGATCCTGAAAGACGTGGTAGTATCGTCCTCCGACGAAAGCAGATGAAAAGCCCTAATGCTATCAGTCTCTCTGCTTTAACGAAACGAGAAATAAGTGCCTCTTTCATGTTCCAGTAAAATTCTTGACACTCGGCCAAACGAAACGCCGAGTTGCCTTTTGCTTCTTGCTCCAGTGAAAAACCTCTAATCATTTTGGAAGTTGTGACAACCTTTTTTCCCAACCCTTCTTTGCTATTTAGATGATTTTTCCTTCCCTTTGTTCAACTTTCTTCTTAAAACTATTATAGAAACTGATTAAAGATCAATTTTCTCGCTTAACATCTTCTCCTCACCGCAATTAGCCCAATGTCCGACGTAAACAGCATCAAATGAACACCACAGTGTGTTTCCATAAGCGTACGTGGTACAGGAATCAAACGTCTTCCCTCCATAGGTGAACGGAAAAACACAACAGCGTCCTTGTGCGTCATTTGTCTTTTTACCAGGTGGACATGGAATTTCTGTCGAATGGCAAAATTGGATCATTAATTTATAATTGACAATAGTGTTGAGATTGAATGACTTTTGTAGCGCGAATTGCATATTCGTTTCAAATCTCAAATCAAGTAGAAATAGTCGTCACTACGAATGCTGGACGATTCTTTATTTTTTCTCCTGTTTCCTTTCTTTTTTACTGGGTTGGAATTCTAGAAATGAGCTAGACGCATCATAAGTGTAACTAATATTTTCTATTAAAACATTCATAAAATGAAAACATCTACACTGTTAACTCACTTACTTGTCTCGCAGTTGTTTCCTTCAAACCCATCAGGACACTTGCACGAGTAAGTGTCATCTCCAGTTACTGTGCAGGTTCCTCCATTCTTGCATGGAAAGCTGCTACAAGAGTTCACTTTAAGATGAAAGGAAGCAAACATTTACAAAAACGACGTAAGAGTTAAGAAATTATTTTCTTCTGTTGTTTGACATAAGCTGGCTTGGAACCCTCTAGACAGACTTCTTTTAAACTTTGCAATACAAGGCAAGGCCTTATGGTATAACCCCATAAACAAATAAAGAATTTTACCTTTTAATATCCCTCGAACCCAGTGTTGTGTTCTTTTATGAATTATTTTTTTTTAGATACAGTTACAAACTTTAAAGGAACTTGACTTTTATACCCTGGCGCTCGTGCATGTATAGACTTTGTTTTTATTGGTTTAATTTCAGGCGCGGGAGCCCATTGGTTAAACATTTAATGGGGTTTTAATCGATTGCGGGAAATTTTAACGATCGACGGGAACAACGTGAGAACCCAGGCTGCAGTTAGTTACTGGATCTTGCCATATAAGTACTATTCTTACCACAAACATTCCACTGTCCACGGTAATCAGTATCGAATGAGCACCATAGTGTGTTGCCATAAGCATAGGTAGTACAAGCGTTAAAAGTCTTCCCTCCATAGTTGAAAGGAAAAACACAACAGCGACCTTGTGGATCTTTTGTCTTTTTATCAGGTGGACATTGACTAGTCACTATCGAAGGTAAACAGGAGAAATATAAACTACAAGAAGAATTACAGAGTGGTCGCTAAAAAAGGGGGAAAGACAAGAAAGACAGTCCTGCCGGGCAGACCTGAGGTACGTTTGGAACAGAAAAGAATTCAACCCTATCAGTCGGTCTTAATTTCTGTGATGAAATTACATTAATATGGAATTCGACTTAACTCTTTGTGAAACGTTAGTAAGCCCATGTCATCTGAAGTTTATATCAGATACAACAGACAAAAACATTGTGAAAACAAACTGAAAAGAGATCTATACCTACCAGAAGCCAGACTCACACTCCAAACGACCAATGTGGAAATGCAAAATAACGAACTCATCTCCAAATCTAATGAGGCTGAGATTAACGCATTTTGGTGAGCTGAAATTCAACTTCAACAGCACAACAACCGTGACGATTTCATGGTATTATTTAATTTAATTGGTTATTAAATAACGAGAACCCGAAACACTTAAAAAGATTTAAGTGTTAGATTCTCAGCAACAAAGCACCGGCGCTGTCAAGGATAATCATGAAGATCAGGCTTGGCCCCGACCACACTAATGTGTTTTCGTATGAAAACATAAACTTTTTGATGCCTTTTCGCCAATCGTTCACACTAAAACGACAGAAAACGCTGATGAAAACGGAAACTTTCGAAAACGGCTGCAAATAGTGGAGCCTTTTGTAAATGCATCGTTTTGAAAACGCTCGGTTTGTAATGCGGATAGGTGAAAACGGAGGCTTTTGAAAATGGTGCCGAAAAATGCGTCATACACTGTCGCTTCCATCAGCGCTTTCCCATGTTTTAGTGTGAAAGTTAGGCGAAAACATATCAAAAAGTAAGCGTTCGCGGAATGAAACGCATTAGTGTGGAAAGGTGAAAAAAGAACACGAAAACGCTCGTGTGGGAAAAATATTTTGCTTTGTTTTGGTTGAAACGTAAATGGATACTTTTAAAAAATGCATTACTGTGGTCGGGGCACTCTATTTTGTTAAGGACTCGATTAATGCCCGCAAACCCTGTTAAGATAAAGAAAACGATTTGTTAAGCTTTCGCTATCAAGGGTTTAGCCAATCAGAAAAACACCAAACCATGTAAATATGACTCTGTGTTGTTCGTTACTTGTGCATAACTATTTCAAGAGATTTTAAAAGCTTCGTCATTGTTTTATGGAGTTTTAAGACTGCCACTTCTACGTCCCATCACAACCCCGAGAAGTGCATGAGTGTCGAAATAATAACAATATACACAAGGTAGATAGCGGTCATGACCACATAAGAATAAAGAAAGATAACAAGATATTGAGAGGGGCTTCAAACTACTAACTTGAGAACTTTCGGTTAAATATTACATTAAGCGTTAGATCCATGAAGGGGTTTGCGTTTTTCGGGAAGTATCAATACATTGTTTTTTCTATTATACTCAGGGGAAGAAACCTTACTCTCCTTGCCAAAATTCCGACTCTAATTTAGGAAAACAGACTTGCTTTCCCTCAGAATTCAACAGAACTTTTGGAAGAGGGAAAATTAAAGCATGGCTGAAAACACTTACAAGACATTATAAATGATAGAGAAATTGATTAAGAAAGATCTCTTTCTACCCTCAAGAAAACTAGTAAGCTATAAGGAGCACACTGAACTGACTGGCACTAAGGTACTTTTACTAACAGTATGCACATGACGTTTACAGCTTACCTTTTACAAAGAGGAACAATCTTTTGTTTCCTGCAGGGACCTTCTTTTAAATAAACATCGGTGAACAAGCTGCTTTTATATGTTGCTACTGACCATAAATCATCGCCATGGTTTAATTTTTGTTTAGTCTTGAGAGCATAAGAATTTTTCCTGCCCACACTGATCGCCAACAAATATTTAAGTTTGAAATGTTAATAGTATATCGATAAATTTATTTTAAATGAAATAGTCACTTATGGACACTTAAGTTACGTACCAGCTAAATCGTTTTCTCAGGAGAGCATTTTGAATGTGTGAAGTTCAATGTAACCTACACGTTACTTGCTAAATATTCTGTTATTTATTAATCTATACATCCTGTCTTGTTAGTGAGAGAAGCTTACAGGCCCAATTGGTTTTTATTAGGTTTCCTCACTATTAGTTTATCTTTTTTTCTGCTTAATTGATTTGTTAATTAATTTATGCAACTGACAAATGCTAGTAAATAAAATAAATAACAAAGAATGCATTTCCTACAGAGCATAATAGCTTTTTTACTCAATTAGTAGCTAGGTTTTCCACCTTACAAAGCACAAAATGCTTGTTTGGCTAAATATTAGTAGAAACTGAAAGAACTATAGCATACACACATTTTCCACCAATTTATAATATCACGACAGAAACACAGGTTTTGCCAATAACTTTGTCTGTAATCAATGTTCGCTTTAAAACCCCTTTTGCTCAAAGACTCTCTGTCAACCGGAATATTTTCCAAGTTGTAGTGGTGGGACGATTTTCAGTCCATCACTCCTTCGCTCCTTCACTCCTTCGCTCCTTCACTCCTTCACTCCTTCACTCCTTCACTCCTTCACTCCTTCACTCCTTCACTCCTTCACTCCTTCACTCCTTCACTCCTTCACTCCTTCACTCCTTCACTCCTTCACTCCTTCACTCCTTCACTCCTTCACTCCTTCACTCCTTCACTCCTTCACTCCTTCACTCCTTCACTCCTTCACTCCTTCACTCCTTCACTCCTTCACTCCTTCACTCCTTCACTCCTTCACTCCTTCACTCCTTCACTCCTTCACTCCTTCACTCCTTCACTCCTTCACTCCTTCACTCCTTCACTCCTTCACTCCTTCACTCCTTCACTCCTTCACTCCTTCACTCCTTCACTCCTTCACTCCTTCACTCCTTCACTCCTTCACTCCTTCACTCCTTCACTCCTTCACTCCTTCACTCCTTCACTCCTTCACTCCTTCACTCCTTCACTCCTTCACTCCTTCACTCCTTCACTCCTTCACTCCTTCACTCCTTCACTCCTTCACTCCTTCACTCCTTCACTCCTTCACTCCTTCACTCCTTCACTCCTTCACTCCTTCACTCCTTCACTCCTTCACTCCTTCACTCCTTCACTCCTTCACTCCTTCACTCCTTCACTCCTTCACTCCTTCACTCCTTCACTCCTTCACTCCTTCACTCCTTCACTCCTTCACTCCTTCACTCCTTCACTCCTTCACTCCTTCACTCCTTCACTCCTTCACTCCTTCACTCCTTCACTCCTTCACTCCTTCACTCCTTCACTCCTTCACTCCTTCACTCCTTCACTCCTTCACTCCTTCACTCCTTCACTCCTTCACTCCTTCACTCCTTCACTCCTTCACTCCTTCACTCCTTCACTCCTTCACTCCTTCACTCCTTCACTCCTTCACTCCTTCACTCCTTCACTCCTTCACTCCTTCACTCCTTCACTCCTTCACTCCTTCACTCCTTCACTCCTTCACTCCTTCACTCCTTCACTCCTTCACTCCTTCACTCCTTCACTCCTTCACTCCTTCACTCCTTCACTCCTTCACTCCTTCACTCCTTCACTCCTTCACTCCTTCACTCCTTCACTCCTTCACTCCTTCACTCCTTCACTCCTTCACTCCTTCACTCCTTCACTCCTTCACTCCTTCACTCCTTCACTCCTTCACTCCTTCACTCCTTCACTCCTTCACTCCTTCACTCCTTCACTCCTTCACTCCTTCACTCCTTCACTCCTTCACTCCTTCACTCCTTCACTCCTTCACTCCTTCACTCCTTCACTCCTTCACTCCTTCACTCCTTCACTCCTTCACTCCTTCACTCCTTCACTCCTTCACTCCTTCACTCCTTCACTCCTTCACTCCTTCACTCCTTCACTCCTTCACTCCTTCACTCCTTCACTCCTTCACTCCTTCACTCCTTCACTCCTTCACTCCTTCACTCCTTCACTCCTTCACTCCTTCACTCCTTCACTCCTTCACTCCTTCACTCCTTCACTCCTTCACTCCTTCACTCCTTCACTCCTTCACTCCTTCACTCCTTCACTCCTTCACTCCTTCACTCCTTCACTTCTTCACTCCTTCACTCATATGAGAAGGTCGGGGATGCTGGTCGGAAAGCAGGTCCTAAAGAAGACTGATGCGGGCATTACTCAAGCTTCATTAAACCCTAAAATATGCCACTTAAAACGGAATAGGTTTGATTACTAGCCACTGTTCAAGAAAGGATCCCGCGCGCACTTGCAGACCCGACTCGCGTACTCGAGAGATCAGCAGAAAACAAATGAGAGCGCCGGTTTTCTTTTATTATTATTTCTTCGAGTGAGCCCTAAAAGATACTTTGAAAGCTAGGTGTGATCACCCTAGGTGCGACCAGAATCGCGTTTTACAATCGCTTGCACCTTATCAAGTTAGATATTCTTTGAATTTCTAACGTAAGTACTAAATATCTTTCTGAAGAAATGATCTACATTGAATATATTTTTGCACGGACGTTTTTTTTAAATAGAAGCTAATTATATATGTAAATACTTCATTTCCCGAAGTCGTCCGCTTATACAGGTTTAATCGTATTTGATTGCCGAAAACTGAGAAGATATTAAAAATCACAGAATTGACGAGCTATATGAATTTTCGCATTATGATTCAAGCCGTGATTAAATGTTTTGGACGATCAACAGACAAGAGAATTGAGAAGAATTCGAACGAAGCGTTTCGCAATTATTTATACAGTATTGTATACTGTATATTGTGGCGAAATGATTTGAACAAACTAGTTGATAAATAGAAAAAAAGAAATTACACAAGACTGGGAGTTCAGCATCACTAATATTTCCTTGGAAAGGGAAGGAAAAAAAAAGAAAACAGAAAAACGGAGTTATTACAACACGGGGCAAACGTATTTGGTAACCCATCAAAGCATAAACTCCAGTCGAACAGGGCTTAACTTTGTTGAGCGTATTGCTATTATTTATATAGTATTGTAAATAAATGTTCCAAAGATGAATTCAGACGTGGCGACATGATTTGAACAAAATAGTTGATAAATACTACCAAGTACATGTCAACTCTTTCTCCACCGATCCTAGACAGATGCTCTCAGATAATTCTCGTGAACAATGTCTACACCTTCCGCCAAGATTCTTCGCAGTCGCCAGGGCCGAAATCACATTGTGTCTGCCGTTCTTTAGCTTCTCAAATATGCGAAGAAATAACAATTTGTGATCAAATGTTCTCCTTAACTTTAAAGGACACGAACCAATTCAGATGAATGCCTCAGATTATAAAAGAACTGGAGGTTTCGTATACATGTACCACAAGACCTCCGATGACGCGCGCAATGCCTGCCGTTCGACAGAGAGTCTTTGGGTTAGCTGATCATTGGCACGCAGCAGTGTACGCTTGCAGTCGGCGGATAGCAGACAGCTACTCACGAGAACAGTTCTGCAAGTCCTCTTTAGATTTTAAAAAACACGTTAAAGTAGCAAATCTAAGAATAAAATGCAAGTTTGCATTGCTACTGTAATTATTCAATTTAGCGCCCGCGGCAGTAACTTAACTTTGGCAGCTCAATGGTGCAGGCTTTTTGCAGACTGGGGAACACTTAGTATGGACCGGGCGCTTCTTTATTTTACTGATTTGTTTTTTTTTTTTTCAATATAAAGATCAGAATGTAATAAATCACTTTAATTAATTAACAACAACAGATGATATAAATGTTGTAATAGCATTATGTTGTTAGCAATAATTATGTTCAGTATTACGTTCAGACGCGCTGGAAGACTGCATAGTTCTCTCGTCTCGTCTCTCGTTTATTTTATGTCAACATCCGAATATGGATGCTTATTGGAATATGGCCGCTCAAGGGAAAGCGTTTATTACAAATGGCAGCGTTAATAAAGGGATGGGGGTGTGCTAAACTCGAATCATTACGTAAAATATAACTACGGTAACACCCAAGTATTACCTACTTCAATTGTTATAGGTTTGGAAAGGGTGATTAAGGCTTGAAAAACATTTGATGTCTCGATAATCTCGTGCCGAAAAAAAAGCAACAAAAGTAAGGTATTGGGTTTGAAAATGTACATACCGTATCAATGAAAAGGCCTGCCGCCTTCGAAACGATACTCCACCTTCTGTTGCGACCCCTGGCGGGCGAGAAATGAAAATAACCGACATTCACAACACAACCTGATAAATTGCTCGAAATCTTCCAATTCCTCGGCGTTGACATCCATTCCATGCATCATCTCGCACAAACTCTTCAGTGCGACGAAGGAACGTGAACCTCAAAACACGTTGTACGCATTGCCCTCTGTGACCATAGCAGTGATGGTCAAGGTCACCACATATAGCCTCGTTGATAAATAGTGGGAAAACTGACGTTGAAAGCGCAGCGCATTCAGTACACAAGCGCAACAGAAAGGTGCCCTCCACAACAGCACCTCTTCTCCAGCATCAGCGTTTAATTGAACCAGGACCTTAAGATACCATCCTCTTTTGGCTCCATTCGCTACTGGTTGTAACGTGTTTGATCTCATCTGTCAAGAGGTATGAGCTATTTGCACTCAAATCAACATCCGTGCGGTTATTACAAGGCTGATTATGTTTTCATTGCGGAAAGAGTGAGGATTTGCGAGTTAAAGGTTGCTCATCTCCAGAAAGATCGGAAAATTTGAAGGAGTGTTTCCTTTTCGTTGCCATATAACGCCGGTTGAAACCGCAAATGTTTTTTAACTTGCTTAATAACTGGGCTTTTTTGAGACGCACATATAATGAACAACTCTGAAAGAAAGCTGTTATAAGAAGAAAAGACAGAAAGATTGTCCTCAATACGGCCGCATTCTTTCTCATTAATTATGGAGTGCGAAGGTCTGGACCATGTTGTACTTGATCGGGGTGGCAAAGATTTTCTTTTCGTCCGAAAGACGGTGAAAAGGCGGCAAAAAGAAGCGTGAACAGATTAAGTGACAGCATCTGAAAAACATCGGGGAATAAGACTCACGTTACCAAACAAAATAAAAACCAAATAAAACACGTTGTTGTAATTGCAGGGACGATATTTTGCATGGCAACAAGTGACGTTGACGCGCCAAAGGAATAGGCCCTTTGCAGCTAAGCCGTCACGTGACCTACTTTTCATAAAATTATGGGCTATAACGTAACAAATGCCAGAAATGGAAAAAGCATGTCGAAGAATATCAAAATTTGAGGCCCCCATCATTAAAAGATGAGATTTTATGACAGTCTGAATTTTAAAAAAATAAGGAGGTTTGTATGGAAAATGTTGCTGGAGAGCAAGACCTTGCTCTCCAGCAACATTTCCCATACAAAACTTCTAAATTTTTCGAAAATTCAAACTGTCGTATAAACTTACTCTTTCATTCCAGGGGGCTCAAACTTGGCCATTTTGGTATTTTCGATGCGCTCTTTCCATTTCTGGCATTCTTTAAGTTATAGCCCATAATATAAAAATTTTCTAGGAAAAATTTGGTCACGTGACCCCAGCTGCAAAGGGCCTATTCGTGGAGGAGGAGGAGGCGACTTTTTAGAATTTCGGTATTGGACAGTTTCTCAGGCGGTATTTAAGTAATTTGAATGACTCTTAAATCTGCCGGATGAGTTTCTTTAGGCGAGAAGTTGTTGTAAAAACTTTTCCTTTATGTTTTTTTTTTTCGACTATTTTTCGGGTTTCTGGTCCTTTTTGGTAACAAGCTAACATGCAACGTAATAGCAAATTATTGCAAGTAGTTCCAGCTAATCTTTAATAAGCAATTAGCTAAATGTCGTCTCATGTTTTCCGCAGCCTCCAGTGCCACTCGTTTTTGCCTCGTTGTCTTGCCCAGTGACAATGAAACTTCCAGCTTTGCAGTCTGATTATGGCATTGTGGTATTGCCTAACATTTCAAAGGTAATGCGGTATTTGGCACTCCACCTTTAATCGCCAAAATTATCTCCCCCTTGAAACCTGCAGCCAGAGCAAAAAATGAATCAGAAAACAATCCAAATGAACTCTTAGAAAATCGTACCTAAAAACACCCAGAAGAGATCAAATGATAATACAAATAAATGAAATAAATAGGAATTTGCAGTGGCACATCCCCAGGAAGGGGCTCTGCGTCCACTGTTTCTATATCGAATTGGAATTTAGAAGTGTTAGCTTTTGTGGAACGAGGAAAACCGAAGAACCCGGAGAAAAGCCCTCGGACCAAGACAAAAACCAGAAACAAACACAACCTACCTATGACGTTGCGTCTTACCCAGGCCATTTAATAAACTAAAAACAGCATTACAAATCCGAGTGTAATTCTTACCATTGTTTTGAATTTCTGCACGACCAAAAACATCCTTATCCTTGTTTAGGTGGCTTTCCTTGGTTTGTTTTGTTTTTTTTTTCATACAAGACATTTTGTACTCGATAGGGGTAATAGATCTTTTAAAAAAAGTCAATAGGAATGAGCATAGAAAAAAAAAGAAGGAAGGTGAGAAGGAGGCATACAGAAACCTGAACAGAACAAGAAGCTTGTGAGGAAGCTTAAAACCGCGCGGTGAAACTTGAAAGTAAATTTCCTCGAATCGATAGAAAACAGTTCTATGAAGCAGCGCTAACGATCGAAATAGCGGCAACACAATAACTCTATATTTACTGGTAAAACCTGAAAAAGCAACTGCTCGCGCCTCCCCTTTGTGGAATATTATTCGTGGGAAAAGTTACAAACCTGGCTTCTCACAAGAAAGTAACTTTAATGCACCGCAGTCTAGTCTCCTCTAGTCTAGTCACTGCAGTCTAGTCACCACAGTCTAGTCTCTGCATGCAATGCAACGCAATGATGATGATGGACCAAACCCAAAGGAGGATGGAGTGCGAAAAGGCTTGATATTTGAACTCTATACAAATCATTCTCCCCTCAAGACTATTGCTTTCCGAGAATTCTATGACATATTCCATCGTTCTGACTGCGTCAAAAATGGCCCTTAACATATGCACATTAATTATAATGTATGATATTTATAATGTATGATATTTAGTAAAACATTTTCTAATCTTTTAGCAATAGCTTCTGACCCTATTTTAACATCCACATTGATAAGCGAGGTTAGTCTCCAGTTCGACAAGTCCCACTTGTCTTTATCCCTTTTCTCTAGCTTCCTTTTGGGAATTTTATCAAGTTGATAACTCGTTATAGTCATAAGAGTAGTTTAAGCTGTCTACCATCAAATTTCCGAAAGTGTGCCAAAAAGCTCTATAGAATTCGGCTGTTAATCCGTCATTGCCTGGTGACTTGTTGATTTCAAATAGCTGAAGATTCTTGTAACACTCATCAACTGTTAATTTTCCATCACAGGTTCAAGCATCATTATTAGTGAGTTTCGGGATTCCAGAAATGTTCATAAAAGAGTTTGACATATCCTCTGATGGTCTAAGAGGATCACGTTTACAAAGATTGGAATAAAAATTTTGAATCTCCTGCCGAAACATTTTTTTAGGATCTGTGATTAGCACTCCTTCATTGTTAAAAAACCTTGCGAACAGAGCTTTTAGCTTATTTATGCGTTTCTAGGTTTAAAACATACTTATTGCTTTTTCACATTAATCACATCTGCTTCTAGATTTGACGAGCCTTTCCCTTTGCATAATGAAAATTTAACAAATCGAATGTGGTTTAGCGTGGTATGTACTCTTATATCGACAACGATACGCGTCATCACAGTGGTCAAAATGTTGTGGACTCACGAGGCGCAGCCGAGTGAGTCCGCAACAAATTTTGACCACTGTGATGACGCGTATCGTTGTCGATAAGAGTACATACCACGCTAAACCACATTCGATTTGTTTTTTACCACAATATCAAAGATAACGAAGGAAATCTTTGCTAAACACGGACTTGAAAGTGCACGCGCTGCATTATGCAAATGAGCTATTTGTACGCGTGATGCTTTCCTGTCAACTCGCTCAACATACAGAAACAATACGAAAAAAATGTCTGGGAAACGAGCAATGACGCGTACTCGTTAACGATAAGAGTTTAGAGCACGATTAAGCGCATTTCGATTTGTTTTTACCACAATATCAACGTCAAAGAAAATGGGTTTTTTTTCAGAGCGCGAGCTGAAAAAGGCATTGCGTGACACAATGACGCGAGCAGCGTGGTATGGACTCTCATCGACCACGGCAAATTAGCCAATCAGATTGCGAGATTAGCAGCAATTGTGGTAAAAAAGTTAATTTTAAATGGAAAAAGCATCCAGTATCACACGCCAAGCCCTAACCTGGAACCCACAGGGGAAGAGAAAGAGAGGCCGGCCCCGCAACAGCTGGAGGCGAGACACTGAAGCAGAGCTGAAACAACAAGGCACGAACTGGACAGGAGCAGCAAGAACAGCCCAGAACAGAGTGCGCTGGCGAAGGGTCGTCGATGGCCTATGCTCCATTGGGAGCGACGGGCCTAAGTAAGTAAGTAAGTATGATTTCAAAGACTGTCTATATGGAACTTCGAAATAGAGGCATCACTCTACCAACTGCCCAACTGAATTTTAATGCTAATAATGACAGCTTGCCATTTCGCACTTCCATGGACACAAAATGAACTTCATAATAAATTGCTTAACAGGTGTCTTGTAACAAACTCTTTTCTAAGCAAAATAGGTATTATACCATTTCCGGCATGCTCCTTTTGTGGTGAAATGAGCGAATCCTTGGAGCACTTTTTGTCTTGTCCTTTTTCTAAAACAACTAGTGCTTGTACTACTGAAATGTGGCAAAGAAAAGCAAACGCATTGCCATGACCACCTATGCACCAAAGACCTACCTCCACTCTGACCAGGTGATCAAGTAAGAGTAAAAATCGAGCCGGGATCAAAGGAGTAGAAAGTAGCAACAGTATTGCATCAGTATGTCTTTCCCAGGTCATATGTATTAGATAGATGGAAGAGGCCGAAAAATCAGACGATATATAGTGGCCCAGAGGACCTACTCTTCAAAGTCCCATGCAGGATAATTTATGCAAACATCGTCCAGCAGCCAAAAAGAGGCCCAGACATCGCACATGCAGTACCACCACTCCCAGTAGGAACACGCTCGCGGTTTCCGGCACAGGACCACCACCCAGATCCTCCAGCTGCTCAGGAAACTCAACTCAAGGTGTGAATGTACCACCTTCATCCCGTACACAACTCGGACTGGCAGACAAGTCACGAAACCAGTCAGGCTATACTTTATGATTAACTTGTTATGGAGCTGGACACTCTTTGAACACTCGTTTAATTATTAACAGTTTTTGAACTTTGCTTAATTATGGACGGTGGTTGAACGTTGTAAAATCAGTCGTTGATCCTTTTTATTTTACTTTTATTTTGTTGTCCTGTTATTGTTAACGTAAAGGGGGATGTTATGTATGGCAATACCGCAGGCCATGATACACGGTTGTTCAGTTTTGTTAACCAGTCACATTAAACCACGAGGGCAGAGTTCAACATGGCGTTCGTGTCGTGAATATGAAACACATTCCTAGACACCAGTGAACAACCAATACACCCGTGCCCGAAACAAAAAACAAACACATTTCGTGCCCGAGCCAAACTTCAGGTTCTCTTTGTTCTCAGGTTTCCACGCCACGTTGTTCATCTATGATTTTTTCATTTGCCTTGGGCATATCACAACCGTCGTCTTGCTCGTTTTTCTTTTTTGTTTGCTCCCTATATGCCTTATAAGAGAAACAAAAGCGTATGCGCATCCGACACGCATACGTTTTTACTCAATTAAACTCGCGTAGTACATCTCGTGATCTTACAAGCATTAAAAAAGCAAATTATGAATTAATACGATCTTTCTTAAGTCACAATTCGCTTGTTTTGCCTGTGTTATTGTGATTCTTGGATTGGGTTGGCAAATATTGTCCCTGGCAGAGCGTTTACAACGCAGGTAAGTTTTCCCTAAGTGGGGTAGGGTGGATTACCCAAGTGTATTGAAAAACAATCCAATGAAAAAGAAAATCAATCCAATCAAATGTTTTGTTGTTTTGTTGCCGAACGATATGTATCGGTTATTGACCAAGTGTGAGGTCATGATGGCTGGATATTGGCCCAGTTCTTTTTTTGCGTGTTTATGGACCGAGACGGAGTCGAGGTCCATAAACACGCCATAAAAAAAAGAACAAGGCCAATATCAAGCCATCTTGACCAAACTAGCTTGGTCAATAAAGGATTTATTATATGGCTTTTGGGGAATTTTCTTGCGGGACAAGGCGGGTAGTCCCGAGCGGGCAAGATGGCTCCATCTTGCCCGCTCGGGTAGCCAATCACAGCGCAGGATTTGATTCATCTTGCCCGCTCGCGGAGCTAGCCATATAATTAAGACTAGATATAGCCGATTAGAATAACATGTGAGTCAAGTTTTATCAGCACAGAGTAGATAAGCGCAGTAGCAAATGTACGTCAGTTCTTCTAGCTTTAATGGCACAGTGTGGCTAGAAAAGTGTTCTTTTCCAAATTAGCGTTTCCTTACACACCAGCAAAAAGTGAAAATGTTTTGCCCAAGATTGATTGCAAATTTAAGTATTTATATTTTCTAAGTTGTGAATCGATTTCTATGGCGGGAGAAATACAGGACTGAGACAAATGGTACGGGGCATACACTCCCATAACTGACATCAGTGACGCATCACGGATTAAGAGCGACGCAAGAGGTACCTGGAGATCAGCACCATCTAGAAGTATCTATCGATAATGTCGACTGGGTGTCAAGAAAAAGCAATAAAAATAGATACATCGGTACTTACAGCTTCTGAGATAAGGTTGTAATTTCCGAACCGCTCAATCCGTGCTGGGTTTCCACTTATCCGACGTGTCTTATGGGGCTATCAAGGCAGCTTTCAAAATGAAAATAACCCAATCCGGTCGCCCGAATCGGTGATATGTATACGCGAAAACTCAGCATGGACGAGTATATCGTTAGAAAACATGACCACTTCAAACCTGTAGAATGTGGCCACACAGTACAGCTGGAATTTGAGATCTCCAAGAGGGTAAATCTGGTGGAACATAAAGCAAGCAAGTCAGGCTTCCATGACACGTGCAAGATGCTCCTGCAAAAAGGTGCGTCTGTCGATGAAGCGCAAAGAGCTTGATGCTTTAGCATATTTTGGTCATGCACAGGTTGTTAGACTTCTACTGCAACACGGAGCCAAAACTAACTTGCGAAACAACTGAGGAAATGCTGCCCTGGACAAGAGCGCCACCTATGAAATGCGGAGACTGATCTAAAACGCGTCGGTCGACCAGATTTCTTCTCTTGCTGCAGATCTCAGGGAAAAGCAACTGGTGCTGAGTGTACGAGTTATTGAGTATCAGGGAGAGGTCATTGCGAGGGAGCTTATTTGTGATCCTCGAGCCCTTGACGCGCAAACGCGAATGGAGTGGGATGCTATTCACAGAACCTGGGAACTAGCATTGCATGGCACTCGATTTGCATATTTGGAGTCAATAATAAAGAAGGGCCTTCTCCCCGCTGTTGAACCAGGCCATTTTCGACTCGGTGATGAGCATTTTGGCATCCACACTGAACTGGGCAGCAGCAATCTTCGTGTCCCCCAGCATTCTTTACCCATCACACTCCTGCTATTCGGATAGAGTCGTTTCCGAATTCCAGTAATGGTGCGTCCTCCTCAAGGCCTATTGTAGACCAGGCACACATGACTCCACCGTTCTCCAGTACAAGCCGATGGAAGGCGAACCTGATATACTAGAACGTCGTGTGCCTGTCACTGAAGCTGACAGGAATGTCATTTTGCGTGTGGAGTCCGCGCGAAACGTTGTCGTCCGATCCCTGATGTTCGTGAGTCATGAACTTTGACCAAACAGTGAGACTATTGCGAGGTAGAGAGAGACATTTGGACATCTCAGATATATGTATATCTCAGTCAAGCAGAGCCGCCTTAGTTTCTCCTAATTTGCTTGAAAGTTGCATATTTGCTCACTTAGCTTTAAATGTAAGTTTAAGCTAAATTAAAGTGCGTGATATCAATCCGAATGATTTCAATAACTTTGATGTATATCTCAGTACTTTAACCTGAAAAATAAGCATAGTATTCTTGTATATAAGCGAAACGAAATATTTTAGCTTTTGATTATAGATTGAATATGACCACAGCATGTATACACTGGGAAGAAAGAGAAGTTCCATCTCGCTTAAACTTTTTTGCAGGCGTATTAAGGCCAATCGGTCAATTTTCGAATTTTGCAGTTAAACTTAAGCTTATCTTGTTTGTCCTCCATTTCATTAAACTTAGCTTTTACAAATATTACCGATGTAATTGCCAAAACACTGATTTTGGCATTGAACTCGTGGTATTGTATATAGCAATATAGATGCGACAAAGAACCCTGATTTGCATGTTAATCAAGTAGACCTACCAATGACAAGTCGTATCATTCAAACAACGAAACTATTTCTATTTCTATGTTCTAGAGCAAATGGTACTGAAATTTCCTCGGAACGTTCCCGAAAAGTCATTGAACCGAAAATTCCGGAATTAAAATCAAATGGGACCAAAATTTCCGCTCAGAAATGTTCTTAAATTTAGGTGTACCCAGCGAGGTTGTCCTCTTTTCTAAGAGTTCCGAAACATACCACGCTGCTACACTACTACACGACGCTACGTCTTTAATCAACAGGTCATATACTCATACTCATTCTCATACTCATTAATAATTCATGAGATTAAACGCCTGTCAAAATTGGATAAATTCGTCGCGTGCAGTACATGTACTTCTGATATCCAGTGAAAACCTAGTTGAAAACAACAAGTGTTTTGTACATCGTATCCAAACCACATGTTGTTTTCATCTGATTGCTCATTGGATATCAAGATTTACGCATCAAAACAAAAGAAATTCAACCAAAGAACAGCGTTTTTTCTAACTCATTTCCACTGTTCACAACAAGGTCTTCCTTCTTTATTTGCAAACTAACACCTTTCTTTGTGCTATCCTCCATCTCTCCGTCAATACAGCGATGGAAAATGGTAACCTGCAATAAAAATAAAACAAATTGTTCAGAAACAACATAATAAATGCAGATTTTATAGACAGTATTAATTTATAAAATAATTTTTCGCCTAGTTTCCTTTTATCTTCCGGTTGCAGTGGAATTAGAGCTTTGCTTTTAACAGATTCAACAAGGTGCCTTCCAATTCCGCAGAAAATGCCGTAAAGGGTCCTTGCCCTTGCCCCTTCAGCATTCGCAACCTCTTGGACAAGTTTGCTGAGCCAGTAGTTTAAAGTGCCCCTGTGATAAAAAAAAATCATTTCCTTTTTTTCTTGAGATTCTGAAAGTGTGCCTACTTAACACTTGACTGGCAAAATTCTGACCTTTCATTTTTATCCGAAGGCCGTTTACTTTCAGTGTAAGTTTTGGATTTCACGATCACTCACGTTCAAACCTGACCGATTTGACCTCAAAGGCTCACCAGCTTAAAACTTCAGCGTGTGAACGCAGCTTATTATGTATGCAAAGTGCGAGTTTAAAAGTGTGAAAGCCCAAAACTCCCGTGCTGCATATTAATTCTGCAGCGTACACACGCATTGCATTCTTAAACTAGTGAGCCTTTGACGTCATTTTCTCCTCGATCCAGCTCTCTTTAGAACTTAAATTTAGTAATGGCGGATCATTAAATAGGAAATAAACAGGTGCCTTTTTTAAATCAAGGATTAAAACTTGGGTCACCTAGTGTTTAGTTAACATAGTTTTGAAATCCAAAGGAAAAAAATAATTTATTTTTTGTCACAGGGGCACTTTAATGAGCGAGCATCCATACTTTCTAAATCTGTGTTCAATGGACAGTAATCTTCTAAGGCTTCGCCCGGATCAAGTACAGGAACTTCAACTTTTCTACTAGCTCGCAAAAAACTCTGACCACCCATTTGTTTTTGTAGACTGTTGACTTTAGAATACTCTCCTTTAACAAGTTCGACTCGTCTTCTGCAGTTTTTGGGCTACGAAAACGGCCTTCGGTGATTTCTTCAAGAGACACTGCCATCTTTCACAAAGGCATGAATGCACGCACTAACGCCCAGTAAGAATTTTAAGCAACACCCAACATTTTCATTATTCATATCTCAGGGCAATGTGGTTTTGTTTGAGAAGCCATATCAAAAACTCGTGCTTCGTGTTTCATCATAGATTCTAAACACCTCGAAACAATAAAAGCACTAGGCCTTCGGCCTCGTGCTTTTTTTTTTCTTTCTTCGGTATTTGGAACCTTTCATGAAACACTCGCACTCGTAACGTTGTTAATATATTATTTGAAACCTCAAAAGCAGTTTGTCCATTACTTGTGGGTCGGATTTCTTTGTTTTCATACGACTCTAAAAAGCTAAAAAATGTGCAAAAACATTTTGCAAAAAAACATTTCGTGGATCTTGGAAACATTCTGGACCTTGCAAATCTTCCAAAACATGGCCCAGTTCGTCGGGGTTCGAGATGGCGTGATTTTGTTACACAATTAGTACTCCGTTCAAACCAGCATGTTAAACAAGTTTAAAAGTGGTTTAACTAATGACGGTTAAAAATTATTTGCTCATACCGTGCACTTAACAAGTTGAGAAACCTTTTGAATATTTAACTGGCTGTAGTTTGATTACATTTGTTGATTAGTTCCAGTGGCGACAAATAGTTTAGTCTGTATCTAATCCATTTGTCTGCTATCTGTTAAACTCCGGTTCACTTCATAGAAAAAGACGTTGATTTTAAAGGTCGACTAATGAATTATTCAAGCCATGAAAGTGAAGGCGTCGAACGCGCTCTTGTAATATTTTATTACTGCCAGTTTTTACAGTTAGTGTAACGAGATGAGGTCCAACCGTCTGTCATCTTTAAAATCAACCTTCCGGAGCATAAATATTCTTAGCTGTTGACACATCATGAGTTCACGCCCGGCTTCACGCACTCCTAACTTAATTATTCAGGCTGGTTTGCACATAGTGTACATATCTACTATTACAACAAAACGGATTTCAGAGTTTGCAGTCGAGGTTTTTGTACGAGGAAGATACTGATTTAAAAAGGTAAAGTATTTAAACTGGTCTACTACTGAATAGGACTAGAACAATTCAAGGAACAATACAGTAGGAGTCTCTGGTTTTATTCTATCCCGACGGTTTCGTTTCAATTTTATTCGTTATAAATGATCAGAAATCCCATTCAATCAATTCGCTATCAACCAAAGCGATATGGCACCAGGAATTCATGTCCAGAAACGAACGGCGAATGACGTAAAAGTTTTGTAAGCTCATCGAGGAAGCGGCTATAAGGAAACGTTAATGATTTTTTACGACATCAAGTGATGCAGACGTTACAAACTGAGTATTATAAGGGTCGATTTACACGGTACGACTTTCTCGCATGCGACAAGTTTACGACACGCCTACGACATGAATTGTTTCGTGTAAATCAAACCTGCAACTCGCTTACGACTGTTGCCTACTTCCAAAAAAATGTCGTAGGATTTTAAAACATGTTTTAAAACGCTGTGACAGTCGTAGCCGAAATCGATAGAAAATGACGTATTTTGTGGCAAATTTCTACTGAATAGGGTCAAAATGGCGGACGAAGTTGTTGTTGACTGATTCACATGAAGTCGTTTGTCAAAAAGTACTGGACGGATTAAAGCGAAAAACACCTCGTTAGAACGTTTTTTCAAAGCGCAGGACAGCTAAAATATTTGTTCACCGTTTATTAGAACTATCGCTCCGAAAATCCCGGCGCAAACGTTTGCGTATCTAATTGTGTAAGTGAAATTGTCGTGCGCGTGTAAATGGTCCTAAGTCATGTCGCAGGCCTGTCGTAAGCTTGTCGTATGCGACAAATTCGTATCGTGTATATAGCATGGTGAAGCGAATCCTTATTGTTTTACTGTAAGCTCTGTTCCAGAAGGTATGTTTGATTATCTCGAGTAGTTCTACAGTGATTTTTCTTCGTTTCGACAGGCTCCGAATAAAATACAATAGCCAAATTCTCGCATGTAAACAAAAACAAAGGTGTGGCTGATAGGGCCCTTTAATTCAGCCTATTTGCCCATCTGTGTATATATGCTGTGACGTGTGTGCTAATGTTTACAAAGCAAATATTTTGACAGACATTGTTTCCAAAGTAATGGCCGACGTCCCTCTTTGCCAGAAACGCGTGTTTATATAGCCTCATCTAAACACGAGGAGGGTTGGGAGAATTCGAGACAGTTATGCAAACCCGAGACGTATCGAGGGTTTGCATAACTTTCGAGAATTCTCCCAACCCTCCGAGTGTTCAGATGAGGCTATATAAACACGGAAAAAGTGTTCTATTGCTTTTATAAAATAATTCTCAAAAATACGCGCGAATCTAAAACGTCACAACCGTGTCTACATACTCTCATCTAAACACACCTATCGACCAATACAATGAGAGCGCGCGTAGTGGCTCAATTATTTTATAAAGAAAGATATCTCAATGCCCTGCCATTTAGCAGAGGCTTACAAATTTCAACTGACCCAAGATTTGCAAGATCAAACCTCATGCTAGATACGCAAATAAAAAATCTAAAACGAAGCGGCAAAGAAAATGTCTCGCACAAACCTGCTATCGAGGAAGAAGAACTCCAGAAGCTGAAATCAAGCGAAGTGTTGTCCTTGTCGTCACTGCTTTCCTTGCTAAGGAACGTTTGGTTTCATGTCGTCTTGTTTTATCTATAGAAGGGGCCTTGAAGGGCAAAGGAACTTTACAACGAACAGCTTCAAGTCTGAAATCGATGCGGCTGGAAGAAACTACACATCCATGAGTCACGATGAATTATCAAAGAAACATCCGCTTGGAATAAACAGCCTCGCTAAAATGATCAAGACCATCAGCGAAGAAGCATGATAATCCAAAATCTGCACAAACCATTGTGTAAAAGCCACTGCCATCACTCTCTGGATTTCAAACCGCCATATCATGGCCATTTCAATCAGCAGTCTCTGGTAAGCTACAATTCGCGGCCTTCGACCTCACAGGTCCATAACTGCAGCCAAGTCTTGCCGAGATCCTTTTCTCCATCCGCCAACAATCACAGCCAGCCATCAGAAACTTTTCAGCAATCCACGTCGTTCCAGACCAAACGAGTGGCAAGGAAATCTCTCTTTTTACGATAACTGCAGAAATTCTCGCGCGCTCATTGGCTAATTTTTATCGTCAATATGCGGACAGACACATGTATTTGAAATTCGTGCGACGCGTCAGCGAGCGACAGCGGGCAATTCGACCATTTGTTATCGTAAAAGATCCACAGCTACTTTGACAATGTGATGACGAAATTTATGATCAATAACAGGACAGACGCATGAAAAACTGACGTCAATTTGTTAATCGGCGAATGCACTATTCAAAACGTGACAATTGTATTCAACGGTTCCTCCTCTGAATCGATCTGAAATTCAGTCCATTTTTAAATAATTTTGAACGGTTTTCTAATTTCTTCGGTTTGTTCATAATTCTGCTGGACTATTTCACCGGTTGTTAAATACAGACCTTAGAAAGAGGATTTTGATCGATATTTCAGGAAACGTGAATAAACTTTATCAAGTTCCTGGTGTGCAGTCGGTTGTCAGGAATGAACTTTCGCGGGCTTGTTTTCTCTTGTCATGTAAGACTACACGAGCAGTTTTTGTGATGTAGCTATAAAAAGACTCCTTTTGTTCCAGTGTCTCAAAGTTATGTGGTATTTTACTTGTAAAATAGAGTTAACAACTTAAAGCGTTGTATAGATGTCACACATATGTGTCATTCCTTAGCCACACTGTACTACACTCATATCTGTCGAGGTTTAACAATTGTCAACACTCGTTATTAAGTCACGAAAGACAGTTACATAAGCAGACATTACTCATTGATGTGTGTGAGCTAAACATTAGTTGGTCCTTGGAACTTCAATAACAACTTCATTTTAGAAGAATAATTGGGATCTGTTCATTTCTTCGCCTTATATGCTTGTTCTTGGTTTGCGTGTCAAGATGTGGGCAGCCTAAACAGACTCTGTTATTATGTGTAATGGGCACGTGATAAACGATATCAAGTTATCATTTATTATTACCGCTCCATGTTCTCATACCGAACAACGCCTTTGTGTTGTCTCGAGTTTCACTAGTGCAATCTAGTTTGCGTTTTGTCTTATTTTTCGAGCCTCGAAACTCTCGTTATTTTCATCATGCGTCGCCACTCCAATCGCCGCAATCGTGCGAAAAGCTTCGACCCAAAGGCCATGTCATTCCAGGACTTGCAAGCCTTGCCCAAGAAGTCTTTACTGTTGTTGGCCTCGGCTCGCAATCTCGTAACAACCGGCACCAAGGCTCAGGTGGCCCAACGGATTTTCGAGAACGACAACAACAGTCTGCCTCGTCAACCCGCCGCAACAGTCGATCAGGCAAACACCCCCTTCCAGCCGCAGAATGTCGCCGTAGAAGCAGCTAACACAAGTCAAAAGTTCACGAGCGGCCAACTCGACCAGCTTCGTGTTCATATAGCTGAAGCCGTCCCATCGACCCGACGTATGCCACGAGTCCCATCGACCTGCGGGGGAAAATACTGCTGAACCCCTCTCTCCAGTCAGCGTCTCAAACCAACCAGGAGCACAAAATGCTCTTCAACAAGATGGCGTCCTATCTTCCTGCAATCCATTAGGTCCCAGGCCCCTGGAAGCGAGCACTGTCACGCCTGGCTTACTTCCGTCGAGTTTACTTCCGGTAGCACGTCCGCAAAGTAACCCATCGGATCCACAATTGCCGCATCTTCCACAGAAGATTAAAAACAAGATCCTAAAACGTGAGTACGTTGACTTTACCGATCTTCTTTTCTCTAACATGTATCCTGTCCATACTTCTTCATCATCTGATAATTTTACCCTGGCCATCAACCCCAAAGACACTTCTACGCTCTCATTTGTCCCCTCCCAACAAAAGAAGAGTCGTATCAATGGCCTTTTGTCATGGCTCGAGGCTTGGAACCTCTACGTTCGTACCCTCTTCTCTGGCTTCCCTCATCTAGCCCCTGATCTCTTAGCATATCAGGATCAGATTTGCACGTTTAGCCGCAAATTCAAGTCCTCTGCCTGGCTAATGTATGACACAGCCTTCCGTCACATGGCTGCCTCCAACCTCTCCACATCCTGGTCTAAGATCAATGAGCAGCTTAACAATGACATTCTGAAGGAAGAAACTCTACCTTTTTGCATCACATGCCACTCCTATGGCCATCGCACTGTTGCCTGTCTTTCGCGCCCTAAATCAACCCAGCCCTTTCGCCCCTCAACAGGAGGGCCCTTCGGAAACGCCTCCTCCACTCCGACCACGCCTGACCCCGTTAAATCCAGCGCAAGCACCGTCAACTCGCCTCCGCAAGCCTCTCAGCCCCAGCCAAATGCAAGATGGTCAATCTGCCGCGACTTCAACCGTCGCCTCTGCCGGAGACCTAATTGCCAGTTCCAACACATCTGCAACAAGCCCGAATGCGGCGGAAATCACCCTGGCTTCCAGTGTCATAAATTAGTCTGATTCGTCTCACACCCCACCTTTGCTCAGTCCCCCTACTACCCCCATTGTCACCCCTAACCTCTGTACAGAACTAAAAAATTACCCTAACCAGAAGTTCACTTCAGATCTCCTCAATGACCTTCAGTGGGGATGTCGCCTGGGTTACACTGGTCCTCGTGCCCCCAGAGTCACTCCTATTCTTTAAAAGTCGGCTACACTCCATCTTCAAGCAGTCTCTGACGCACTAGCTAAAGAAGTATCTCGTGCCCACACTGCCGGTCTGTTTCAAGAGCCTCCGATTCAAAATCTCCAATGCTCCCCACTAGGGGTTGTACCATGGCGCATTATCATGGATCTCTCCTCCCCTTATGGCTCCTCTGTGAATGACTACATATCTAGGGACATCTACACATTACAGTATGCCACCTTTGATCAAGCCCTTGCTCTTGTTGCCCGGCACGGCCAAAACGCTCTGATGGCTAAACTTGACATCAAACACGCCTTTCGCCTCTGCCCAGTTCACCCAGCTGACTTGGACCTTCTTGGCATTCATTGGGAGGGCCAATACTACATCGACCTTCGTTTACCCTTTGGCTTGCGCTCGTCTCCATACCTTTTTAACCGTCTCGCCGATGCCTTTAAATAGATTCTCAAAAACAATTACATGATTACAGATCTCATGCACTGCCCTACCAGACGATAAACTTAAGGAGCTTCTTGCTGACCTTAAGTCTTCGTCGTCTCGTAAAAAGTGCCAAAAGCGTGAGTTGCTGTCCCTCATTGGCAAACTTAACTTTGCTTGTCGCGTCATCCCTGCAGGGCGCATATTCCTGCGTCGCCTTATTGACCTAAGCACAACTGCTAGGCTCCCTCGCCACCACATTTCTATGAATCTTGAGGCTCGCCGCGATCTTGTCTGGTGGCAACGATTCCTTCCCACTTGGAATGGCCGAGCGATTATTCCTGATCCTTACTGGTCAAGATCTCCAGATTTGGCCCTCTTTACAGATGCATCAGGGACCCTTGGTTATGGCATTTACTACTCTGGTCATTGGATTGCTGACACCTGGCCACCCCCTCTTCAAGGTCGTTCTATCCAATGGAAGGAGCTCTACCCTATTGCTCTCGCCTGCCTCTTGTGGGGTCATTCGTGGTCGGGAAAGAAAATCCTCTTTCACTGCGATAATCAGGCAGTCGTCGATATCTGGGCTTCTGGCACTTCCCGAGACCCCGACATCATGCACCTTGTCCGCTCCATATTTTTCAGTGGTGCTACTAACCATTTCACTATCCTTGTCTCTCATATTGCTGGTACCGATAACTCAATTGCTGACTCTTTATCCCGTTTGCAGATGGTGCGGTTCCACCAGCTCGCCCCAGCAGCAGACCTAACACTAACACCTATCCCTCCATCAGCCAGGACCCTCTGGAGCGTCGTCTAGCGTTCCTCCAGTCTCAGGCCATTGCTGACTCCACTCGTCGCACTTACTCGGCTGGCGTGCGGAGGTACGTCAGTTTCTGCAACTTTCGGCAATGGCAGAGTTTCCCAGCTACAGAATCTACTCTCCGTTATTTTGCTGCCTTCTTGGCTGACCAAGTTTCCTACAGAACTGTCAAGTTGTAGCATTCGTTTCTTTCACATTGCGAACAACCTCCCTGACCCATTCCAGGATGCCCCATTACTCCATCTACTTCTGCGGGGCATCAAACGCAGTGTAGGCCTTTCCTCCAAACGCCGCCTACCGATCACCAAGTCCCTCCTTCGGAAACTCAAGATTGAGCTGGCACAAGCACCTAACATCCTTCCGCGTGACAAATTCATGCTATGGTCTGCCTTCACATTGGCCTTCTTCGCTTTCCTACGCTCAAGTGAGTTTACATCACCATCCACCTCCCACTTCAATGCACTGTCAAACCTCAGTGGCAATGATATATCCTTTAACTCTGATGGCTCCCTAAGTCTACACCTCAAGTCCTCCAAAACAGCCCCGTATCGCCAGGGTTGCTCCCTCCAGATTGCCCCATCAGGCCGCTCTGTATGTGCAGTTCGTGCGATTAAAAAAAACATGGCTCATCATCCCTCCAACTCGGATGGCCCCTTCTACATATTCCAGTCTGGCCTCTACCTCACCAGAGCCCAAGTAACCTCCACACTTCGTCTTCTTCTCAAACGCCTACACATTCCAACAGAGCTTTACGCCTCCCACAGCTTTCGAATCGGGGCAGCTACAACAGCAGCCGAGGCTGGCTTACCTCCCTGGCTCATTCAGACTCTTGGTAGATGGTCCAGCAATTGCTTTGCTCTTTACATCCGGACTCCTTCGTCTATTCTTCAGAAAGTACCAGGCCTGTGAGCCAATGCAGCTGCAGGAGCACAGTCCGTCTGGAACCCTCAACAAGGACGCTGTATTCATTTGACATAATAGTATTATTTACATGTATTCTGAGCAGTAGTTGGGAATTAATTTGGGTGCACACCTGCCACTTAGCTTCACACGTAGCAGGCCGGGTGGGACCCTGACCCCACCTCAGGCTTATATCTACCCGGGTGTGGCATGCGCCACACTCGTTGGCTCATCCCTTATTTCCAGGTGTGGCACGCGCCACACTTGTTGGCTCATCCATCACTTGTGGGGTGTGTTGCTACCACCCCTATTATCATGTACCATTTACAGGGGTGTTGCCAGGGTGCACCCAACAACCTTAGTCCCATTTACTGCCAGATGGTTGTCAACTTTATTGTGTACTTAGATAAGCGTCTGAAGTTGTTAATGGAATTTTACTTGTAAAATAGAGTTAACAACTTAAAGCGTTGTATAGATGTCACACATATGTGTCATTCCTTAGCCACACTGTACTACACTCATATCTGTCGAGGTTTAACAATTGTCAACACTCGTTATTAAGTCACGAAAGACAGTTACATAAGCAGACATTACTCATTGATGTGTGTGAGCTAAACATTAGTTGGTCCTTGGAACTTCAATAACAACCTCATTTTAGAAGAATAATTGGGATCTGTTCATTTCTTCGCCTTATGTGCTTGTTCTTGGTTTGCGTGTCAAGATGTGGGCAGCCTAAACAACAGACTCTGTTATTATGTGTAATGGACACGTGATAAACGATATCAAGTTATCATTTATTATTACCGCTCCATGTTCTCATACCGAACAACGCCTTTGGGTTGTCTCGAGTTTCACTGGTGCAATCTAGTTTGCGTTTTGTCTTATTTTCCCGCCTCCCCCACCCTTTAACAATAAACAGCTGGACTACAGGGTTGGGTGCACACCTGCCACTTAGCTTCACACGTAGCAGGCCGGGTGGGACCCTGACCCCACCTCAGGCTTATATCTACCCGGGTGTGGCATGCGCCACACTCGTTGGCTCATCCCTTATTTCTAGGTGTGGCACGCGCCACACTTGTTGGCTCATCCATCACTTGTGGGGTGTGTTGCTACCACCCCTATTATCATGTACCATTTACAGGGGTGTTGCCAGGGTGCACCCAACAACCTTAGTCCCATTTACTGCCAGATGGTTGTCAACTTTATTGTGTACTTAGATAAGCGTCTGAAGTTGTTAATTATGAAACAAATGGTAAACGACACAACGTACACTATCCAGTTATGGATGCACTTTTACCATTTAACAAATGATAAGAGCCATGGCGTACACGATTGAGTTACAACATAACATTGAGACATGGGAACATTGAAAATGTTCGTGTTGTCTTACATGACATGAGAAAACAAGCGCGCGAAAATTCATTCATGACAACCGACTGCACACCAGCAACTCGATAAATAATTTTTTTTCCTTGTTATGTACTGTAACTTTGTTCATTGTACTGTTGTAGACATTATGTTATTATTGTAAGTAATGTTACTATTGTTAAGTATTGCGGATAAATAAATAAAAAGTTTATTTAAAACAAAAACAAAAAACAAAAAAAAAGTTTATCGAAGAATGGACGTTCTGTGTAATCTTTAGACAACTGTGAGGACAGTTCCGCATTTCTGGCAAAAGGGACGTCGGACATTACTTTGGAAACAATGTCTGTCAAAATTTTTGCGCTTTGTAAACATTAGTACACACGTCATCAGCATACACCCATGGGCAAATAGTAGACGCTGAATCAACCAATCAGAGCGCACGCTTTGCTTTAGTTATGTTATAATTGTAATTCAGACTAGCTATACTCCTCCAATACATATATATACGTATATAAACATAGGCAAAGAGGGCCCCAATGTACAACTTTTGAGCTAGTTCTATCTTCAGTTTCAGAGTGTTGTGTTGAATCGTTCCTTATAAGCAGACACCTGAATACACAACACTCCACCATAGTTAATAGAGGGGACTGCTTAGGAAGCCCGGAAAACATCAAAGGAACAAACAAAAATGCCAAGATTTATGTTGAAGGTCCACGACCCTGCACAATCTTTTGTTTTGTGCTCATACACTATGCATGAATTACGTAACCAACACGTTTCTATTGGTTGGTTCCTCAGTACGGAGTAAACCACTATTGTGTTTTGTGCAGGGTCAAGGCCAAAAACGCGAACAAAAACATAAAACAAAGAGCATTGACGAGTTTCATAACCATTCCCCTCTATTAACTATGACTCCACTGAAGGTCGTGTTAAGTCTTATTAGTACTCATCACGCGTTCATGATCAGTGGAATATTTCATCGAGTGATAAGCGCTTCAGTATGCACAAATCGTTCTCTAGTGACTCTAAGGGTGCATTCCTTTGGGGTGATCTGGATCAGGATCATCACCGAGCCAAGATTGAAGGAACCGATGAATCCGCGACCAGAGTGAATTCATCGTCTCCTTTGATGCACCATGATCCAGACAGATCTTGGATCACTGATCCTGATCCAGATCACCCCAAAGAAACGCACCTTAAGTGTTTTTAGAATCCCAAGATACAAGATTCATTAAGAGCAATGTACAAATTGGCCTGATGACAGCATTTCGCATCATTATAAATAGGGTTTCACATATTTTCCAGCACAATACATTACATTACAGCCAAACCACGTGAAACGTTCCCCTTAAGATTACATTAATGAATTGATTATTTGAATATTGAACCCACTAGTCTTTCCAAGAATACAGCTAATGGGTCTAATGTTAAAACAAATCAATTTCATATTGATTTTTGAAATGACTAGCGAGTTCAATATTCAAATAATCAATTTATTAATGTAGTTACTGTGAAATATCTCTACGATAATTATAATCAATAACCTTTGTCGTTAGATGGGAGGTTTGTTGTCAATGAAGAACGAACATTACCATGCATCAGAAAGAGGATACACAAAAAGAAGTGAAGTCCATTCGCCGTCATCTGGAAGCTTCATGTATGGTTGCGGTAATGGCGATAGTCGCCCGCTACATAGAAGCTATCCAACCAGTAGCTGGAGCTCAACACCATCGTCGCCATATATGGGGAGATGTTCCGTAAGTGGGAGCAAACCGAAAACCTATGCTGCTAATAGTCTAAATGCAGCATCGAATGGACGGTATGGTGATCCTCATTCAAAGACGACACCATCTAGAGGTTATGATGTAGCCGCTATCGGGGTAAAACCAAATAAAGCTTATGCAGCTCCCAGTTTCAAATCTGCAGCAGAAAAGGGCGCTACCATTTGCAGTGGCAAACCTGTGTTACCCAAAAGCCATGGTACTAGTAGCACATCGGTTTCCTTCACTTTTTCTACTGAAGAAAGCTATTCGACTGGTAGGTGGAGTAGAGCACCCGCTACAAATCCTGTAGCTACAGTTGATGTCGACCGGGAATCAATTGAGGGCTTTTCTGCTGGTGGTACAGGAAGAGGAAGAGGAAGGGGCGTCAAACGCCATGCTACCCCCCATCGTGGACCGCCATCAACAACCAATCGTAACCATGGCGGTTATCATGAAAGTGACGTTAGTAGACGAGTTGCAACGTACGGAGCTAAAGGAGGAGGCAGGGTTGTCATTTCTGTACCCTTAAACCCCTGGGACGTGCTCGGTCTCCAGTCATCTGACGTGTCTAAAGAGGCTGTCAAAGCAGCTTTTAAGAGAAAGATAACCCAACCAGTGCGCCAGAATCGTGCGATGGTGTCTATTGCCTATCATATGCTCACATCCTCAGCCGGCAGGTACACGCAAATACAGGGCAAGGACGAGTTTGTGGTCAGAACGCGTGACCACTTCATGCTTGCAGCATGTGGCCACACTAAAGAGCTTACTCTTCGGATAGACAAGAAGAGTAATCTTGTTCAAGAGAGGGACGAGTACGGGCGGACACTGTTGTACACAGCAAGCAAATCAGGTTTCTATGACACGTGCAAGTTACTCCTTGAAAAAGGCGCTTCTGTCAATGAAGCGCAGAATGATGGAAGCACGCCCCTACATGGTGCAGCATATTTCGGTCACGCACTGGTCGTTGGACTTCTACTTCAACATGGAGCGAGAAGTGACATCAAAAACAAGTGGGGAAATTCTGCCCTGGACGAGAGCGCCACACCTGCCATACGGAGTCTGATTCAAACCGCATCGGCTGACGACATTTCATCAGTTGCTGCATCGCTTAGAGAAAAGCACCTTGTACTGAACGTACGACTCATTGAATATCGGGGAGAGGTCATAGCGAAGGAACTTACTCGAGATCCGCGCACCCTTGATGCACACACACGAGCAGAGTGGAATCGTATTCACAACACCTGGGAAACAGCATGGCATGGAACTCGTTACAAATATTTAGAGTCGATAATACAGAAGGGCCTCCTCCCTGCTGGCTCGAGTGGAATTAAGCCGGCAGCGGGCCACTACAGTCTTGGCGAGAAGCATTTTGGCATTACCAACTGGGCGGCAGCAATCTTCCTCTCGCCAAGCATTCTCTACGCTGCACACGCCTGCTATTCGGAGCGAATCTTTTCTGAATCCCAACAGTGGTGCGTTCTCGTCAAGGCTTACTGTAAACCTGGCAGCTATAAGTCATATAACCCCACTGTTTTCAGCTACAAGCCGATGGATGGCGAACCCGTCATGCCAGAATATCGCATACCCGTCAATGAAGCTGACAAGAATGTCATTTTGCGTGTCGAGTCCACACGCAGCGTTGTCGTCCGATCCCTGATGTTCGTGCGTCTCACCTTTCTTGAGAATCAAAACGTGAACTTTGACCAAGCAATGGAACTCTTGCGCTAACGAAGAATTTCGCATTTAAAATGATATTATTAATAGCAGAGATCTGCATCACGGTTAACATAGAAAGACTTGCTCAGTTTGCTTCAACATTTTTGCTAACTTTGACACGTTTGAAACTAGTATAAGGATATCGTGCTTTTTTGCAACCTAGTTTTATTCAGAAACAATTTAGAACATGAATTCTCCTGAATCCTATGTACATGGCATTTGATTTTCGAAATAATTTGTAAACGTGGTCAAGACATTGTTAAAAAGATGCTGGAATTTAAACCGAGGAATGAGGACGACCTGCAATGGGTGAACAATCCCAGGTTCAGCTTTGCGTGAGTTTGCTGTTAAATTGAAGGGAACTCCACAACTAGGGTGCTTGATGACTTGAAATGTCCACAGCGTCCAGTCTGACTGAAAGTCTCCTAAGTTTACAGAACTGAAGCATGACCAAGCATGGATACTGTTGCGTGGTATTGTTAAATATTATAAACAATTATTGGATGAGGTTTTTGTGATACCCAGAATAATCAAGGTCGAGGTAAGGGTTATCAGCCGAAGCCGAAGGCTGAGGCTGATAACCCTTACCGAGACCTTGATTATTCTGGATATCACAAAAACCTCATCCAATAATTGTTTTATTATACATTGAACGAAATTTGGAAGTCATGTTTCTACTTCTTCACTGACGGCAAGCAACACGAATCGCGCGAAGTTGACATGATTACCCTTGGAAATCATGCACTGCGGTCATACATGACATGATTACCCGTGACCTTGACATGATTATTGTATAATCTGCAGTTATGACGTCACGAGCGCTGATTTCGAAAATTCACAGTAGGCTTTCGGCCAATCAGAAAAGGGCTAGAGAGTTGAATGTATAATAACGTGACTTATTGGTAACATCACCTTTTTCAAAGTGTCAATTTTATAAGTCTCTCAGAAACACCAACTTGACCACGAACTAAGAGTCTAAGGGTAGAGAAGAGGGTGTTAGACATCCTTGTTCGTAACGGAAGCCCCCTTAGCCTACTGAATTAGATGTATATGACATGCCTTGTTACACGCCACTCAGCAATGAAAACCTTTGGCTATCAGCTCCCTCACTCTCACTAAAGGATGATAACAATACCTTGTTATAAGCACTTTTCCCAGGTAGCACTTTATGTTGACAACAAGAATGTAGTTTATTAACGTATGTTTAATCCACATGTGAACTAGAACATTATTACGAGTTCATCACTTCACATGGCAAATAAATACACTTTCAGAACATAAAATAATTTAAATGCCTGGAAAATATTTACAGCACGTCAGAATTTTCTTTTTTTTCTCGCCTGCTACACAATGCAGCACCTTTTTTACGAGCGATGAAACAGTAGAAAATTACACTTGTGACTTCAGGAATGTTTAGTGTTATTCATTCCAACAACTGCCAAAGAGTTTGATAGCAGTGGGGGATTAAGACGTTTAGTTTTCAAACCCAAATTACCACGGAATTTACAATCAACAGCAAGTCAAACTTGGATCCGTCCACCGCATTTGCTGTCAACTGTACCTTTTTGTGGGAGATTTTTATGAAATAGAATTGAACAGTTAAACGTCATTTATCTTTATGTGCGCTGGTTGATTTATGGTTTGAAATGGGCCCTTCCCTTTTCTCTCGTACGCCTCCGTTTCTATTTTTGGGGTCCTGGGGCTTGAATGAGCCTAAGTTTACAGTGAATTTCTCTTGATGCTTGTATGAGATGAACTTCTTAGCACCTTTGTTCCTGACTGCAGTCTAAGCAAATCACAAAACAAGCCCTTGACGAATTAAAAAAAAATATTGAGTCCTGATCAACGTAAACTGCGCGCGGTGTCTGGAGTGTGAGTTTGTCAGTAACTGGGTACAATTTGTAGCGAGATGAAAACAGGTAAAAAGTATTCAGAAGTTAAGTGCATATATAGAGCAATCTTGATATTAGCAGACAAGTCAGAACTTTAAAGAACACTACAACACTTTTACGTTTTAAATTGCTCAACTGATCAACGGTACTGTCATGACATCTGTACCTTTGTTGAAATTTAACCGATTGATCAAAGTCGAGTGTTTTGATTTCCACAGAGAATAATCGAATGCGGAAACATCCTTTGAAACCTCTTGAACATCAATACCAGTTTGCCCATTACTTGAGGATTGGGTTTCTATGTTTTCATATGACCCTGTCCAGAAAGCTAGCGAATGCGTCCAATTCATCCCCGGACGCGCTGGAGAAAAGACTGCTGAGTTTGTGGATTTCCACCACTCCGCTTTCGTACACCAAGACCTGTAGATACAAACACAAAGAATTACATGTCAACACCTAAGCAAAGTAGTGGTTCATTTATTCAGCAAGCAAAGCTAAAAGGGATGGTATAGATTTCCTTGTTTTGTTGTTCTTCGTTTGTTTTTTGGGGGGAGAGGGGAAAATGGAGGACTGTGTTGCAATGTAGAGATATAGAATCACCCAGGAAAAAGTACAACTCCAACAGTCGCCTAAATGTGGTGTTTTCAAAGCATTTTTCGCTCTATAATATCATCGCCATAACTTTTATCTGACAAAGGCTCTTCAAATTAAATTTGTATCCGAGTTAAAACGGACAAATGCCTTTTGGTGAAATAAAACAAGCACTATTCGGAATGTTTACGGTCGATTCAATACAAGCTGAAGTCGCGAAAGTAAACTAGAAATAGAATACTCTCAGAGGGTTTCAACTGAAATTTTTGTACATATTTATTATTAGTATATACCACACAAGTGAATAGTACTTTTCGCGCGCGCTGATTGGCTAGCTCGGAGGTCATTAGCCAAGTACTATTCACCTCCGAGCAGCCGAAGAAAAACAAAGTGGCTTTTGTCGGTATATTTTAACTAATGAAGTTACTCTTTGCGCTGCTAGTTATTCAGCTTGTGTGGTATATACTAAAACAATTATTCACCTCAACGTCAGCGAAAGTGGTGGATATTTACCTCGACGCTTCGCGGCTCGGTAAATATCCACCACTATTCACCTCCACTTCGGTGAATAATTGTTAATTATTACATGAGAGTTGACGCCGGAGTCAGGCCACGAATATTTTTTAAGCGTCTAAACATCGAGATTTTTATGCTATGCCCAAGCTCAAAAATTCATTGTACTGATTTAGCCAAGCTCAAAGTTAATAGTGCAAAGTTTCTGTAACGAATTGAAACTACCTTACGTAAATTGAGGTTATATCGAAACGACTTTGTATCGAAACGACCGGACGCCACTCCTTTATTTTGAGTTGGTAATAAAGACAAAACTGCTTCATATCCTAGGTATTGATATAGTCAACAAACTGGAAACGGAAACATGAACAACAACAAAACTGACTGGCAACAAACAAGTAAAATAGGTCATGTGATCCTTAAGCCATACCAGCTCGGGGTGTCTGCCGGGAATTCCAATTCCTGAAGCTGTGTAATCATTTGACAGTTCAAAACACACAACTCTGCAACAGATTATGAAAAGAAAAGAAATGTGAATAAATCAGGAACAGATTATCAAGCAACGCAATGCAACACTACTTCCTCCGTTGACACTTACTGCAATTATTACATTTTTGCCTCAAGCTCACAAATGAAATTAGAGATAATGACCAACTACAATTTTAGTTTAAAAACTTAAAACATTTCCTACAATGATCAAGTAAGAGTAAACAACTCAAGTGTAATCTACAGAAATGATAAATTATTCCTAAATGGGTTTTCCACATTTCATCGAAAGTTTTTTCGATTATAAACCTTAGCAGCCTTCAGTTCATGTGTACGTACATGTCTTTCGTGTGAGTGTCTTGAGCACTTACCTTCCATGCTTAAACTTTTCAACAGCAACGGGACCTTTATCGCTCTTGAGCAGATCCCTGGGATAAGAATTACGGAAATTAGAAACAACAATTTCTCTTTTACTTTTTTTCTGGTTAAGCACGAAGTGAGATTTCCTTGCCTACTTAGCCCGTAGAAGACACAAAGGATCAAGAAAATAGAAATAACCGTTATTTGGCAAGAATGTTAGTGAGAAAGTTCTTTTCAAGGAAACATTCATTTAGTAATCATTCACTATCAACCTACCAGACATACAAATTGGATTTTGAATCCAACACATAAAACACACTGGGCTTGCTTCGAGACCACTGTACTGACAATATTCCACTGCCGTCCGTGGATGCAGACCAGCTGAGCAGCGGTGTTTCTATGAACACAAACAGAAAGTGGTTAGTTTAAAGCCTGTGAACGGTGAACTAATTCAATTCTTCACAGAACACAGCTCCCGCTAAACAAAAAAAACAAAGGTCAATCACGACATTCCGTAGCCAACTTGATCCTTACTACCTAATACATGTGGCTTCGGTTCAAGACTCTTTCCTGTTTATTCCTGCTGGAGTTGTTCTCTGTTAAGTTACTTCCACTAAAATTTTGCTTTTCAGTCGTGTGTTTCTTCAGCCTCCAATCTAACAGTACTTCAAGAGGGTGCCCAATTCCCCATCCCCCTTCCCCTCCAAAAATAGCGAAAATGGTTTCAAACCGGCAACACAAAATTAAGACAGATCCTTACGGCTCAGAAACCACATTAATGCAGTTCTAAACAAGGAACATATTTCAACACAGTCTGTAATCAAAGAGATGTCACCCTGGGATTCCTAAGCCGCTAGTGTTTTTAGTTCTCAACAAACAGGTCAGCCATAAACTCGAGGACGACATGAAACTTTTTTCCTTCCTCTTTAAGTTCACATTACATACACTGCACATCCCTGCACTGTACTCCATTCCATTCCATCCCATTACATTTCATTTCATCTCATCTCATTTCATTTGATGCCGTTTAATTACGTTTACCACTCTCTATCATCTTTCATAGCTTCTCTTTCCCGCTTTAATAAAAGCACTCACCGTTTTTTACGTTAAACAGCCATAGGTTCCCATCATCACTTCCTGCCTGAAAAAAACATACGCGATAAAGACATAAGCGATAAATATCCGACTGCAGCCTGTTCAGGAGTTTCTGCCTGATTCTGTCGCGTATAAACTGTTCTTAATAGAGAGATTTTAGCATGACGTTCCGTCAGACGGCAAACGGCAAAAATAAAACTTTTGCCGTCCGTCTTTAGCTGTTTGTACAATGAAGTGAAAATATTTGTATTTGCGGTGAATAGTAGGAGACATTTTTCTATTTTTGTGTGATCTATTTAAAGATTACAAGAAAATAATAAAAAATCAGAGGTACTCTTTGCCGTTTACCGTCTGCCGTAAACGTCATGCTTAAACTCTCTAATTTCTAGTGAAACCACCGGATCATTAATTGGAATCCTCTAAAAATACAGGAGAACTACAACAGAGCAGTTCGTTTGCGCTGACAGCGTGATGATTAAACCAGTTATATGAAAATGTCGGCTGTAAGTTCATCTTACTTTTCTTCGACCTTTGAGAGGTGGGGAGATTCCTAGAGTAGAGGGGTTAGAGACTCCTTTTCAAATCTAAACCAGCTTGCGCAGTGAAAAATAGAGGAGGAGATGACAGTCGTAAGGTAAAAGTAACAACGTACCATGTTTATACAAAGTATATATGTAAAAACATGTGGTAAACTGAAGATAGTAATTTTGCCTCTTCATAAATTGCCACAGGTCTTAGGAAGAAGAAGGGTTTTTAAAGAAACTAGCCATGTCACACTGAAAACGTTTTCACTTATTATCAATAATAAGTTTTGTAAATAATTTTTTCTTTCCTTTTCCTAATTTGTAAATTAAATCGGAAGAGCCATATAGTGGAGATTTAATAAAGATAGTGTATCATTCTAAGTACGACTGAGCTGGGGAACGTTCCCAAGAGCGGATGGTGAACTTCAATAATAATTGCAGGGATTGAAGCAAAGAAGAGAAATGCAATTCAATAAATCCTCTACAGGTTGCTTACCAACATACAAGGTAACTGCCATGGAGACAAGTCAACAGCTGCGATGTTCATTAAGCTCTCTGAAATAAACGAATAAAGAAGTTCGTCATCAGAACGCCGTAACACAAGATGAGATATCAGCACTTGAAAATCCGCCCGCCATGAGAACTTTTGCAAATGGATTATTAAAGACAATAATGCGAGGTTTACATGAGATATGTAAAGGTTGGTCCATTTTGAACATTTTTTTCCTCAGGTTTCCACATTCGACGTTCGTAAACCGTCGCAATCTTACCCAGTTTAAACTATCTTTCACACATTTTGGCTTTTGGCAGCTTGTCTATCTCTGTGAACTATTATTCAGAAACATTACATTTAACCATTGCCACGTGACCATACACCAACCAATAAGAGCGCAACTTAGATTGAACTAAATCCCAGCTATATAACAATGAATGCTTTCGATTCGATGAACTTCCGGTTTAAATTTCCGGAAATTACCAGTGACGAATGGAACAGCATTTTCTGGAATTTCAGGAAAAGAGGACAACCTTACGAGGCATACCGAAATTTTCGGAAATTTCCTACCGGGAATTTCCGTTCCAATACACTTTCCTCCCTGAATATCCGAAATTTTCAGTTGAATGGTTCGCTTTTCGGAAATTCAACAATTTTCGTATTTCACTGGACTTCTGTAACATTTGTCTCCGTTTCGAAAATTTGCATGGAAAGCGCCCAATATAACACAGTTCTCTTATAATTAAAATTCTCTTTACCAATTGCAGGCCTGTGCGCTTTTGGAGGCGCTCGACTGCCGTGCCTTTCACAGTGAAGGACATAACCCTGAAAAAAACGCAACAATGCAATAATAAAGGAAAGATCAAACTGCTCTCAAACCAACCATGACACTTCTAAAAAAAAAAAGTTTTTACGAGATTTCTATTGACATGGTCTTGGTCGAGAGAAAATCATATTGTTGATCGAATAAACATAACACGACGTGCTCCCGTAACAATACCAATATTAAAAACTTATGCACGTTCAGTGGCTAGTAACTTAGTCATGTTAAATATCTGGAAGGGGTCGTTCGAAAGCTGATAAACACTTAAAAGTGCTAAAACGTATCAACGATGAGAGTTTGAGATTGGTCGACGTCCAACTGGAGGGCATAAAACATAAAACATAAAACCTCACTTAACAGTATAGAAATAAATCACGCTTACCCTAGATTAGCTCAATCAGAGCCCTGCTCTATGTAAGGTTCAGTGGCATGCATATTGTGAAAAGAATTACCGGTATACAAGTAGTATATTTATTCCGGAGGCATTATAAACTTAAACTCTGTAAAATTGTGGTGTTTTTCTTTCTTACCCCATCTGTGCCAACATAAATGTGATTAGGATCGTGTGGTAGAAATCTCATTATGAGCGCTTGTAAACTCATCTTGCTACGTAAATCCCTGAAAAAACGAATATTGCCGTTACTATTGTAGGCGGACAAAACTATATTTATGTTTTAATCCCATCTTACATTTTAACAGCAGCTTGGTTTGTTGTTGTTACATGAAAGCTAGAGACTTTCAACTGACATTTTTAGCACTGGCAAGCCTATCCACCGCGAGGAAAAACATCTGACAATCGGAACGTCGGTTTCAAAATTATATGACGTTTTACCGACACATTATAACCGTTTTCTCCGACGAAAAAAAAAACACTAAACACTTGAAACTTTTAGCTAAGCTAGTTATTTTCAACGTAACGTCCTGACTCTCGTTCAAAAACGAAAAGGATTAAAACTACGAAAACAGCGGTAAAGCGTCCACTAAGATCAAAGAGCCAAAACTACAACAAACCTAAAAGGCGATTGAAGAGATATTGAAGAGCTTTTGATCAGCTTTATTTTTCCTCCAGGAGACAAACCTAAAATGAAAACAATTATTGAATAAGAAACAAGTCGTGGGAGAGTTATTTCTTTAATCTCGTTTTCTCGGTAGAGGCTAAACATCCACCTATCCATTCAGTCCGCTCAGTTTGAGCCGTTACAAACGTCGTGACACCATAAGCTCGGGGGATAGGAAAGCCTGGGTACTAAGCTAAGTAGCTTTTCTGACTCTAGAATGAATCTACAGTCAGGGGAGTCGCACCGTGACGTCAGAATGACGTAAGAATGTTCGTAATATACGCTATTGTAAGTGGTATTTTGATTTGGGCATTATGAATTGGAAACTCCTTCGTTTCCACTCCAAAAGATCTTTCCCGTTGTTGATACTTCCAGGAAAAATATTAATTAGATATAATATGACAGAGCAATCATAACAAGAGAGAAAAGGAACATCACTAAAACATGACTAGGAAGGTTTCCACTGACCTAGATCCGACTCTGAGCCTGCGTTGTTCGCTCTATCAAGCTCCACAACAACCTGTTGAGAGAACAGGGTTTGATACATCAGTCAAGTTATACAAATATCAAACAAACTTTTAAAACTTATAAAACTTATATAGCACTTATAAAAGGACAGCTAGCAAAACAAGAAAATGGATTACCCAAAGATAAATGGCTGCATTTTCCTCTAAAGAAGCTATTTGGAAAGATAAGCCTAGCATATCATCTAAAACAGAATAAAACGTGAAAAAAAGAGTTAGTCAAGCTTTGAAATGGCGACATTATATCACTAGTGACGTGTATATTTCAGCCTTATCAAAACAACCAAAAGGCAAAATCGAGGGAGACAAAGAATTACAAGGCACGCCGAATGATTGCTGGTGTATACAGAGTTCTGCAGCCACTAAAATTGCTCCCAAACAACCGGCATCGTAATTAACCGACTTGACTAAATAACGATTCTCAGTCGAAATAAATAAATAACTAAATAAGAACTTTATTTAAGTCTTGAACTAACGCATCACAGCTCAAAACGTTAACCACTCAAATTTGTTAATATGCAGAGGGTCCAAGAACGTATCTACATTTCCCTGTAAGAACTGATTTTGATTTGAATTTGAGGAGGGTCATCGACAAACAACAAACACCTCATAAAGATGACGAAAAGAGAAATGCACTAAACATAAACAAATATAAATTCGTGAAGCTCATTTGTTTCGAAATTTACGCCCTTTACTATTCCCAATGATGTAAACGTGTTTTTTTTTAGTAACTTGGAACTTAGTATGATTTGAATTCAACCAATTGACAACCGAGCAAGATTACCTGACATTAAGCTTGATCCTCCAGAAGCCCTCGCGCTAGATCAACGAATAAGTAAATTAGTTCTACATAAAAAATCTCTCTGTAGTTTATTAAGTTACCTAAAAGTATGTGTGATACGTGAATCCTGTTCAAATTCGTCCACCCTTCATTAGCTGAATGGAAAGTGGGTAATTATTTTTTTCTATCCGCATTCATGAGACAAAACGTAATTCCATACGCAGTGGATAGTTATGAGCAAGTCAAAGCTAAAAATGGCTTAACAACTAGCACTGAACCGCAGTTGTTTCATTCTTGTTGGTATCAATCGATTTGTTTTACAAGAGGGAGATGAAAATATTGTTTTGATTGCAATCCAATAACGGTTACATGTTGTTGTTATCTCAAAATTAAGACGAAGTCACAGTCAAACAATTATTTTAAATAACTAAAGAATCTTTACATTTTACTTTTTTATGTTTAATGTCTCGATGTCTCACTGCTTTTATTTTATTTTAGGGATTTTTTTTTTTACATAGGGTCCACCTCTTTCAACTCCATTTCAGGATGTTTTTTGTATTTTTTTAACCCCTGAATAAAGTCTGGTATTAGCTTTAATCGTGTTCTGTTCGGTCATCTACTAATTAATCTCTACAATTATTTATCATATGGTTATGCTACAGTTAAAGGAACAATAAATCTGTTTATTCTCTACCTCGTAGCTGCTGAAATCTCTTGCAACATTTGTCTGCAGTATGAAGAGTTTTTATGGTAAAAAAATGTATTTATCATCAAAGTTATCAAGATACATGTAGTATATCAAGATAACATTTCCTAATTTATTATTTTCCACACTCCCTCAGCTGGTTGATCAAAATTACAAAACTTTTTCCAATTGATCACTTAACGGCATTTAAGTTGGTTATTTCTTTTTTTATGTCTATCTTGTTACTATTGCTGAGTGTCGCGTTAACAGAGTTTCGCTTTAGCCAATTAGCCAATATTTAGTTCAAGAGACAGCTGATGCGCAACAACTTGTTAAATTTTCAAAAAGATCTGTTGTTTTAAAGTGTTTACATTCCACTGCTTGAATGATGCATTTTATGAACGAAACTTTCTTGTTTTCCGTTATTTGGCCGGTGTTTTCAACAGAGAGTTAGAGTTTAAATGCATTTTGAACATATTATTAGTCATTAATACAATGGAGATAAGATATAATAATTTTACAAGCAACTTAAGGTTTGATCCGCAATACATGAAGGGTATTGTTCATGTACACATCACTGACCTGTCTCCTGGCATAACAATTGGTAATATGGACACAACTGGACTGAGATGGCTCTCGTCTTTTTTTAACACACCAGCTGACAAAAAAGATAACTGTGATGAGCATCATCCCTTAATACTGACGCCAAAGTGAGCGCATATTCGTGCTTGGGGAATTTGGCATTAATAATGAATGGATAAGTACATGCATGGTACCACAGCCAGTTTTCCCCCATTCCCATCACACAGGGTAGCGCACATGAATGACACTTGAATCAAACCATCTTGTAAAACACAAATTATTTCGCTGTTGTTTCAAACGCTTCCGAGAGGCGAGGAGAGAAAAGGGACGGTCCTTCGTCTAGGAAGAATGGTGTCCAACAACATGACACTCACAACAGGACAGTTTGCAGACATTCTCGGCAATTTACAATCAGGAAACAAACGTACTTCCAAAGAAGATATAATGCACAACACACCTGTGCAAAAAGTTGGCGGCCTCAAGATTATTTCACTGTCTCCAACAGAGATTCTGGAAAAGCTATACATCATCGAAGACTCCCGTAAGTCCCACGCTACCAGTGATCCGTCTTCCTGTAAGTTCCGAAGAAATGTTAGTGCTCAACTCTACTTTTGCCTTCTTGTCAACTTTAACCTCAACTTTAACCTCCAAGTAAACCAAATGTGTGGTACTGTATGACTAAAAGTCACAGAGTTGTACAGTGTGTAAATTCACATTATAACAAAATAGTCCACTTGCAAAATGCATGGTATGTTTATCTCCTGTGCTGGTATTCTGTGACTTTTTATTCCATTATTTCCCTCAATTTCGTTTCTAGCTGACGATCAAATAGACAGGCCTATAAATAAAGCCCCGGTCAAACGATCGCAACATTTCAACGCAACATATCGCAACATTGTTGGTCGCAACATGTTGCGCGCTTTTGGCCAGCCTGTTGCAGCATGTTGCGACATCTTGGGTGTTGTTGGTCAAATTTGAACCAAAAACACCCAACACGTCGAAACAGGGTGGAAAAACGCGAGGAACATGTTACACCCAACAATGTTGTGATGTGTTGTGTTGAAATGTTGCGATCGTTTGGACGGAGTCTAAGGCCCAATAAGTGTCAGGTTGGTCTTCTTTTGGGTCTGGATCAAAAGGTGTACATGGCTGTTCCCAAGTAAGTCATTTCTAAAACAAGGGTCCGAATATCTTGTACAAAATTACATGAACGAGCCGAAAGAAGAAGAGAAGTAGGAAATGAAATTATTACAATAGAACCACAGCTTTGTAATCTCTCTATTTCTTTTTAACTGCTTTAGAGTGTTTTCACTCGCGCGGGCAGCAGCCATGTCAATTTATTGGAACAGAAGAAAGTGTTTACATAAGAAACTCCCTCAGGATTGGTTTGGTACATGCACCGGCATGGCCGCCGTTTCGTTGTTTTGGGACACCATTATTGCTGCCGAACCCTCATGTGAAAAACTCAATAAGCTCAATTAAATCTCTCCATCTCGTACTTTGCGGCAGGAAATGTAACATTCGCTAGAATGGTACAGCTCTATAATAGCAGTAAAACCTACCAAGCCAGCAAATGCCAAAGTTGCCTTAGAAGGACTCAAACAACAGCACCTTGGTAAAGTTTCGCAGATTAAAATTCTGCCGAAAAAACCTTCGATTAGCATTATCACCACTTGAGATCTGTTACTAACTTACTTTTCTCCTTACTGTATCATTGTAAATACAAACTACTAGGTCATGAAGGACCTGATCATCTCAGAGTTGACTTAAAACTAATTCTCAAACCAAGTTCAACATCAGTGCGGATACTTTTTAGTTTCATCTTGCATGGGATAATACATAAGGGAAAGGATACTATATGTTACTAAAACGCCCTGAGTCAGATACACTAATACTACAGTCAGTTCAGTTTCAGCAGCTATCCCTTTAGGTTCTGATTTAGGTCTACCAATTCTCCTTACCGGCCTTCAAACATTTCTTATCATAATAGTTAGCAGATAGCAGGTAGTTAAATGATAAATACATTTGACTTACAAATTTACATTCAAACTGAACTTAAGGTGGCTCAAAACAGTTTCCAACACTTAGATTTGGATGGGTCATTATAACAATTCTTTATCAAAAATTTCACCGTGCCGTTTTTGAATTATAAGCCCCTAAAGCTGCAATTAAGGGTGTTTTAGGAGGTTATACTGTTGCTATGGTAACGTATTGTGTCACGAAAATGGTACCAACGTTTTCACCAATGATCGGGCGTTTTTTGATACCATGGTTGTAGTATCAAGTCATAAAGAATGGTTATAACGACCCATGCAAATATAAGTGCTGGAAACTGTTTTGAGCCACCTTAAAACAGATCTAAAACAGATATATTCTGCATAGATTCAGCTTTATTACATTGTATCTCAGAATTACTGAGAATTTTCTGAGGGAACAATCAACATGAGCCGAGTAAATTCCTGCAAGGACAAGTGCTCAAAAGGTTTTCAAATCTTGTTCTCCAATCAGAAATAACAATAGCACTCTCAAAGTTGTGACGTCAGCTTGACGTCATTAGAGTGCTTCATATTATTAAGCAACCCTTCTTAAGAAGACCTTATTTACTGTTCTCACAGACCTGTTCTCACAGTTAAGAGTGCAAGTAGATTCATTAGTACAATTTGAAAGTAAACTAAAAATAAGACTTACTTTTGAGGCCTAGAGGGTTCATTGGTGTTCCAGAAGCATACAAGACCTTTATCCTTGATATTATTGTCAATCTACATAAGAGAAATGACACACAAAATCACCAACTAAATCCAACAAGATATTTCGTTCATCTGTCAGTCCGTCTACTTATCTTACTATGAGAATGCCAGTGAATGCTTGTGATTTCAGCTTGTTCGCTTACTTTGGTTTGTTTTTCGTTGTTATTGTTGTTCCTCTTTTTTTCTCCTTTTTCCCCCTTGCTTTTTACATGTACAATCGTTTGCTAGCTTCCTGTGGCATTCCCTTTTGTTGTTTCCATAGTCAAACTGTGAGTCAAAATCGTTCCTACCATTCCCTAGTAGCCCGGCAGCAGTAGTTTCAAAAGGCACCCTATGTTTTTTTTTTTAAAAGTAACACAAAGTATACAAGTAACACAAACAACTGTTTGGAATTATTCACCAGTCTGGCCAAGCTAGACTGTGATGTTCACCTTTGAAGTAACCTTGCCCTGCTCCTTTACCGGACCATAAGCAACAACTAAGAAGTATGTTTGGACTGGAGATATATGAACACATATCACTGGTCGGCCTGAAATACAGTAAGCATAAAAAATATTACAGTCGTCGTTAGTTGTAACAAAGTCGCCTACAAGCCCGATATGCCATGGTATGTGCATCCCGGATGTACATATACCAGTTGTTTAATGGCTTTTCTCACAACTGTAAGAAAACTGCCAACACAACTGAAATTTATCGCCAAAAGGTGTCAGAAGTACTTGAATAAAGAGAACAACAAGGAAGAACATGTAGGTTTGAATTAAGTGTTCAAGAAGTTTTATCATCGAGTCTTCTATGTTTAACAGCACTTCATGGACTTGACAAAATACCGTAAAATTCCGGTTGCAACCAAACATTGTACACCAAATAATTTATTGTACATGTAACAGCATGCATGATGCTGAGATGGAATATCATACCTTCAAGATAGGGCTGTTTAGCTGATAGCTGAATAAATCCATCACTACAGCTCATATCTTTCTTGTCTTTAAACTGAGTGTTGGCCTGTTCACTGATGTTTTCTTCCAGAAGGATTAAACACGTCTGAAAAATACACAGTAGCAAAGCTCATGAACGTGAAAATACAATTCGTACAAGTGTGGATATAGGCAAAGTTTCAAATATATTAGGTCAAAACTAGTCCCTAAATAGTGGAGCAACAACCAACTTATTAGGAACCATTAACAAACCCAAAAGAACTGCAAGACAAATAAGTCTCTCGGCAATTGAGGAGGTGGTACATGCAGCAGCCTCTAATATCTGACCTTCTCAAACTCATTAATAATTCACCAAGTTTAAACAAACGAAATCATGACCGTGACCGATATCTTATCTTATTATATCTCTCAGTTAGTAAGCGCTCTGTGATTGGTCAATTTAGCGGGCCGTATTCTACTGTATGGCCCGCTAAAATTTGAAGCTGCTTTTGTTCCCAAAATGTTTCTTGATAATCGCCAAGCGTTCTTAACTTTTCTAGCAAGTAAAAGTTTAAAACTTTCTTTTACTTCTGAAATTGTGTATTAAAACCTGCTAACGACTTAAGGACGTTCGCGCTAATTGTCTCTGCGCATCCTTACTGCGCACGCAAATTCACATGCTACATCATCCACGAGCGCGCGCGCTAAGTCATAAAATAAACAAATGATAAGGCAGATGGCCATTGCTAAAGCTTTGACTGGATTTAACGATCTTGGACGTTCGGTGACCCCAATGTTTCTTTTGATGGATCATTTTCTTTACTGATTTTCTACGTTTAGGGAAAAAATGAAAAAAATCTATCGACTAGAAGTTTAAATTTTTGGCAAAATGCACCATCGAATTCCGTTCTTAGTAGTTCTTCGTGCATTTGTGCGGCGGTCTCAAATGCCTCTTAAAAGTTAAATTTTGTGAAAATGTTAGTAAGGTTTGGGATTATTTATGCAGCAGACCCACTTCTACAAAATATGACTAAGATCGTTTGCCTCCGTTGACTCACCTTCGATATTTTTAACTATAAACCCCTGTAGACCGTGCTCGATGATATGCGACAATTTTTCGAAATCAGTATAGTTTACCACAAGCTTTATCTCTGAAACGAAGACGGTGACCCCATTTTTTTTTTGCATTTCTGGTACAAGTAACTCATTATCTGCCTGTAGTAAAAATTTAAAAAAATTCTATCGACTGGAAAAATTTCGCGCGAACGTCCTTAAGAGTCAATTAACGATTTTTTAAATTGACTTGTTTTGCTTTCGAGGTGCGTCATAAATTTGAAGCCGTTCCGCGTAAATAGAAATCGTTCCCGAAACCGTCAGACACACAGTAGAGATATAATAAACATCTTACTAACCTCGTTTTCTCGGTCCGTACTGTAAGTTACGGATCCTCATTTTTCCCCTTCGATTTATGGCCCGCACGCTTCGCGTTTGGCCATAAATCGATGGGGAAAACTCGGTCCGTAACTTACAGTACAGCCCTCGAACTCGGTTAGTAAGAGGTATTTATTATTTTAATTGTAAATGATGTAATCTTTTTCAATTGTAAATAATGTAATTTTACAAAGCCACCTCGTGGATCTGTTAAATAGACAATTATTTTTATTAGTATATTTATTATGTATTTATTAATTATTATTTAATTATTATTTTTATTATACATTGTACTCACTATCAGCATTCTGATTTGCCAAGAGCCCCCTGCTTATTTTGAGAATTCACGTGATTTTGTGGACAAGCATGATTATAGTATAATCTGCTATCCAATTATATCTGCAGACTATACCGTGCGCAGTGCGCACCTTTGGATGAGGAGCGCGAATGTTGAGTTGACAAGTGACAGCTTTGCACAGCCCAAACAACACGTACAATGGTTTCGAGTGATGCGGCCACTTGGTGCGTTTGCCCTTGTATTTGCATTTCACACACTAGTTTTTGTATATTTTCCATAAAACAATGTATAATAAAACAATAAATGGATTCGGTTTTTGTGACATCCGGTAATCAATCTCGGCAAGCGTTTACCATTCGGTAATCAAGGTCTCTACACTCGCCTCGACCTTGAGTATTCCGGATATCACAACAACCTCATCCAACTATTGTTTAGTATTAGCATAGATCTAGATTTTTACGATTTTATTTCTCCATTTTCTCCTTAGTTTTAGTTCCGATTGAGAAGATATATCAAACACTCAAGACAGTGTTTAACCACACTCCCAAACACCTCCGCCTTCTTTAAAGACACTCAGCTTCGAGTTCTATAGTTTAACTCTCTTCTCAGTGTTTGGAAATGTGGTCAAACATGGTCGTTTATGGCAGCACGGTCTTTTGCTACAAGTCGTATGAAGTAAACCATACTACCAAAATTAACATTTACATGTATTATTCAGTATTCAACTTCATGTGTTCAAATTCTTTAGTCTTTGACTTGTTCTTCTCATGGTTAGTACAAACTCTTAAGTTGCCCTTCAGTTTAGAGATGATTGCACCATGCAGCAGTTATGTCACAAGCGCGGTGTGTTGGCAGACTACTATGTTCATTGCGTTACGTTACGTTGTTGGTGGTGAGTTGCAGAGCTTTCTGTTGCTTTTCTACGTTTTATTTTCAACTGCTTTGTTTTATGCAATTCAGCTGATGTGAGTTGAGCTTACAAATCCTTCTGCAATCCCTCTAATCGTTATGTAACGTTACTAATTAGATGAGCAAAACATTTGACAACTTCGAAACGAGAAGTCGATAACCTCCAGTAAAGGTCACATGTCTACAACAGCCTGTAACGACGGTGCACCAATACCAATATGTTTTATTCTCCAAAACTCTCCACAATGACCATCTCCTTACAAAGGCCAGCTCAGTAACACTAACGTCCTAGACCACCCAATGCAGTGATGTTCTTCGTACGGTTGAAGCAATTTTGCTGATCAATAATTACTCATGTCATTTGATTTTGAGCCTTAGCACCTCATACATGTACTTTACCGTGCAAGGTTTATAATATACAGACCTGGGCAACTAACACATTTTCTTGATTCTGAAAATCAGCCTGTTTTTCTCTCTAGTCGGATCACGTACTGCTTTAAGGCAGCAGGAGAATAGCTAAACTTACCTGTGTAGCCCGCTGAAGGAATTTTGACAATCGTAAGCTATCGATATTTGCTTTTTCTGTTAAGCTGGATAAGTCCTCCTGCAAATCATCTTCATCATCTGAAATTGAAAGTACGATCACATCATAACAGTGCAAATCTTAATTTTCCCCCATAAATTGAATAAGACCATTGTTGTCTTAGGTTTACAACCACTGTCTTTGACAAGGAGTGTTCATCCTGGGTTTCGATGCTATTCGCTGTTTCAATAACTACTCTTAGTCACCCATTCCAGCAAAATTTCACTACTTTAGAGAGTGCATGAACAAGTGCTACAGCTACTTAACAATTGCTTCATGCTTTAGCGTGCACTATCGAGCTATGAAGCACGCGGAAAGTTTGGAGAGCACGAAAGAAGCGTAAGAGTTGCCCGAGGCGATAGCCTCGGGCACCACTAGCTTCTTGAGTGCTCTCCAAACTTCCCACGTGTTCCATAACTCGATAGTGCACAGCTAAAAGCATGAACCAATTGTTTTATAACATGGCCGGTGGAATTGTGCATATCAAATCCGATCGACGCGAAAAACGAACAGTGAAGCGAATCGTGACGGCGCTGATGCGCTGAGTCTTCCTTTTCCGCTGTTTTTCTCTTTTTCTGCCTCATTTAAGAACTCTAGTCCACGAGAAAAGGTCGCAAAATTGTCTTTGTTTTGGGACTAGTGGGCCCAGTCTCTGTTTGTATCCATTATTGTCGCGAAATATAATATTTTCCCCCGCGCTAACAATGGCCACTCGCGCGAAAAAACAAAAATTCTGCCGAAGCGATTTGCTCACGCTATCAGCGTGCACTATCGGGATTTTGAGCACGCTTACGTATACTGAATTTGATTGCGCGGCTCTGCTAGCTATGTTATAAATAACAGTTTTACTGTGCCTGTACATGTACAAGATTCAATGGAGCAAATTAAAACAACTTGATCGGCACTCTGTTATCAACCACAGCCCTTTTATGAACAAACAAACAGACAGACAGAAGAGGTCTCTTGGCAATTGGCCCTCCCCAAGGCAGTGGTTGTACGTGCTTAATACACACCGTACCTATGGCAGAACTAACTACAGTACATGTGTCATTAGAGTTCACCTCCAAAACCAGCAGCATCACTTGCAGGATTTTGTGTCCATTTCGTTCTCGTCTCAATTTCCTCTGTTTGTATCTCTTTTTCCAGATTATCTTCATTACATTGGACATAAGCCTACAAAGCACAACAGTACAGTTTATACAAAAATCTATTAACTTCACACCACTAACTCCTCCTTTTAATCTAAGTCTGCTACTGACATCAAAAAATACAAAGAAAGCTGTATTACCTGTTTAGTGTCAGACCTTCCAAAGTTTTTTATGTACAGCTCATACTCATTGAGTGGCGGCAAATCAAAAATATCAAACGCAGCAACATCAAGGTCAATCAAGTGCATCAGTTCCTACATGCAAAACAGGAGCAACATTTCGAATTTGAGAGCTACATGTACATGTAATAAAAAAATTACTTTACTCACACAAACCAAGTACGTTTGACACTTGTTGATATACCATATTTACTTTGAACCTACAGTGCTTTCAACAGGACCCGGCACCCGCTGGAGCTCTGACAGGTACTCTGTTGAATGTCGGTGGATATATTTAACTTCTAAAATCTCCCCAGAGAGAAATTCTCCTGGACGCTGTTCTGTGGCAGCCGCCTACTTCAAATCTTATTGAACCTATAAGAGAACCTATTTCTTTTTACAAACTGGGTGGGTTTTTTTTCACATCACTCACACTATACACTTTGGTACATGCATATTAAAGCCTGACTTAGAGACCGCAGTACCACAGCTTTGTACAAAAACATAGATTGCATGATCCTTCTTTTTGGCAATAAATGCAACAACAAAGACATTGCAAGTTGCAAGACCTGTTGAGTTTACGTGATACATGAATGTTTAACACATTTAAATCCACTGTAGGCAGTTCTACCCTATTGGCACAACTTGATAAATAGATGAAAGAATTTTTGACAAATATTTAGTCACCTGTCCTCTGAGTCGTGTCCGTGAAGCAACTTTATCAGTGATCTGTTTCTGCTTTGCAGCAACAAAGTTTATCCTTCCATGGCCGGCAGTGGTAGGTGTTACTTTTTCTGGCCAAAACAAAACAAGAACTGCCTTTAATAAAAGAGGGGCAGTGAAGCTGACTGTTTCAGATCTATGGTCTTCAGTTTCTACACATAAAACTATTCCTCCTCAGTGCAGGTTCCTCTTTTATCAGGTTGCCCTGACAATTCACATTTAACTATGGTGACCACCACCTGTCACTCTTAAAATGCTTGCACACTTTAGCAAGAAGCCAGATAGTAGCACTTGAGTTTGAAACCCAAACAGCAGTGCCTGCTCGCAGGCTACATTATACATGTACATGTATACTATTTGTAGTCAAAATGTGCTGCTACGGAAGGTACTGTAGGGTCAAAATTATGTTATGCCATATTAATTATATAACCCAAAAAAATTAATAAGAACTGCCCACCTTTATTCAGTGGTTCTGAGAGTTCCTGAAAGATCAAAAACACCAAATTCACAACAAATGAAATCAGAACTCAATTATTGACCTCAGAGAGATTTCCCTCATGAAATCAAATTAGCATAACCATTTACAGGTAAGTAACTGCTCTAACAATTGTCTAGTATAGCATTAAGTTGTATCACATACATGTATTTATTTTGATATCTGGAAGTAATGACTTTTATACATGACCCCACAACCATATTGTGTATAAATAAAGGCAACCTACCTATCACATGCAGAGGAAATATAATATTAGATGCAATTAACACACAGTAAACTGGTCTATATCATGGTTACAGAGTAAGTAATTTTGTGAGAAGACCTAAAAGTTATGGTTATGGAAACAATGGCACAAACCTTAACTTGTTCTCTGCCCTCTCTGGATGAAGTTCTGGATGAAACATCCTGGTTCTCTGCATGGATTGCTTGAAGAAGCTGAAAAAATAAAATTTAAACTTATGAAATGATGTGTTTATGAAAAGAAGCATGCATGTTCAGTCTGCAATTTTAGCATCTGCATCAGTTTATGAAGTTCAGCAATGCAATGTGATATGACTTCTTTATTTACTTATTACAAGGGCATTCATTGCAAGAGCATACATGTACATGTACAGCTTACCTCCTGCATTCCAGAATTATCCTAAGGAAAAAATCATAGTGTTTAATACAAGCAAGAATACCCGAGGACACTTGTACATACAAACAAAGCTAGATAACACCTCCATACTGTACTTTCTAGAGCATACAGTGTACATGTACTTCTCAAACATGTTTGAATACAAATTTTGCTTCTCTTACATGTAGCCAGAGTTTTTTTTTCTTCTTGAATGAAGACTTAGAAATCAACAAAATTCTCTAATGCACTAACAAAGCAGGGTCCTGAGTTGTTACATGTACATTAGGCATTAATTTTGGACTTTTCTTTTATTGTAAATTTTCAAATCTCAAAAGTGTCTTCAATTGACATTAAAGCAACTCTAAGCTCTTAGCTGTTAATGTAAATAAACAATACAATCTACATGTATGCAAACAGTATTTTTTAGATACCTGGACATCAAGGCTTGCCTCTTCTTCATCTCCATCTTCATCATCTTCAAAATCATCATCATCATAATTCTACAAATGGTTCAGCAATATAAGTCACTTGACTCCTAAGAGGGATAAGTTATCTAAATTCTCCATCATGATTAAGGGTGAGGTCTTTCACAAAGGTGAGTTTGAAGTACAGTCTTTTCATACTGAATAGGGGCAACCAAGTACATGTGGTATTCTATAGGTTAACTTTCTCTAGCCTGTACTTTGCAATGTGCTTGTGACTCTCCTGCTGTCATGTTCAACTCTTGGAATGCACAGAAAGAATAGCCAAAACTAGCAAACAAAATGCCCATTATTCAAACAGGCTATTTAAAGCACTTTCAGTTTCCAACCTCTAAATTAAAACAGTTTTACACAAACACAACCTTGCGATTTGGAGCGCAACTGTTCTTGGGTCAAGATTTCCTTTAATTATGGCTTTAAGGCTACATATGACATGCATACATACATGTACATGCACACTTTATTGACTTTCCCCTAAGAGGCTTTTCAAAGACAATAAGTTAAATTTAAATAAGATGACAAGATGATCTACTTTTAATGCATGTCCAAGCTACCTCAAAATCATCATCATCATAGTCATAACCGTCATTCTCTTCATGGACTTCTTCAGCAGCACCAAGGGATGGCATTCTTTGCAATGAGGCTTTCCTTTTTTGTTCTACATCTTCTTCTATGGTATCCTTCAAAAATCATACAATACAGCTTCACCATCAATCAATACAGGTACAGTAACTCAGAGCCTGTTACCTTCCAAAAGATCCAGTATTCTGTAAGTAACCATGTTCACTGAACATTTTCCAAACAAAGGCCCTTGAAGGTACTGAACATTTTCCAAATCCATTATTTTTTATTTGCTCCTTAGACTTAGGGGTTCCAGACAAAGGAGATACTAAATGACGATTTCATTCCTTGCTTCTGTTTATTTGCAGCTTTTGTTGAAAACTTATATGTACGTGTACCCCAGGAGCTATCATACATGTACATAACATGCAGTAACTGTGAAAATATGCTATTGATGAGGACCCTGGTGGTACCAAGCATCCCTGTACATTTGTACATGTATTACATGTAGCTCCAAAATGTGATCCCTGCAAGGGTTAGTCCTTGAGCTTCTGTTAGATGTGACACAGGTGCATAAGCCACTCTCCTTTGATTATAAGTCAAACTGTTAGGCAGCCAAATTCCCCAGTGGGTACTGTTTAATAGCTACCAAATTCAGAATGCCAGAAAATTTCTGATTAAATTTCAGATTTAAATATTGCCAAGTCATTGAATTGAAGCATAACCCAATGTTCTCTTTGCAATGTACTTCTACTTCGCCTCACGGGCTATTGACCCGTAGCCCGAAAATAGTCAACTGACATGATTAAACAAGTGTAGGACTGATGGAAGTTATGGAAGTAAAGCAATATCAGAAAGACTGTGACTCACTGCCTCTTCCATTGTATCTGATCTAAATCTCAGTGGATTCTTCTTTAATTCCTGTCAAGGGTAATGAAAAAAGAAAGAAAACAGAGATGTTTTTTAAACAGTCTTGGATGTTGACTACCAGGATTGTTAAACTGCAAGACAAGAAATATGAACAACAAGGTGTTTTTGGTCATGCAGACAACTGAGCACAACCACATGTAACAATTATTTGATGAGGCTGAGAAAAATATCGTGATTTGTCATTTGCGAGCAGATCAAGTCTTCGGCTTCAGCAAATAATTGATCTGTGAGACACTGACAAATCACAATATTTTGCAATAACCAAGTTCTATAATGGAAGGAAGGGGAAAATGCATCAAATGATAATGACAATTGGCTGTCCCACCCAAGCAATACCATAACATGCAATTATCACTCATTCATGCACATGTTTCAATCTACTCTACAATGTCCATAAAAATACAAAAGGCATGCACACTGTATACAGATGGTTAAGATAAATAATTAAGAACCAGATCATCGGATAATGCAGGACATTTTGGTTTTGTCTAGATCACTCATTATTCACTTGGCAGGGATTGAATAATGCTCATTAGCCAGAGGCAGCAAACCAATCAGATTTCTTGAAATACCAAGATTACTGAGTGTGTATATTTAGGTAAAAGAAAACATGTAACATGTTTCTATCGAGTCAAAGAAACACAAGTGGAAGTTTGGGAGAACGAGAAATGCTGTTTCTCCCAAAATTCCACAACTATTTTTATTTAAAAATTAGATTATGAGCAAGAGATTTGTATCGTGCCCTTGTCAACTATCAAGCATACAAATCAAGAGAGAATAGTCTTAATTGTTTTAGTATACAGTCAACTCTCGCCTTGCGGACACCCCGCTATTACGGACGCTCGCTATTACGGACAAATTTCAGATCCCCGGCGAAAGCTATAGAGGTTTGACTGAAAACAACTCCCGCTATTACGGACTCTCGCTATTACGGAATTACGGACACTTTTGTGGTACCAACATAACAATTTTATTGTTTTCACTCTCGATGAAGCGGACACTAAAAAGTTCTCATGTAACATCATTACGTAAAATGGCAGTCTGTTCTTCTTCATTTGTCAACGCACACTTCAAAATAGTCTGGAAAGTTTATTTTCTCGTTCGGCCGGTCAGACTTTTGTCATGTAGACTTTTTGGTTTCTTTACTTCAGCTTGCGCCTTTTCCTTTTAGGCTCTTCAGTCGCTAAGCCCTCGTCCTCCTTTCTCAACGACTTTCTGGCACTCTCGCTGCTGTTGATCAACACGTCCAGTCTTTCAAGATATGCTTGGTCACCATACAATTCATAAATGACTGGAATCTCAAGCCCTAGACCGCCACCTCTGTTAATCCTCTTCCCGCAGATTATAGACAACCCTCTGTGGTTGTCCCTTTTCAGAAAGCACGACACAATTTTCGACAGCCCCAATGTGTCCTACAATGCGTCCATTTTCTTCTGGTATAGTGTATATTAACTCAGCACCCTTTAATGGCACTTTTATTTCCGTACCCCGCTATTACGGACTCTCGCTATTACGGACACTAAACGCCGGTCCCGAGGGTGTCCGTTATAACGAGAGTTGACTGTAAATCTGCTTGTTCAAAACAATATCTAAATCCTCCTCACAGTCACCTCGAAATCACAAAGAAGCAGTTGTTTTTTGTTAGCAAGCACAGACTGCTATGCTAGTCATTATCTACAAACAGAATGGATAGTGAGTAGTGTAGCCAATCAGAGCACAGCATTCATGATAATATACTAATGCCAATGAGTTATAGAAACCCAATTTTTACGCAATCAGCGTGCATATTTTCTTAGGACTGTTTTCTAAATACTAGATGTAATTGTTAAATAGCAGGTGAGACTACAAGATGTCTTTTTTTCATTACAGTACCTCTTCTTTTTTTAGAGACTCCATCAGTTCTTTCTCTCTTCTCTTTACTCTTTCATCTTTCTCACTAGATTCCTAAGGAAAGATGCAAAAGAAAATTATCTACAGTGTGTAGGAGCTGCAAATAACAAACAGCTGTCCATATTTGCTGATAGTGGGTAGTTCAGTTTGTACTTTTCCCTAAATTACAAAGGGAATGGGGCCCTTAATGTACAGTGACTAAACACTAAGCACACATGTGTGTACATGCGTACATTAAAAACTTCCTCTTAATTCTTCTTAAGTCTTCCAAGAACACTTACATGTACTTCAGTTTTGCCTTTATGTCTGTCTCTATCCTCCTTTCTTTCTCTGAGACAAAACATATAAATTATGATGTTAAAAGAAGCCATCACAATCAGCTGGAACAGAACTAAGCAAAAGGGTTTCATGTACAAGTATGTCTGTCTGGTACTTACAGATACATGTAATATAAAATAATTATATAAAATAATTATTATAAGAACACCAGGCTGGTGTTCCCATGTAAATATGTAAAGGAATGTACAAACATCATGCATTCTTTTCTCTAGTATGAAATAAACACATGTATAATTTGTTATAAGTATAATGACTCAGGGCATGAAATGGAAATTCTAGTTCATTACGTCACTTGCAATGACATGTCAGTTTTCCCTAAAACTTCTCTGTGTCAACCAAAATCCTTGTACATGTACAGTTTTTTTTTTACTCCTTGGCGAAGAAACTACCCTGGTGAAACACCTAACAGCATCTTTGAAGATCATTAAAAGACCTTCCATAGCTCCAACTTAAAATTACATTTCAGAGTTTTTCAAGAATCCTTCAATAATAAGTTATTATTTGGAATATTCTCAAAGACAAGCATTCAGAGATCATTGCAAATCCTTTAAAATTCTCAAAGATCTTAGGGAGGTTCTTTTTAAACAATGTATTTTTTATTTGTAATCTACCTTCTATCATCCTTTCTTCCGTCGTGACTTCTTTCTCGTGAGCCTTCCTATGAAACAATGAAACAAGGAATTATGTGGCAAATGAACTTTTTACAAAAAATGTTTCCTTTCATTGGCACTTTAACTTCTACCATTCTTCCAAGTTTGTACACAACAGCTTACCAGTTTTCATTAGCATACCTGGGTCAAGAAAGTTACCGCCAAATGATGCTATACATGTTTGGCTGTACATGTACACTCACTTACCTCATTTTTTGAGCGCTCCTTCCTTCTATCTGAATGTTGATTTTCCATGTCATGTCTATCACTTCTCCTTCGTTCATCTTTGTCAGAATCTTTATCCTCTTTATCCAATCTGTCTCTGTCTTTTTCTTTCCGTCGTTCTCGTTCCTTGTCTCTCTCCCTGTGCTTTGTCTTTTCTTTTTCTCTGGTATCTCTGTCTCTACTTCTTTCATGTCTGTCTGCTTCTCCTCTCTTTTCCCCTTCTTTATCTCTTCTCCGTTCCCTGCCTCTGTCCTCGCCACTTTTCTCTTTTCTCCTGTCTCGACTTCTGTCATGTTCATCATTTCTCTCTATTCCTCCTCTCATCTTCTCATCTTCTCTTTCTCTTCTTCTGTCTCTAACACGATCTTTATCTTCACCTTCCTTTTCTTTCCGTCCATCTCTACTCCTGTCACTTTCTTTTGATCTTTCAACATCTACAGCACTTCTTTCTTTAGACCTTTCTGCATCTCTTCTTCTTTCACTTGTTTCTTTTTCTCTTCTTTTTGCCCTGTCCTTTTCCTTGTCATGATCCCGGTCTCTTTCCCTAGGTCTTTCCCTGTTCCTACCTTCATCTCTTTTTCTCCTTTCCCGATCCCTATCTCTCTCCCGATCTCTGTCTTTTCCCCGATCTCTGTCTCTTTCCCTATCATGATCTTTGTCCTTTTCTCGTTCTCTCTCTCTTCCTCGGTCTCTTCCTCGGTCTCTTTCTCTTCCCTGGTCTCGCTCCTTATCCCTATCCCTATCTGGTCTCCTTCGATCTGTTTCCCCATTGGCTACATCATCATGACCTCTTCTCCTTCTGTCATCATCTTTATCCTGTCAGAGAAAAAATGTTACAAGTATATATAACAACACAGTAGTAAACACTAGTAACTTTTCAATACAGAAAAAAGTATGTTTTAGGTTTGTTGTTAGAATGGCATACTAGAAAAACTCATTACTCAAAGACCCAGTTACCAGTACATATGTACATTTGGTAGCACTTGAGTTGAGAAAGTTGAGACTGGATAACTTAATGGAATTCTATTACTGTCTGTAATGCACCTCTTTCTCGAGAATTATTTCTCATCATAATTCCACGACGTTTGACAAGAAGATAGTAAATTGAAACATATATCAGCTAAACCCTCAAAACAAGTCATCTGTACCTTTCGTTCTCTTTTATCCTCAGGCTTACGACTTGAGTGTTCTTTGGATTTTCTGCTCTCATCTTTGGATTTAACCTTGTCATCCTAGGCACCAAAATTGTACAATAGGGTACACAATAAAATCAGTAACTAAATTCTCTACTTGTCCACTACGTGGCAGGTACACATTAGAAGTGGAGAACAAACAGCAAAATGTAGGATTGTAGTTACAAGAACACATTAACAGGCAGTTTTTAGCTTAAAAACAGCAACAAACAATGGTAGAGTAAACCAGCAAGTAAGTGCAGAGGTTTCAAGATTGTCAAGAAAAGCTAAGTTTTAATTTCCCATTTACCATGTTTTTTTTCAAGTCAACAGTTGACAGAAAAATTGTTTGTACATGAAAAAACTAAATTTCAGGCAAGGATGATAACTTGCTAGAAAACACAAAGGCTCCAAGTGCTCCACAACAGTTAGAAATTTCAAAAAATAAATTCATGACATTTTCAGTTTTAAAAAAAATGTAGCTACAGGAAAATTTAGTCAAGGAGAATGTCTGAGCATATGGGCTGACAGTTGCCCTCGAAAATTTTATGTTCTAAAAAACTCACTATTAAAAATATATGTTTTTTTAACACAAAATTACTACAGACAACAATCAGCCCATAGGCCATCGACAAAAATACTCTATTGTCTGTATAGAAATCTTGAGCTCTTTAGTCATAATCTAATTGAGAAATGGAACTCATTTGTCAAGTAATTAGGACTGAAGATGATTTATGATAACCCAACCATGTCTGCTTCTCTACTGGGTGTAGTCCTGTAACTTCAAATCAGTATAGGTAATCATATGAATGCAAGTGCAATAAGGATTCACACTACAAGTGATACTTGAAAATTATCTCAAAATTGCCTTTAGGTGAGTGCAATTTCCCTGCTAGTAGAGGTTCTTTTCCAGGTTTTCGCTGACGGGAGAAAAGAGACCTTTTCTCCCATCAGCACCTTTTCTCCCGTCAGCGAAAAACAGGAAAAGAGCCTCTGCTACATGTAGCAGGGAAGAGTGCAATATGAAAGAATTTTCAAATGTCACAAGTAGTCCAAATCCTTAATTGCTTGAGCATTCATATGATTACTCATTTATTATACGACCGAGAAAATTGTGAAAGCATGTGCGTTAATTTGCACTGCAGTGCAAATTATAAGAATTAACAATAAATGGGCCAGCTCTTGCCCAATCAAAATGAAGTAATTTTCTCAGTCATATTATAATAAAAAATTATATCCTATAGGTTTCTAACCTTCAAAGCTTTTTTCAGATCTGATTCTTTCCATGTGTCTTCTTTGCTACGATCCTGAAAAATATTAAGCTATATGTTACATTGTTAATCAAATATAAGCAAATTAAGAACTTGGCTTCTTTACTCTCTTAGCTACTAACTGATTAGAAAAAATGAATTAGTTAACTCATTAACCTTTTTGAAAGTTAAACACTGTCCCAAGACCAAAGTAAATAAAATTTGTGTCACCATCACAGTTACAGAGGGCTGATCATAAACACAGGCTAACAAACAAAAACAAAATAAAGCTGTCATTTTGCTGATGGAGCATTTGTCAGGTGATTGCTTGTAGATTCCTGGCCATCATTTACTTTCTGAAGAGAAAAACTCCACAAACAGGCCATGCATGTACAAATCATCTAGACACACACTCATGCCTTTTGACAGATCTCCAGCTTTGAGAACCTACTAACACTCCTGGTGCCCTGGCACATCAATTGTACTCAAGTACATGTAATTTAATATTGCAATTATATTTAAGTTTACTGACATGAAAAATCTTAATCGCTATACGAGCGAGGAGTTCAATTCTGAAACCTGTAAAACGAACGTCCTTTAAAAATATCTTAAAACTAAAATAAGTCTGCTGAACTATAAATCCAAAATGATGGCATCTGCAGGTAAAATTGAGCTTAAGATGAAAAAAAAAACTGATCACGAATCATCAAACTAGAAATCACTGTATGATTATTGTCTACGCATAAAGACAGCTGACTGTAAGAAAACTCGCTTTTCATCTCACGAATTAATATAACTCCATTAAATAAAGGGATGGGGAAGACTAAACCGTACGCTTGAGCTTGTCATAAAATATTTGACTCTACGTAAACCCGTAGCAACGAAAACACATGAAACTACAAGCACAGCTCAGAAAACGTTACCTTCCCAGATGGCATTCTTTGATCATCTCTGGCGTTCTTTAATAACTATAGAGGGAATCACTCAAAAAGGTGAAAATGTCAGGTTAAATTCGCTATTCAGGCTCCATAGTTACTAAGTACACTTTCCGCCATTACTGTTTTAGAAATTCGTCCATCCGGGAGATAGCGAGAGTGAGTAGTGTCCAGACTCCGTTTCAATTTTCCCGCGAACTCGGGAAAGGAGCCCGCGCTCCTCCCGAAGCAGAGGAAACCGACATATCGTCTGAGCGGCTGAAATCGAGCCTATGTCGTCAGCTGTGAGAGTATTACAATGCATATTGAATCCCCCACAACAATAATAATGAGAATAAAAGTATAAAAAAGCCAAAAGGATGGTCTGTAAAACGTTTTGAACCCATTCAGGACAAGCCACGCATATCAAATATGAGTCTAGTGAATAAGTAAATCATCAAAAATCAAAATATCCTCAGAAAATATGTATATTAAATATGAAACCTAAACTTGTTATTTCTTAACTTGAGTAATTCTTTGTAAGACCCTAGCCGTGCTTTTCCAAATATCGGAACTGATAATAAACCGTTTAAAATCAGTCTGCGCTTTTCTTGGTTCATTACTAGGCTTCCGTGCCAGTAAAGTAGCATATTATGCTAGTAGCAGTGCTTTTTTTTGGCCAAATCATCCTTAAATTATGCTCGTTTTTCCAAATTATGCCACTTTTTTAATTACGGCCTTTGAAAAAAATGCAAATTAGTCCAACTTTTTTTGTATTAGAGGCCGTTTGTCTGCACGAAAGAAACACAACGAAGACCACAATGAAATTCAAATAAACATGTGGTTCAGGTTTACATGCGCACTAGTACTAGTCTATACTCTGATGGCACTTAAATTTAAATTTACAGTTAATTCTCTGTTTCACCAGTTGTGTTCATAGTGCTACGCGGCACAACATTCATATGTACCCTTACTTTCTCTTCGCCGCGATTTACCACCTAAAATCGTCCCCGACTTTCTCTGTCCGACCTCGTAGCTCTGTCGGCAGAGTAACGGTAGATGTAATCCGGAGGTCGTGGGTTCGATTCCCACCGAGGTCAAAATATTTTTTCTTTACCTCGTGTGGTTCCCTGATTCCCTTTACTGGGGCTAACGCCCAGTGGGTTATTCATGGCTTAATTAGCACTTAAATTTACACTTCAGAGTTAATTCTCTGTTTCACCATTTCTGTTCATAGTGCTACGTGGCACATTCATATATACTCTGAAGACTTGCATGGCCTGCGCCATTTTGTAGCCTTGCCTAATGAGCAGGTATTGGGACCGACATGGTTTACAATGTGACTTCCGGGCCCAGTCCCCGGGATCAGTGAACGGCAAATGCTACCAATTGTACTAAAACTTTAAACATCGAATAACGTCAGCAAGTGCTTGGCACTTAATATAAAAAAATGATCAAATTATAGGATCAAAAATGATCCGATAATTATCAAAATATGCGAATTATGCTAGCAGTGCTAACTTTTTAAAAATGAGGAAAATCATGCCAGTTTCTTCAAATGCCAAAAATCATGCTAGCACAATCTACAATAGAGTACTTTTTCCGTGTTTACATAGCCTCATCTAAAGACGAGGAGGGTTGGGAGAATTCGAGACCGTTATGCAAACCCAAGATGTAGTCGAGGGTTTACATAACTTTCGAGAATTCTCCCAACCCTCCGAGAGAACCAATTAGAGCACGCGTAGTGGCTCAATTATTTTGTAACATTACTTCAGAATAGCAAACAATGATGCAAGGCTTATACTACGTAGAAAGCTTAACGGGGCAACGACATGATAGAGTCCAAACTGAAAGCCAAATTGCAACCGTGGACAGCTGTTTCGACTTTGTTGGGTCTCGTCAGCACGGTGTAGCAAGCTATGAAGTGATCAGCTGGTTGACTGACATCCATATACTCACTGAATGCAGATGGTGATGACCTCAGATGAAACTCAAATCCAAATCTTTGCAAATTGGCCAATGTCACATGCAAAACGCGTGACAAGGGACAATAGGAAAATCCAGAATATCATGTCGTTGCCGCGATAGGAAAACTGCGGACAGACAAAAACTGTCCCGCAGGAAAATCATGGCCAAACCATGTTAAAAATGAGCAGCATATCGGATCTGAAAAGACCTATGGCCCCTAGAGACTACCTTAGGCTCGATTTCCGCCGCTCTCTCGTGTCCGGTCTAATAAATGTTCCTACTTTGCTTCGGGGAGACGCGCGGGTTCCTTTCCCGAACAGCGGCTGGTAATCGAGCCTACTGACGACAAGGCCTAAGTTAGCAATGGAATAAAAAAAGTAAAGGAGGGTTAAAGTCAGAAACTGAAATAAATGTAATGAAAATGTGGAGGATGTAGACAACACTATAGAAATATAAGAAAAAGTGACAGCTAAGCGACGGTAAACCTAGAAGAAACGCTCAAAATAAAATTTGAAAATTCAAAAGAAACGTAACTAAATATGAATTTAAAAAATGCTACAAAATGCTGTAAATGGTAAAACTGTCAATAATTGATATCTAGTATTTAGTATTCTAAGCTGTGCTCCTAAAGTTTTAGCTGTGCGCCAAACTTTTGGCAGTGCGCCTAAAAAGTTACCCTTCGCGACAGAAGTGCTCCCAAAGCCAAAAGTTCGAGCCTTGGTAGTAATTGAAGGAAAGCTGCCCTCTTTCGATGAGGTAAGTCTCCTTAGCTTCTAGGGTACTGTCACGCTAAACCAAGCGTTGGGTTGCGATAGTTTAGAGTGCTGATCCCAAATGCTCAGAAGGTTACAGCTCAATGCCGGTTAAAGGATAAAAATAATTACCTTCAAGTGGATCAGTGCTGACAAAACAACGGCTGGGCTATCTGTTGGATAGTGATTTATCCACTGGAAAGCTTTATCCGTCCCTTAAACAAACCTGATTATTAAAGTAACAATGCTTACCACTGTGGAAGTCAGAAAAAGTTAAAGTGATAACGTAAGTAACGTTAAAAATTGGTCAAAAATTGATACAACACACGAGAATTTCTGGCGCTCAAGTATATAGTATACTGCCAAGACGTTTTACAATGATTTGTTAACTTAGGCTAGAGCGAGCAAAATGTTTCTTGGCCATTCAATATCGAGTTATTTACAGGTTAACGCACTCAGCGAGTGAATTATCGAGATTTACCTGCACGAGTTCACTAACAATGAACGAGAAATTTCAATACCGCACTCCCAAAGCACAGGTAAATCCCGATAATTCACGAGCAATGAGTGCGTTAACATTTTGATTATTCAAATTGAATACACTGCAAACAAAAATCGTCAAACTTTGAGTCAGCCGAAGCCATGGTGTAATGACACCACGGCTTTACACCGCGATAATGACGTCAAGTGTCACGTGGTACAAATCAACCAATCAGAAACTCAGAATTCGTACGGTGTATGAAATTTGAATAATAATTTGGCTTAACGCTTGGCGAATAGCCCATATCCATGACTTTCATGCTTGGTTTTTAGCAGGAGTTATGTTAACAATGACTTCAAGTGTACTTCTATAATTTCTGGTATGGTCTTTTACTATTGAAATAGTAACACACTTTTAAGCATGTAAATCCTAGAAATCGATTTGTTGAGCCAAACGTCACGGGGGTCATATGCTCAGCACTCATGCGCACTAACAAAAGGACCTGGGTCGAGGTAATCCCAACTTCGTTCCCACGATCCTTTGTCTGAAGTAGTCCCAGCATGCATTGCTTCCTATCTCGGAATGAAGGAGACACTTCAATATCTACAGCCTCGCTTATAAGGCGGCTACATCATTTGCATATATGACACAAGTCATCTTAATAATCGGTCGACACCATCACAAACTGACCCCTTATATCGACTGTAGGAGAAGGGGTCACTCAGCTACACGGAGAAACATGAAGTGGACTCCATCTTCTGTACGCCCTAAATCCAAAACAAGAAGGAAAAAGAGAACATTGTGAATTGTAGCTCAAGTTAATCTTTTTTTATTTTTTTGTTATTTTTCCCCGCGCCACCGCTTATTGTAAAATATTAAACGTTACAGCCATTATGTTTTATTTATAGAAGTGAAGTATTTGCGAGCAAACTTGAGTTATCGAGCGTGAAAAGTTCGTTTCGCTCTCTTCTGGGATAAAGTTTTAAACGGATGAAGCGTCATTGTTGACTTTAGTGATTTTTTTCTGAAAATAAACGAACGCTGCACGATTGTCAAATGTCCTGGACTGGTGGTTTTGTTTCGTGCTACCCGTTAAGACCTGTCCTCCCGCCTTTGTTTCTTTTATTTTGACCTCCTTGGTAGATCAACGCCACGTACTCGTCTAACTTCTCTCTAAAATTCCTATTTCCAACTGAAATCGCCCAATGAAATCGAAATTATAGACTTGTAACTGATCGGACGTTCTAGAACACTTCATCTGAGGTACAACATGTGGACAGCACTTGGGTGGGTTCCTTTCTGTTTGGTTTCCAGTGTTCGCTTCCAAGTCACGTTCAATCCGTAATCAAATTGTTGAAAAAACCTTTGATTTGATGAAGACACCATGCTTTTTCTTGTAGCTTGTACGCTTTTGGACCGAATCACAGAGATCTGAGAGAATACAAGAAGCTACGGCGGTAAGTTTGACGAGTGTTATAAAGAGAAAAAATATCTTACCGATCATGTGATTTACGCATGACAGGTTTGAGTTTTAGCTAATCAAGGCAGGGTTCGTTGACCATCAAGCTAAAATCCGATCTTTAATTCCAGCAAAAGGAAACTGTGTTTTTCTCCGACACGCGTTACTCCCTTAACAGTGAAAGCAGGACAGATAGAGTTGTTTACCTTTAATCAACATGCCATCTTGATAATTTTGTGTTTAGAAATTAAGCTTGTTACTGTGTAATCTTTGAATTCTTAAAAACGCTTGTGCGATATCTACTAATAAAGTTAAAATTGATCTAGAGATTTACTGAGCTCCAAGTTTTGTCGGTGTTAGCCAAGTTACCAAAAATTATTTCTTAAAGAGCAATTCCTTAATTACTGTGCCATTCTTTAAGTAGTGTTAGCTTTAATTTAAGCTTGCTAGAGCGCGCAATACAATGTTTTTGGTAATTTAAAAACAAGTCAAGGGATAAGGTTTCACAGCTGGAGATATCCTACCAACCCGTGCGATCGGCTCGTAAACACGACGAGACTGTCGGTCCTAATCGGTTGAACTTCGGATATAACCGTTGCATGTATTTTTATTTCGGCTGGGATAAACATCAGCAGTGCTATCAGTTGTGAACTCGGAGAACATGTAATTTTTTTTCCTTTTTCTTTTTCGTTTTGATGCACTAGAACATTACCAAAAATAACTTGATTTTTTTTTCTCTGACTGCGCTGAGATTGTTAAATAAAAGAGTTTAGCAAGGAGACATTGCGAACGCATTTTAAGTATTAGCTCAGCTCTGAAATGTCCAAGATTTAATTAGCAGAAAGTTTATCTCTTTTACTAATGCCAAGTTTTATATTCCAGCCTTTGTTATTTTACGGCAGTCAGGTATAAGGACAAATGTTTTAAAAAAGAAAAATCTCAGGCGAAAATTATATGTTCGTGAACTCTCCACTGTCAAATTCGTTTGATCTTCGATTAAGATCTAATTTGACAAAACAATTAAACTCTGATTTGTGGCAGCTGATATGGAGTAAAATTTTAATTTTAGAAATGACAAATACTTGTTTGGATTTACAAGTTAACCGCATAGAGACTTACGCTGTATTCTCTTCACTACATAATTTTGTTTTTCAAGCGGCACTACTCTCAAACCCAGCTCGTTCAAATAAAGAGACATTTACAACCGTATCTTAGTATGCTCATTGGCTAGCCGACAGAAAAAACCCGTGCAGCACTCTGGAATCCTCCGCTTATTTCAGTTATTGACTGAAATAAAATGTCCATTTGCATATTCTATTTATCAGTCAGCACCTGCTAAAGTTTGCATACCAGTTGAGTGGTACAGAGCATGCATAAATTTAGCGTCTCCATATCTTAACATGTATCCAAGAGATTCAAATTTTACCGCTTGATGCTCGAGGAAATAATACAGGTATTGCACACTTCTCTTAATATCACTGTTTTGCGTGCATTAATGACCGATAGCTTAACCTCCTGAGGACAAACTACGCGGCATTTTAACGAAACATGCGAAGCGAAAGCACAACAGAGCAGCATTGAATCCACGTAAACTATAAGCCATTAAACTACCAAACATTCGCCTGGAGTTTGCTTCAAACAGAAAAACAAATTTCCACAAAATAATTTTAGTTTCCACAACTGATCTGTCAATTGTTGATTAACGTTTGTGGTAACGTAAAGGAAGGATGCAACGAAATGTTTTTGGTAAATGTCGGAACATTTATCGTCCTGGCAATCGCGTCCTAGCTACGAAATACTATCCATAATTTAACATTCAGTTGGCGCTGAGAGTTGTTGCTTCTAGCTTTACCTATCGTTATTATACTAACAAAACCTTAGATTATTCTAGATATACTTTGAATACCATTCACTATATTCTGCAAAATCGTACGTCATACAAAAAGCATGGCGGCGATTGTTCACTTCAGAATTTCATTTTCCGAGACATTTTGAACGCCGCTGAGTAAATATAAATAGTGTATATTTTTCTTTCAATGGCAGACTTCAATACTGTATGCTATATCACTGGTAAAAGATTGTCCTATTTTAATACGTCAAGAACTGTTTTAAAATATGTTGGAGATTCTCAGTACACTGACAACTTTGTTTAATTTATATTATTATTGTCATCAACGTCGTCATCATTATTATTATTATTTATTATTATTATCATTATTATTAGGTCAGATTACCTTCAAACATTTATGAAAACATAACAACATTTTTCTATTATTTCGTACAATGCGTCATTAAAAGAGTGTGCAAAGTGTGTGTCACTGCAAAATTTGTCCCTTTTTGATTTTGTGTTTTAAAACTACAGCCTTTCTTGAAGCTCAGTTTACAATACATTTTTTAATCTTGTAACTAAGCCTAGGCAGTAGCTAACCGCGTGCAAAGCACTGATGTTGTAGCAATAGAAAGGAAAATCATTTCATTTTAAAAACAGAGTAGAAAAGAAACATCATTGTAAGACGAATTCAGTGACAAAACGTTTAATACTATAGGAGGGTTAACAAGTAAACAGACTTCAAGTCAACTTGTTTGACGATTTCAGCTACTGATAATAAACACAAGTGTGTAGCTACATCTAAGGACTACATGTTCAAATCAAACTACTTTACTCCGAGTAAAGTTGTTTGATTTGTACATGTAGTCCTTAGATGCAGCTACACACTAGCGTTTATTACGGGTGCCAAAAGAAGTTTAGGGCGTTACGGATCCCGCCTAAAGACTGCAGCCCTCAAAGGTTCGAAGACCACTGAAAATGGTAGGCTCTAGAATCAAACAGATAACAGTCAAATACACGAAATATTTCGCGGAAAATCGTCCCAAAATGGGGACCAAACACCAATTTAAATTAGAAAACCAGAACTGCCGGAAACTTTCACTGGTTCCCTAAAACTTTATAGCATTTACTCAGGGCTTCAGGCTAGACTGTGTCAATAGACTGTGTTCAGGTTATTCCATTGCATTGTGTTGAATTGTATCAAGAGAACACGATCTAGTCTCTTGATTGTATTGTATTGTATTATATAAAGCAAGACATATTTCATGAAATCCTCAAATATCGCCAAATGAAGCTGTTGCGTAGATTATAAACCTCTTGTGAATTATCATAATCAGGATTTTCTCTTAATGTATCAATATTGACATTCTCACGGCTAACTTCAACTGAGACATTTTATAACAATCTGTTAGGAGAACTGATATTTCCATCTTGTGTCAGGAAAAGATTCAACATGACTTTTCTATTTCACAGACGCCGCAAAAAGAAAGGTGACAGAAGTGTAATCATCCCAGAAGAAGCGTTCTCAGTGGATGAGGAATATCTGCCACATCTCGAGGAGATCAGAATCCAAGATGAGCCCCAAACTCTTAGAGATTCCTCTTCTGTTTCATACGAGTCAGAACACACCAAGTTTAAATATTCCATGGGCGGAAACATCAAGTTATACGACGATCATATCGCTTTGACAAGCCCCAGGAAAAAGCTGATAAAAACTCCGAAACGTTCTTATAAAATTCTTGACGAAACCATGCAGAGCTCGTTAAACAGTTCACCAGCCCGAAGTGCCTTGTCCGGGACTTTCGGAAGTATGGATATGACACCGAGGATTTTAAACGGTTCAGTGAAAAAAGAACTTCAGCTTAAAGACGAAACATCATCTCATTGCCGTCTCCCGGAGAAGACCACTGAAAGTAAAGTTGAAAACGAAAACCTGGATTCGAATTCGCAAATCCGTGCAGCATTAGAAAGGTTAAAACTTGCTGATAGCAGTGGGACAGCACAGGTTTCTAAGAGTAACACTGCTTCTTCGAGTATCGCTGATAGCATAGCAAAAGTTGATTTGTGGAAAACTGATTTTGATAATTGCAATAGCCCTTCTCGTGTGGTTGAAGACATTAAAGATTTAAGAGTCGAGGATACGAATTACGCATCAACAGTTTCGGACGCGACACTTCACACACAACAACGAGAGCAAACATCTTCTGGAAATGGCGCTAGAGCCAGAGACTACTCTCCTATCCGTTCGACACCGGCGAGTGTTCCTATCTCAAATCTAAAAGACGACATTAAATCTAGTGTTGACCCAAGTATATACAACTATGGTGCAGAAAGATTTGCGGAGCAAACCAAGAATGAACCTGAGCCTAAAGCAAATGATGTTTACCCAAGATTTGAAGCCGGGAATAAGAATTACGAGTCGAAAGCAGGAGAAATACAAGATCCGGAAAGAATGAGCCGGTATAACAGAACATTACTCTACGTCAATGAGCAAAATGAGACTCTTCAAAACGGAGATTATAACGAACTAAATATAGATTTATCAGACTTGAGTTCCGACGTGTTCACGGATAGCGAAATACCAACATCCGGGTTTTTGTCGCAATCACGTGACGGAAAAAGCGACTTGGATTTTTACCCAGACTCCCCCACAACCGAGCAAGCCTTCTCCAAGACTCCTTGCAGTTCCAGAAAGAACAGCCTGGAGTCGTACATGTCTGATGACAGCATGTCCGCAACTGACATGGATATCAATACGGCAGGACAGAAAAGTAAGTTAACGTTAAATAAGAAAAAGCCCAAGCTGAAGAATTCGTGCAGACTGCATTTGAATCCAGTTATCTTGAAAGTTCAGATAATTCTCCAAATGAAAGTTTGCGTTTCTGGTAGCTTTTTCCAAGCTATAAGACGTATAGCTTCTGTTCCTGTTGTTGCTAATAACCTAGTGAAGATTCAGCACACAGTTACCAGACAGCACTGCGATTTAAACCAACGCAAAGTTAATAAGAAACTATTATTGTAGCTGTAGAGTAAACGGTGAAAAAAATTAAGAGCATAACGCGGCAAATTGCATCTCTACATTTCTGACAGCATGTTAGTTTAGTTGCGTCTAACAACAAATGTAGACGAGAGTTTGGATTTCGGGTAAGAAAAGCCGGTCAATAATCAATTTTCTCATCAGACGATTTAGTAAGCGGTGATTGCTGTGTATCAGTTTATCGACCTATATCAGCCACACCTGTCATTTGTTTGTTTGACTAGCCTTTACCTTGGAAAGATACAGTGGAGCAGGAAGTCGGAAATACTATTCCGAAAATAAACAAAGATGTTGTTCTTGGGTTGTAGGTGTTGCGAAAATATATTCCAAGTGTATTGTCAGGATTAAATTGAACTGAGAAGTATATCCGCTTAACGGCATCTTTTGTTGGTTATATTTTTCACAGAAATACACAAGCTGGTCCCGAATGGTGCAATACATTCAAATTCACACGTGAAACAAAACGGCAAAGCAAAACAGGTAAAGTTTCTACAGGTATTGGCGCTGTCAAATTTCATATATACTACTTTAATTCGACTCTCAGAAGAGGGTCTAAACGGGGTTTAACCGATAGCTGAAAACCGGCAAAATGTTTTAACTGCTAGTTAAGAAATGACGCGTTTTTAACTGATAGTGGAGATCTGAGATCTGCAAAATTTACTGAGAAATGAGAAATTAGCTGAAATTTATACGATATAGCTGAGAAATCACCGACAATTTGAATGATAACTGAGGTTTCAGCACCCCTATATACCGACCGTCTGGGAATGCTCAGCTAAACACGCCTGGAATTTAAAGAAAACTCTTCACTTTGAGACACTTCTTGCATATTGTCATCTCGCTTGATGGCCGCCTGCCTTTTAACTCAAGAACGACAACAGAGCGCTAGTTTCTTTGATTACATTTTGCTTATCAAATTGTAATGAGTCAGATAAGCAAAAGCTGGAAAGGCTTAATGTGAGAGCTCTAAGGTGTGTCTACAACAAACGGGTGCCCCTTCATGGTGATGATGACTACGGCTTAACTTTGTCCAATCGTCGCCTACAGGACATTGCCATATTAATTTTTAAAGCTGTAAATGGTATGTTACCGGGATATATAAGTGATTTGTTCGTCGTACGTAATAATGTGAAGTGCCTGAGAGGTACCAACAAGTTAGTCGTCCCACGTAAAAAAAACTTCAAACTTTAGCCTAAAATCTACAACTTTTATAGGTGCCAAAGTGTGGAATAATTCTTTACCGGATAAATTGCGTTCAACGAAAATCCTTAAGGAATTTAAGAAGGCTGTGAGAGAACTACATTTATAACGTATAGATTTATATGATTCATTGTAATAATTTTAAGATTTAGGATTGTATAATTATCGTTATATTTAGATTGAAGCCCTGATTTTTTTCAGGCTTCTTCTTTCCAGTTGCTTAAATTGGAAAATTTACTGCGAGGATCATTCTCACTTTCATCTATGACCGCAGTTCAAATATATGAATTATTTCATATATATTTACATCATTTCACTCCTCACGGGAAGATATGAACTCAACAAACTGACCTCGCTCCCAATGTGTGGCTTCATAGCTCAGTTGGTAGAGCATCGCACCGGTATCGCGGAGGTCACGGGTTCGAATCCCGTTGAAGCCCTGATTTTTTTCAGGCTTCTTCTTTCCAGTTGCTTAAATTGGAAAATTTACTGCGAGGATCATTCTCACTTTCATCTATGACCGCAGTTCAAATATATGAATTATTTCATATATATTTACATCATTTCACTCCTCACGGGAAGATATGAACTCAACAAACTGACCTCGCTCCCAATGTGTGGCTTCATAGCTCAGTTGGTAGAGCATCGCACCGGTATCGCGGAGGTCACGGGTTCGAATCCCGTTGAAGCCCTGATTTTTTTCAGGCTTCTTCTTTCCAGTTGCTTAAATTGGAAAATTTACTGCGAGGATCATTCTCACTTTCATCTATGACCGCAGTTCAAATATATGAATTATTTCATATATATTTACATCATTTCACTCCTCACGGGAAGATATGAACTCAACAAACTGACCTCGCTCCCAATGTGTGGCTTCATAGCTCAGTTGGTAGAGCATCGCACCGGTATCGCGGAGGTCACGGGTTCGAATCCCGTTGAAGCCCTGATTTTTTTCAGGCTTCTTCTTTCCAGTTGCTTAAATTGGAAAATTTACTGCGAGGATCATTCTCACTTTCATCTATGACCGCAGTTCAAATATATGAATTATTTCATATATATTTACATCATTTCACTCCTCACGGGAAGATATGAACTCAACAAACTGACCTCGCTCCCAATGTGTGGCTTCATAGCTCAGTTGGTAGAGCATCGCACCGGTATCGCGGAGGTCACGGGTTCGAATCCCGTTGAAGCCCTGATTTTTTTCAGGCTTCTTCTTTCCAGTTGCTTAAATTGGAAAATTTACTGCGAGGATCATTCTCACTTTCATCTATGACCGCAGTTCAAATATATGAATTATTTCATATATATTTACATCATTTCACTCCTCACGGGAAGATATGAACTCAACAAACTGACCTCGCTCCCAATGTGTGGCTTCATAGCTCAGTTGGTAGAGCATCGCACCGGTATCGCGGAGGTCACGGGTTCGAATCCCGTTGAAGCCCTGATTTTTTTTTTCAGGCTTCTTCTTTCCAGTTGCTTAAATTGGAAAATTTACTGCGAGGATCATTCTCACTTTCATCTATGACCGCAGTTCAAATATATGAATTATTTCATATATATTTACATCATTTCACTCCTCACGGGAAGATATGAACTCAACAAACTGACCTCGCTCCCAATGTGTGGCTTCATAGCTCAGTTGGTAGAGCATCGCACCGGTATCGCGGAGGTCACGGGTTCGAATCCCGTTGAAGCCCTGATTTTTTTCAGGCTTCTTCTTTCCAGTTGCTTAAATTGGAAAATTTACTGCGAGGATCATTCTCACTTTCATTTATATTTAGATTGTTAGTTACTAATTGATCAAGTATGTATGCAGTTATTTTTTTTTATTTCTTTTACTTATTTTACTTTTCTCGGCATATTAGCATGTATTTGCTAGGTGCCTAATCAGCCTCATCAACCCGAGTTGAAATAAAGTTACTTACTTACTTACTTACTTACTTCCATGAGCCAATAACCGATCTCGTCAATGCGATATTTACGGTATCGAAGGCAGTCGCCTTAGTGAGACATACTGCTTGATAAATACATCTTTACCAATCAACAAACCCACAACTGTTGCATTAGCTGGTAAACATGTTTGAGGAAGCTTGACACTAAGTCACAATATCCCCGCTCCACTAACTCTGGACCTGCAACTAATAGTGACTAAATGTCAAAATGCTTCTCTCTAACGGATTTTCTTTTCTATCGTCTTTGCTTCTCTTCATCAATTTTTTCTAGCCACAACAGACTAAAAGCAAACCATCGGATGTAAAAGCGAAAGTTGGAACCACGCAAAAACTGAAAAATAAACCAGGTACGTTACTTGAATCGTAATCAGGTTTGACAATTCCTTTCTTTTCTTTAATTAATATCATGTGCTCGCTTGTTCTGTTCTTATAAGTTGGGGTGAAAATTGAAACGAAGAAGATCGACTTCAACAAGAAAGCGAAACCTAAAGTGAATTCTTTTGGCAACATCGGACATGTACCAGGTGGCGGAAGAGTAAAGGTAAGATGGGCCGAGATTTTTCATTTTTTTAATCTATAAATCTCGAATTTAAACATCTTTCACTCTTCTTCAGCAAAGTCTATCGACACTCGAAACACCAAACGAATGTCAAGTCGATATTCCGTTTCCTTGGCTTAATAAGTAAAAACAAGCGATTCAAGGGTAGTGTACCCACAGACAATCGGGTTACAAACTTGAAATATCGCCGATTATCAAAACTAAGCGATGGTCGGATTTTTCAATTATTTCTATGATTATGACCGAATTAGACTCCACTTAGACCACTTCTTGTCAATGTGGTTATATTTTTGCGACTGAGATCAAGAATTAAAATCCTCGCGTTTATCATTTCATTTCTAACTTGTGTAAGCTTGCAGACTAGCACTTTGAACATATAGAATGATAACAGCTGTAAGCACGCGATGATCTGTCTTTCTCATAAAATTTAAACTGCTGTTTCTAACGCCTTGTACTCTTGCCAGGTTCAAACCGATAAAGTGAGTCAAAACAGACGAGTGGAACCCAGAACTGACACTCATGGAGTTCAGGCTTACAGTCACTTACCCTCCGAGTTTCAAGAGATTGCAAAACGTCTCGCTAAACAAGACAGGCAGCTTCGAAATTCCAAAATCAGCGGCAGTAGTTCAAGCGGCCGAAGCCGCCCTCGGTCGCGGCGATCAAGCCATGGATCAAGTGGAGCAGGCAGCCTCAGTCCCGACCGGCGGTCGATTTCCAAACCGAATTTCCGGTTCGGAAGACTCTCGGGCTCATCTGTCAATCTCAACTCCCCAACCACAAGCCTTGGACCCAACTCGCCTAACAAAGTTTCCAGGCGAGCGTCGATTAACAGGTCACCTAGTATTCGCTCCAGGCCCACAACACCAAGCCTGAGTCGCTCACACCCAGCTACCTATGTCACGCCATACGACTCACGGTCACGCCCTTCCTCTAGACCGTCCTCTCGACCAAACTCACGTTCGTCTTCTCCGGTGCGATCACGTAACACGTCACCTACGAATGGAAGGCGCAACACAGGTTCAACCGCCGGCCCCAGCTACCGAAAATCATCGACGTTAAGCCGAACATCTCCGAGTTCTAATCGATCAAAGTCGAGGCTGTCGAATGGAATGGGAGGACGACCGACAACCTTGACTGGACTAACAAGCATGGAACTTGGTCTAGGTACGTACTGGTTTTTGAAAACAACACCTACCCAAAAAAATTCAAATAGTGGCACATTCTGTTATTGTCCTTTTAACTCCATCAATACAGAGTTAAGAACTATATCCCTTGACCTAAATTATCGACATTTTCCGAATTTCAATATTGAGAAGCTTTCCTCCTGAAAATAGTTTTTCTGCCTGGTTTTTGTGAACCAAAACGGCTATGTTAAGGTAGCCATGCCGGGCTGTGTACTCAGCTACGAGAGAAAGGTTGCACAGTTAAATAAATTTTAAAATAAATAACGATGTCAATGATATTTTCCAATGATCTTTTCATTTCCAGCGTCGGGATCTGTATTTCAAGTGATTCCGGTCTACAAATAGAAGACGTTAGATGGCCCCACGCTGGAAGCCTTAAAGAGCCCCTCAAAGACATCTTGAAGACATGTGTCAAACTGCAAATATGTGTTGGAACAGAATGGGTGTCTTCTTTAAATAATTATTGGTTCTTGTTACAATTCTTAATAGCTGCTGGTCAGCTGGAACATTTGAATTGTTGCCACACCTTTTGGCCGCAATGTTCTCTTTTCCACTCCGCTCGAGTCTCCCAACATTTTAGGCACAACACAGGAGGTGTGAGAACTCAAGCTCAGTTAAGACCAATATTGATAAGAATGATGTTAATTATACCAGTATCCACGAAGCTAGCTTAAATAGCAGAGCATTGTGCTTTCGACGGGTTTTCAGTGAGTTGCAAGAAATGTGACACCAGAAAAGTGCAGCGTTTTTCCTAACTGTAAAAATTAACCCAGAATACTCATCCATAATGTTACAAAAGATTAGAAACAATTCTAATTGATCATTCGCTACTTCCAATGGCAAGGAAATAAAATGTGAACGTTAGAAACAAGAGAATTTTTTAACTTTTTCTTGACTACATTAACGTCCTAGAGAGCGTAAAGTGCGGTCTGGCTTACGAAGTCTACTTCACTCCAGCCAATCAGATCGCACGTTCTATCAATGCTGTGCTATAAAATTGCTGAAAAAGTTAAGAGAGTATATTTGAAAGAAACCACCGTTACGTCTTCAAGGAAATAATTGAATATTAACGATTGTAATTAGCTCGCTGTTCGAGTTTTTCATATACTTATAGCTTGTTGCAATGTTGAATATTGTAACACTAGAGATTACCTTCTCTGACGGCGATACTAAAGGTTGTTTCAAGTAAAAGTGTTTAGTAACAGTTGTATATCGAAGATGACACGATTTTGTAAAACAAAAATATAGAGTAATTTTTCTGTAATAAACCGGGTGACCACATGAAATTTGTTTTGTGACCTCTGTTGATTTTTTGGGGGGGCGCAGTTTATTTCGTTTTGCCGATAAGCCCTGTTCCAACAGGAAGTGTTTGGCGATCAGACACAATCAAACATTGTTTGGTGACTAAATATTTTCCCGTTTGGACACTTTGTTTGATGAGTCTGATCGTTTTTGACTGAGTTTGACAAAATTTGAATAATTTCAAACTTTTGATCAAACATAAGTGAAAGTGAAAGCGAAATTTATTTATTATGTAAAAGATACATATACTGGTACAGATAAAAGAAATTATACTACAATGTAAAATTTGAGAATAATTGAGAATGGCCAAAAATTTTCAAAATTCTTCAATACTTTCTAAGTTTACTTTGAAAAATACTGAAATCCTGTTCATGTACTATCTCTTTAGGAAAAGCATTCCACACTGTTTTATAATTCTAACAAAGAGCGAACTGCAAAAAAAAAAATTATTCTAGCTAATGGTTGTCTTAATTTAAATGAATGATTTGATCTTATTCCACTATAACAATTAAATTCAAAATAATCACTACAGTCAAGGCCATTGAGACCATGAATAGTCTTGTATCACTCTAGCAAAGATAAATAAGACCTCCTTGATTGAAGACTGGACCACCCAAGCATTGCCAGTCTTTCTTCGTACGGAGGTCCCTAGATGACATCGGGAAAGCGTATTTCGAGGCCCTACGCTGGACTTGTTCAAGGGGGTTAATGTTCTTCTGTAAATAGGGTGGCCAGAGAGGGACAGCTTATTCCAGAATGGGTATAACCAAGGCCTTGTACAGACGAGAAAAGACTTCCTTGTTCCATGGACCGACATTTCTTCTAAGGAAGCCCACAATCTTGTTGGCTTTATTTACAACTTTCTGTATTTGGATTTTCCAGGATAGATTAGGAGTCAGTGATACCCCCAAATCAACCGTTTCGGTGACAAAACATTTTGTTCGATCGAAAATGTTTGAAACCGTTTGGCCACTTACTACAACATCAAATTGTTTTGTAGATCATAGTATTTGAGAATCCACCAGTTAAATGTTTGGGTGACTAATGATGCGTTAAAAAGTAAACAATATTTAAAACGTACGATGAAGTTTTCCTCGAATTCTATTGATATTTTGCAAAACGATCTGTTCAAGATAAATACCTTTTGTCAACGTAATTTGTTTTATATATCTTTTCCAATCAATATTGATAGACACCGGCAAACTGAAGGGCTTTTAAAAGTACAAGAAGCATTCACTATTTCTTCATCTTAAGCTTACAGCTTCAACAATTTTATTCATTTTCAGCAACATTCTGTACATAATGTACGTAAATTATATTAATATTTCAATAAATTAAAATTTCTCTTTTATCAATTCGAACAAATGTCGTTTTGTTTCAGTTTTAAGAATAAATTAGTTTGGCTGTAAAAACAGATCCTGATTGAGCAGGTTTTGTCGTCGAGCGCGTTCAATGGCGGACATCAACATGCTCTGACACCTGACTTGAGAAAAGTCCATCTGATCATATGGCTGAAAAGAAAAAAAGAAAACAGAAGTAGATTTAGAGTGACATTTCAGTTAAGTTGGTTTGCGTTTCATTAACTCGTTAACCATCACATGCGACGGTTGAACGATAAAAACGTTAATAAATTGCCAAAATAAACAAACGAGTGCTGTCTATTCCCGAACGTAAGTTCAATAGGTATAGGTAATCATACGGTTTAGAGTTCAATTTGGAATTAATTTGCACAAGTGAGTTTTTCAAAAAGCTGAAATTGCACGAGCCGCTTCGGCAATAATACAAACATGAAAAAATTCGCGCAGAAAAATTGCCGGAAGATGTTTCTTGACGCCATTTTTTCGCATTCGAGAAACCTTTTTTCAGAGTTTCCGTACAAATTTTTGTCACTGCTTTGCATAATATCATTGGCCTACAAAATTTCTCATTGTCTTTCTGCCAATCATTATCCAGAATTACGATGTGTAATTTGCACTGGTGTTACACTTTTTGCACTGGTGTTACAATTGAACTGCACTGCTCTCAGCCAATCAGAATCGAGTAATTTTTTCATGTGTATTATTAGCGGTGTTAACAACGGTTTTATTTCAATATGAATAACTGGGCTAGTTGGCCTACCGTTAGAACCATGTGCAGCTTGTGAAGAGACAGCAGCAACATGGCCACACCAAAGAAATGCAAATCACCTAACCCGGAACCTGCAAATGGCAAAAAAAAATCATGAGTGCTTTGCAAAAAGAATTCACATCCAGTACATTACGGTCTGCCCTTCTTTATCATTACGGAGGTCTGGGTAAGATCAGTTCAGATATTAAATGAAAGAGCTTCTTTTATATTCAGGCTTTGTGCGCCGTTTTCGCTTTACGAGAAACAGATAAAGCAAATACATGTATGTGAGAATAAAACTCGAACAACATATACTACCCCATCAATTGGCTTTCATTACGAAATGGCTTTCCTGTTTTAAAAAAAGCAGAAATAGAACCAGGAGCTAGTTAGATAACGCTATCCACCAAATAAATCGCTATCCAGTGGATAGTAAGGTAAAGTCTCGAGCCAAGTGGCCCATCAGCCCGGAGCTTATCCCGGTTTCTACTCACCCCTGGATGGGATGCTAGACCATCGCAGGGTTACCCCCTCCCCCAGCATTAAATTCGCCGGTACCCATTTAAACACCTGGGTGGAGCGAAGCAATGTGAGAGCTAAGTGTCTTGCCATACAACACAACACAGTGTCACCGACCAGGGTTCGAGCCTGGACCGCTCGAGCCGGAGACGAGCGTACTAATCAGGAGGCCACGGCGCCTCCCAGTGGATAGGTAAGTGTTGGTAAAACAAACCATACTATCCACTGGATAAATCAAGTTGTCCACCCTTTGAACAACTGGGGCCAGCATGTTTCTGTCATGTAAAGTTTGCTCAGCACCATAACGTTTTTACATACCAACGTTCTATTAACTGAAAGACATACAGAAGTTTTTGTATTGTAACGTATGGAAGCATTGTATACATACCAATCAAATGCCTCCAACAGGCAAATAACTGAGAGGTAAGTGACATGCGCAGTGACGACCATGTACAGTTAAGTAACTGACTTGTCCAGTGCGACAGAATGGACAGCGCTGTGGACACTGAAACAGACAAGTAACTATTACAAGAGGAGGTACGGAAAGGTAGCCTGAGGCGACAACATTACATTGTTTGCTCAGAAAGTGGTCTTTATGACAAGAAATTCCTAATGCTTTTAACCACCTGTTTCTGAAACAGAACTTCGTCAACGCCCCTTGACAGCGAGATCCAGAAGAGTACTTACGTTTTTGAGCACAAAGCAAAGGCGTAGCTCGTATGATGTATCGTATACCCCACTGGACGTTCAACAGAAACTTCCTCAGTGGGGTGGGCTCATTTTCCTCTATGAGCTCTGCCATAACACCAGCCAACC
>OZ026601.1:11562258-11577258 GCA_964020085.1 Micromussa lordhowensis | reverse complement strand
ATTTATCTCATAAAAGATACATCACTGTCAACTCTTCCGACCAGAATCATATAAGGAACAACAAGACAGTTGCGACAACGTTTCAGTTTATATCCATTATATGGCATTTCGCTACCCAATTATCAATTTTATTTTAATTCAATCAAACATTCACAACAGGTCACGTGGCCCAAGTAATTATCACACTAAAACCAAAAATGAGTTAAGTTCGTTATGTTTGAAGGTTTTTTGGTAAATAGCTGAAACAGTTATGGCTGTTTACAGATGTTATGCATATTAGGCTGTGAGCCTTGCTTTAACATTGAGTACCAAGTATTTGAGAGATTTTATTAAACTAGTGAAACAATATGTACTAGACAGTTTCTAGTATGAACGAACAAGAGGAAACAAGTCATCTTGAGCTCGTCTTGACACGAATATCATGTACTACTTCAGAATCTGTTTCACTGGCTAAAGTCATTAATGAACGCTTTTCTTGACTAATTGCGTTGCTATAGCTACAAGTTGAATTTGTCCTTATCAACACTTATTTCCTTCAGTTGTGTTCCCAAACTGTCGGCAGTAAAGATAAATGTGCTATTATTTACCTGTGTTCCTGTGTCTTTTTGAGTCGTTTAGAAGGGATTTGAATGAAGCGTAGGCGGTTTACATTTCCGAATATTATCTCGTCTGCTGCTTTGTAATTACAACGCTCCGATTATGTCTCAAGTTTCGATTGACGTCGTTAACTATTAACTCTCATCAAGGGGGAAGACGGCCAGTTCTATTTTGGTATACAGAACAAAATCGGTTCGAATTTCACATTTCGACTGATAAAGCAGTTGATATTCAGGTGAAGTTGGATTTGTTCGCTTAAGCGCCTTTTTTCATCTAATTTTCGTGTTGTATCTAGACGCTGCTTTTCGTCAGATCTGTGACTACACTTGACTAGCCCGGAAGTACTTTTAACCTTGTGAGCATGTGCTTTGTCAAAGCAGTCCTATTGTACTCTTGACAGACTCTTTTGTTTACTTTTGACAGCCGCGTGCGTCACAAACATAAGACAGAACACGCCGCGCGGCATGGTTTCGAGTGATCACGTCGAGAATTATTTGCGCGAGATAAATCTTCCTGCCTTGTGATGGTGTTTGCCTAGTGTAAATACAGTTCCAGCAGTGTTCGTGGAACCTTTTTTGAGCAACATGCAGTGCGATCCCAGCAACAAGAAGAAAATGTGGTTTTTGATTTAAGTTCATATAAAGAATAAATGATATCCGTTGCTAATATAACCACAGGCAGACCACTCTATGTGTTCGTGGTTTAATATAGAGAATGTATGAGAGTTATGAATAAAGCTCTGAAAATTGCATACTTAAATCACATCTCGGCCTAAATATCCCAATAAAGTTAGCGGCAGCCCGCCTTGGGGATTTGAACCGCGGCGGGCTGCCGCGGGAAGCCAAGCGCTGATGATTTGAAACGGCCTGCATTCCTTGAATTCCTTTGGTCGTTGAGTTTGGCACCGATCATATTGAGAAAGCTGTATTTATGACTTCAGTGTCGATTTTCTCGGAAACTGTTGGAGGGATGAAGCTGAAATTTGGCGAAGAGATAGAGGAAAAACTCATCTATCAAGATCCGTCGCCATTCAGGTGAGATTTTCAGTATTTTTGCGTTAATTCCAATTTGAAGTGGAGGAGGTCGGGGCTGACGGCCTCGAAGTTGCATGCCTTGTCTCCTTCTTATGTCTAACCGTAACCGGCCAAAAGTATTTTCATTGTAAAACGCTTTAGACGGCCCAGGAAGGCGAAAAAACACCATACATGAGTCGATCATGGTATCATTAACTTTATTGGGATATTTAGGCCGAGATGTGATTTAAATATGCAATTTTCAGAGCTTTATTCATAACTCTCATACATTCTCTATATTAAACCACGAACACATAGAGTGGTCTGCCTGTGATATAACGAACTGCCTTAAACCAAAATTCAAATTTTGAATAAACCTAGTTTTAACGGCTAAATAGGAAAATCTTTACTGACGCGAAGCCTGGAGCCGTGAAAACATAGGTATTCGCTGGCTAAAGTGTATTTATGTTGACTGCAAAGGTTTGTTTGTTAACTGGTAAAATACCGAGCCAAAAAACAAAAATTGTTGGCTCGCCTAGAAACAACGTTGAAATTGCCTGGTACTGTTGATAAAGGATTTGCGCTCGGCGCTGAAATTGCAATCAAAGGCCGCCGTCCGTTGTCTCGTGTTTCCTCGCACATATCCACGCGAGGAACCACGCAGGCTGGTCCAGTTAACTGTAGTCACGGACTAGACGAAAGCTCTCGGCAAGTTTCACCCCTTGTCTGACGTTAATCGAAACTTGACACGTAAAAGCGGCAGACGAGATATTAGGAAATGTAAACCGCCTTCGCTTCATTCAAATCAAATCCCTTTTAAACGACTAAAAAAGACACAGGGACACAGGTGAATAACAGTACATTAATTTTTACTGCTGATAGAGTGTTTGGGTGCCCTGTGCTTGGTGTTGAGGGCAATCTCACCCAGTCACAAACTGACAAAAGCCTGCGCACAAATTTTTAGAAGGCCTAACGATAAGGACTAAATATCTTGTCCAAAAGGGTTCGTTAGACAGAACACTGGTCGTTGCTAAAAAAGTTTCACAAATGCAGCAAAATCTTTTGCAAGAATTTTCATCATTCTCCGCCCGCTCATACCTTATCTTACTGATTGGCGAGTGAGCGAGGCAGAAGTGTGCGTAGTCTGAATAAAAGAGAAATAAATCTTCTTGTTAAAAACTGGATCATTGGATAATGCAATTCTAGAGTTTTTATTGACTTAGAAATCATGGTATATTATATTTTATTAAATTCTCAACCTCGGATAATGCAATTCTAGCTTTCTGATTGGTTCACTAGATCTCGGTTACCAGCCATTATACCTGCGTTTGACCTTATATGGAAATGAATGCAGCAAATGTCGCTAAGAGATCACTTCGGTTTGGCGCCCGGAAGTCACATCACTTTCCGATCGTTTCTTAGGCTTAAATAAAATTTAGAAAAAACCGAAGGTTGAGAATTTAATAAAACAATTATTCAATTCGCGCTTGTTGGATATGAGATTGGTTATAGCCAACTCGGCCCACGGGCCTCGTTGGCTATTTATCATCTCATATCCAACGCGCGCTCATTGAATAATTGTTAAATACCCTGCTCTACAAATCTGCACACTGCACACCAAAACCTTATCTTATTATCCAAAGTTTCACCGTTCATTGTTTTGCCTGGCCCGGAGGAATAACACGACTACAAGGAACCTGTTGAACCAGTCTTGTGATGTAATATGTCCTTTAGCGAATCATTATACTCAACTTGTCTGAACAGATAAAGCCTGCGCGGACAGATATCGGAGCACATCTTCAGCAAAATGGAGGCTAACGTTTATATACATGAATATATTTTCTTCTGAAAAACCATTTTAAAGTCTGACAAAAACGATGCTTTGTCGTAATTTAATAACTGCCAGATCTTCTTCATTTCCGTGTATCGTTGTTTGCTCATGAAAATTTCACCTGTTAAAGGAAATTACAGTCTGGCCAGGAAAATATTAATTTTAAGGAAAAAACGTATTTTCATTTCTGTGTTTTTTTAATATACATTCCAATTTTCAAGAGGTTTTTATTTTAATAATTAAAGATTGCCAGATATCCGTAGAAAATTAACGTCTTGGAGGCATATTCCGAAACTGAAAACTATTTCACGAAGTATCAGAGGAAATGTTTTATCAATCTTTGATCCCGAAGGAACAGGCGTGAAACGAAACAACCAAATTGCAATTTATTACCTTGAGAAAGGGAGGCAAAAGTACGATGCAACAATGCGAGTAGTTTTACAGAATATGGGTTAAAATTTGATATCCCAGTCAACACAGCCCAGTTGTTTTAACTAAAAAATAACTAATCTAAAAAAGAGATTTGACAATTCATGAAACTTCAATATAACACTCGCCATGTGGCTCAGGGCAAAATTGGGTGAATCCAAGCCATCAACTGATGCCTCTTTTCCGCTTAATATTTCCTTTGCCGGTTTAATACAAAACATGTAAGAAAGAACTTTTCCCGAATCATAGGATTATCCACGGGGTAGCTTGCCTTCAGTTCAAATTAGGTAAGAAATTTGTAAAAGGTAATTTTTACACTTTTACTTAAGGTGTATGTCTTGCCATTTGTCAAGCTCAGCAGGTGGAACTAAATAAATGTGATTTATGCTAATTCAGTAGGAGACAACCGCCATATAAAGCAAGTTCTGCCTGCTGAAAAGCCATTTTAGAGTTTTTCATAAATGTCACTTTAATTCCTTCACGTAATTTATTAACTGTCAGATCTTGTCGAGAAACACATATATTGATGTTAGGGAAGCAATAGAAAATTTCACCTATTAACTGAAATAACATTTTAGGATAGACGTTTGCATCCTGAAATTTATGTCATTCCTTTTTTATGTCATGTTCGTATACTTAAGAGGCCATGCTGTTTGCGTTGAGCATTGTCACATCAATAAGGAACTGACATATTCTTGGTATATTCTTGCTTAACCTGCTGGGACGGCTATGTCACGAAGTTTTTACAAGAAAAAAGCTTTTTTAAACTCTTTCTGGAGTCGACACGACAGCATGGGCTTGAGATTTGAAAACTAGGTTTACATTTATTATCTTTAGCATGCTTAGAAGAGGAGAAAAAGATTCACTGTGATAAAACCTTTTGTTGAGCAGTTTGACAGAATAGAACGTAAACACTGTTTCTCTCTTAAAATTTAATCAGTGTGTTTTATTTTGTCATCTTTGTTCCTTTATATCTTTTTATTGAGTTATTTTTTCACTTTTTCCTTTTGAGAATAATTTTATAAACTGAGTCGTATTGCACGACATGGCCTTTCAATGGGAACTTTGTATTGATCACATTGGTACTAAAAACCTACGCTGTCATATCCTCTTCAGCTGTCATATAAATATTTTCCGGTCTACTTTTGACGCCAAAATATCAAAACGACAAAACGCACCTCTCGAGATCATCTCGCAGTTATTTTCTTAGCTTGGAAAGTTCCCTTGAAAAACTGACATAGACATACAGAGAAGCTCAAGCAACAATTCTCACGACAAAGTCATATACGCGCCTGCTTTAATGCTTCATCAAAATATGGTGTCAGAAATAACGTGAAGCACTCAGATGGAGACCCTGTAGCTAGATGATTCATATGCTGATCACCTGTTAAGCTCTTGGAAAAGGTTTTCTAATGACCTCTCCCCGCCCAGGGGATATAAATATATACCAGTCAAAACCTGTCAAAAATGCTGTGAATTAAGGCCAGCATTTCGGCATCTAGTAGTGTAGCAAAATCCTAGCGCCTTAATGCTATGTTAACTGTGTTCTTTACCCCATATTATGCTCCTGTATTTTTCGGGAGCTAGCCTAGCTGAATTCAAAAGTGCCGGTTAAAGTACACAATCAGAGAGGTGATAAAGCTGTACTAGAAGTTTAAAAATACCTAAGAAAATGACTAGAAATCAACAATTTCAATTGTTAAATTGTTTTTCTCGCTATTTAAAAACTAGGAATTTTCGGAGAAGCATAGATAAAAACACACATTGTTAAAACAATCAAGCGCGTGATAAGAATAGGTTATTAAACCTTCTGCAAGAAATTTACACCTCTCACATTACACCTGAACTTCCCTCCAGTCGATAATGTCCCCTTCTTTGTAATTTGCAACTTAACTTTCAGCTTTCCTCCCACTTCAGGATAAACTGACATTTTCAGCGCTATACTCTGTATCATTCGTTTTTCTTACAGTCTATGTAAACCTGATTAAACTTGATACTAAAACCACCTTTTAACCTCTTCAGAATTACAGTCTTCCGTGTCGACCATCTCAAAGTTTAGCAAGGTCGATTTCATATCAAAAGCCGGAAGATTTTTATTTTAATTTTTCGTTCTATCCAACAGCGCTTGTTTGTTATTGAAAAAGGTCATTCATAACACAGATTAGAAGTTTGTTTCATTTTAAATGAAAATCGACCGGGTCCTAACCACACACAACCGTCGCATAACATTTTCCCTAGCAGTTCAAAGAAGAACTTTTCGCTTCGAACCTCGAGAGGAAAGAAGAATGTTTAAAACTCAATTTACAACTCTTTATCGAAGCTTTCGATAAAAAAAATGTCCATCAGTTTGGGTAGCTTAAAACTATTTCAAACGAAACATATTAAAAACCGAGTAGGACGATTATTTCCGTATAGAAATAAACTATAGAATTGAATATCGCCAAACCGGATATTAGACTAGGCTTTGGGTTTGAAGCAATTTTAAACCGATCATGGTACACCTTTTATTTAAATTTAGCCTTCTTGATTTCTTACAAACGTTTATGTTATCCAGTTTTTTTTTCTCTTAACAGCAGAAGAACTTGGTGTTGTACACAGTCTGTCTATAATACTCCGCACAACGCACAACGCACAACGCACAACGCACAACGCACAACGCACAACGCACAACGAGCTTGGTAGTTTTTCAGTAGAAAATCTTGGCCAAAAACAGCATGTCTGAAGATGTTTTTTTTTTTTTTCATTCTTTGGTATTCGTACAAATACCTAGGTAAAGCCTCCTTTGAAATTGCTCCGGGCGAACAAAACCTGACAGATTTAAAAAATGTACTTTTTATTGCCGTCAGGTAAACTAAGCGAATGCAATTGACACTTGCTAAACCCTGCTAAAAATTAAGGTCATTGACTTCAATTTTTCATCTTGACCAGTTGAAAGTGGATATCGTTGTTGCCTTATTCGTTGAGATATTACAAAACAACGCAAAGACAGCGCCTGATATTATGATAATTTCGCTGGCTAACATAGTAATTCCTACGAGACCTTTTCAACCTCTGGGTACATTTCATACCTGAAAATGTAGATAATATGACGGGAGGTGGTAGTTGCTCGGTGAATCCACGGGTTTGGCCCTAAAGAAGTCGTAGATATTTCCGCCGGGAAGGGTATAAGTGGATCCCAGCGGAAAGCGCGAAATTCACTGCCCGCCTTTGGAGAGTTGTCAGTCTCTTCGTTATAAAAACTCGTTGGTAACGGATCTTTCAGTTTTTCATGCCAATATTCGGTGAAATACCTGCTAGCGTGTGACTCTCTCTCGAACAGTTTGTAATGAGTGGCGATTTTTTTCACGTAGCGATCTTTTTCTTCCATGTTCGCCGTGCTTTGCCAGAATGCATGCCCACACTGTAAGCCGTCAAAACGCCTGAAATTTTCGTCCCTCGTCTTGAAAAAGTGTAAACATTCAGTCTTGTTGTTTGACCAGCGCCGAGCTTTCAGCTGTAGTCCTTGACCAAGCGGAAAATACATCGTGGAGAGAAAAATATCGGCTAGCGAAGGGGCGCGAACATCCACGAATATTATCATTGCCGACATGGTGAGAGTGATCGCCAGCGAAACACAGACTATAACAAGCCGTAAGCTTGGCATAGGCCATGAAGAAGTCGCAGACGGCTTCGGCTTGGGAGCAGATGATGCGGTGCTGTTTTTCTTGGCTATCATTGTGTATCCCTCTTCGGTGCTAAGTTCATTACAGGCCGGTTTCGCTTGTCCTCAACAAAATAGTCTGGTCTCTCTGAAATAAGCTGACACGGACCTCGAACGAACAAATACAGATTATCAGTCACTCGCGGACGGCTAAACTCTTACAGGTATATAAGGCAAGTCAAAACAAACGCTATTTTGCGCAATATTTTTTCCGCGTTTACGGTAAAATATAGTTTTTGAACCAGATCAGATGAAGGCGACCGGAATCCACTATGGCACCGATCGATGAGTTGTTTTCTCATCGATTTCAGTCCGCTTTCTTTCTTACTTTTGTCCGATATTTTTATTAACATGCATAAATTACTCTCGCATCAAAGCTGCATATTATTCTGTGGAGAGCAGCGCGCTTGTGATTGGTGGAAAGGTGCTAATAATCAGAAAATAAACAACACCCGTTCAATGAATGGATCTCAGACCGACAGCACAATAAAACTAATTTATGAAGCTCCAAACAGCTGTTTCGCGGGTAAATAATTTAAAAACACTGACTTCAAAAGAAAATGATCGTGGCTTATACCCAGGTGACTACGACCGTTTTGATTGTTAATTTTCATTCACATTTAATAAATTTCTAATGAGTGTTTCCTACACTTTAAAGAAAGTTCCAGACTAGATTTTTAATGGAAATGAATTGAGCACGTAAATATACAGACTGGCTTTAGATGAAGACGTTAGCAATATTGAGAATATTCCCAGAAATGTCGGAAGATTGAAATTTGAAATACTTAATTTACAAAAGGATAAATGACAAGAACTTAAGAAAACAACAATATATTACAGTAGAGATGAAAAAGATCTCAATTCAGTCAAAGAAAAAGTCTATTATTTCAGATTGAACTTCAGGCCCTGCCATGTCTTAATTTTAGCCAAGACCAAGTTATTTTGACAGCGTTTACAGCCAGGAGAGAGAAAAGAAAATTACGAAATTATGTTGTAGTTCCTTGTCAAACCTTTATACATTTATATTATCCAGACTTCAATTTCCATTTTCCGCTTTTGTCTTCTTTTAGCTAGGTTGGTGGGTTAAGGCCGGTTTCCGTTATTCTCTTACGCCTGACTTTATAGTGCATAATTTCAGTAATCGAGTGAATCATCAGAAAAACGGAGGTAGGAAATTACAAAGCACTACGAAACGAAACTGCACCTGTGATTCTTCAAAAAATACTCCCACAGAAATTCAGAGGAAATTCAAAAGTATCTCGCAGTTGGTCTGACGGAAAATTTCCATCTTTTTCTATTTTTCATTGCTTACATACATCATTAATAAAAACGATTTGACAGTGACAGAACGGAAGAAAACCAGATAAGACGTGATCTGCATATAATTTTTGGCTGCGCTTTTCTCATATTTAAAGTGCAATATTTTATAGAAAATAGTTTTAAAAGTTAGTGTTTTTTATCTACTTGATAAGTAAGTTTTACGTCGAGATGGGAAAACCTGAACTCAAGAAATATTTCATTTATTGCCATATTGTCTACCACAACCTATCAGAAAATACAACAACTTGCAGTTTTAAAGTATGTGCCTTCATCGAAACACCGGCAGCTTCCTGTCATAATACTTAACCTTAAATAAACGAAAGCAACTATTATGTTTGTTAAGCAACGTGATTCAGCCGAAAACTGGTGACAGTAGAAATCATTATCTCTTGAACTCAGTTTCGAACTCAAAGTGTTGTTAGAAAAAAATCGTTTGACGTTCCTGACGCGTTAATGATTTGATCTCCATTTATGATAAGTGTTTGTTAGGGAAATATATTCAATTAACCTTTGCTATTTTGCGCCGCAATTAATGATTTGACTTCATGCGACAAAGTAATAGCAGAGATAAATGCACTGATAGATAGCTCGTTAACAATATTTGAGCGTTGAAAATTTTCAAAAGAAGGAATATTTTTGTACCTAAATAAGAAGACTTCAAAATAGACATATTACTTGAAATTATTAAACTAAAATAACCATTTTAGAATAGACATGTTGGTCAGCTCACTCTAGGACTGAACAAAATAAATTGATCATGGATAATTTACAATTATTCCACGAGCGCGCGTTGAATATGAGATGGAAGATAGCCAGCGATGCGTGTAGCGCCAATTTGGCTGTAACCATCTCATACCCAAAGAGCGCTCCTGGAATAATTTTATTATTAAAAACGCCCCCAGAATATAGAAAACTAAAATAACATAAAAATAAAAACGACCCAAAAATCCCATATTTGTAGAACATGGTATAATGGCTCATAAATCATGATGGCTAAGCCAATTGAAAACTCTTCAATTGCATTATCCAATGATCCAGTTTTTAATAAGGTTGATTACTATATAACCAATACAATGTATTAAAAATAGTTCTCACAACAACGGTCCTGTTGTTGACTGAGCATATTTAATTCAATTCAATTTTTCAATTCAATTTTTACGCTGCTGAAAAAATAAAAACAATCAGAATTGTGATAAGTGAATAAAGCTTGATAATCAAATGTGAAAGGTGAATAGAGCAATTTCGACATATTAAAATTCAGCCTAGAACAATAGACTTCAGTACGAGGCTCTAGGGAATAACTACAGAGTTTGTGGTGTTTATTCCCCAGAGCCTCGTGCTGAGGTCTATTGTTTTTGAATTTTAATATGTCCTGTCACGTATGAGCGCCCGCCCGGTGTTCGGGAGGTCATGGGTTCGATTCCTGTCGGGGACTCATATTTTTTTCTCTGTCGAAGTGTTACTTGGTGTCTTGTTTTCTAATAGATGCATATGTTTCAGATAAATTAAGAAGTTGTTTTGAGTTGGATGAAGTTCTCTCAATCTGCATATCCAAATGTGTTGTTTAGCTAGTAGGCAGCAGAAGTTTATTTGGAGTTTGAAGTTAGAGCTGTCAGGCTTGAGGCCTAAAGCGGTCTCTAGGGATAGATTGTTTCCTGTTGTGAGAATCTGACACGACTGCAGCCATAACGATAGATTTTGCCAAAAGATTGTTGTTTCTTCACATTGCCAGAATAAATGCATCAGATCTTCTTTTTCGTTATGGCAAAAGGTGCAGTTATTGTCCTCTCTGATTCCTATCTTTTGCAAATAGCTATTTGTCGCCAGCCGTCTGTGTAAAAATCTGAAATTAAAATCTATTAGTTTAGAACTCCTTGTGCACGCGGTAGATGTTTGATAGACTAGTCTAGGGATCATTTGCGGGCTGGGATCATTTGATTCCTCTTTCATAGTCAAATATTGTTTCTTCCGGAGGAGTGCTATGACGATTAATAATGTGAGTCGCAAAACAAAGATTTCCTGCACTTGCAACATGCTATGGATGTGGTTTACATTATAGTACAAGGAAAGCCAACTCAACATAAATTACTTGCATGTCTTTAATAATCACTTGCCAAGTTTTTGACATAACATCATTTAAAACAACAACTGGTTGGGTTGTTCACGCGTAAAGGGTCTATTTGGTTGCAACAGATGTGCTTCCACAATATGACGCCACGCCGTTATCCACTGGAAGTCGGTTTCATTACACCTGAATACAAAAAAGACGAAACATTTACTATAATTAGTACTTCATTAGTAATGCGACGACTGAATTTGTAGTACTAAGTATTGAGATTTCTCAAGAAAGTACTTAAAATATAACCACTGATAAGCTTGCAAGGTTAGTAAAGCTTGATAGAAATGTAACCTAAACTGAATAAATAGTCTGAAATTTCTACATCACGGCCGTTTACATTTTCGGGTGCTGGAGCCTTTTTTGTTTTTAAGTTTCACCCCCAAACCTATGGCCTCAGTACAATTGGGGGTGGGCACCATCTCTTACCAACTAAATGTGATTATTTCTTAGCTTGAAATGGATGTAAGTTGGATGAAGCCGTCTACAAAACGTCCTAAAACATGAATTATTCAGAAAATAGCGAACTGGTAAACTGGATGATCTCATCGAGTTTACATCCCTCCTTCCCGAGAGCGTAGCGTTGGGTGACAGAGAATGACAAAACTGGAATACTATGTCTATAGATCGGAAATTGTCACTTTTGTCTTCTTCATCAGAAGTTGGTATTAATCACTTATTTATATCTTCTGTCCCATAATTCCCATCATAAGGTCAGGTATAAAACTTTAAGGAACAGAAAAACATTTGTTGTGTTTCTACCAAACGCGTGTGGACGTTTAGGAGAACGAGAAATGCTGGGAGAACACGAGCCGATAGTCGAGTACTTTCACAGCTTTTTAAAGTTTATCAAACTTTCACGATTGTTTCTATAATTCGATAAAAACATGAAGAAAGTGTTTTTTTAATCTTTTTCAGAAAACGGCACAAACAAAATAACCTAAAAGTTGACGAAGAAAACTTTTCTATATTTCCATCGAGTTATCGTCACTCAGCGGGTGTATTTTCTAAACATTTCTGGATGGCGTGCATGAATTTGGAGTTAAAAGTGTAGTTATGAAGTGTAGCTATCGATTCCACTAAAGATTCCTTGTAAGTCTTACTTTACAAAGACCCAAGAAGTTCCATCAAAGGGAAAGAAATACTGTGGAGATCGCTGATTGGGTTTATAATAATAATAATAATAACTTTATTTAACTGTCGTATGTGTTTAGCACTGTTGTGCTAATTGGGGACACTATAAATAAACAAACAAATACTTCAAATAGAACATAAATTGTTAAGAATCCCAACTGGTGGGAGGCTGACCAGTTGGCTATTTACACAACGCGGTCGAGGAGTTGAACTCGGGACTACCGAGAACAAATCCAGATAGTGGTATGGTGGAGGATTTGAACCAGGGACCTCCAGATTTCAAATCCAGCGCCCTAAACCACTCGGCCACGCGGGTTTTCAATGAGAACACTAACATCAGGCTAATCCTTCTTATTAAAAACTGGATCATTGGATAATGCAATTCGAGACTTTTCATTGGCTTAGCCATCATGGTATATGAGCCATTATACCATGATCTACAAAACTGGCGTGCGTATGCGTGATTTTTTGGGCCTTTTTGTTTTCATTGTAGTCTAGTTCTTTATTTTTTGGGTGCGTTTTTAATAAAACAATTATTCCACTCGCGCTTGTTGGATATGAGATGATTATAGCCAACTCATATCCAACGCGCGCTCATGGAATAATTGTTAAGTATTCTACAAGTACAGAATAACCTAGTGCAAAGTAAAAGCTGCAACTTTTTTAATTGTCATTTTGCTTACCCTTCTTAATCTCCACGTCTCTCCACCATCATTAGTTATGATAGCAGCCAATAATTCGTACTCCCCGCTCACCCAGACTCGCTTATAAGATAGTTCAGCATTACACATTTCGTGCGGTGGGTTTGTATTGCATCCCCATTTGCATCTTATCCTGTGCGGTATAACAGCGATGATAAGTGACCTAGACATGAATGAAACCTACTACAAAAACTGCTCTATTATACTTTAGAAAATAGCCCGAAGAAAATACACGTGCTTATTGCTTTTAAATCGTGTTCCTATACCTCGATAGAAACACAAAACTAGCACGATCTATTGACGTAATGATGGCGCAACCAAAGAGAATTTACATTTTGAGGATCAAAGTAAACACGTGGTATGTTTTTCGTCGCGGAATTTTCTAAAAAAAATAGAAAACGTGTTCTCCGTGCAAAGATCGAGTTTTATAGTTCACCACTAAATTTTCTCCGATTTTTATTGATTTAAAGTGATCACGTGACGCGATAGTGTTCATCGGCGTTTAGACATTATCTGCTCTTATTATATGGCTAGCTCCGTGAGCGGGCAAGATGAATCAAATCCTGCCCTGTAATCGGCTACCCGAGCGGGCAAGATGGAGCTATCTTGCCCGCTCAGGACTACCCGCCTTGTCCCGCAAGAAAAATATCCCGATGGGCAGTACTCGTCCCTGAAAATTTCTTTTGTAAAATTGAAAGACGCATATTGTCTGATTTCTTTTTCAAATTTTACATTTGGCTTTCACGGCTGCCACCTAAAAAAAGTTGGAAGTAATTCAATTTGATTTTTGAACTGGGATGCGGAGGCAGAAGATTAGCGGTGAACGATAACGACAATAAAATGCTTGTCTCAAAACTATCGGTCGGAAAGTTGTCCCTTAGAAATTTGATGTTCTTAAACCTAGCATATTTGACCTCGAAGCGTTCGCTTCTTTGGCAAATATTTATTTTAAGAACATCAAATTTCCGCGGGACAAATATCAGCCGATAGTTCCTCGACAGAAACAGACTTTTTAAATAAAAACACTCGTTGAAGTTTCGGAGAACTTGAAGAGCTGTGGAAACCCTCGCCTGTCGTTTCGTTTTCCCACAGCATTTCTCGTTCTCCCAAACTTCCACTCGTGTTGCTATAACCTCGATAGAAACACGGTACATGTTTTCTGTTACTCTAAGAATATTTCTATCTCTAAGAATATTTCTACCATGGCGAAATTTTCGGAAAGGAACAAAATATGACCCGTCAAATTCCCACTTAACAATTAGACCCGTAGACCGAAAGGGCTACGGGTCAATAGTGAGGCGAAGCCGAATGGGCTATTGACTCGTGGCCCTTGAGGGCGAAGGGTCTAATTGTTTTAGTATCACCCAACTAGTCGGACAGAAATGGCAATAAGAAAGTTAGCAAATGTAAGTTGAAGAAATATTTATGTGAGACTAAAACGAAAGAAAGCGTCACGCTTGATGGCGCTCGAGGACTATTGCTAATAGTCCTCGAGTAGCGTAGGCAATTAAAATGCAGGATTTGCATTAGTCCACTAGTTTGGTGATACTAATATCCATTGTATCCTATCCCAGGTTTTGTTCAGAATAGTCGGGTACCTGTAACGATTATCTGATTGCCTTGTGAGTTCCCACAGAGTAGGATCGTCGTGTTCAATAGTTACATAATGCTCTCCACCGGACCCTGTCCAAGTCAGCAAGGCATCACATAGATCGTCGTCGGGGCAGTTGTACCGGTTGACAATACTGAACAAGTTTTTTCCGTGAGGCACAAGTTTCCAGTAATAGTTTCCTCCAAACACAAGGTGGACTCCTTGATCACGTTGATCTACACGAGGTGCATTCTTCTCGTACCCGAGTCTTCCATTCGTGCTTCTGACTCTTACACTTAAGAAGTACCTTCCAGCCATGGAGCGGTCATAACTCTCTATTTCTAAAACCTCAGACATATAAGCGTCAGTAAGTTCGTATTCATCTGGATCAAAGTACGGAACGACATTGTTACCAATTTCGGACTCGTATAGGAATTTAAAGAGATCATTTGCACTTTTCCGAAGCGTGTTTTGAACCGCGTAAACTCCGTTACGAAGGTTTAAATGCGAATCCGGAATCAAGGCCGCCATCTGCTGTAAGATCGCATCTTTCAAAATTGCCATTCTC
>OZ026601.1:11444758-11559758 GCA_964020085.1 Micromussa lordhowensis | reverse complement strand
ATAGGGTGGTCTCCATATCCCCAAAAGCATTCCACAACAATAGTTTCCGCAAAATTTGGGGGGTAAACAGACTGAACTATGGGGAATTGGAAAACAGACAGAAAATAATAATGCGAACGCCATACAAGCAGTTTGATCAATCAAAGGTGGTTGCTGGTCTAACACAATATGCATTCAAACAAATTATACGAGTGTAGATAGAGGATAATCCTTGGACGCGCGTGGATATGGAATATTTCTTCGAGTGTTCAAATTGATAAAAATAATAATATAATAATAATAATAACAACTTTATTTAAGTGTCAAATGTATTTAACACTGTTGTACTAATTGGGGACACTGTAAATAAATAAACAAGTATTTCAAATAGAACATAAGAATTCCAACTGGTGGAAGGCTGACCAGTTGGTTATTTACACAGCGCGGTCGAGGAGTTGAACTCGGGACCACCGAGAACAAATCCAGATAGCGGTAGAGTGGAGGATCTGAACCAGGTACCTGCAGATTTCAAATCCAACGCCCTAAGCCAATCGACCACGCCGCCTCCACAGATCTGAAAAACATGACGTCACAAATTCGCGCGTTTGACCATGTTCTGGAAAGTATCAGTAGTAGTAGTACTTTATTTATCCACAATACACTCATGAGTTCAAGACTCGTTTAAATGTGAACGTGCCAAGTAATTAACATCAAATAAAAACATGCTATTTCATGGTTTTATACTTTTCCTCCGATTTTACCTTTTCAAGCACTTTTTGAAGCCATCCCGGTTCTCCTTCACTTGTTAGGATGTCAGTTTCGTCCTCCTTTTTGTCTTGTTCCCCAACTTTCTTCTTCTTTCCGAAACCCCCAGAAGGAACAAACCCAAAACGCAAGAAGCAATGCAAATAAACGTAATCTACGAATGACGACAGATTGAGCTTCATTTTAACATTGTGTGGCACAGCTTTATGCATTACATGTTCCAAAGTGGTTTGTAGAGCTCTGGCCAAACGGACTCGCAAGAAGTCGCAAGTTGAACTTGCGTGGAGACCTTGCGTTGGGTGGCCAAACAGATACGCAAGTTTCCTCGCAAGTACAAGCAAGTTGCAAAAAATCCATTTCAAGGCAGACATATCATGTATTTCATTGGCTAATAGGACAACCAATGGACAGCACTCAACATCTCTTGAATAGGCCATTTCCGAATACCTTTAGCCTCTTTCTCAAAGCGAGTCTTGGTGCTCATCCTTTCATATGAAAATGAGATTTCATTCACATGTAAATTAAACTCATTTTCATATGAATGGTTGTGCACCAGGCCTCGCTTTGAAAGAGAGGCTTTAGGCAACTCGGAAATGGTCTATTGGGTTGGGCGGCCAAACGGTGAAAAACTTGCGTCCACTTGCGTGCAAATTTGATTTGGACCAAAGTGAGCGCAAGTCAACGTAAGTGCACACAAGGTCTCGCCAAACGGAGTCGCAAGTAGAGCCAAGTTTTCAACTTGCGTCAACTTGCGAATCCGTTTAGCCAGGGCTTAATAGTTGTGGACATTTGTTCTAAGGTGTGGTACACCAGCTCTCCGGAGCTGGTCAATCGTTTAGTTTGTACTGTAGGTTAAGCATTGAGCAGACTAAACCCCAGGTCAATTGTGTAGTTTGTCAGTTACTTGTGGTCAACAATGTGCTTGTTGATATCACAATTTTTCGTCACTCGTTTGTGTTCAGTAAGTCTCGTGTTAAAGTTTCTGCCAGTCTTGTAGTCTTGTAGACCGTTCTTTGTCTGTCATTGGGTTCGTTCTTGTTTTAAACTTGGTCAATAAGTGTTGTAGCCTAGTTTTACTCATTTTTATGAAGTACACGGATGTTGCAAGGCTGTAGCATCCATGCGATAGTCTCAGAGGTGTCATTAATGTCAGATACAGTCAATATACTAACAGGTGGGTTGGTTTCTGTTCGTTTCGTCAATTTCAGTAGGTCGGCCAGTGTTTCCTGTCTGTTTTCGTCAGATAAGCTGTTTGGTATGTCACAAACTAGTCGCACTCGTCTCATCAAAATCAGTGAAAAACACCGCTGAACCTCACTTGTAACTGCCCTTTATCGAAACACTGGCCATTATTTATATTTTATTTAAATGTAATTAATTTATTAATTAAACTAAAACTGACAGATAACTCGAGCAAAACTGCCTTGCACTAAAAGTCCTAAAAGAATGTCAAACAAGTTAAAGGGTTTTCTTATTGAGTCGGTGTCCAAGCACATATTCAGAGTGTTTCCTGCACACGTAAAACAAAATGTTATCACTGTTAAAAGGTAACAGCCAAAATAAATTTTGTTGATGAATAACTTTAAAAACATCGCAAAAGAGTTACACATCCCATGTTATAGAGAGGGAAGGCTTATTTATAGATAGAGGAGGTCAGAGACAAGGAGAGACGGTAAATTATGTTACATAGTCAACGGTTAATGGGGGATACCTTGACCAAACAGTGCCTTGTTTCAGAGAAAACAGGTTTTGCCACGCCTATCACACAGCTTGTCAAATTACATCAATTTTTCAAAGTAACAAAAACATCAACGAAGTCGATGTTCCTATGTACGTAGTTCTTTTCTTATCATTTCAATGTTTCTCTGAAACTATTAGTACTGTAGTCATCCCTGGTTTTATACCTAATTACCCACATCATGTTTTAACGTGTTCAGTGAAGGAATTTGAACTAAAAATCTGATCAAATAACGAACGATTAAGATATCGACCGTTGTGGGAAGCGAGAGTCCAACAAAGCTTGACTGTAGATTCTTTTTCCCATCACCGCTATTATAAATAGATTATGGGCTTTTAAATTTGGCCAGAATTGCAATATAATCAGGGTATTAGTGCTTTCATTTGAAGTGGTAATTTTTGGCATAGTGGCCACTTTGCGCCACCAAAACGAAATTGAAGGCCGACCGGTGTTTCCAACGTGAAACAAAAGGTTTTAAATGTAAAGTAACTTTTGATAAATTTCATATAAAAGTACTGAGAAACTTCCAAACAAATAGTCCTAAACCTTGTTTAATAGAAAATATTTCAATAAAGGTTTTAAGACTTTTACAAATGGGCCCTACTGGGAATGTTTAGCATCAACTAACTGCATTTTGTTTTGTTCAGTAACTCATTTTAAAGTTTGTAAAAAGCGGTTAACATGTGAAATTATGTTGAAATCACGGATGGTCGATATTCTCGACATTCCGCAAAAGAAATCACAAGACGTGAGTGTGAATTAAAACTTATCTTTGGTTTTTCGTTGTTACGTTTACTCGTACCTTGAAGAGCGAACATCACCAACAACAGAGCAATAAGCATTGAAAAGTGATTCATTATGTCACCTGTTAAAGAAGAGAAATTGTTACAATCAATTGTTTTTCTAACACTTTACATTAGCAAACTGAAATCTGCAAAAACTACTTTAAAGGAGAAAATCATTGTAACAGAAAGACAAAAACCTCACTGACGCTTGTTCAGCAGGAAACAATCACCGATACAACATAAAACCGAAGAAAGTTAACAATCAGTTTTAGCTAGAATATCAAGTGATGAAACGACTGGAATATTTCATTATCAGACATGTGGCAGTAGTTGTCACGAGTAGATGCTAACGATTTCAGCATCAGTTGGACCTCAATTCTAGTGTTCTATAGTGAATTCAAATGCTTCAAGTGGTTCATTACACAACCCCATTCTTACCTTGCTGTTATCCAGGCAGGGTATTCTGTAGTTGTATCAATCTACACCAAACCTTTTAAGCTTCTTTGTCCGGGCATATGTTCACTGCCCATGACAATGTTGCCACCTCTTCTGGTGTTCAGATAGCACAGCTTGTGATTAGCCAGTCAAGTACCTGACTCGTTATCTTCCACTCATTAAAATTAACACTAGTGTGTTGCACACGACTTTCTGTAGAAATTGACTCCAAGGACAAAGTATAAACAAACGTAACATGGGAGAATAATATTTCAAATGAAGGAGACTTCTTTGCGACACTTTTAGGTTTTCTTAAAGTATCCGCACATTTAGAACAATCAAAGTCTTTTTCTCATTATTTTTCATGGCTTTAGACAATGCTGTCACCTTTCCTGCTGTTCTGATTCAGATTGCAAGCAAGCAACTTGTCAACTTCCACTTATAAATATTACACTAGTGTGAGGGCGTTTTTGCATGTTTTCTCGTTATTTTTCACGACTTTAGACAATGCTGTCACCTTTCCTGGTGTTCTGATTCAGTTAGCAAGCAAGCAATTTGCCAACTTCCACTTATAAATATTACACTAGTGTGAGGGCGTTTTTTGCATCTTTTCATTATTTTTCACGACTTTGGACAATGCTGTCACCTTTCCTGGTGTTCTGATTCAGATAGCAAGCAAGCAACTTGTCAATATTACACTAGTGTGAGGGCGTTTTTGCGTGTTACTGTTTTTAATAAGAGATAATGTAACGAAAATAAAATTATGAGTAATGTTTTTTTTTTCATAGTACATTTGTGATTGCTTTGTATAGCTTAAATTCCTACTCGAAAACCCCTTCAGAAAGTCAACGAAAACGTTGAAAAAAGACAGTGGCCTAAGGTATCAATCTGTTTCGTGCAAGATGTCTGATCCAACTCAAACCTCCAGCAGATAACATAGCTACATGTACCAATAAAAGTTCGCTAGAGTTTCGGTGTGAAAGAATTATCTTGTGGTTCTATTTAGGGGTCCCTTCGAACAAGAGACCCTCTTTTAAACACCGTGCGTTTGTAGCCGTTTTTTGTTAAATAAAAAAGGTTTGTTAAAAACGTTCCTGCTGTTATAAGACTCGTTGATAAGTGTCGTTTACAAAGTTCTATTCCATTAGTAAAAACGATTTATTTTGTTTCTTTTAGTTCTTAATTTAAATTCGTAAGAGCAGGTTCTACTAAATTCGCCCTTTTTTGCTCGAGTGCTGACTTGAGTGATTTCGTAGAGAAAAAATTGAGCAACCGTCTCGCTTTGTCTGGAATAAGAATCTTCCGTTCCGTTTCCCTGTCGCTAAAACAATTTTTTTTTACAATAGGCGTTCCCTTTTTGGAAACGCTCGTTTTAAGGGCCATTAAGGAGACGAATTTTTACTTCAAAAATATAGTTATTCTTATGTGCCAGTAGAGTGGTCGTGGCCGATACAGGTTAAGATCCGCAGTCTCGATGCACGAAGATCTTAGTGTATTTTGACGTAGGCCCTCATAGGAGCTGCGGCACGAGCAGCGAAGCTAGACGGCACTACTCTCACACTCGCGTCGAAGGCGCTTATGAGAGCCTGCTTACGGGCTACGTTCGACGTTAAGAGGAACTATGTGTATACCTGGCGTGCGTTTAAACGCTAGACAAAGAAGCGCAATCACCACGCACTATCCCGGCTACTGTGTGCAATAGCGCAGCTCTGATCTATCACTGACTACCTGGTGATAGATTGCCCTGGTGGTTTCACAGACATTTGTTTTTTGGCCACGAGTGTTTTTTTCTTCGAGAGCATGAGTGTTGCTACCCACGCAGGTTACTGCTTTTGCTTGCGATCTCGACGATCTCAAGACAAAATAGACGATCTGTGGACAGTCTAGTTTTCACACTATTCAGATAACTAGTTCACCAGACACGTGCAAGATAATACGGTACAAATTGTTTAAAAACTACGAGAAATAGTGAATATTAAATATTTGATTTTCTTCACAAGTGTAAAGATGAGGCTGTACTTAGGACGTACTCTCGGGTCACCCTCTCGCAATATACGAAACATAGACAACGTATCTGTACATATATCCGTTAGGAGTTTTCCATGGTTTGATGAAGCCAACATTTGCCAACCGTCGCATTCCACTGTACATCTGTTATCACTGACTTTCTTCGCACGTCCTTTAGCCTCAGCGTGATGACCTCTAATAACGTAAGTATGAGTGCCCTGGCTGCGGAACACCTATAAATATCAGAAACTCTCTGCACCTGACGACAAGCAAGACGCTTTGGTCCAACCCATCCCAGCTTTGTCGAGCCAACTTGAAGCTCTGGACCTAAAACAACAAACACTGTGCGCCGTACAACTCTGAGCCCGATAGAATTGAGGGGGTGCCCCAACCCAAGCCTCGACACACGACGCAATCGCTTACACCAACGACAACTCCTTCATTTAGTACGAAAAGCAGCCTCCAACTGGCCTAAATACCGCATGGTCTCAGAGATCGTAAGGCTGGCGAAAGTGGCGCCTATGTTGATCTCCCTCGACTTACGTCCCCGCCACCCTCTCCTCCCCAGAGGCTTCTTTTGCGTTTCCTTGACCATGTAGAGTAGTTCAAAGGCTGGAGAGAGGGAATAACGGAAGCGCGCGAGGAACGCCGGGAAGGGGAAGAGAGACTTCCCATTGTCCCCCTCGCGTCTTCCATTTCCATTTCACTTTCTCCTTTCCTAGAGAGCCTCTAAAGAGAAGAGAGCGCGTCATATCTAAGATACCCTGGTTTATTTCCATAACGGTTTCCAATGCAATGCAGTTTATTCTTGCAAATCAGTTGTTTGCTTGTATTTGGCCTACAGGTGGCTTTTGCTTACAGTAATAGCAGTTGATTTCTCGACTCAGTCGAGTAACTGTTTGGTATTTGCATTTTTCCCACAACCGTAGAAACTTGGCAGCAACTGGACTAAACTGAATGGCACTTAATCGGCTTGTTCTCGCAAATAGCGTGCGCCTTTTCTCTTAGATGGTTACTTATTTCGTAGCTTATATGTAATCCTACGGAAAACAGGGAAAGAAATACTAAAGAAATAACCGTTTGATTTTTTTTTCAGAACAATTGTCTCTCTCCAGTTCACACACTGAACCTCAATTCCATTCACCACACGTGATCGATTACGTATTGGTGAAAAATTTAGCTTAATTTTTCCAACTTTCTCAGTCGTTGGCTCCGCGATATTAACCATCCTTGCTCTTCTTTTTTTATTGTTACTTCTTTAGTGTTTTCTACGTCATTGTGATTACTGTTACATGCGACTACTGCAACCAAGGCCACCCAACAAAACGTTCCACAAATTTATCAAATAAAAATCGCGGAGGTTAACAAAATTTTTCCAACAAATTAACTTTGTAATCAAGCTGTATATCACAAAGGCAACAGATTTGTGGTCATGTTGGATAATTTGTTGGAAAACTATTGTTAACCTCCACGATTTTCATTCGTTAAATTTGTAGAAAATTCTGTCGGGTGGCCTTGGTAAAAGTAGTCGCACTGTAAGAGGTTTCATACACACAAACATTTCAGAAAACGAAAAAAATTCAGAAATACCCCAAGGTCATTCAAATGCTTCTATTTTCTTTGAACTCTTTCTGGTGTCAGCCTCAGAACATCTTGATGAAGACCGAATCAAATATAACAGTCGTCATAATAACCACAAAGACGCAAACATTGTAGGGCGACAATGTGAAATTGTCATTTCAAAAAGATTATATTTTCAGCATAATGATAATAGTCGTGATGAAACGGGCTCTCGTTTAATGGAGGTAGTATTTAGACCAAGAAATTAGGTATGGTGCAGCAGATCACCTAGAAACTTATTCAATTCGTTCTACAGTTTCCTTACCATCACTAGGTTCTAAAGAGTGCAAAGGTTTTTGTTTGCTATTCCATAGTGCTTTCCTACTGACATCAGAAGTCAACAGGAAGGTATTGAAAACTAAGATATTTTTCCTGTTGTGTTCTTTTATGCATTGCTTTTGGAAGGGCACCGGTTTAATTTTGTTCAGTACGGTGGAACCTCGCTATCTCAAAGTCGGTTTTTATCTCCAGCTCAAGACATTTTCCCCCGGATATGCTTTTATCTGTCACTCACTATCGGTTCCCCAGACATCTCGAACTATTTTTCTTTTACCTTGAGAGTACGAGATAACAGGGCTCATCCCAGGGTTGATCGCGATATGCTGCCAATTTCTTGGGAAGCAACATCAAGTGACCGATATTTTTTAAAATAATATAGATAGCACATTAAGTTTTCCTTTCCTGATTTGTTTTGGTTGCCGTTTAGTATTTTGTTTGGTTGTTTGTTTGCTTGTTTATTTGCCTTTTCTTTTACATCAAGTTATGGTACCGCATACTTTCACACCACAACAATTATTAGCCCTCCAAGATCTTTGCAATTTATGACAACCTTTGGAATCTAAAGTGGCACCATCTGAATTTTTAATTGCCGCTGTCTATTTAAGTTGAGTTATCGCTAGAGGCCACGATCTCATTTTTTCTTGGTTATCGATATCTTTGTCTTTGTTTCCGCCATTTGTGTTTTATCAAGTGCTGATAAAAGCCAAAGATGACAATGTAAAATTTATATCCGCCAATTAGAACCCGCACAGGATCTATTGCGTCTCGTCATCAATAGCTGTTCTTTGTACGATCATTGGCTTCACTCGAATTTCACACACAATTTGTTCTTTGACCTTTCCCACACTTTCTGGTCTCCCTAAATACACAGGCAGGATAAGAACAAAAGGTTCTCTATCTGAACGCTATAACTGCATTCCTCTTTCTCTCCTTTTACCTTGTTTTACTCGATGTACCTTCAGTTGCTGTTTTGTGCCAATATTCCGAAAGAGAGATCCAACCTTGTTTGCCCTCAATTTTATTGTGTTGCAAAGGAATTTCTTAAGAAACCTTTTTTGGGGTACGGGAAGAGTCCCTGCAGAATTGAAAATTTAGCATTTCAGGAAACAACCTACGCACAAGTTCTGCTGGTTTAACCGCAATGCGCGTGCAAGGCCAGAGGGGGAAAGGGGTGGAAAATATGATTAGATGTCGGTCGAGTTAAAATAAAACGAGGCACGAAGTCACTCACGGGAGATAATTTCGGCCAAAAACCCCCTTGAATTCTTTAGAAAGGTTGCAAATGCTACCTCCTAAAGACTTGCTTTGTTTGCACTTCAAAGAATCTGTAGTATTCTAGTAAGTTCCTGGATGGAATACAAAACAAGAAAAGTGCGGAAAAGTGTTAATAAAGAAAAATATGTAAACATTTAAAAAACTTATAGATTTGTTCCGCGCCAAATAAACATTTTCCCGCTCTGGTTTCCCCGGCGGATGTTTGATATGACCATATCCAATTTGAAAGAGGATGTAAGTTTTACGTAGATTGAGTCTGTGGACACTCTCATCGTAGTCACTGTTGCCCCGGGTTTGTAATCCAATCTAAACAAGTTAAAATAGTTTCGGACGTGAGTGTTTATTTTTAGAGGGCGCACGTATCTACCCACGCGGTGTAAAAAAATGTGCTAAAGATAAAAGCGATTTCCTTCTGGTTGCCTATCAGTAGCATCGAGTCTTGGACGGTGAACTTACGCTCTGCTTTCAAAATCTAAGCTGAGGGATTTTCCTTTTCAGACAGGTAAGTATTGTAACACTGCGTACTTTTTTTATATATCAAAGGAAATAAATTCTCTCCTTAGGATTTCCTTAATTACTACCATTATTTAGCTCGCTCGATGTGCCATTATTTTGCAAGCAATCTCTTTGTCGAGTCCTTCTATAACGCTACTAGGAATATTGGAGATAGCGTTTCATATTTCGCATGATTTCGAAGCGGCGGTCTTTCGTCTCGGTAAATACATTGCTCGTACTCTTGGTAACAACTGGCTGCATGTCTAGCTTCCGAATCTCAAAATGTTCCGTCGAGTGAGTTCTTGCACAAATTTTTTCCATGTTTTTATTAAGAAGCTCTATCCAGTTAATTTTCTTAGAGAATAATTTAGTTGCAATCTGTTTTCACTCACATGACAAGCTGAACGAGAACAGTTTTCTACTTGCTTGCCATGGATAATGTACTAGTTAATCCTGGATTAAATATTTTTTGAATCTTCACCTTTCGTATCCCAGGGAAATCTTGAGAACAAGAACGAAAATAACAGGACATAACAGCCTTGAAATTCCGGCTAGTAATCGCGCTCTTTCTTTCACAGTCGTAGTGTATTAGATGCTAGTCTTTTTCCAAATATCATGTTACCCCGTAACAAAGTGTAAAATGTTCTTGTACAAATTGCACTTCAAAATTTGTAGTACTTAGCGGTCTCAAAAGCATGAGAGATTTATCGTTAGGCCGAACAAGTCGCTTGTAGCATGGAACAGCAGGGGTTACAGGAAGTTTGAGCTTAGACGAGTCCACGTTCTGGGTAGTTTTATCCCCCGGCTCATTTGACACATGAGTAACGCATTTCAACCATACTAGCGTGTATATTTCCTTAGTCCCGGTACATCTGCCACAAAATACTGGTCAACAATTTACTTGGTTGCCATGGACCTAAACCTTCCTCATACAGTCTCCCTGATCGACTTGATCCTGTCTTCTATCTTTTTCGTAATAAGATCTTACGACCTCGACCTAGTAACCATAATTGAGTCCCAGCTTTTATTTTTCCCCTCAAAAAATAAACATCAGTGTGTAAAGACAGTCCAAAGTCAAGGTCACGCGCCACGCGTGGACACACGTAATTCCTAAAAGAAGCCGAACTTGTCCATCTTGCACCATTTTTAAACGGGAATACAGTCAAATAAAAGTCCTAGAAAGGCCCCTCAGCTTTCGTGCTACAGTCTTTTGCCAGGAAATATGGTTGGGTATTTCATAAGAGAGTTTTGATAACGCCCACTCCTGGCCGCCCACTGTTTTGAGAGGTTCTCTGGTGGTTTTCAGTGGACGTTTTGCCATTAACCCAAATTGTAAGAGTCAAAAGGAAATACAAATTAACGAAATAATTTCACACTGAGGCAGTTGGTTGCTCTGAAAGTATGTTACGCTCAGAGATTAATTTAAATTTCCATACTAATTTCTTAGATATTGGATTAGTGTAAAGCTCTCGAGCTTATTTTTATGAATGAGGAGACGGTGTTAATGAAGATCTTGACCACCTCGAAGAACTATTACTGCATTACACTTTTCAGTGAGAAGATCCGTTGACATTTTGCTCACAAAATGATCTCTTGACAGTCGTCTTTTAAGTGAAAATCCCTAGCCAATTTTTTTTTTTTTTGTTTCCTTGGTTTATGCTACAGGTTTTGTTTTTTTCCGCACCAGCCCACGATGCTGAGAACATTTTTTATGTACTTTGGATCACAAAGATCATCAAGAACGGAATGTGGGTGTGTTAAACTATCAAACAGTCTCCATCCTTTTAAACAATATGTTATTTTGCTTTATTTCCTTCCCTATTTTATTAATTGCTTTGTAACTTAATTTCAATTGATCTGAAGTCAAGAAAGGAAGCAGTAGTTAACAAAAGTGTTTTCCAACTTGGGACAATGCTACAAGCAGTCTTTATGATATTGCCAGTGGATATTCCACTTTAATCGATATCGACGTTTTAAAAAAATATTTTTGATTGAATTCCCAAATTAAAAGTAAATCTATATTGAATTGCTATTTGCTTACGGAGAGCTTATCACTTGTACGTGACAAAGTCACATAACTTGTTGACATAAAATAAAATCAAACTAGTCCAGTTTGGAAAAAAACAAGACTCCATGTTGTGTTCCATTGGAAACCATTGACGTCAATCGGAAGTGAAACTACAAATCGTCTTACGAATATTTACAACATTTTTAATTATGAAAAAGTTTGTCATCGTTGTTTTCTTTTGATGGAGTGATGCATTTTTAACCATACATCTACTTTAGAAATACTTATTACTTGTGATCATATGGTTTATGGTTTAACACTAACACTGATAACCTGGCGTCACTTCACAAAGTTGTTTGTAGTGACGTAATTGTTAAGAATAGGTCATTCCAAAGAGAACAAAGTATCCACAGTCATTTGATTTGCTTTCTGACGATCACCAAACTCTTGATGACAATAAAATCATGTATTGTGGACGAAGAGAAACGGTTGCGTGCTATTAACACAGCACTGAACATTTTAGTGACAGCGGCAAATTCACTCACATGAAACGTGACGTCACGTTGACTGCCGTGACCTTGTGAACGGTTTGCCGTTGCCGTCTAACAAGAAAGCAGAGGCGTTTTGTGAATTACGCCCCCGACTCTAGAGGAATGTTCTGAAGCATGTTATTTTCCACTAATCAATTAAAGACATTTGAACACACCCAACAAAGTTGAAGTTGTAAGACCCGGTGTGACGGTACTTCCACAAGAGTTAATTTTTTTATACTGGCCTACAAGTACTTCAAACGAATGTGTCGCTGAAAGGGGTCGGGTTTGTAGAAAGCTTTCATATTTTCCACCTTGTACGAAAAGAGTGTTTCTGTTTCTTTTTTGCCTCTCGTTTTAAATAATTAAATTCATCCCCAAAACGGCAACTAGCTGGATGTTAAGTTGGGTGGAGACTTGACAATAGGGACCTTAAGCAAGGACCACGGCGACGCCAAGGACGATGCCTAGAAAAAAATTAATTTATATTTTACCGTCGAATTTCGCACATGCCTAGATCTGTTCATTACGTCTATCGGTCTCAGAAATTGCTCAGACTTAATATGCAATGCCAGCGTACAATTCCAAAAGAAAATACCAAAAATAAGCCGCCGTCGCTCACGTTCTCCAAAATACCCAGAACTTGGTCATTTCACGTTGTCGTTTTACAGGGGACGCCTAAGAAATGTACCAAGAATTATAACGCTCGTGCACAGCTATTGTTCTGCTCATTAAACCTTTTGTTTTGTGGCGTTCTCGTTGCCGTTGCCGTCGTGGTTTGCTTATTAAGGTCCCTAATCTTAGTGTTACACCGCTGCTATCCACTGCAGATTTTTTGTAGCAAGTATTTTTGAGTCTCTCCTATACCTACATAGCCAGAGCGATAGTAACTATAGTAACAGGCCAGCGATATTTTCTTGAGGGCATTGCTCATCCCCCATATGAACCCTCCATTAGAAATCGACACTATCCACAATGTTCCACTGAGTTCAACAGCAGGGGTTATCGTTCTTTATTCGATAAGATGTTAGGTTACCTTTACGATAAAACAAAGCTAAACTGACTGACAGAGCAGCTTTGCGAGAAGGACGGAAGTACTGTTGTTTTTTTCACTCAGTCAAATTTCACCAAATTTCACTCAGTCAAAGGCAAAGTCCTTATTTTCCTAACCAGAACTTAATAGGGTGTGTTAAACTATCAAACAGTCTCCATCCTTTTAAACAATATGTTATTTTGCTTTATTTCCTTCCCTATTTTAATTAATTGCTTTGTAACTTAATTTCAATTGATCTGATGTCAAGAAAGGAAGCAGTAGTTAACAAAAGTGTTTTCCAACTTGGAACAATGCTACAAGCAGTCTTTACGACTTCGACTTTACGATTAGAAATCGACACTATCCACAATGCTCCACTGAGTTCAACAGCAGGGGTCATCGTTCTTTATTCGATAAGATGTTAGGTTAATCTTACGATAAAACAAAGCTAAACTGACTGGGCGGACAGAGCAGCTTTGCGAGAAGGAAGGAAGTACTGTTGTTTTTTTCACTCAGTCAAATTTGACCAAATTTCACTCAGTCAAAGGCAAAGTCTTTATTTTCCTAACCAGAACTTAATAGGAATCTTGAAATGGTGCATATAAGTATAATTTGCGATGAGAGTTTTCGGTCAATATGTTATCCCTTAGAATTTGTGCCCTATTTCAAGCATTCATGACTTGCCAGTTATAATTCGTTATGACACAATTAAGAGTCTCCTTCACAATAGCGACTTAACGACATTTACGCGTTCATCTGTTTGTTCCTGCTTTGTCATTTTATTGCGCTGTTCACACTAGGGACATAAAACATCAACATGAGGTTTGTCGTTGTGTCGTTAGTTAGTCTGAACGGAGCCTTAGAGAAAAATTTCTGCTGAGCATTCATTTTAGTTGTCTTATGTTCACTCGAACTGTTTTCTTTCGTGCTATAACTGACACACAGAAAATATATGTGAATGCCATTGTGCCAAACGGATGAAAATATCTCTTTTGTTTTGTTGTTGTTGCTCAATTCGCCGTTGTGGGAAAGAACTTTCCCTCACTATTCATATAATTTTTCATCCCTTGATCATCCCACTGTCATTTCCGTGTCTAGAGAATGATTAGAAAAAATTAAAGATTTCAGGAACTCGTTTTCTTTTCTGTTTTTTTTTTCTTACAATACTCCATATTTCTGTATAACTTCCAACAAAGCAAAAAAATACGACAATCAGTAGTTTTACCTTTGTTGTCATTTTTGACATTGTTTTCAAACCTGTCTGCTTAGCTTAAAATAGCTAAAATGGTCTAAACCTTCCTGTTATTTAAAACGTAAATCACGAAGCGTTTGCGGTTTTCTTTCTGTCCAAGTGACCAATATTTGTGGGTTGCCTAGGCGACAAACGCTAGCTTTAAGGTGGTAAAATTGCTTTGGGAAACGAAATTTACAAAATAAAACTACTGAACGAAAACAAACCTGGTAACCAGTGTCTACTCACTATTACAATAAACCTACAAGCTGCCAAAAGAAAATTACTGTGTCATTCAAGGTCAACAGATATTAAGAGTCGTTGCAATTTCGGAAATCTTCGGCTCTGTTCGTAAGACACTCGACTTGTCACGAGTGAGTTGCTTCAAACAAACAGTTAGCCCGCTTTTTACGATCAAGTTTCGTTAGCCGCCAACTTTGTTCGTTCGACCTTCGTGTGACGTCGGTTCAAATCGTAAATTGGGTTTCCGCCATTTTGTGAAACTTCAATTGACGCAGAACGATTGCATATTACACGAAACAATTCAGAAAAACAATAGACTTCAGCGCAATACTATTATTGGCCTCTCGAGATTGTATCTTAATGAGATCTGAAACAAAGAAATAAGCTGAAAATACATCAAATAGAAACTTATGACGTCGAAGCTGATGACATCCACCCACGCAATTAGCAGCCTTCCTTGTGGGAAATATAAAATGGTTCTCACCAAGTTGTTGCCATAATAACTTTAGACAGCGAGATGTCAACTAGTGCCGTGTTATAAAACAAGCGATCAGAGCACTATTGCATAGGATAAGAGGACCTCAAAAGAATACTTACAATTATTCAAAAGGTATGAACTCATGCATTAACTCGCAAACATCATTTACATTATATAGTTCTAAACTAATTACACGAACAAAGTTGGATAGCCTAGTTGGATTTCCTACTCGGGCAAAACTGGATGACTTTGTGGTGTTTCTTAAATGTTTCATGGACAACCGGGTCGTGAGATATTTAAACATCGGGTAGATATTTTAATCCTTTTGTTAGCTTTTGTCATCGCCTGCAGTGTCAATTCAGTCGTATGGGACTCATTTGTGACAGTGAATGGCACGCGTTATCCAGAGAGCTGCACACGAGGTCGATCCTTTCAAAATCCTAGATAAATATTTCTGGTGAAAAGGATGAAACCACAACAATGTTCCTTGAGGTCTTCATTGACACAAACGAACCGAAGTCACTGCAGCATTCAGGCACGCCATTCGCGCAATTTCCAACTTGTTGCAGAAGCAGAGCACACGTGAATGAAACACTCTCGGCTACTAAGTCAGTGTTCGTCAATGGCTACCACAACCTCTTTTAAATCAGTTATAGGACAATAATTTTTCTGTTTAGGAAATTTCAGTTTTGATGGCAATTTCTTTCTAATTATGAAACACACCTGTTTAAGGATAATTTACTGCTGAGATTCATTTATGAAGGATTTTTTCAATAGTGAGAATTAATTACTGAAAATCCGAGTTACTGACATTTACGTGAATTGCCACTTTTGCCACCAGAAACTAGCTGTTTGCTTCCTAGGGCCGGATTTATCAAGTCATCTAAAAAATAAGAAACTTTGTTGCAATCACTTTCACTTTCCGCTTGTTTGAACGGTCTGACGAGGCAGTAAGTTTTCACGCTACATTTCCCTCACGCGATCTTCTCACTTTGATGAGTCATATAGTACAAAGTCTTCCGGTTGTTTATTGTGTTAGAAAAGTCTTAGTTTGTCTCTATTTACGACTTTTGAGGTAATCTTTATTAGCCTTTAGATGGTTCGCGATGTTTTGCTCTTAAAGTTTTTTTCTCCCGAACGTAAAATTTAAGCATAACGAAAATACGCTGTGGTCATGCAAGTGTCTTGTTATGAGATGTTAACAATAGTGTCGCGTATTTCATCACACCCCAGCCTTCAAGCTATGTTCGTCAATTCAGATCATGTGAATAATTTGTCTGTCCTTGCTGATGATGCATAAATATTGTCGATGCGGTCTTTTTTAATAATATTCGTTCGTCTGATAGCAGCTGACGTTAACTAGAAAACATTTCCGTTCTAGTCTTCTAGCGTTTTTTTCCCTAGTTTACCGCAAGAAACATTTGTTGCAATACTTAACTTTTCAAATTATAATTTGTTTAGAATAGTTCAAATATTTTGTGTGACTTCAGCCTATTAAAATTGAAGGTTTATGTAACACACTAAGAATGATCGTTTTACCACGGCGGAAATGCTGCTCCGTTATTTTCGATGAAGTTTCCATGGAAACTACGGCTGACGAATGCTTGGTTGTGTGACGCTGTCAAAGGCTAATAAACTAGATTTCGCAGGATACAATCAAGTTTTCACATTCTTTGTAACAGGCAGTGTAAAACTTACAAAAAAAGGCTGGTTTCCATATGATCGCAGACGATCGCAAACGATCGCGGATCGCAAATCGCAGATCTCAGACGATCGCAAAAGAGAGCTGTTTCCATATGATCGCAAACGATCGCAGAGCCAACTGTAGCCAAAGAGCTGCAGTTTTCTACAGTATCCAGTAAGTTCGCTGCGCACAGAAACTTTACCGCTTCATTGTTTTACAAATTTTATTGACTGTCCACTTGATTCAGAATTGGGGAATACATCGTTGGACTACAAATCTTAAGAATGCCTATTTTCGTGCACTAACCATTCGAAGGCAGTTGTCCACGATCAATAAAGTGAACTTATATTTTATCCGTCTTTGTCTTAAAAGACAATACCACTATTCATAGTCATAGTGCGAGGGTTAAATCCCGCTTAGAACAAAGAGATGCTTATTGAAAACCTTTTTATAAAAGATGCCGTTTAGTGTTGTTGATTTTCACTAAGCAATTTTAGGACCTAACGTTATTAAGTTTTCCACGTGGCCACGGGTTTACAAGTCAGTAAAATTAAAAAAGTTTGTTACAACAAACTCGAAAAAAACTCCACCTTTTGCTTGACAACACTTGAATGCAAGACGCCGGGTTTAAAGTCACGCCTCGGAAATCGCCGTGGGCGAGGCATCCACGAGAAAAGGACGTAGATCTGTGTATATACATAGTGTTCTTGAGTACAATTCTTAACCAAATACCACACTTCGGAAAGCCCATATTGAAGATTGGTTTGCAGTATTAACTGTGGAGCTGGCAATATTCAGAGACAGTCACCGATAGTAATATTTATGGAACTAATGTGTCAGTTCGTCATTGTCTTTCTGAATGTTATAGCATAGTTCGGTGCCATTTTTAATTTGACAAACTTACACACTTTCATAGCGAAATCTTTTCCAAATAAGAGGTAAGTGGATTTGAGAGGATTAAGGTGAAAAGGAAGGTAGAAATTATAGGGGTTTGATACTTAAACTTACAATGATTGAATTTATCAATTAACTCAAGTTTTTGTTGGCACCATTAGATCGTATGGAACGAAACATAGCTTGACTTAGCATTAGTACCCGTGTCAATTTTTTTTTTCGTGAGATTGCCACGACTACAGAAAAATACAAGCAATACGGGCTAAATACCTAACGAGACTACTAGGGTACGATTTGTCGAGTTTTCATTCCTTGGTCTAAGACTTCATGCAGCAAAAGTCAGGCGAATAGTACTACAAACATTCACAACTGACATGCTTATACTGACCTGTTTTGTTCTGCAGCGCCAATATCTCATTTGGCTATATTTAGTCTTCTAATTTTTAAATCTACTATCGACATTTGTTCGAATAATATTTAGTTTATATGGGAATCACTCTGGGGGTCGAAAATCTATTGCCCTTCATAATAAGAGTGCGAAATCAATAGGTGAAAGTTTTTCGGCGAAGGACATGCATCTATGCGGAGTTACCGCAATCAATGGGGGATAAAAAGGAAACGGAGATACCTCACCTATTTCTCTTTGTTTTAATACTTCAAATTGGGTAAATTTTAAAGTTTTGCCATTTTCTGAGTGTGAGGTACGTCAGCGGTTGATAATAATCTCTTGAATGAGTGTGACAGCTTTTTCAATGTTCGTGGGCGTGATAAGAGAAAACAAACCGCACGGAGAGTGGGTTGAAAGCATTGTCCTCTTTAGCTTAGCACGATAAGTGTCCAAATGAATGTCTTATTACACTAAACACGCAACAAGCGGATGGTATTATAAAAATAACACAAATAAATTGCTAAAAGGGAAGTGTCGAAAGAGCTATGTCAAGCTGTCGCTCTCGAACAATCTTCTCTAAAATGTTAGCGTTCATTTTTAGTGACTGCCTTGGCTCATTATTACGTCTTTGTCGTTTTTACATCTTAGTAAAGTATTTTCTTTAGGGTTCTCAATATTAAAAAAGAACGACACATTAAGAGCTAGGACAAGAATCTCTCTCCTCCAAAAAAAGGACTCAAAAAGTTCAAAGTGCTATTTAGCACGAGACTTGTACTTTCACTAATGCGTAATTCGCTTTCCAAATTCACCCATATCAATTTGCTTAGTCAAGTGCGAAATGCAGTGATTCGATGAAGCGAAACGTCTTTCCCGACATCTTTACCGGAGAAACCGACAAACTTGCACGCCCACAAGTATGCGCCCTTTGAACCGTGTACAGCATTGCGCGCCTACGAGCGATAGATGGTTCTTCGACAGCACAAAATACCCTTAAAGTTAAAGAACCACAACTGGAGATGTTTCCATTTAAAGGCTTATTAGCTGCTAGTTTTTACTACTCCTAGTGCTAGGTTAGGCTATTGCATAACAAGAAGCTAATGTCCCCGCAAACTAACATTTATTATACAGCCAAAGTCTTGAGACACTTTGTAATTCATAGACGTTCACCTGCGTTAGGGCGGAGCATTATATTCACTACAGGGTCGGTGGATTTTGAACTGTGTGGGCAGTTTAGACTTTGCCTCTTCTCTGCTCCTGGAAACTTTTTTAGCACAGCCTTTCAGCCTGATTAGTTTTTAACAAGATTTCAGCTTGTTTTGAAGATCAAATAAATCTTCCATTTCGGCAAGTTAACTTTGCCGCGTGCCTGTAGTTTTGACCGATCGCCGATTTGAATCTCTGCGTTCCTATTGGTTCATTTTAAGTGATTAATACTTCAAGTTGTACAGCTTCTAATTGACTCTTTCGCCAGCATTTGCAGTGACGCAAGTGGAAAAACCAGACAGGTGAAGTAGTGCGGTTTGCGAGGGTTTAGCTGCAAAATCACGATGGCATCCACAGCCTGATGAATCAGCTTTTCGCACGTTAAGGTCTAGGTCAACGTGAGCTTTTACACGTTGTCCGGAGAGATTATACTTCAATCTATATATAGACGATACACACTTTCAAAAAGAAATGGATTACTGAGACACAAGGATCAACAAGTAATCTCTGTCACTCCAATGTGTATAAGGAAATTCAATTTTTTTTTGTCGAATTGTACTTTCGTCTCGAGCCCATTCAAAGTGAATGAGGTAAATGTTGCAAACGTTACAGCAATTCATTTTTAAAACAAAGACTTTCCAAAAGAGCGTGCGTGTGGCAAAGGTCTGCTCGGCTGGAAGCTTGCATTCCGCGCCTTAAAGCCACCGTAACGGCACGATCCTACGCTACTTTCGATTTCACCAATTTTAATGAGCGTTATTTTACCGCAATCTACAAAATTGCTGCAACATGTTCAATTTTTTTCTTCAGTTCCACAAGATTAAGCTGCGTACAAAACCTTGTTAGGCGTCTGCAATTTCTTCTATATATATATATGAACATTTTAAGGATCGTTTCTTGTGATTTGTTCTTTGACACTTCTATTGTTCCTTTGTCAATCAAGGCATTTTCCAATCAATTGATTAAGCCCTGGATATTTAACCAATTGTCACCGAGTGTATTATATTTTGCTTTTTTTCTGCTTCCGTCACAAGACTTCATAACTGTATTGGACCCGAGCTTGTCCCGGTAGACTTGCACACTCGAGAGTTGAATCATAACAGATTGAAATTCTTATTAAGAGAACACTTACACAAAATTACCAGCTATATCTGAGGTGAACAAGCTCTCGAATTTTCTCTCCTTAATTTGGAAGGCAAATCTGCGCAGTACAGTAAGGCTCCATTAGTTTTCAGCGTCGTTTACTTATGTTTGTTTTGCTTATGTTTCAGTAAACAGCAAAGATTGAAGTGAGTTCGCGGCATTTTGTGACACCAATGCCTTCAGCAATGGAAACTCAGTGGTCTTCACCCAAGTTCATAACTTGCCCCGACTGCGGAGAAAGATACGATAATTCGCACAAGAGAAGGCTCATTGATACATGTGGACATCCACGATGCTATTCTTGCCTCTTTGTAGACAAGCCTTGTCCGTTGTGTCTGAGTGAGTACCATGTGCAAACTGTTTGAATTTCCTAGTTGCTTTGTGGAATCTGCGAGTGTTGATTTACTAGGCTAGACTTCTTTCGAACCGGTCGCTTTGCTGCATGGCGGATTAGTCTGTGTCTCTCGTTTCCATTGTTCCAAGGTGCCCTTTGCAATTGAATCGCTAAAGCGAGCACGCAAGTTTGAGCAGTCTGGAATCTCTGATCTTTTATGAAAGCAAAAAGTTAAAAGTCGTTAAACTTCACTTCAATTTAAAGAATTTTGTGTCGAAGTATTCTTGTGGTTATTGTTTACTCGCATAATTTCCACCAACACTGTAAGGAAAAACAGGGGTCAGGTTCAAGGTTTCGCTTCCATTTAGTCATTCAACAACATAAGCCATGCTTGATTGGTTGTTTCATTAGTTTCAGTAGAATTTTTCTTATTGCCAAGAAGATAGACTGAGCGTTTCACACATACGAAATGTGCGTGAGTGCTCAAAGTTCAGTCAACGGTAAGCAGAGCTTGGAACCAACGGAGCAGTCTGTCACGACAAAAAATAATCGAATAAAACAACGTGTCAAATGCTTTACATTCCTGATATGTTCTTTCACAGTTTACAGACTTCGATATTGTTATCAAAAGCTTCATTATGACAAAATATAGCCCATATTACGCGCGAGCGGCGATCTCATAGGGAAAGTGAACAAGCCTTGGACAAAGACAAATCAGTGTGCTGTTGAAAACGTTACGTGACATTTCGTGTTGATAACGTTATGCTCCGCGAATCATCAAATTGTTTTACGTAAACTCTAACCACAAAAACATGTTCTAGAAGCCATCAAGACGAGGAAGGATGCTAAATGTCGCAAACCGCAATAAACAGATTTATTATCCACTCTTGGAGTTGTTTGTCAGCCGACAAATAGATCGCGACTTGATGCGCAGGGTTTGGTTAGCTTCAAGAGATTTTCAATAGCATTCGCGCAACACACTTTACCAAAGCGACAAAATTCCTGCACGCTATCGATAGATTTTATATCCTGACGCGAGTCTCGAAAGCGAATGTTTTACAACACAGTGGGAGACTAATTAAGAGGCATTCCTCCGGCGGCGCTGGCAATGACGAGGGAGCATGTTGACAACTGCTAATTGATTCCTAAAAGGAATGTTATCAGTCACCTCTTTAGTTACGATTAAGAGAAAAGCACAAAATATTTTATGCGTTGCCGTCGTGCAGCTGGAGGTTTTATTTTCATAGCGTATTATTAACGATTACTTGAAAATAATCACCAAGAATGTTTTCTATAGAGGAGGTCAACATCGATGTAATTCATTGTTCGTTGAAATTTCCGGCTTTAAGAAAATAAATCGCAATCCAATCCTTCAAGATTACATAGTTAAGGCCGCTTTAAATCTTAATAATCTTGTCACCGTAACCTTGGAGACTTTAAGCTACCTCACGTCCACTCCGCATTTCAAAACAAAACTGGAATGCTTGCAACGCAAAGTTGTTGAACTTTGAAATTGACATTATTACGAAAGATGAAAATCTGCCAGTCAATTTCATACAAAATTTAAACATTAAACCTCTATTTGTTAAAAACGAAGAGAAAGAAATTAAGATATCGCTTCCGGGTAGAGTATTTTTTTTTTACAATTTTTCTCATTTTGGCGAGCAAACATAATAGTAGGTAAATAGCCCTCTAAGGAAGCCGAAATTCAGAGCAAGAGTGCTGTATCAGCGAGAGACCTAAGGTGTTTAGTTACCCTGCAGAGGTTCTGTTGATAACACGAATTGTTGCACGTTCGTGGCGTTGCCCCGGCGTAAGAAATGACACGCAACCCTCACAGCGGGACACTGATGATTCAGACACGTGCTCTCACTTATCTGCATCACCAAACCTTTCCAGGGTCCCTTGGGGAGAGAGAGACCCTGGAAACGAGGTTTTCCCATCGCCTTGAAATTGAGCAGTACAAGCCAAGAAATGGAGTCAAAATTCGCATATATTTAAGAATTATTCCATACCGCATAATTTCCAATATAGCTTCTAGTGCAGGGTCGACCAGCGACTATTGACACTGTTACGCCCACGAGTAGCTCGTGTAATTTTCTCAGCGTGCTGTACCTTACTTTGTACACTACACGTGAACTTCACGTATAACTTTGTTGTTTTTGATGCGAAACACGGTAAAAGGTCGTTATCTCGAATCTATGAAAACTGCAAATACAGTACCTTCAATTTAAAAAGTCTCACAACGAAGCTACTTGATATATGTAGATATTTTAAACCTTATGCCAGTTCATGAGCATCTTTCAGACTAATCTGGTATCGATTAAGTCCTATCAAGAGACTATTGGTCCTGATTGGTCCTATTCAGCAGGTTACCAAAATGGAGAAATGAGAACGGAACTAGAATGAAATTCGCTTGCTCGTATTTTTATTAAAAAGTCCGACAAAACGACCATTCAGCTCACACAAAACATCCTCAGTATGAGCGAGTCCCCTACATCATTTTTAAATTACTTCTGTATTTTTTTTCCTTTTTTTTTTTCAACGCAGAGCTTCCACAAGATCCCAAATCGCGTTCCAGTCAGTCCATTCAAACCGGGGAGTCTGGCTCCGATGAATCCTTGAACACCTCGGGTGACACTCTGGCATCCGGGAATCTAACCAAGGATCAAAGCTCTCTCTCACACCCAGACCTCAGTGAGATTCACAAGACCCGCGCGGCCACCTTACCTGCTCGTGGCTTCAGGACAGGTAAATACACTGAACTTTTACCCTAACACACTTTTCCGGGAACATAAAATTTTAATGTTTGTGTATGGTGTATGGCAATGTACAAACCTTTAGGGTTAAAATACCAAAAGATTTTGAGCAATTTTTGACTGCATAAGAACCAAGGGGACATGAAAGAGAGTAACTGACTTACAACTGCTATGAGTTGAATTCCTGAAAAGATGTTGTATAGGGCGAAAAATGAACTGTCATCCATTTTTTCTGTTCAGTTTTCGTTTTCAAGGATTGATCACAATCTTATTGAAAAGAACGATTTATTTCTGCTTCAACCGACCTGTCGATGGAAAGAATGTCCATATGTTCAAAACGCAAAATTAAACTTAAGCCCAGAAATTGCCTTTCCTACTTTTGTAGTCAGTTAAATATTTTTACCAGTTTGAGAGCGGCAAAACGTAGCTCAAAGAGAAAAAGCGCCTAACAATAACGAGACAAAAAACAACACAATCTATTGTTGTTTGGACAAAACGCGGTTTTAACTTGGTTGTTTTATTAAATGAACGAGTTAACTTACTTTCCGTGCAAAGCTTAGAAACAGAACAATCTCTCTCCACTCTGCCGGGAAAGAAAATGTCTGTGACTCCTTCACTTTACTGCTTGAACTTTTGCAAGGTAACTCGTTTGATTGACAAATTGGATGGTGAACCCAAACAAATGTCACTGCAGAGTAAACAATTCCTGTTTCCGACTCGTTCCCACGCCTAAAAACGCTCCGAGGCAGCATAAAGTTTACCAAACACACTTGAAAAACAAGAAAGTGAGGCCAAAAAAAACAAAAACGTCAATCAGTTTGTCATTTCGAGAGCTTGTGTTAATAGCTTAGAAACGATTCCTTCCTTTGCCTCAGGAATGTAAACGAACCGTGCCTTTTGATTGCTTTGAAAGGACCAGTCCGCATGATTTGGCATAATTAGATGTAATTTGTTTAATGAAGTGAAAAGCCTATTAATATCCTTGGTTCTCGAGGCCGAGGCGCTTAGTCATTACATCTCTATAAATAAGTGAGTGAGAGTCCTGAACTGACCTGTGGCACTGGATACATCACTATCACGCTTCGAGTCTCGTGTACTGCGCGCGAAAAGAAATTTATACAGTTACACACCCATCAACGATTAATATCCAAGAGATTTACACTTCAATGCAAAAATCTAAAACCGCGCGGTGGATTAGAGAAAGTGCTTCGGTTCACTAGTCAATTTGCTACTTATTATTGTGGTCTCCACGTCGAACTCAAACGTCCGACGATTTGGCAAACGACTCGGCACAGAAGAAGACTCGGTTGTGATTTCATTTAAGGTTTCGCTGTATTTACAATAGACTACAATGGGAAAGAACACTTGATGTCTTTGTACTCTACAATCACTGTGAACCGACAAAAGATCATTGTTGGGTGGTTTGATAATGCTAAAGGAGCGGTGAAGGTTGAAACATGTTGAAGTTTAAGCGAGTGAAACCGAAGTTTTCCGATCATAATGACAACTTGTCTGTCAAGCCGGCCGTGGTCAGAGCGAGACTTATACAAGGTTATTCTTTCGAGCTCTCTGTACCGTCATTTGACAAACGTAACACCGCTACTAAAGTATCTTTACGCTGTGTAGTATATTGAAATCACTGATGTTGTTCTGTTTTCTTTCTCACAGATAACTACTTCAGGTCTCTGTATCGATACGACCCTCACGCTACAGGTAAGTTTGTAAACTTTGTAGTGTTGTTCTTTTGTTTCTTGCGTCACTGAACTGATAGTTCGTGTCGTACCCGAGTAATACGGCTTCCTTGTCGGGGTTAAACTAGTGAGTTTCGTGCCGGAAAGAAAGCATGCCTTCACGTACTGTTCCATTGAACTTCAGCAAAACTTCCTTGATAACTGAACAGAATTATGGCGCAAAAAAATGGAAATGGTTTATCCACACGTGACAGAAGAGTTTCTTTAACGAACTTAACCGAACTACGCAAAGCCGTTAGCAAAGAGTCTAAAAGACGATATGAGCCTTTCAAACTGTTTTTTCGCTGAGTATTACGTCGGATGTCGTGAAGGTTCACTTGAAGTCACTATCGATGGGTATTAGATTGCGAAAAAATTCCAAATGACGACAAATCACTGTCCGGAAATCAACTTAAGCGTGTTTTTACAAAACTAACGACAAGTCAAGATATGTTAATCTTCTTTCCTGTTGTTATTATGCGATACCATAATTTTGACTTGTTGATTCATAGTTTATATTCCGACAGGTTCTATTTTCTGTCTAAAAATATAACAAGCTGTTTGGTGTTGCATGAAAAGCGCAATTTCCGACTTCAGTTTGCTAAAATACCGATCATCTGAGGCTGCCCTTTCCTGTTTTCTTTGTATCGGTTTAGGGAGCGCGATTTATTGAGCCGTTTTTAACTTTTGTTAGCTAATATATAGCAATTAAATTGTGGAAACAACGAAAACTGAGAGCAAATTTAAACGATCCAGAGATTACTATTTTCAGGCGAATGATCTGAAGGCAAACATATTTAAGGCAATTTAGATCCGTTATTTCTAAAGGTATTTCTCATGCAAGTTGGCGGCATATTCTTCAATATATTGGGAACAACAATGGTTTTCTTTCGTTGAAGCGTTATGAAATACGCGAGGCGTTTAACTCATAAGAAGTTAATGTATACAGTGTACAAGGCTAATATCAGTTTATTACGCCAACAGAGAACATTGACCTCAGAGACCCAAAGAACAGGCATAGGAACGTACAAAATTATCATAAATCGCTAGAGAACCTTTCGGATCAGTTTTGGAAAAGTGTCGAAAGAGCTTCCAGCCCACTTGGACGAGTTGCAAGTAAGTTTCGTGACTTATGTTTTGACTGTGGGTGACTTATTAATTGCCGATTGTATTGATTTGTGGAGTCCATATCATGCGTTGGACACAACAATACGACCAGTACTCCTCTCTGTGGTTCAATCAGTATTTTTCTAAGATATTGCTTATCATTGTGAACACGTACAGTTTGACGTTAAAATAACAGAATTCTTGTAAGAAGGAAGGCTATTCAATCAGTTATTGGCAGCCTGCGTTAGACAAATTGTGATCAAATACGTAGCCAAATTCCTCTCTAATGGTTCACGTCATTTCCGTTCATCAATCTTTAATTATAAATAGCTAGTACAATTTTTCGCAAGTAACATGGGTGTCAGCTCATCATATACACTTCCCTCAGGTGTTGTGAGATTAGCTTCAGGCCTGGCGGGAAATAAGTTCTAAAAATAAATTTATCGCCTAGCAGGTGTTCGAACAATGACTATTGTAGCATGTTTACGAAAACATTGTCACGCCTAACAAAAAGATAACGTTGTTTGGAAGGCTTTCAAGAACAATAAGGTGAACAAGAGATACGATACTGGAAGCCTCGACTTTTTAAAACAAAAACTTTGGCACGACGTGTTAGAACCTCGTCGTGCTTTTCGTTGAGAAAAGCGGTCGCAAATTACTCACCGCTGATTTTTGAACGAGATCAGAGGGAAGTCGTACGTATTTAAAAAGAAACAAGCAATATCGTAACGTAAAAAAGTACATAAGCTTATCTTGCTGTTTGAACGTAAAAACTTTGTCGTTTTTTTATTGGTTCTACTAAACTGAGTATACTAGAGAAAAGCCGTATAACCTTAGCTACCAACTCATCAGGAGTAGGGATGAGAGACGAGGATACACTGTACTTTCTCGCTCTGTCCTGCACGAACTGTCGTTCTCAGAAACTGAATTGACTTTACCACTGAACAAAATATTAATCCAGTATTTGTTTCTTTATCAACAGTCTCTCCATCGAGAACTGATGACTCGCCTCCTTCATCGGTAAGGTCTTCTACAGATGACGTCACATCCGGTCTTTCCAGGCTTACTGTCCCAGACCAACCAAGGGGACATTCCGCAACGGAGGTCGCGAAAATCTCCGAGTATGTCAGCGACAGACAGAAACGTCATTCCCTTCGGAGCGAAGGCTTACGAAAATCAGAGAACACCGAAGTAAGGCCCCGATCGCAGTCGGACCTAGTTACGACCATATCTTCGAAAGGAGGAAACAAGGAAACAAGGAGTTACACGTTACCGATTAATTTCTACGGCTCGGAATTTGAAAGGAGCCGACCATCTTCCGACAGATCGTCGGACACGTCTTTGCCGTTTTCCGATTCCTGCTCGGAAAGTTCTGGTGATTCCGACCATTTGACCGTGGGCAATCCCCGCAGTCCGAATTACAGAGGCATCACCAAGAGATGGTCATACGACGAGAATCAAAACGAACGATTAAGAATCGCTGAAGAGCGACTCCTAAATGGACTCATGAGCAGCGACAAGGCTGCAAAGCGAAAGAAAATCACTAAAAACCCTCTAGAAAATGTCATCCACTGGGTCATAGAGCCGCCTAAACAGGATCAACCTGCAACAACGCACAAAGATGGAGTACAAACGGAGAGTCAGCATCCTACAAGGCCAGATCCGCCAAAACGAGGCGACAGTAGTAAACGAATCAATGTACAGAAAACACAAGAGTACAGAGAGGTAACCAATCTTTGATGCATGGACACGTGACCAGATGATAGGAGAACACGTTAATAGTCTCCCGAGAGGCTAATGACTTTGAAAACGACTGCCTAAGGTTTAATATTATATTAATATTATATAGAAGCGCGCTGTGGACCCCTGTTGATCGGGAGTCTGGAGGCAGGACTTCATGGGCGCGAGAAGGAGAAATTTGACTTACTGAAAATGATGACTGTTGATTCTGGCTTAATTGTTCAAAGGTTTTCCTACGAAATGTGATTGTATTTGAACTTTATGCACGGTTGAATCATCCATTTTACCACTCAATATTTAGTGTTTTAAAAATTTAAGTCAAGGCCGCTGATGTAACTATCTTTCTAAAGTTTCAAGTCGAAGCAGTAGAGGTGTACCGAGTACGTAAGCTACAGGAAGATGACAAGAGTAAAGTATGTAGATAAGAATTTTCTTAAAAACCAAAGCTTAGACTTTTTAGTGAATCATTGAACTACTCTCTGAAGAACGATTGACCAAACAACGCTGAGTTTTTTAATGGATCTGTTTAGTCACCGTTGCGATGTGCCCTAAGTGCATTGAGCTCCGTTATATCGTTTTCTTAAATTAACCGCTTGTGCTCTCTATTTTTGCTTGTAAAATTAATGGGTAATAAAAGGGTTATAGAAGACTCGGCATTGTCAATAACTGAAATGCGACAGACTGACAAATTCAGTGCTTTTAAGACTGATATGCATAGCTTTTACAAGAGAACTAATAGATAATTAAAATTTTAGGATCCGAATTGATCAAAAATGGTTGTAAATTTATAAAATGGATGATTTCAATAGCGTAATTGTGTAAAAAAAAAAGAATGAAAGTTGACGTAATAACATGACTTTCTTGAAAAGTATACGTATGTAAATAAAAATCAAGTTCATTGTTGATTTGTTTTCATCGTTAATGTTTGGTTCAAGTCCTGTTGATGTTGCTATGACGTTTATCTTCTGGAATTAGTTTTTGCATAACAATCTGAGCTTATCTTTAAGGTTACCACCGAATCCGAAGAAACTCTCCTTATATCATGCAAAACTGAATTGAAAACAATTGACCAAAAGGGCGGATAATGTAGGAGACCTTTTCACCCCATCTAGGGAAATAATCAGTGAAATAACCAATTCCTATATGGTTTTAACCTAGCCTCACGTTTACTCTAACAATTACCCACAAACTTAAGTCACTATTTCCATTCCTTTCTAAATGTTAATAAAAAATCTTAAAAATCATCTTAAGATTCTTACAATTCCATGGGACTTTTTACTTTAACCCTGTCACGAGATTGCATATAAACCTCAGGGATGAAAAAACAGTACCACCACGTTGCGTTCAGGTTTATCATTCGGGAAACCGAAGAGAAGAAATAAAATCGTAAAACATCTATCCTAATTAAGATCAGATATCCAAACACTGTTATTAAACTTGACGAGTTATTAACCAGTCCAGTCAGGCTCTTTCGATTTACGGTCGTCTCCATGGAAACTTGGGAACGTTCACCTCTCACCCTAACCGTAAATGGAAACATACAACAAGGGCACGATAAAAAATATCTTACACCACGTAACAACGACGCTACAATGAGCAAAACTGGATTTTATTTCTGTGCCAAGGGTTTGCGACAGAGGGTTGAAATATTACAATTACAGCACAACACAGTTTAAGTTGAAGTTCCAAGGCTGTTCACAAACCTTTTATAGGAATTACGGTTCAGTTGTAGATGGAACCCGATTTTTTTCCGTTCAATCCTAGAGAAACAGACAACTCTACCCTGGAGGCCATTTACCATCGAGACCTGTAATTTCTTTTAAGCGGAGGAAGATTCTTACTCAACCTCAGTTGCAGGTTGGCTGTCAGCAATTCAGACTTCACTGCCCAGGGGTTTAAAATATCGACCATACTTTAAAAATGATTACAAACAATAGCTTCGTATTAAATGTTATTACAATTTTAGAAGAAAAAATACTTGCAACAGCGTTCACGATTTCAATGCAAACTGTATTTACATCTTGTTTTTGTAAAAGTTGTCGTTTCTCCCTGATGAAACGATGTTTTAGTATTATTCAATATTAACAAGGATATGTAAGATGTTCCTCGTACATTATATGTTGAGCCTGAAGAAAACAGTTTTCTAATAAAGAAGGTAAAGTCAAGGATCCCATGAGCCTCAGTGATGGCTCATTGGCGCTTCTACTAGTGTCTGTAGCATGAATAGACCATTTCCGTATTGGACTGGAATTAGCTTGCAACTGAGGCTTATGCGGGGAGTCTTTTCAAATGCGAGTGACATTAATCTCTTTTTAATGATATTCCCCCGCATCAACCTCCACTGCAAGCTAGTTCCAGTACAATACCGAGATTACGACCTATTACGGTAACCAGGAGTATTGCAAACATCTCTACCCCTCACCCCCCTCGAATAAGATACTAGTCCATCGCAGGTCACCTCATAGCATTTTGTTAGGCTTAATACTGTACAGTTTGCTGGATCGCGTGTCATTTGTTGTCAGGGGAAGGAAAGAGACCACAACAGTCATTCCAACATCCAACCACTGACTAAACAAATCGAAGTGCCTGGGGGCAAAGAGATTCAAAGTACTACAACCAACCTAAAAGAAATAGTGCAATAGGACATGCGAATCTTAGAATATATATGATAGAATATAACGTTCCTCTTCAAGATATTGACTGTCGACATTGGATAAGCAAGATATTTACCTTGCCACCGGTAAATATCCCTTACTGATCAACGCCATGAGCTAATTTCTAAAATTCAATGACCCCTTCAAAGTAACAAACTGAATTGCAACAGTAAAAAAATTGTAAGATGCCATTATTAAATAATAACATAAAATAGATGGGTACGATTCGCTCAAATGCGAAAGGTACGAGATGTCATGAGTATAATTTGTAAATCACGCCATTCGATGTTTGATGATCAGATGCGTGTCCTAAACGTTCATATTTTGTCCACTGAAGTGTCTTTGTATTAGCATATTCAGCATTCTGTTGGGAGTCAGGGTGGTATTCTTCAGAGGAGCATTTGTCATTGGACTTGTCGAGCGTCCAGATGTCAGCCACTCGTCTATGGAGGCACGCTCGTATGTGTAACCATCTTACAAGACAGAAAAATAGAATTACAAAATGAAACCAGCTGACTTATTGACTAAAGGGGGGCAAGTTTCTAAAGAAACTGTGGTGCTGCGTCGGTGGGAGTATTACAAGATACTTTGGTTCTATCAACTGGGTTTATATGTGAATTGGCCACCGTAAAGAGATTCAGCTGACTTACGGGCTTGATTAAGGTCGACTGACGCTACTGATGAACTGATAGACTTTCTGATTGGCCAGTTGACCAAGTGAATGATTGACCAAATCAACGACTGCCAATGGACTAACGGAATAATGATCTAAAGCGACATAAGGATTGACTTACGTACCACTAGACAAATAGATGGACTCAATGACTGACCTGACTGATTAATCAATTAACCAACCAACCAACCAACCAACCAACCAAGCTAACAACTGACTGACTGACTGATTTCACTGATTATTTAAAAGAAAAAATTCATAGAAGCTCATTAAAGATAAAAAAACAAGATAAACTGTCGGAATCAAATAGACTACAAACAAGCAAACAACAACAAAAAACACGAAAACTAGCTCAACATCACAAGGAGAAATCATAAGTGATTATTGATTAGCACTTCAACTTAATCCAAATTAATGCATTGTTTAAAAACAAGAGACAAAAAACGAGCATAATCAGTGCAAGAACACAATTAACAAATCCTATGAAATTTGTCAACCTGCTGCGATGACTGGGTCAGACATGATGTCCCGTGTTATAGGACACAGGAATTCATCTGGGATGTCCTCCTCCAGCTCCGCTTTCTTGATATCTTTTATTGTTCGCAAGATTTTATTGCGGTGACCAGCTGGACCTGAAAGGGGTGCAATCAAAGGACCCAACAGTTGTATCGTCTGTATTATACCACTGAGGTATACATGTACATCACGATCAGTATCACCAAGAAAAGCAATCCTGAGTTTATGGTTCCGTTACATACACCAAACTGCGCACATCATCCAGTCGTGCGCGCCAGTAGGCGCATAAGGCCTGGTCCTCTAGGTTGGAGGTTGGGCGCAGGGCTAACCACCCTTTCCCGCGGTAAAAAGCAGTGTTACAGAAACCGGAAAATACGCGCACATAGTCAACGAATATTTTCTGGTAACACGCTTGGGTTTATCATTGGCAATGACACAAAACCAGTCAATACAAAACAGCATGCTCCGCAAAGTGGAATGGGTACTGGTAATCTAACTTGGGGTCGGAAAGTCGAACATCAGGTTTTGGTTGGTGGGGGTTGCTCGCAGTTAGCCAGAATGTCGTGAGTGAAGGACTGCCAAAATATCTTGCTGAAGAAACGCCCCTGTCCTTTTTACTTGCAACTTACACATACAACTTTAAAAGAGACCTGAAATATCAACCTGGCTTATTCATCACAAAACATCCGAACTCTTATTTCTATCCTTGGGAACTGCCAGTGCATGTATGTGTGAATTCGTTATGTAGTCCTTATGGTATTCGGCATATAATTCCTCAACAAAAATGTCAACACAGGGTAACCAGGCAGGTTACGAGAAAAACGCAACTGAAACTATCGGGTCTTTTTAAAAAAATCTCCCATATAATATTACATTCAATATAAAGAGACTACCAAAGACAAGTCAAAATGAACTCAAATGACCGTCTAGCATGTTCCTCACCTATCCCAAGGTCTGATGCTAGTATGTCACCAGTTATGTTGGACAGTTCTACACCATCAATGGCGTTTTGACGAAAAGATTCACAGTACAATTCAAGATCCAGTGAGATTAGCCAGCTGCAAACCTGCTCTAAGGTCCAAGTCACAAGTTTCTTTCTCTGTTTCTTTGGTTCCTAAAACAAAAAGAGGATGGTTTCTTAAAAAAAAAGAGAGAAGAGAAACAAAGAAAAATGGACGCAAGATAACTTGTCAGCACCTCATCGTTAAGTCTTTGCTTAAAAAAAACATAGGCACGCAAGGCGTGCAAGAGTTATTTTTTTTTAATTAAAAGGTTATGAAGATAGGAGCATTTAAGGGAGTGTTTACAGTGACAATTTAGTTAACCCTTTTTACACAACAACACTAGTTTACCGAAAAAAGAAAGAGAAAAAAACACCTCTGACACGTTGACAGGCTAATTTAATTCATTCCCATATGAAATTAAAAGTGTCAAATTACCATTTGTAACTAAAAATAGCAAGCATCTCATGGGAACAAGTGGTGATGATTTGCCAGCTCTAATTGAATTTACTCCCTTGTGGAAAACAAGTGTCAAATTACCCTTTGTAACTAAAAAATAAAATATCTCGTTATATTTCCATGCAACAACAACAAAACAATCGTTACCTGTACCTATTGTAAACGTTCGAACTCTTTCAAATCAAAATAGTCTCGTCTCCTCTAAAACATTTCGTAAGAACTAGAAGCAACGATGCGTGACGTTTAATTGAATTTACTTCCTTGTGAAAAACAAAAATATCAAGTTACCATCTGTAACTAAAAATAGCAAGCATCTCGTGGGAACAAGTGGTGATGATTTGCCAGCTCTAACTGAATTTACTCCCTTGTGAAAAACAGAAGTGTCAAATTACCCTTTGTAACGAAAAAATAAAAATATCTCGTTATATTTGCACGCAACAAGAACACAGCAACCGTTACCTGTACCTATTGTAAACGTTCGAACTCTTTCAAATCAAAATAGTCTCGTCTCCTCTAAAACATTTTGTAAGAACTAGAAGCAACGATGCGTGACGTCTAATTGAATTTACTCCTTGTGAAAATCAAAAATATCAAGTTACCTTTGTAACGAAAAATAAAAACATGTCGTCCATTTGCATACAACTACCTCACGCACTGTTTCATACCTCAAGGCTCATCTCTTCCATAACTAAAATCCTAAGCCTAACTCACAGAAACTGCCGAAGTAAACCCGATATATGAATACTTCCTCCTCTTTTATAGAAGAATAAATATGGCAGTTCTGAACTGTATCGGGATCAAATCTTCTCATATACCATTTACTTTTAAAACAAGAAATTTGATTGGCTGTTTATAGTAGATCCGATCTGATTGGTGTGACATACATACATCTCTCACTGACTCACTGACTCACTGATCCATTGACCCGTCCACAACATACTCGTCACGCCGACTAAGAGATATTTTTTTTACAAAAAAATAACTCAACAAATCAAACAGGATGTCAAGAAGTACAAACAACATAGTATTAATTTCTTGATTTCAACTGGACTGTACTGCTGTGTGTACATGTATGCCACTGAAGAAATTCTGAACGTTTCTGTGTTGCTGCAGACAGTTTATAACATTATCACTTATAATAAGGTAACGGAGTGGGACTCGTGTTCTGATTAATTAGCTTGCATAATCTTCACACTGAGGTCATGATTGATTGTATCAATATATGCATACTTTTTTCTTTTTGAACACAATCTATCTCTCTCAAATTACCTGAGGCTCTTGCTTTTGTAGTGTAGGTACCTGTACAGTCTCCCTTGGACTACAGTATCTCCCTGATTGATCCAGTTCACCTTTAAAGAATATTTATCATAATTAACAACTCCATCAAAGTCATGCACAAAATAATCATTCAACCACTACCCCTCCCTTACAAAGTCAAAATGTACAATAGAGCACTGAAACAGCAACACAGGTCCTGCTTCAACTTTGCACCCAGATTTGCTGTTTTGCATTAGTATTCGACACAGCAGTTACACATTAACATATCAGTAACATACATGTAAGCAGTTTGTAAGTAAAATACAACTGATCAGCAAATGGACCCCCCCCCCTTCCAAGGATATTACTTCGAACAAATTATCTTACATAGTAGAGCTACAGTAGACATATAAAGACTAGTAAGGAGAACTGAAAAAGAACTAAGTTGTAAATAACTAATGTATTCAAGTACCATTTTGGTAGTAACTACCCGATTGGCCAGTAACATGTTGCAATTTATTTCTCATGTTTTCAGTGGGTTACAGAATAACAAGTGGAACTCAGGGAGTGGAACACAGGTTTGAATGCTGCAAGGACTCAGATTCTGATGATTATAAAGATTGTTTCTTGACTTCTGTTAAAAGCTTTTTCAACGGGTGCTGTACTGCAAATATTTCTTTCACGCAAATTTAAACACTTGAAGTCATTCAAAGCTATTCATTCTAACTATGACTAACCACTTGAAGTCAGACATATTTTCCATAGCTTCACTGTTCTGTCATTTGATCCTGTAGCTAGCCAGTTACCATCCAAAGAAAAAGTACAGCAGGTAATATACCTGGGAGAGTAATTAAATCAACATTATGATATTGTCATAATCCGATAATCCTCTGACATACATGTGTATGCATGTATGACAGTAATGGCATGCTGCTTGTATAACAAACTTTATAACAGAGCATTTAAAAGTAGTCATAAATCTGCACCACATGGTTGTTAGCACATCTAGAAAGTGGTTACCCTACAAAACTAGCAAGCAACCTTGAATCCAAGTTACTTTGTTATGAGAAGCAATGGAAATAACAGATAAGATAACCTGTAACAAACTGATCTGGTGGTTTTTTTTTAATGCCCCTTATTCCAAAGACAGTATATATTATTACTATGTTTTTAAATGCTGATAAATCTAAGAGACCAGGGTTGTTACTTCAGTACTTTACAACTGTATTTATCAGGTTTGATGAAAACAAATATATTTCCAGGTTCTAGTTTGTTTATTTTCCATTGAAGAAATTTTGCAGGGAATAACTCAATGGAAAATAAAAGATGACAAGTTTTTCAATGATCCGTCAACAAATAAATAATAGTAGCAGAGCTCTGTCAGCCCAAAGGAACGTCAAGTGCAGCCCCATACTCACAGAAACCCGTGACTCACTTTTCTCACAGTAAAAATGGCTAGCGATATTGCCTGTGGGCTCCCATGACAACAACATCACGCAACATGGTGGCCCTACTCCAGCTAATAAGATGACAGAGACATGCAGCCTTGGTTTACAGGGTACATCTTTGATGATTGGACATCTATCATGTTATGGTCAATTGACACCTCTCAAATCAAGGTATCTATTGACCAGTGTCACATGACCATATCATGGGCTCAAGTTTAGACCTCATGGAGGTCACACGTTCCTTGAAGTTGACTGTTGACCGAGTGCTGGTTTTTTATTCGATCGTGGGCCGGGTTGTTTTGAAGCCAGTTAACACTAACCCAGGATCAAAAGTAGACTGAGGCATAATTTTTTTCTTGTAGATAAATGTTTTTCACTGCCTTTTTTGTGTATTATGAGACTACTCAAACTCAAAACAGAAGGCCAAACAATATACAGAACACCTCACCACAAGGTTACAGAACTCAAATCAAATTTCTCACTTATCCTGGGTTAGCTTAATCGGGCTTTGAAAAACCCAGCCCAGGAGCTCCACTTTTAGGCTTGGCTAAATCTAAATATCAAATTATCTCAAATACCTAGAGTGTCCATCCAGTGTCAGTAACGATACTCCCATTATCTGTGAAAGATAATTTTACACAATTACTCTAAATACAATTAGTCATCTCATTCTGCAAGTAGCTACAACATGAATGTATCTTTTACATGCTAAACATTTTGCCACAAAAGTCAAGCAATCAATTATCATAATCTCTCAACAGAACCATGGTTTGTAAGAACCTAAGGTAGTTTGAAAATATATTTCCATTTAGCACTGTAACACTAGCTTTGAGCACATGATCCACTAACCAGAAAACAAAACTGCTCTAAAAACCCCTGACTTGCCAGGCTTTTCAGCAACTGGGTTGCAATAAACAATTGCCAAAGACAGATGTATGCACATTTTCCACAACATACTTTAGACAGTTTTTATGAAATTGGATAATGCAAGTTTAGCTGCATCTATATCGTTCTGTATACTTACTGGATCCCAGAGGATAACTAACTTGTCTGAAGATCTGAAACATACAGTGTAAAGACATTCAAAGTGTCACTGATTTATATATTAGTTTTTGAGAAAGATAGAAACACATATATGACAGGTTGTTTCTTAGGAGTTAAACCAAATGAAGCAGTCTGTGTAAGCAGTCTGGTGCAATAAAAGCATGTCTCACCAGTAATAGGAAGAGGAAAAAAGACATTATGATACATTATATGGTGTAGAAGGCGAAGAATTCTTAAGTTGTGTGTATAACTGCAATGCATGTCTTCATATCTTTCTCCGCAGTTCAAACTCTAGTAGAATATTGCTGTATACATGGAGGATATTACATGCCCATGTGGAGATAGGAAATTTCTCTTCGAGTGTTGAAACATATTTCACTGTCTAGTAACAGAGTTTGCACCCTTTTTCAGAAACAAATTTCCAGGACTTTTCCAGGACTCTGAAATTCAGATTAACCCTTTCACTCCCAAGATCTCAATGTTCGATTCTCCTTACTGCCTACCATACATTTCATATTTTTTACTCGAGTTTAACAGATTTCCAGACCTTTCCATGACCAGTAGCCTTTTTCCAAAACTTTCCAGTCCTGGAAAATGCTAACAATAAAATTCCAGTCATTCCAGGTTTTCCAGGACCGGTATGAACCCTGTAGTGAGTGGAGCGAACAACTGAACTATTTTTGAACACAAGGAGAGACATTTGTATCTCTAAACAACCATGTAGTGTTCTATTTATTAAATAAACACCACTGATATTTGCAATGAAATAACAAACCATTTTCACTTTCACTAGGAAAGGCACAATTTATTATGTAACCTATCAACAGTGATCTTTTCACATGTTATCTTCACAAATAGGCTTTTATGGATTGTGCTAGCATAATTTTTGGCATAAAAAAAAGATTAAAAAATTAGCACTGCTAGCATAATTCTCATATTTTGATAACTATCGGATCATTTTTTTGACAAAAAATAAAACACTTTTCATTGTTTCTAAAAGGTGTGAATTTATTGAACTTGTAATTAAACACAATAACTTTCAGCATGTTTCCTAAGAGGAGCGCTTGTGTCCATGGAAAATTCAGCAAAATTTTCTCAGAATGCGAGAAACTTAGGTCTCGGCTTATAGCCAAGATTTTTCCATTTTTTTTTTTTCGAAAGCTCTCAGTCATCATCGTATCTCTTAAGTTTAGGGTCTCAGCTTACAACCAAGAACGGCTGATAGGTAAATAACTATGGTAAGTTACATAATACAATCTTGGGATTGATTGTTTTATACAACTTTTATTGTACCGTTTAACAACTTGCACCTCCTATCACTTTACAGCTCTGATGGGGCTTGCCATCACATAGGTGTGGCACTAATCAAACTTGAAGACACCCTTAGACAAAACACAGTGGTCACCTGCACTAGTGAAAAATGCTTATGGAAAAGATTAATAGGACACACAATGAAGCTAGTAATTTAGAAGACAAGACCTTTACCAAACCTGAAATCCGTAAGAAAAAGAAAAGGAAGTGAAGCCTTCAGACCAAAGGCAGCTGTAAACAATGAGAATCTAATGTGAAGTATATACTATATAATTTTTCAATTTAAACAACTGGAACGAAAAGGCCTGAAAAAATCAGGGCTTCAATGTGATTCGAACCTGTGAGCTCCGCGATACCAGTGCGATGCTCTACCAACTGAGCTATGAAGCCACACATTGAATCTACAATCTAGTTGAGCAGTTCAGGGGATTGCTTATTAATACAGTTCCTTCAGCAGTAGGCCTTCATCTATTACCTGATCCTGGATTAAATGAAGCAACTGAAGCCACTGAGGAAATTACAGAACAAAACAATGCAAGTGATCCACCTTTGACAAGTGATAATCCATCTATCCAAGAGCAATCATTTCATTTGGGGTGTACATCACCTTTCAAAACCACCCCCCAAGTGTTTTTGAAATTAAGCAAAAGGCACAGGGAATAAAGAGAAACCTCAACTTCAATAAAGATGAAATAAAATGTATTGAAAAGAAAACAAAGCTTCAAAGTCAAGAATCTGACTGGTTTTTGTACAGAAAAGGCAGAGTAACAGCATCTAAATGTAAAAGGGTGGCAAGCTTAAAGCCAACTACTTCCCCATCAAAAAAAATGAAGGAGTTATTGGTGAACAGTTCCCACCAATCCACTGCAATGTTACAAGGACTACAAATGAAGACAGATTGCAGAAGTATTTATAAACATGTTGGACAGTGAGAGGAAGAAAGGAGTCTCTATTACAAAGTGTGGCTTTTTTATCAGCAAAACCCATCGTGTTTTAGGTGCAAGCCCAGATGGCATTATTACTGATCAAGCGGAAAAAGCACCTCTGGGGATGCTAAGTTTAAGTACATGTACATTCAAGTTAAACCTGGTGAAACTTAAACACATGTCCTTTTAAGGCAACATGTATGTTTGAAGGTGCAGGACACCAATAGGATAATTATTCAGCTTAACAAAAGCCACAAGTATTGTTTTCAGTTGTACCTGCAAATGTTTGTTGCAGAATATCACTGGGAAGTTCTCATAGCCTTGAGGACCGACGGAGGTTTGTTTTATGAAAAAGTGAAATTTACAGGAGTCTTGGTCTTCTATACTTTTAAAAATTGAATTGTTCTTTGACACATTCCTTGTCTATGAATTTGCTTATCCAAGAGTTCAACTTGGACTAGAACATGTTGCCTTCTAGAGAAACCTTGTAAGTACTATTACATTAATTTATGTTAAGGTATCATAGCAAAGCTCTATCAGGACAGAGAAAACTGCTAAATAACAAAATGGTATTGTTTTTTTAGATTACACTGCCACTAATTAGATGTCAAGATCATTTGATTTTATTGAACTTCCTAAGAAACCAGGCTTCTGTTATGTAAATTTCTTTTTAACAAGTGGTTGTACATAAAGAAAGTTGCACAGACAAATACAGAGCTGCACAGACAAATACAGCCTGGTTAGCCACTGCAGCAATACTAATGGGAATGACCCCTTGCAATAATCTGAACTTCTTCACTCTCTGGATGGCTTTCTCAACATGAATTCTAAGAGATGCTATCCTTCTTGTTTTAGTTGACAACTGCGTCCCCTTTGCAAATGGGGGTATGTTCAGTGTTGCATTTCTCTTGGTGGCAAGGTCTCTTAGGTTAAAACCCTGATTTGCCATAATATCATCCATGGGCTCTGGCTTTTCAATTAAGCCTGACCTGATAGTTATTGCACGGTCAGCCCCAGAGTAAAGGTCAGAGAAGAAATTACAGGCTCCTGTAAGTAATTTGAATGTATTGTGGTATCCGTTGCATTTCTTTCTTGTAGACCAACAGCTTCCAATAAAAAAATTATTTTTGGACTAATTTGCAAGTTTTTCAACGAACATAATTAAAAAAGTGGCATATTTTGGAAAAACAAGCATAATCTTAGCATAATTGCTAGCACAATCTAAAAAAGCCTATTCACAAGTGAAGATATCATGTTTTTGCACGAACTCCCTGAACTGGTATTTCATTGGTGTTTATATAATATCTATTTTTGTGGCATCTTAGGGAGCTGTATATTTTTATGGTCCTTCCCATTAGAAAGACAGCCTTGAAAGTGTACATACCCTGACGCCAGTATTTTGCCATTAGGAGACATGGCCACTCCATGAACTGGCCCTTGATGAGCACTTAATGAACAACGTTTACGAATGTGGCACTCTTCTGAAAATGCTAAAATTAATAAATAAAAATTAATAAAAGCAGTAGAGAATATCAGCAAACTGAAAGCAGTCAGATGATGACTGAACTACAAACAAACCGAATCACTGAATAGGTGACTATAGGGAGTTTAAACAACTATGATGGTACATGTACATGTAACGCTGAGGACAACTTTGACTAATTTATATATTTCATCTACAAATCTTGCAATATTCTAAAGTGCTTTAGTTTGCATCTCTCTGTCAAAACTATTTCCAATCTGAATATGGAACACAGCACAAAATTTGAAATAAAATTTAAAAAATGATCCATCGTGGTTCACATTCTCCACACAACCGAGAATTTGGTCATTTCACGTTGCTGTTTTACAGAGAATGGCAAAGAAATGTACCAAGAATTACAAAACACATGTATACAGCCATTTTACTGCCCATTAATCCTTTGACTTAACAATGTTGCCACTGCCGTTTTCATTGTGGTTTTCTTAAACTCGCTACTGCTTTGATGTAACTCTAACTTTTCCTCGCTATCAATATCGTGACAGAATCAAAGCAAGTCATGTATGGTATTAATACCTGAAGCAGTGAAGATATCCCAAAGCTTTACAAGGTTATCATTTCCACCAGTAGCTAGCATGAAATGTGGGGCACTACCACTTGTGTCTTGAAAAGCAGGGTCTGTTAAAACAAAGTAACACTTACAAAATGTATCATTTTCTACATTGCTTGTAGAATAAATATGATTGAACAACTGCAACATGTATCTGCAACATTCTGTCGGCTAAATTCTATCTCAACAAGCCCATCCTACTGTAAAAACACTGAATTTAAAGTGCTATCTATGGATTTCGCACTCATCTTGGAAAACCATGTAGAATATTGCCTAACACATGTACTTAGCCTAAAAGCCATGGGCTACATGCATGTTTGCATGGTCATACAATATTCCACAAGACAAATTGTTGACAACCACATCAAACTATTACAGCTAAATCAACTGTGTCTGCACAGTGCTCTGGAAGACATTGAGCTTTACTTCTTGAAGGGAAGATTGGAGGGAACACCAGTTAAAATCATAATAAGATGAGGGTTGTCCAATACACCCAACTAGAGTCGATTCATCTTTGGTATTTGCGATTCGATCGAATCGTCACGAATCGTTTCCCCTGGTGTCGATTCGTTATACCGGAAGTCGATTTGCGTGAGACTTAGAAAATATAGCCTCTCGGGTCCATGCAGGGTGGGTTGAAAATGTTGTCGATTCGACTCGATTCGATTGAATCGTCACAAATCGTTTCCCCTGGTGTCGATTTGTTATACCGGAAGTCGATTTGCGCGAGACTTAGAAAATATAGCCTCTCGGGTCCATGCAGGGTGGGTTGAAAATGTTGTCGATTCGACTCGATTCGATCGAATCATTTCCCCTGGTGTCGATTCGTTATACTGGAAGTCGATTTGCGCGAGACTTAGAAAATATAGTCTCATGGGTCTATGCAGGGTGGGTCGAAAATGTTGTCGATTCGACTTGATTAAATCAAATCGTCACAAATCGTTTCCCCTGGTGTCGATTCGTTATACCGGAAGTCGCTTAGCGTGAGACTTAGAAAATTTAGCTTCGCGGGTCCATGCAGGGTGGGTTGAAAATGTTGTCGATTCGACTCGATTCCATCGAATCGACACAAATCCTTTGCCCTGGTATCGATTCGTTATACGGGAAGTCGATTTGCGCGAGACTTAGAAAATATAGCTTCCCGGGTCTATGCAGGGTGGGTTGAAAATGTTGTCGATTCGACTCGAATCGACATGAATCGTTTGCCCTTGTGGCGATTCGTTATACCGGAAGTTGACTTGCGTGGGACTTGGAAATTATTATTGCCTTGTATTGTGCAGGGTGTCTGAAAACTTTGCAATTTGTGTCGATTCGATTGAAGTACTAATAATGTTCATAAACTTTGCAGGTACGGCAGCATTTAGTTACTTGTGATCCAAGATAAATGCCGCGCTGTTCGTGATAAATTACAACGATATGAGTGTTGGGATCCACAGCTAGTGCCTTCCCGCACATCCTGCACCTCTCCTGTGTAGTAACAAGTATCGTTGCCAGTGGCTTCCCAGAATTTAAACTGAAGTTGTGGAAATCTGGGAAACCATGTTCGACATCCCTGAACCCAGGAAACAAATAAAAAACCCCTTCCACTTCACGAGCAAAACTCTCGTCCTCGCCATCCAACCGCTTTCTCTTTCCATCAACTACAATCTCCTCCTTTTCGCCACAAACATACCTTTTCACAACCGAAGTAAAACAACATAACTTTAAAAAACTTGTTCCAACAAAATGAATAGCAGATAAAAAACGAAATAAACGCATACGGTCTTCTAAAAAGCCAGCCATCTTTAACCGAAGTTGTCATGCGAACTCATACAATGAAGGCCAGGTCGTTAACGAATAAAACAGTTCCCACCCCGCGTTGTTGCCTAAAGTGAATAAATTTCCGGTGCGACGATTCGACTTTGCAAGAGACGATTCGCAACGAATAGAGCGAATCGACTCGAATCGCAACAAATTCCCAACCCCGGTTCCTGTATACAGCAAATCGACTTCCGGTGAATCGATTCCACTTTGCAACGACCGATTCGCGACGAATCGATCGAATCGCCTCGAATCGCCAAAAAATTCAACCCCCCTGTTATTGCCTAACCCATGCCTCAAATCGACTTCCACTTGTTGCCAAGTTTTAAGAACGAGGAAGGTTCATGTATCATTATTTCACGGTTCTTGACTTCCAGTAGTGCGGATATGGCAGATCGACTGCGTGCAAATCGAGTCGAATCGTAAAGTGCCTCAGACGAATCGACTGAAGTTTATTGCCACGTTTTAAGAACGAGGAAGGTTCATGTATCATTATTTCACGGATCTTGATTTCCTGTAGTGCAGATCGACTCCGTGCGAATCAAGTCGAATCGTAAAGTGCCTTGGACGAATCGACTGATACATGAACCTTTCTCGTTCTTAAAACGTGACAACAAACTTGAGTCGATTCATCTTAGGTTCTTGACGATTCAACTCGATTCGTAAGAAGTCGATTCGATGTAAGTCTCGCTCAAATTGACTTCCGGTATGTCGAATCGACATAACAGGAAACGAGTCGTGTCGATTCGATTGAATCGTGTCGAATCAACAACATTTTCAACCCACTCTGTATAGCCCAGTTGCGTTATATTTTCTCACGCAAAACGACTTCCGCCATGTCAAATCGACATTAACGCAGACGAATCTCTCCCACCCTGCATAGCCCAGTTACACTATCACTATTTCATGGTTCTTGACTTCCGGTAGTGCGGATCGACTGCGTGCGAATCGAGTCGAATCGTAAAGTGCCTCAGACGAATCGACTGAAGTTTATTGCCACGTTTTAAGAACAAGGAAGGTTCGTGTATCATTATTTCACGAATCTTGACTTCCGGTAGTGCGGATCGACTCCGTGCGAATCGAGTCGAATCGTAAAGTGCCTCGGACGAATCGACTCAGTTTGGGTATATTGGACATGTATGAATAAGATTGGTAAGTTTTCAAACTTTCACACCAAAATAAATTCTTACACTTAAATGTGATCATTTCTGGTCTCAAATTGACAAGCTTGCTAATCACACAAAGGTTCCATTTTTTGCAATGATAGATAAGGTCATGTAATAATTTCTATAACAGACCTCTTTAAGAAAAGTTACATAAATAAATCTCCAAGACCTACTGTATGCTACTGAGGTAAGAACTGAATCCTTTAATAACATTCACAGTTATGTTTAGGTATCTTAGAAAAATTCAACTTGCTTCAAATAATAACTTGCTCTGTTTAATAAAAAAAAGTTTAAATCCATGCACTGTAGTAATATGTTAAGCTTACAGTCTGCATCAAGACCAAGGCGACGCAATGTAACTTGAGTCATAAATGGAGATTCCATATTCAGTACTGTAAGAAGAATTAAAAGAAACTTTATTTGTATCATATATTAGTTCCAATGAACAGAAGAATTAGTTTAATTTTAAATGGTTAATGTATTTATTACAAACTATTTGAGACATGTCTGGGTTATAGTAAAATACCACATGAAATAATTATTGTCAATAAAGAAGGAAAATCACATTTAATTTTTACTGCATGTTTTACAGGTGTAGAATGTTTAGAAGTGCATTTTAACAAAGGTTAGCTTCCAGGTAAAGACTTAGATCATTTAAAGGTTGCCATAAAGAACCATATAATATAACCATAAGGAGTTCTGGTTATAATATTGTATATTACATGTATATGTTGAAATAATCCATAGTTAAATTTGGAGTGATGATGCCTACGTTGCAGTTAAAACTTAAATTTAGGTCAGGATGATTTTTCAAAACAGCTACCAGAATCTAGAGAAAAATGGACATAAAACTTGTTTGAAATCAATTGACCAAAAATTTGAAACTTTGATTCAGATAGAACTATTATATTATTAAATAATATTAATAAGAAAATAGCAGGTATTTTTCAGCAAGAATATCATCACTTTACTTGTTAGCCACTTCATCCATGATAGTTTGAAGAATTTGGTAGAATATTTAGACTTAGACATTGCTCTATTGTTATAAATATTAGTCTTATGAAACAGGGAATGACTTTTAAAATCATTTTTGTCAATACCTTCTTGATAGAAAGTGTATTGATATAGAAAGAGAAATTAGATGTTTACCTAAGTAAAGCCCTGTCTCTTCCCAGAGAAACATTTTCTTGGAAAGAGCATCACTCAACCTGGGCTTGACCCCAGCAAGTTCAACTCAAGGTACAACTTAACTAGCCACACCAGTGAAAAAAAATAGTATCACACTAGTGTTTGAGGCTTCACTGTGTGCTTTTGTTCACTCAGAAAAAGATCTCAAAAGATTATAAAGCTAATGTCACTCAGTGTCAGAAATGGTTTTATTACAGGTGTGGGGGTGATAAGAACTAAAAACACTTAGAAATACTAAAAGTATTTGAGACTTTGTGAGATGGTGAGCCCAATACATGTAGAATGTATTTTCAATAGAGCACTTTTCCATAAGCCCAGCTTTTTTGTAGAATTAAAAACCAAGAAAAGGTGCTATACAAAAAAACAGTTGAGATGGTAAGACCTGGAAAAGAAAGTTGTAGGAGAGCTGCTACATACTACCCTTGGAAGGAAGGTTAGTCTGTTACAAATTACACTCTAGAATTTCTAGTTTCAGTCCAATACCAAGAATATGTAATGAATAATAATATCAAAGTGTCCATGACTCGCAAACATTGTAAAATTCATAGACACTGAGACAACATTTTTTTAGCCTCATCTAGAGACACAATATGACCTGGAGTTTAGATAACTTTAATAAGATGCCAAGAAATAATAAAGTGTTCACATAGGGAAGATATTAAATCTGTTTACAAACATTGTTTTTTTTATTTAAATGTTCAAAATGTTAAACAAAAGAATTCTTTGTTTCACCAGCCAATAGTTCGCTGGTTTGCATATTAATAACAACAGGTGACATCACCGATATCTTTTTTGCTCTGATTGACCCATCCACTGTATGCCCCTTAACAAGAAATGACCATACACAATGATACCACACAATTCAATATCATAGAAATTGCCTTCAGTTTGAAAAATCAACATATCATAATCATGATATTGCACCTGCATTGGAGAACAATCCACTACATGCCACTTACCAAGAAAGTCAAGCAATGATACTACACAAAATTTCAGCCACAAGAAAGTGAAATGCAAAATGATTTACTAGTATCATAGAAATTGCCTTCAGTTGGAAAAATCAACATATTATAATCCTGATATTGCACCTGCACTGGGGAACAATCTTACAGTCATATAGAGCGATGAATCCACAATACCTGAATACATGTATTTACAACACTCGATTTTATGATCATGAGTTAGTTGGCTAAAAATTACCTAATATCATAGCGAAGCACCTGACTTGTTGAAACAATAGTCCAACTGTCACCAAAGTGCTTTCTAATGTGAATGGTTTTAGCACATTCTTATCTCAAAGGTGACAACACGCCATTAATAAATAACCAACTTAACAAAAGGAAATAAATTTATCTATCGAGAAAAGTAGTTTAATATGAAAGGACCGTGACGTAGTTGACAACCTTTCTTTTTGAATTCTTGATTGAATTTTCTGGCGACAAGAAGAAACGTCCGTGTTTTCAATAACATCTAACATTTCGGCCATTAGCGATAGACCTTTTGGACTGAAATAGTATTGGGGAAAACCAACACAAAAGAGTGTATACCTTAAATAAGCTTAATTTTTAAGCTTAGGTGGTTAAAATATAAAATACTACTTAAATTATACCTTATAATGTTTAGGCCAAAAAGAATCACCTAGAATTGACCTTTTAACAACACAAGTTACCACAAATTGAAGTACAATGAATGACACTTACTAGCTGATCCAAAAGTGGGAGAAAAGCAACAATCTGCGACTCCCATGTCATGGCCTTCAGCATACAACTTCATCAACTTCCCACTCTGAGCATCCCAGACGCACAAATCTCCCATACTTGTTCCAGTTATAATATGCAAGCTATCTGGCGTAAAGCAACAAGTCAATACACTACTTTCCAGTCTTTCCACACACCGGACAAGCTTTCTGGAGGAAACATCCCAAATACAAAATGTTTCATCTGCGGAGCCGGTCACTAGAAATCTAGAGTTTGGCGAGAAGCGGCAAACGCGAACACCGCTTTTGTGCCCCTGAAGAACAGCGATCACAGAGCCTGTGTTGACATCCCACAGGTGAACATTACAGTCTGTCGATGCTGTAGCGAGTAAAGTTCCAAATGGCGAAAAACTGCAAGAATTTACCCCGTACGAATGCCCAAGCAAAGGTGATATAGAGACTTCACTTCCATCTTCGATGTTCCACAGTCGCACGGTTTTATCGCCAGAACTGGAGGCTAAAACTTTGCTGTTAGGCGAAAAACTACATGACGTGACGTCTGTGGCATGTTTTGAGAAGGTGTTCACTAACACAGCCATTTGTAAGCACGAAACAGCTACATTTTAGGTAAATACAGAGTTCTTCAAGGTGTCTATGAATGTTGGCAATTACGTCATTCGATACTAGTACGAGTTACCACGACTTTAACCGACTGCTTTCCGATGAGCATCCGAAAATAGAGTTGTTCCCAGTTTCTCCTGAAATGCACATGTGGTAAAACCATGTGGTAGAGCTATTTTCCAACGAACACAATTAGTTTACTCTGTGTGGTTTGAAAGTTTCTCAAATCGAGAGCCTTTCTGAGAGTTTGTACACCTGGAAGGCCTCCGACCTGTCAATTCCCCGTTGACACTTTACTTAAAAAAGTTTTCTTTCTGGACATCAAGGTAGAAACTTTTCCAATGAGTAAAAGGCCGCTGACAAGGCAGAAGAGAGTAAAAGAACGGAGAGAACAGAAAAAATAGGCTTATGCGCATCTCCGACAAGAAATGAAATTGCCTCCTGAAGAAGGAAATGCTAGCCATTTTTTGTTTCGAGATTCAGCTTCAATCTCGGGTGGAAATATACATTTTTGTACCGCTTGACAAGTTTCCCCGCGAAGACCCTTTTTTTTTTTAAGTTCTGGCCCCTAAATTAGTTCCAAAAAAATTGTGACGTTAAAATTTCCGACGTATTTCATTTTGGATAAATTTCAAACAAAATTATCGCACATGCTAAAGTAAATTTATAAACATAGCTAAAGTAAATTTACCACTACAACACACGAATTATAGTGAAAAAAACGTGAAAACGATAACTGTACTCTTAAGGTCTGGAAAGTTCTGCACTGTGCGGTGAATACTTCGAACAGATAAAAACTCCTCCTCCCCTCCCCCCAGTCGTACGGTTTTATCTTCAAGTTCGTAATTCCTTTTACCATTTTCCAGGCGGAGAGATCGAGTTTCGTCCCCTTTGCGTGCTTTTGCAAATAAACGCCAGCTACGCTGGCTATTTTATTTTCGGGCTCTTTTCTTGTCCGAAATTAAAGCCGTCTGTTAATGATTGTTGCTCGATTTTGAAGAGTAAAACCAGAAAATTGACGGAGGGTTTTTGTCGTACATGTGGTATCGGGACCCAGGGCAGATTAAACAAAACACAACGCCATGCTTGTATATTCGGAAAATATTCCACTCTGTAATTTTTACTGACTGATCACGTGACCTAAACATGTGTTCACTTGTGAATTTGTCCTGTAATGTATACATTTTAACGCGTGCGTTTATGGGACTTTTTTCTATCACTTTGTAATCGCTACGTTATTTGATGTTGTTTATGTGAGAGACATGCAACTGAACCCATTCTCTCGTTCTGGACCATTCTGTCATGAATCTCGCCTGGTATGGGTTCTCTCTCCAAATAATAGTTCCCCAAACGCAATTGTCTTAGATCCTGTACGTTTATACCTTTTCTACTGAGGCCTGCGGCGTAGGTTCCGTTCAGATGTGTATTTCACTGTTCTTCTGCACGCAGTGGTCAGAAGGGAAATTCCATGCCAGTCAAACGTGATTTCCCGGTGATAACGCAGTCCTCAGTTCGAACCACTTGGTATACAAAACAATTCTAGATTTATCTTAAAATTGTATCTATCTATCTGAAATTTGATATTTTTGAGGTATTTTCAAGATATGTTATTATTGCAAGCCTGACTTGTATTCTTATTTTTAGCTGTTTACGGCTCTGAAAAGCCTACCACCCCTCCCCTATTCTAAAAAAAGCACGGACAAGACGTGACCCAGTTCATGGAGCAATTTTCCAAAATCTGATTGGTTGAACCACATCATGTGACTTTTCCGTCGCGGCAGTGTAGACCTTCATTGATGTACTTTTCTAGAGTACAAAGTTCAATCATGCTTTTATGATCGGGGAAAATCTGCTGGACAAGTGTTTCAGTAACTAAGCGTAGAGAATCTACATGAAGCCAAGAAGGAAAAACAGTATTGTTTTGACGACATAAGTATTATATTTCATTATGCGGATCACGAGAGTCTTGTTTGAAGATGTCGCCAAGCTCATCCAGCGATACAGTCGCTACCAACAGTCTTGTTTGTCGATTGAGCAATTCACAACTTTCGGTAAGTATTTACGAGTTTTATTTTAATGATAAGAGTGTTATACTGTACTATGCTTAACAGTAATAACTTGCCAACGATCGAGTAAGCTGTTTGAAGTTAAAATCGTTCGTGAACGCTATAAGGCTGCTGCAGTTTGCTTTTATTTAGGTAGACGCTGATCTTGAATAAAGCAAATGCATTGTATCAGGCAAAAATATGTAAATTTAAAACTTTGCCTAACCAGCAGTCAGCAATACTTTTTTGCTGTTATGGCTGATGAAACGTTCTTGTCACGCGGCCAATTTCTGCCACCCAGGCTCTTTTCTGTAAAAGAATAGCTATCTCGATTCATAAGCGCTAGATTTCTCCAAGTCATTCCGTTAATTTTACGCGCTCAGTCGAGTGATGACTATTCCTTGGCTTTGCTCAAAAGAAGCGAACAATGTTTATACTGTTTATTACCAACTTTCAAACTTCGGAAATTTTTCCTTGTGGTACAGTATTAAAAATATATCAATGAACTACGCGGATTAAGACTTGTTTATCTGGAGTCGTGTTTCGCCTCTCTCAAGGTCATTTGCATTCTAAACTATGGTGACGTAGCAGCCAGCGCCCCCAGTACGCCCCCATACCCGGTAAAATATTTGTAAACACATCCGTTTACGCGAACTCGTGAATCATGTGATAATCACAAGAATGGAGTCGTGTCTTTGATCCTGTTCTACGTTACAATAAATGTATAAAGCACGTAATCATGCAATTGATTTTTCAGTTTCTGTTGTTAGACATGGCCCGGATTTGCTACACTTATATTTTGCAGTTTTGTCTCCAGTTACATTCTAGCAAATGTTCTAGTATTTTTTTGCATTTAAGTGGTAGTCATTAGGTCAAAATTCTTGGCTCAGTTTTGGCTTGACCATAAACATCATTAAAATTTCAGTAAAAACAAAATGGGTTATTTTTGGCAGCCTTATAAAACAGGTTTTAGTCTTGGAACAGTAAAATAAACAAGGCTGTAGGAAGAGGAAAGTTAAAGAAGAAAAAATTTCAAGTGCTTGCTTCATGAGTCAACATAAATTTTGTTATAAATGGTAATTACATTTGAAGCAATGATATTCTTCGCGTGCAAAGGTCCTAAGTTTCTTGAACATTACTTTAGCAACATATCTATCTTTTAAACGTCATTCTTACTGACTTAGGAAACTCATGGATAGATTGTGTCTATGGCGTGAAATTTAATTGTAACTTTGAAAACAACCTTCAATATGGAGAAGTGAGAGTGAAAGGTTGACAGGTTTAGAGAAGCTTTTTCCTAATCTCATTTAATTAACATTCAGTCAGACTAAAACATTGACTTTCTTTTCATTGATAGGCAAGACTGCAAAACCAGTGGAATCTTTCCAGTTTGGTCGACATGAATTACCTGTGCGGCTTGCACACATCATCAGGGAGATTGATCTTCTTCCTAAGAACTTGCTGAAAATGCCATCTGTTGAGCTTGTTAGAAGCTGGTGAGTATCATTGTAGTTTTAATACCTTTACTGTACCCTAAAGTGATGGCTTGTATTGCATGTTATCCTGAATGGAATGCTAGAATGGTTGACAAAAGTCATTGGGACACTGATGTAATGCAGACTATCCTTTTAAAAATGCATTGCTGTTTCCCCCTCCCCACACAATACAATGTTGAAACTGATAGAAATTGCAGGTGCTAGTTTTCAACTTGTATGTATGTGGGGTGGGGGAAGAGGCCAGGCAAGTAAAGTTTTATTCATGTCTGGCATGTGTGCAATAGCGCCAAAAGTGCAAATTTGTCCCAAGAATTCTCTTTTCCCAACAATATTCTTGGTATACTATGAACTTGTTGTTTGACTGTGAGGGCCAGATGAGAATATATTTAAATCAAGTTTGTAATATATGGACCTAATAGAGCACAGTCAGTATATCCTGGCGGGTATTTCTTTGGCTGGCCTGGCCTGGTCTAACTCAGTCGGCAAGTATTTTACATACCACTTTTTGTTTAATTTGGTTGCATGATGTAAAAGTATCATTGGTGAAAGGTTTAAATTCCCTCTAGAATATAGAATTTTCTGCTGTGTGTGGGGCTGGACAGATTTTTCTAGTAGCACCAACATTTTAAATGCATAGACATAAAAGGTTGCTCATCTGATTTAATGTCAGGTATGTTCAGAGTTTTAGTGAGTTGGTTGAGTTTCAAAATGAAGAAGAAACAGATGAAGTTACAAACAGGTAATGGTTTGCTCTTAGAAAATGTGCAGTATTTTAGCTACCGGTACCTGTTTTCAAACTGCTTTAAGTTGAATAGTGTGCAAAACTCATATGAAAATCTGTATTTAATTACTGTTTGCTAGGCAGTGAGCATCATTTTTTGTTATTTGTTTTTGTTCCAAACTGTGAAAATGAAGATGGTTATTGGCATTGTTAAGGAGAGGGATTAATTTCTTACTTTAGTGTTAAATGTTTGTATTTCATTAGATTCACACAAAGTCTGATGTACATCAAACAGCGCCATGATAACGTTGTTGAGACCATGGCCCAGGTAAACAAAAATTACAGCTTAGTTTAGATGTTATTTCTTTAACTTGTAATTTTTATGACTAGTAAGAATTGTGGCACTTTTTGTTAGTGTGTACTAATTCAACTTTTGATGGAATGGTCCCGTGGCAAGTCCAGGCTTTTTAAGCTATTTCGGTGTATAATTTATTGGACATTTACATCCCTAAATATGTGCTACCCGGTACCTGTGGTATAGGACCTTCAGAGAAAAAGTGATGGTAGCTTTGCTTAGATAAAATCACACAGAAACAAGCATTGGTGCTTATTGATGATGATGATCTTAACTAACAACAAAATTATGAATATAATTTTTTAGAAAAGGAGAAACACAAATATAAGAAGGCAAATCTTATCTTGATGATTATGTTCTTTTGTTTATTTTATGTACATGATTAATTTATGGTACTGGAGTCTTGTATAACATTTATTCTTGTATAATCTACAAACGAAGAGCCACCATGTGGAAGTGTTGTGAAATAAACCTTTTACTTACTAGGGCATCATGGAACTTCGACAGAAGGAGGGTGATGATGCCTTTCATCCATCAATAGAGTACTTTCTAGGTAACGCAATTTTAACAATTAATACTCTTTGAACCAGAATTGTAAAAAAAATATGTGTGTATGGAATAAATTTCTTATTCCAGACATTAATTTTCTCACAAGTGGAAAAAATGTTGAGATTGAGTTTTGTGGCTAGAAAATTACATTTGATTTAAGTTTTGTCAGAATAGTTTGTACACCTGCATAGATATGTCCTGATTCAAATTTGTTCTGGCTCCTGGATATATTGCCCTTGTTAAATACAGTTTTTTCTTTTATTATTTTGAGTAATACAGTCAAACCTCTGGTTACAACCGCCTCTTGTAAGTGACCACCTCTCCTCAGCGACCAGTTTTCCAAAATATCAAACATTTCCAACTCAAGTCACTATATTTTGAACCTCTTTTAGAGCGAATAGTCTGAAATGTTCTTTTGTTTTTAACCTCCCACGACCGACCACCTGACGGATAATAGAGCGAAAATTGAATAACAAGGTGTTGTAACATTATTGTATTCCCGGATGGTACATGTACAAGACACGGAAATTTGTCAATAGGAGGTACCAGATTTTTTCTTGAAATTGACTTTTCACATGAATGAAACATTAAAAGCACGAGTCTGCAGTTACCATATGCTAATGAGGCAAAACGTCGACCTAATGGTCTAAGCTCATGTAAGCAACCACCTCCTGTATGTAACCACCTAGCCTTGACATTATGGGTTGCTTGACTCTACTGTATTTTTAGTTTATCAACTGGATCTTAAATTAGTTTACTACTCGTCTGTAGTATTAGTATGGAATTTTTTCTTTCTCAAGCGTCTTCATGTTCTGTTCTCTTTTTGACTTTACTTGCTCACCATTGAAATCCATCTTTTAATTGGAACAAGTTTGCTCTACCTCAAGGTTTGTGACACTGATGACTGATATTTTCGCATTTTCTCACAGATCGTTTCTATATGAATCGTATTAGTATACGAATGCTTATCACCCAGCATTGTAAGTGCACTTAATGTGTTTTGTTAAAGCTTATATCCTAGTTATAATAACAATATTATGTGTTATAGTTGTTTCGCATTTCTTTTGAATTCTATTTTGAGAATGTTTTAGTACAATCAAGACAATATCCCTAAAAAATTGTTTTGTTTTCATCTCTTTCCCAAACAATGTGTTAATTAACAACTATTCCACAAGTGTATGGATATGAGAAAAAAAGATAGCCAATGAGATGTGAAGTACATGTAAGCTAAGATGGTACGGTAAAGGTGTAAAACTCTTCAAGCCTTACTAACCGTGATTTAACTTACATGTATGACCTGTTGATGTTGTTACCTACCAGCCAGTTGAAGTGTTGCTTTAGTTTGCAAAGTAACTTAAATTACCTTAAATACTTGATCCTATCTGAAGCATAGCTTTTATATATTTAAATTGGTATAATGAATGACTTGTTGTTGTGTGTTTTTATTTCTAGTGTTACTATTTGGTCAGGATGCCAGAAGCTCTAAGAGTAATTTTGTTGGTTGTTTTGACCCAACATGTCATGTTGCATCAGTTGTAGAAGGTATCAGTTATGTTATTTTCTCATGACCTGATTCATGTTAATCCTTCATATATTAAATGTAATTTAAATGATTGCTCCGAACACAGTAATTTCTTTTCTTTAATTTAAGAATCATGGGTTAAGGTGGTTGATAGTGGTGTTCTATTGACTGTTGTAAACCAAAACCAAAGTAAATCACAACAAAAACAAACCAAAGAACCAATCAAAACTCAATTCAAATATATGTAGACGATGAGGAAACAATGAACTGGAAAATGTGTGAGCAAGTCACAATTGGTTTTGGTCTAACATCTCATCAGTTGAGGAAGTGGTGCAATTTTTTTAAACAATCGCTAAGTGTAGAAATGCAAAACCTCAGACCACAGACTTGAATTACGTTCAACTGTAAAATGAAAACTGCGCTGTTAGGGCAGATTTTATTCACCATTTCTTGGCGTTGTTTGTTCTCCCAGATGCCATAAGCAATGCTGCCTACTTGTGTGAACAGTTTTATTGTGCTTCCCCAGAGGTGGAAATTTCCGAGTGTAATGGTAAGCAATGATTCTTCAGCTTGTTTTTTCGCTGAGGTTGTAATTATATATGTATTATGGAATTTTTGTATGTGTAAGATACAGTGTACAATGCACTCAGTAGGAAATATACGACTCGAAAATTACTTATTTTAGACCACAAATTTTGATTTCACTATGGGAATTGCGAACAAACAGTTCTTGTTCATGTCATTTTAGATCACAGTTCCACAAACATACAATATAACCGAATGTGACTGATCAACATGGCTTGCAAGATGAAAGTTTGACTGTTCAAATCCCCAATCATGCCAGACATTCTCTGATGAATGATCGTTAATTCCAGCCCTACTTTTGACCAGTCAGGGGTGACAACCATAAAAATACCCCTGGTGATCTACTGTATCAGTACCATCAGTACTATGCGTATGGGTCATTTACCAAGCCTGAGCATGGTCAAGATGGCTGTGTATATTGGCTAAGTTCTTTTTTTCTGTGTTTATGATGGGACTGAGATAGAGTCAAGGTCCATAAACTTGCAAGTTGCTCTTTACAGCAGGGGTCGAAATGTTCCAGACTGTTTACCTGTGTCTAGTGACAGGCAGAATGTATTTTTACCTGTCTCCACCAACATCCAACTTGAACAATATTATTTTAATATTATTTTATTTTCACTTTTTGAAACTCAACTGGGGTTGTACAATCATTAATAATAAACTGATAGAAAGCAATGAGCTTACAGGTGAGAAAACGATCCATATTGCGAACTCGCGCTTGATCGGCAAAGAAATGCGGGAAAAGACACACTTGCCGTCTTTGTCATGCGCACTACAAAGATTGCATCATCTTGCTGTTATTGAGTAAAGTCTGGTAAATACTGTGCGACAGCTGCATGAGTGAGAACGACTTCGAGTGGAAAAACGGATGAAAATATTATTCAAATCAATAAATTCTGTATTACTAAGGTTTTCTTACCTGTCGCCAGCGACAGGCATCAATATTTTTTACCTGTCACTTCCTGAAATTACCTGAAATCGACAGGTAGACAGGCAACATTTTGACCCATGTTTACATGTCTGATGGATTCTGTATCCCATTGGCAAACTTGAAGTTGTAGCCCACAAGGGAGAGTTTATGTTTGTTGTTTGTATATATGTATACAAGTTCTGTTGTTTTTTTTTAACCAATTTTGAACATTTCATATCACTAATCAGTCTTCAAGCCAGTCGACCCAGATTGCTGTACTTAACACTTGATATGTACAACGTTGTGACCTTATGTTCTGACAAATCATTATTTATCATTATTTCTGTACAGCTATTGATCCCAAAAAGCCAGTTCAAATGGCATATGTTCCAGGACATTTGTATCACATGCTTTTTGAATTACTAAAGGTAGGCCCTTATTACGTAGCAGATTTTACAAAAACTGTCCATTTTAAAAACTGGTCTTTTATTTTCTCACAGAGAGTGTTTCATTTGCTGGCTAATACAGAGAGGCCCCAAAGGTATCACTGAACGGGGCTTGCTTACAGTTCAGCTTATATATTTATCTAAAAAATACATGTAATTATTTGGTCTTCTCTCAGAATGCTATGCGAGCAGTTGTGGAGCAGCATGGAAGCAGTGTTGACATTCCTCCATTAAAAATATTGATAACCAAAGGAAGACAAGACTTGACTGTCAAGGTATGTAACTGATGTGTCAACTCTTTCACATTCTTCATGCAGCAATGTATGTAGCCCCATTTTAAGCCACCTTGAACAGATTAATATTTTGCTCAAGGTGCACTCCCAGTAAAATGTGACGCTTCGGTTACTGCATTGTGTTTAGTGAAACAAAAAGTTTCTCTCTTTTTTCGTTCAACAAAATATCTCCAAAAGATGCTGCGTGGAAAACTGAATGTTTTGCATACATTAGTTCTTGCAAACAAAGAGCAAACCAGAGAAACAAAAACTTCAGACCAATGTTGCTCATGTAAAACAAAGCCCACATGCCAAAATTTGGCTTATTTGTGCACTTTCAAAAATGGCTGAAAAATCTAGGTGACGTTCTTGCCCACGGCCTTTCAGTTCTAGAATGGTTTGTGGAATTCGTTATTTTGACTTGTATTGCTCCTTATGCTGTATTCTTTTTCTACATCAATTTTGTTTTCATATTTTTAACTACCCAATTTTTAGTCCCAGGGAGTTTAGATCACCGAGACTGAACATAATTTATCCATGTATATATTCATTCACAGCTGTGTGCTTGATGCCCCTGTACTGACCGATCCCCCAAAAGATTGGTGTTTTTTTTTAAGTCTTGTCTCTGCACTTTTCTTGTTTTAGATTTCTGATCAAGGAGGAGGAATACCCAAGAGTAAAATTGACCAAGTTTTTGAGTACCACTACACTTCAGCCCCAGAACCACTGAGGAGTGGTTCTGCAGCCCCGATGGTAGGAAGAGAAACCTCTCACTAATTCTGTACCATGCAGGAAAACAATGCTAATTGTGTGGAATCTTTTTTTTTTTTTTTGGGGGGGGGGGCTTTCTGCTTGCTCAGTACAGTCATTTTAATTTTGGAAGAATAGACAGTGACTGCTTCGTTGTTTCTCTGTTCACAAATTCAGGGCACATGGGAGAAATGTTAGTTTATTCTTCAATTTCTGACATGAGTGTTAATTACTTGCCCACTGGAACAACATTGTAACAGCTTTTATCTCTAGCATGCTAACCTAGGAGCTACATTGGCATGTATGCCGGTTAGGTTTTTGGTAACACTGGTATGATTGTAACATTTCTTCTTGTTTAAAGGCTGGTTATGGATATGGCCTGCCATTATCAAGATTATATGCCAGATATTTTGATGGAGATTTACAGCTTTATTCTATGGAGGGTTTTGGTACAGATGCTGTGATCTGGTTAAAGGTACATGTATAGCAGTATGATCATTATAGTTTTGTAGTTTATACTGTGGAATCCTAAAGTTTTTGAACCTTCAATTATTCAAAGTAGTTTTTGCTCCCTTGGTAAACAGGGCAAATTTGCAGTCAGTGTTTTTAACTCCCAATTTTTGGAAGCAATTTCTCTTGCCTTAGGGAGTTTATAAAATGGGATTCCCGTGTTTTTTGATAAGTGAAAGTAGTCTGTGCTCTTTTGCTGATCCAATTGATCAGCTAATGAAATAAGTGATTGCTTGGTTGTTGGCCAAGGTTTCTGTTTATATCTAGCTTTATAAGCTCATTGATATGTGCAATTGTTTCCTTCCTCCACCCAGTACCCCTTTGTGTCCTGTTTTGTAGGCTTAGTGGATAATAGGCTGGCTGTAAAATAGGATATGTCTGCAAAATTCTTGAAATACTTCAACTCTGTTGCTTTGGTTTCCAGGCATTATCAGCAGAAGCAAGTGAAATTCTGCCCCAGTACAACAGAAGAACTCCCAAGAATTATGAAGAAGTTAGGCTATCAGCTCAACACTGCCGGGATTGGAGCTCTTCGAAATTTTATGGACATGGAAATAAATTTCTGTCAACATATCAAGGACAGATGAAAGCTAGGAGACTGCATAACAGTCGGAGGACAACTAACCCTACATAAACAAGTTATAGACTGCATTTTTGCAAATAGAATATCAATTTACAAGAGAAGTGCAGAAAAGCACCACTCGGCTAGATGAGGGACAAAGACCCTCTTGCCTTTCTTACATTTATTCATTTTATCTGATTGATACCGCGTCTCTATCATACGCTCATGAATCACGTGTACCCTTACTATAGAGGTATTTTTTTTATATTTATCGAACACCAGCACTCTGTTTTAGGACTAACTCGATCTGTTTACTATTCAAGACAAAACATTCTTCGTATCCTGCTTCTCAGTTTATCAATTAAAAAAAGATCAATATGAGCGCACAAACAACCTCTGAATTGTTTATTCTTGCAAGTAGATTATATCATCTATATTTATATGCAAGAAATGACGCTCTTCTAAGTAATATAACTATGTCGAATAATAATATTAACATAACGAGCATCTTGAGTTAATATACAGATACTGAAATTTCTCTCACTTATCTCAAAATATTTTTCTTTGGGCCTCATGATTAAGGGACAAATTACTATATATAGTATGTCAGATGTTTAAGAAATGAGCTTGAAAATCCTTTTATAATGCATTGACAGAAACGTACTTTGTACAGATTTAATTTGTTTGTGTAATAAGAAAGAAGTTTAATTGGAATTCTGCTCATCGCGCGACGTATTTTTAACTTTGTACGTGGGATGTTCAATACAGAACATTTAAAACTCTCGATTCATTGACATCAGGAAAAATCACTGTGTTACATAGCCAGAGATAATTTATTATGGGTACAGGTTGTGCCACTGGCTTAGAAGTGAAGTTATGAATTTGGTTGTCTTACTTCATACTGATCACTGATATCTTTCAAATTGTCAGGAAAAGGGACGACGATTTTCATGCAATAACTTTGGAAAAAATTAGGGTGAAAATTGCAATAAAATGTAATTAGGTAACATTTGTCTTCTTCTGATTGTTTCGTTGTGACTAGCTGCTAATGTACGATGTGGTTTGCCCAGCTGAGAGGCAGGGACGACGAGAAAAAAATACAAAAAGTGTATCGCTGGTATCGATCCAGAAAACGCCTAGGGTGCGTTCTGTGAAGAAAGAACTTGACGCTTCTTCGTGAACATAGCAAAGCCCCGGGCTGGCAGGTTAAAAAATGCTCAGTAACTGACGTGCCTTTTATTGAATAGCGTGAAGTTAGTCAATAACAGATACTTGTTATGAAGCCCGACAAAGTGTTTTGTTCTGTGCGTTTTTTCGATTTTTTGGCCTTCACCATTTTTGTTTTAGCAAAGAGCATAATAGCTGTTTCTGCTATAATAATACACATGAAAAAATTACTCGATTCTGATTGGCTGAGAGCAGTGCAATTCAAGTGTAACACCAGTGCAAAAAGTGTAACACCGGTGAAAAAAGTGTAAAACCAGTGCAAATTACGCATCGTAATTCTGGATGATGATTGGCAGAAAGACAAGAAAATTTGTAGGCCAATTATATCATGTAAAGCAGTCACAAAAAGTTTGTACGGAAACTCTGAAAAATGTTTTCTCGAATGCGAAAAAATGGTTTCATGAAACATCTTCCGGCAATTTTTCTGCGCGAATTTTTTCATGTTTGTATTATTAATAAGTAATCATACGGTTTTTCTCGTTCAATTTGGAAAATGTTCGGAAACGTTCGTCTGGCCTTCGCAACAATTGTGGAAAATCTTCGGAAATCTTCGGAAAATCGTCGTCATTAGTATGTTTATATAATAAACAGAATATCACATGCCCGCTTTTGGATATGAATTTTATCTTCGAGTGTTCAACTCGATATCTCACTTGTTCGCTGCGCTCACTCGTGAGATATCGAGTTGAACACTCGAAGATAAAATTCATATCCACGCGCGGTCATGTAATATCCTCTATTTAGCCAATCCTAAAAGCGGAACTGCTAATTGCAATAACTATAACCATAAAGAAAAAAAGAGGATTTGTTTTTCTTGGATCAGAAACTCAAAAAAAATGATCAATTATGGCCGCATGTAATTGTTCAGTGTGTGCGGTTTCGCTATTTTTTTCCGAGGTCAATTTTAACAAAGGGCAAGGAATATGTCGGAAGAAAAGTAAAACCGCGCCAGGGGTTAATTTGCGCTGAAATTTTGCCTTTACACCTCTACTCCCTCCTCCTCCCCCAGGTCCCGGTTGTTTGAAAATTGATTAAAAAACCCCGCAGTTAGCGGTTATTCCGCGATTAAATTTATTATTCCTGGGATAATTAATCGGGAGATAAAATGGTGTTCCCGAAAACGGATTTAATCTTCGATTAAGGCGGGGGTAAACGTGAATTTTGAGGTTGCTTAACACGGCCTTTCTGCCAATATCTCAGTCACGTTTCAAGCGACACTAAATCTCTGCTTATCTCATTAACCACTGTTTGGCGGTTTTGTGTAAATTTTTGGGTGATTTTTGGGCATTTTGGGAAAGAGAGATTTTTTTCTCAAAGGATAGGTTAAATTGAGGAAAATATGAAATGTTGAAGATTTGATGGATTTGGAAAATTGAAATTTGAAGTGAAGAATTAGTAGACGGATACCAAACAGTCCCCTAGCAACCTGGGGCTCTCTTTTCCGGGGGTCAACTGTCTGGTAGTGTTTCCAACCCATCTTAATCCTAACAATTTCCTTTTTATATCACTTCAAATTTCACACCTATTCATGTTTACCCCCGCCTTAACTATCCGTCGATTAAACTCAGATTAAGGCGGTAAAACCGGTCTGTGATTTGAGAAAATAGTGTAGCACTAGGGAAGGGAAGGGATAATTATGACGGCTCCTACAAAATTTGTACGAAATTTAACTGAATAAAAAGAAGAAAAAGAAAGCCCAATTTCCATATTGGAAAGCAAACTACGTTTGCTTTCTATAAGAACCAATAGAAATGGTACATTCTATTCTTAAATTAAAGTTAGAGTTGTGATAAAAAAAAGTATGTGCAAGATAAACGCCTGGCGAAGCTCAATGAATAATGCATCAGACGGAAAATCAGTGAGCTCTTGAAAACGCTTACTTTATAGGCGTTTAATTTTCAACCTTAGTTCTTTGTTATAAATTTAGAATAGCGTCTATTCGTACGAGCTAATAAAGCAAGTTTGGCTAGGGGAAAGCCGTAAACTATGCAAGGAAGAGAAAGCGGACACGAATTGATTATCTTAATTCTGGCGAGTATAAACAACTTTTTGAAGAACAAGCAAGTTCCACAGTGAAGTTAACTTTGACAATTATATTTTGTCCAAAAAATACTTGCCTTTATTAAGCCAAAAAAGCCTTTAATTCCACCATTGATGTTTCGTTTTACATTTCAGCGGCTAATGAGCGATGATTTCTTCCTCTGAGAGGAGAAATGTTGAAATTTCTTGCTTCGCTCTCGTCGTGTAAAATATTTTACGGATCTCCGTCCATGTTGTGAAAACTCGAAAAAACCGAGGGAAAACCGGACACTGGATGCCTCATCCGCGAAGAGAGGGTCTTTTTCGAGTATCATAACAGAATTGGCGGCTGAAGACCTCCCATCATTTAAACATTATATGCGTATGGACGTCAACTCCTTTCGTCGCCTTATTGAGGTGATAAGCCCAAGGATCGTCAAAAGGAACACAAGAATGCGATCTCCAATATCACCCTCAGAGAGACTAGCCCTAACTTTGAGGTTCTTAGCATTAAATTGTCAGTACTCTTGCCGTTGCTAGGAAACACTATCGTTTAATGACCGAGCGGCACTGGAAACTAGTCAACATTGTTTTCGTCGTGGCTAAACTGGGAAACATTTGTTTTGGACGCAAAATTTGTGTCCGGGAAACCAAGGCCCCTGCCGGGAAACAAAAATGTTTTTGACTTCAGGCAAAAACATTTTTTGTTTCCGAGCAGCAAAATTTGTTGCCGCAACAATATGTTTCCCGCGCGGCTAAACTGGGAAACATTTGCCTCGGCAACAATGTTTCCTAGTTCAGCCAACGAATTAGTGCGCGCGCGTTAAAATGTTCTAAACAAATACTTTCGCGCGAATTGAGTCCGATTGTGTGTTCAACTTCGGTTTTCTCTCACGGATGAAAAGCATTTCGCGGATAAGACAGTCAAGCTTTCCCTGACATTTCTTTAAAACGGAGAACTGCTTCAGAAGCTCGGGGTTTGAAATTCCGTGGCAACCTTTCACTTGTGTACCAACGGCGGTGGCTCTGTGTTCTTCAATGCGCTGATGGAGATGACGAGTAGTGTATACAAATAGTATATTAACTATAACATGGATGACCAAAATCACAGATTATGCCAGCCTGCAGTATAAGATGGATTACACGAGGATCAAGGAGGCGAATGTAACTATGTGTAACCAACTTTATTTCTCTCTGAATCAATAAAATTACAGCGTGTTCAAAGCGTAACCGGACGTAAACTAAGTCCCAAAAGTATATTCCGCGCGATTTCGCAGGATAATTGTTAATTAAACAATTATTTCACAAGCGCGCGTTGGCTATAATCATGTCATATCCAACAAGAGCGAGTGGAATAATTGTTTTATTAAAAACGCCCCCAAAATATAGCAAAAGCTAAACAAAAAAAAAGGCCTAAAAAAAATCACGCGTACGCTTACCATATTCGTAGAGCATGGTATAATGGCTCATAGCCCATGATGGCTAAGCCAATGAATACTCTCGAATTGCATTATCCAATGATCCAGTTTTTGATAATGGTGTTTATATAGCGACGATTCCTTGAACCTACCTAGTTGCCTGTGTTTGGTCGACCGAGCTTATATCGAACGGTTACAGAGCGTTTTTTAAATAGCGTTTTTACAGCTTTTGCTCTGATACAGATGTCATGCAATAAAAATAGCGGAAGAAATTCAGAGTTCTAGAAAAAGAAAAGAAAAAAAAGAAATTCAGAATTCTAGATAATGAAAGCGCTAAAAATAGCACTGCACATTATTTCCGGCGAACCTAGCCTGCAGTGCAGGTGTTTTCTGTGTTTTCACGAGTTATCGGTAGATTTGCTCCCATTTTGTCTCAGGAAAAGTGAGTCTCATCCCTACTTCCTTCTTCATTTCGTCTCAGGCTTGCGAGTTTTAATCCAAGATGGCGCTCGCTTTATCAAAATGCGTGCGCACGCCTGCATTGCAGGCTATGGCGAACCCCGTCAAAGTCTGCAGGAATTTTCACAGACAAAATTAAATGAAATATCTTTTGCTTCCTGTTTCAACTTACTAAAAGTCAGGATTTCGTACAATTGACATTACATGGAAATTATTTCGCAATTATTGTGTCATATAACGTAAGCTGAATAGTGTACCAGTAACAGCTGAAGATGGCAATTTACTGAAGAGTGTAACTGCGTGGCAATCTGACCAAAACCTAATTTAGAAATCTGTCCCGGAGATATTAAGGTACATATCAATTCCTAATTGAACATAGATATTACGGAACACAGTTTTTCTTGTACATTTTAAGGTTTTGCAAGATGAAAACATAATAATTTACTATCTTGCTATACATGAATCAGAGGCGGCGTGCATCAATAAAATGTCAAAAATGATGCCAAAAATAATCCAGGATTGAAAAAAAGGTAAAGGTTAAAATCGTAAACTATACCATAACTCTTTCTGTCGATAATAGTTTATTCTTCTCTTTAGCTGTCTAGCTCACCAAAAAGAGCATTCATTTCACAAATACTTTCACCGCCAGCCATCAGAGGAAACAACGGTATTCTTATTACAGTGATGATCGAAAAATCGACTGTCCCAACATCGTAGTTAATTATGTCCACCAGATCCGGGGGTGTGATTGGTTAACCAAAGTGACGTAAAATACCAAATCACGTGTTGCAATGTTCTGTCAGCTGTGCATGCTTCGTACGCCTTGCCGAGGGATTCGAGTGGTATTTGTACTTCTCGTTGGCGTTTGAGACGGAATTGCTATGTTTCAGTTATCAGTAAAAAGCTTTTCCTGAAACGTGTGAAAGCCTAACAATGATAATATCCGGAAGACAAGTAAAGCTGACGTATTTTTTTTCACCCCGAGATTTCGGATGTCAAGCAGCAACGCGACGCGATGGCCGAGTATTCTCAGGTAAAAAGAGTTCCCGATATCAAGTTAAGCTTGTTAACAGAGTGTTTAGACTGTTAAGAGCTTATTTGTTCTATTTGACTCGCACTCTTACTCACAGAAAATGTGTCTAGTCCTCGAGCTCGACAGTATCCATGCAAATACTGGAAAGACAACAGCTTATCGGGCCTTGGAAATCCACCTTCAGCGAGGTATGACTTGTAGCGCGAGAGTGAGTTAAAGCATGGTTCATTATCCCCATCGGCTTCTTTTTCAACGCGTTAACTTGCAAAACTCCCTTAGAAACGTTTGTGGCAAATCTACCCGAGTATGTGAGCAGAGCGCAAGTGAGTTAACGAGGGAAGAAACTAAATGAATATACAGTGTTTGGAAGTGTTCAGACGACAGCTCACTGTGGCTGATCGTGCATCTGGAATAAGCTAGAGATGGTGTTTAGATACGAGGACTTGTTTCTAATATAATAATGTTGTTTACTTACTGAACTCTGGTTCAAAAGAACATTCAAATTTACATATTTTGGATTCTATTCCTTGCAAAATCTCTCGATGACACGAGTGCAACAGTCCCGGACAAAAGTAGTTGGAACACTTGAGCTGGACCACGTCCTCATCAATGTTGGAAAACGTGGCGGTTTTTTTGTTCAACAAAAAGGGAAAAAGTCGCCTGTGTTCCAACTTTTTTCTCTGGGATTGAAGATTAGATAAACAGAATTTAAATACTAAAATAAAATTGAATAAAATTAACACAAATAAAAGTAGTCAGAGATGGTGACCATAAATTATTACGTGGATGCAAAGCAATCCGCGTTATAAATTGGGACAAATTTCTTTTTCTTTTTTTTTTTCGTCATGGTAGTTGCAAATTGTAACGCAAGTTGTTATTGGCTACACATACATTGTAGCCAATGGCAGCTCCTGTTGTTTTTTTCCATCCGGAATCAAGATTGCATTTGTCGCAATATGGAGGGTTTCATGCGGTGAGCTTGGATACTGCTTGGCGAGATGCACAAACCCTGAACACGTTGCGAAGTGTGAGCATATTTTATGCATGACAAGTTGTGAGTTAAATGAACGAGTAGCAAAGCCAAAATGTGTTGCTCAAAGTTGACTGTCTTTCTGTTAATACTCGCAACCGACGAGTTGAATAAGGTGCCAAAATTTTGCCTGTACATGTAAATGAATAAGAACACTTACCATTTGTTGGATGCCATCAAGCAATGGCAAGCCTAGTCTTGAATACAAATCCACTATCCAGTGATAGTCGGGCCCTCTCCTCTTGAAGCACCACGCCATATTTGCCTGTATCAGGCCCAAATTTGTTGATGCATAGTAGTGCTTCTGATGTAGGTTGACATCCTTAGCCCTAAACTTAGTAAGGACACTAAATGTTGATTCTGGCAGGTTGGAGTGCCCCTTTCCCAACCCAGGGTCAATGACTTTTTCTGCCTCCCTAGCCCTAGAAGAACATAATATTTCATAGCAAAGAGCATGAAATTTGGATTTTAAAACATGGGCGGAATGGTATATGCTTCCCCAGGGCATTTTATATTCTCATAAAACCCATCCTCATCACTTGGGCATTCCTTACAACTGCATTTCTTTAGAGGATGAAACTGACATGAACCGCCTTCCCATTCATGTATGTCCCGGGAATGATATACAGCATAGTCTCCCTATATCTATCAGGATCCTGTCCAGCCTGGACTAGTGCACAATAATGGTTGCGTTTTGCACCCTGTACAAATACTGGGCTTTTACAACCACATGAGGCCACATAAGTGTGCTTCTTCCCAGTACAGCAACACTTCACTCTCTCCATATCAGGGTAATCTTTTTTGTGGCTGTCGATAAATGCCTTGCTGAATAAACTCTTGGCCTGGAGTTCAATGAGCTTCTTCTCATGAGCCCTCCCCACATGCCCCCAACACAACACGACTCTGGATTCTTGCTCATTTGAAAATGAGTATCGGAATCCTTTCGCTGACGATGAGTCAGCATCCTGCCAGTCAACCTCCACTTTTAGCCTCTCTTCTTTTGCTTTTGCCCACAACACCTGGGCTAAATGCCCCTCTGCAGCTTTTGATGTACCCTTCTACAATTCTTCTTTGCAAATGTTATCAGCCCCTCTCATTGATAAATGACCATAATAGAGCAGTCCACCCGTCATGTATTTTTTTACCACAAAGGTGCAGTTTTGGCTGAAGTGACCTCGTATCTGCCAACAACCATCGCAAGTCGTGACGGCATGAGACCAAGTCCCCAACTGGTCCCGTGGTAGGGCTTTCATATAGTCCTTCTCCTTCTCACACATTTCATCAAGGATGTCTCTGATGTGAGGAAAAGCAAAATCAATGACATCTAAAAAGGGTTTATCCGATATAACACCCAAACCCAACCCCCTTCCCATTGTTTTTCTGTTAGACCATAGCCATGCCCACTTATAAAGAAAGCTTAGGATAGGGCTAGGGACACCAGTTGACGCCGTGACTAGTGCAAGATGACTACTCTGAAAATTGATAGTTTCTTGCCAACAGCCATTGCAACTAAACAAGAACTTCATTGCTCCAAGTCCTTTCTTTTCACTGGCCGCAAGGACAAGCTTTCCTGAGACAAAACATAAAACGAGAAAGGAATGCAACTATGGCTTGACTACAAGGACATCAAATATGAAACTGGGTCGTTGCACAACTTCACATTCTACTTCTCTGGATTCGATAAAAATATGAGATAATATTTGTACCTTTACATTTACCATCAGTTGTTGTACATTTGAAACATGTGTTGAACTGGTCAACTAAACCTATTATGCTTGATGTTGTCCCAAGGAACAATCCTTCAGGAATGCTTAGCCTAAAATGAATGAAGAAATAGTATGCATGTGAACATGCATGTTTTGAATTGAACCATGCACATAAGGGCTTGAAAATAAATTTCATCCAGCCTTTCGGACAAGTACTGTACATTTTCCAGATTTTTTTCGTTCCACTTGCCAGATGGTCAAGGCTGCACGCAACTCGTTGGCCAACTTTAACAAAAAAAAGTAGATCACGACTTGTCCAGGACAAGCAAAATTTGAGAGCTGATTGCCCCCAAAAGGCAAGCTGGAATTTAAATTTTATTTGACCCTAGGCATATATAAAAATGAACAACACTTCAGTTGCCAGCAGTGAAGGAAAACATGATTTCCCCCTGCTATTGGATATGAGTAATATTGACCTGACAGCCACCTGCAATAAGGGATAGTTTCACTTTGGTTCCTACCCTTGTATTTCAAAAATTCTATAAATAATACAAGACCACCAAGTAGTTTTGATTGAAACTAAGTTTACAGATGTATAATGAAATGGAGGGCGACTGAAAACTTATCAGACACAAAAGGCAAAAATATTGTAGGAGAATGAAGATTGTTAAACCAAAAGCCTTCCTTTAGAGGGTGTTTTACGTTTTCTATCACCTCCTCCTCCTCCTCCCACCTCCCCTCAATGGAAGTTGTTTCTCATCAAATATCACCCACCAAAAGAATATTGTAAACTAGAAATGCCTCCATCAGAAACCAGAGCCAAGATCGTCATTGACTTTTTACACCACCACAAACTATACCTATATAAACAGTGTATTTTTAAGTGGTGGCGTGACTCTCAGAATAGACTGTTACAAGCCATATATATTTACTAAGAACCAAAAATTGCAGAATACCTGGCCCAGCATTAGAATCTCCTTGAATAAGAATAGCAACTATTGTTATATATCTCGTTCTTCAAAACACACCGACACGTGTAAATGGTTGAGCCGGGTATTCTGCAATCGCTCTGCAATAATCATTGCCCAAATTTAAAATTAGCGTTAATTCAGTGCAAGATGTTTTCATTTAATAAAATCCAAAGATATTTTGAACATTCTAAGCAAAAATGCTTCTACAATTTTGTCATCTCGTCGACTGATTTTGCCTCACAGCTACGTTCGACACCTACTTGCAAATATTTACAACCTGCAACTGTAAACTACAAATACCGACACTGATCTTGCTCTGCAATAAATACATTTAGAAGAACTTAAAATTTGTGATTCATTACTCACTCATATTTCACTTTATCCGAACAAATTCTTTGCTTCAATGGTGGCTCATAATTAGGGTCGTCCGCATTTTTGTCGAGCAGCTTAATTATGGTCACAATCCCGGTCTCTTTGCCGGTTCTGCTGGTAGCTTCATCTTTTAGAAAACGGCGTAAAGTCCCTTCATAATCCAGCTTTCGTTCTACATCTCTGGCGCTTTTGTTTGTGGCCTTCTGGGTCAATGAAAGTTAAAAGCCGTTTGTTTCCAACGTCTCTCGAAACAACACTCCAGCTATGTTCCTCCAGCTTGTCATGTGATATATTTTCTCGACAGCAACAGCCCCACCAGCATAGGTAGCAACATCAACCAGCACAGCAGCAAGTCCAAACGTATTCTTGAACCACTTTCTGTGCCCCACAAATCGTGAAGGGTTTTCGACCAGCTTGCATTCGCATCACTGGATGCCATGAATAAATAACTTTCTCTCTTTTTAAAAATAAAATTCTCTCTTTCTGAATATTTTTCAATCTGTAACTCGGTATCTGCGTTTGCCGCTCTAATAAGTAATATTTGCTGTCAACTCCCGCTGAGTGTGGTCAACAAAGGTGCCGTTGCTAGGGGAAGTAATTATCTCGCCTTCTGATTGGTTTCGTGGGAATAATCTTGACTCAAATATGGGCATCATGGCTTTATTTGGAGGGATGTAAAGCACTTTGCCGCTGGAATTTGTAATTGCGAACACTCCAAACATGGCTGCCCTCTCAGAAAGATAAAAAGATCGATGGTGAGCAATTTGAGGGAATTTATGTTGAATTTGAGGATGTTTCGCACTTATGGAGTAGAACATTGAGGCACATTTATTGAGTCTTCTTTAGAAGGATTTGTCAGAGATTTCAAACTTTGCAGACACAAACTACATACAAATACGAAAATATCTTCTGCAGTACGCACTCAGAAACAAAATAGTTATTACGTGGCAGGAATGCACATGTTTTAAAAGTATTCTTGACAATTTTTTATTTTTACAACTTATCAAATCAAAATGAGGAGGTGTACTGTGGTGAAATAGTGTATTTTATCCCATTTAAATCTGGTAGCGAGTCTAAGGGCAAAATTATTTATTCCATATTAGATTTGGCCAAATTTATAGAAATTACAAGAAATGATCACTCCTTAAATATCTTGAATTTTACAAATTCCTTTAATTGCTGGGGAAGAATTTTTTTTCCAGAGACTAGTTGAAAGAACAAAGAAGTCATGCAGAAACGACTTCTCTCTCATTAATATTGTTTCTGATACAGCCCTCCAAAAAATGGCCAAAATTGGCCAAATTAGCTTCCGGTACCACCTTGATGAATAACTGGAGTTACGAAAAAAGAATATTTCTTTTAGATATCCAGGATATGTAGAAACAAATAAGCTCTTGAAAACTACCATAAGAATTATAATTAAGAATTATACACAATTCCCAAACTAAAATCCCGATTGGGTAATAGGAACCATTTCCAAAGATGTGTTTTTTTAACCGCACGGCCATTGGCGGAGTGCGGTTCCTGCTCTGCACAGAGTTTGTTTTATTTTTTTGGGGGGTTTAGGATCAGTTGCACAATCCAGGGGCTCAATGAGTACCAACCACACAAAAACTAAATTTGTGAGTTCAGCTTTGGGCAAATCCAGTTCAAACTTTACAAGATAACAAAACAAATATTACTCTATCCAACAAACCGAAAATTGGAAGTGAGTTCCGATAATCACTTCTTTTGCAAATTTTAGTATCTAAAAAAAGTACCATTTTAATGGCGTAACGCGTAACATGGCGTCCGTAACATAAAAATATTTCGCTTGTGTTATTACCCAGCAAGGGCTGAGATCTTCAAGACCACAGCAGTTAATAATTACATACAATAAGTTCTTCGAGTTTTGTCTCCATAATCGTCATTCTTTCCAGCCAAACATTAGTTTTGCTCAAAAATGTTGAAAAAAGGTAATGCGTAATGCTTCTCTTCTGGCACAGTGAGTTCTACACAAAATAAAAGAAAACACAAAACCCACACGACAGGAGTGAAGAACAAAGATACACAAACAATGCTCATATGTCAAACTTACTTTATTCAAGATTTCACTTTCTTACGACGATCCTGCTCCGAGAAACATTCATTTCTACACGTACCGAACATATTTTCCTATGTCCATTTGACAGCAATATTCTTGGCATGTCCGATTGTGAAATTGACTTTTTCAGCTCTAGACGTTGGGCAATCGAGGTGAAACTGCCACGTAATCATTGCTCATAAGATTCCATACCGGATCGGATAAAGATTTCATTCCTCTTGCATCTGTACAAAGTTTCAGAGCAAAAAATCGAAGTACCGAACACATTTCCCAATTCCGCCATCTTTTTGTTGTATCTTGTTACAAGCCGAAAATTTTCAGGTGAGGGAAACCTTCGCAAATCACTCTAGTTCTTCGCGAAAGAAAACGCCATTTCTACGACTATCAAACGTTGTTTCCAAGCTTGGTAACCAGGCATTTATAGGAGGTGTGCCGGAAGTGACTTTGCTTTGCAGTACTTCCAGTTTGGCGCGACGTTTGGACTTTGAAACGTCATAACGACATGGAAAATGCGGGGAAAAATCGAACAAAACAATGGAGAGAAAGAAAAAAAGAAGAAAGAAAGCTAAAGAGGAAAAAATGGTACGATAATAATCAAGAAAGTTTGAAGGAAAAAGCAAGGGAACGTATGAAGCGGCTACGGGAAGAACGTAAAAGCAGAAAGATAGTGCAAACACGTGGTCTACATAAAGCTCAAGAACGTCGTGATATTGGAGCTGAAAGAAAGCGTGAAGCTAAAAAGAAGAAGCAAGAAAACGAAGAAAAGAGAAGGCAACAAGCAAGGGAAAGGCAGAGGAGACTTAGAGAAAAGAAAAGGAAAGAGAAAGACACTTCTGGTGAGGCTAACCGCGAAGAATCATCCCCGGAAGAAGATGCCACAGTGTTTCCTTCCCGAATGGCAAAAAAGCGTGTGAAAGACAAGGTGACTTCAGTGTTTCCCAAGAGTCCAAGAAAGAAAGCAGCTATCATTCAGGAAATGGCAAGAAGTCCCATTACAAGAAAAATTTTAGAAAAGAAAGGCATCCTGAAATCACCAGAGGAAGAGCTTGAAACTACTGCTTTGCGTTCCTTGGCTGAAGATCTTGCTGAAGGACTGAGTAAAGTTAAAAAGGCTAAGACGTCTGATGAAAGAGCTGCATACACTGCTGCAAGATCACTTGCTTTTGGCCAGTCAGTAAAGTCTAAACATCAGCAATGTCGCGTTGCTAAGCTTGTTAACGTCAAGCGTAAAAGGGTGAGTGAAGGGATATCGAGAAGGCAAAAGGTCCTGAAAGGCGAAGAAGCTAGCTGGTTGGCAACAAAACGGTCAATGAGGTTGGACTCTGTGAAAGAGGAAGATAAACGAGCAGTCTATGATTACTGGACCCAGACAGCAAGTCGCCCTACTGGATCTAAGAAAGACACTGTTAAAAAGCGCATTGGAAAAGGAAAATATGTTGTCCATGCCAAACATGTTTTGGAGAAGACACAGAGCGAATGTTTTCTTGAATTTCAGCAATTACATCCCGAGATCAAAATCAAACAGAGGAAGTTTGAACAGCTGAAACCTTTCTTCATGAAGAGTGCAAGGGAGCGCGATAGGCAGTCTTGTCTATGTAGGAAACATGTTGAATGTAAAATCATCTTTGATGCCTGCATGAAGTTCAGGAAATCATGTGAAGAGGATGGGGAGCCCGAAGTCCTAACATTTTCTTCCCTCACTGAAGCTGTCAACTCCACCCTTTGCCCCAAAGATGAGGATTCATTGTATCACAATCTTGCTTGTTTGCGCCGCGAGTGTAGCGAATGTGGAACAAAAAAGTTCCAGCTTTCAGGCAAAGAGAAAGCTGACACCATGGTCAACTGGAAAAGATACGAGTATGTGTCTGTTCCGGACAAAAATGGAGAAGAGCGAAAAAAAATTACTTTAGTTACAAAGGAAACACCTGTGACTGAGCTGTTTTCTTACTTTCTTCACCTGTTGAAAGATTATCCCTACCATTCCTTCATGGCCAAATGGCAAAAAGAGCAATTTGACAACCTTGTCAACAACCTTCCCCTTGACAACATAATCTGTGTCCACGACTTCTCTGAAAATTACACATGTAGATCCCAGGATGAAATTCAATCCCAGTACTTTGACCCGAACAAGGTGAGCATTCATGTTTCTATCCTCTACCGCCATGCCAGCTTGCCAGTAGATGGGAAAGAGAGCACAGAGGAAAAGCCAGAGTTAATCAAGGAACACATATTTGTTCTCTCAGATGACAACACCCAAGATTATCATTTTGTACATCACTCACAGAAATTGATTTTTGATTACATCACCAAAGAGCTGAATCTACAGATAAAGAAAGTTCATGAATTTACTGATGGGTGTGCAGGCCAATACAAATCAAGACACACTTTTGGCGACCTTTCCTGTTCTCTTGCTGACTTTGGTTTCCAAGTAGACCGCCACTTCTTTGAAACGTCTCATGCAAAGGGAGAGCAAGATGCAGCTGGAGCCAACATTAAACAGCGTGCCACCTTAGCTGTACTGAGGCGCGAAACTTCAATCACCTCTGCCAAAGACCTCTACGAGTATCTCTCAAGAACATTCAGGAACCCCACATCCCAGTCGGAGAATGTCACCCTAAAAAAAAGAGTGTTTTTCTATGTTCCTGTGGATGGCGAGGGAACAGTACCCAGGGGAAGGCAAGGCCGTACATTCAAGGAGTTCCAGGGCATCAGAAAGATCCATTGCATCAAGACAACACCTGAGCAGTGCAGGGTATACACAAGACTTCGCAGCTGTACATGCTTTGAGTGCCTGGATGGAAACTATGAGGGATGTGAAAACTCGGCAATGGTGGACGGATGGCAGGAAGTCAGATTGACAAGAGATGGTGAAGTAACAACAACAAGGCAACGCAGTAAGACTGCTGGAGGAGATCGTGTCAATGCCCTAACAGACCTGATTGAAGACAACAGCATTGTGGCAATAGCAGCAGAAGAGGATAATCACTTTGATTACTACCTCTTGAAAGTGATAAGCAGTGGTGCTGTTGTCCTTGAATCAGATGAGAGTGACGATTACGGAATAGCGTATCCAATGGGGTCCTATGTTCTGAAAGGCCACTTCTTTCTACGGGACAATATTATTGATGCTACTTATAAGCTTGACTCAAAGATTGCCATGGTGTATGCAAACACAGTCAGGGCAATCTGTGGTGAACTTAGAATCATCAAAAGGAGAAGAGAGACCCTGTTTAAATTATCCCCAGCACAACATGAAGAGATTATGTCCTGTTTTTAGAGTACATTTAGTTTGCAAATTCACCTAGTTTATCAAGTATAAGCAAACTGTGTACACTGATTTTGACCCAATATTGACTGTCAACGTTGCTTGATTAGTCAGCATATTTGGCACATTATTTAAGAATTTAAAATTAGCATTTAACTTGCAGTATTTTTTAAATATCAAATGAATCCTGTGAAATGACCACACCCGCAAAGGATCATGGGTGATCATAAATTATCGATTTATGAGCATTTTTCATATTTCTTATCACGACGTTGTTAAAAATAGAAAATTAAGCCTGAAATTAGCAAGAAACTAGAAACTAGATTTGATGGTTTCTGTTTAGTAGCCACGCCCTCAAAGAATGATGGGTAATTCTCAATTTTTGATTAATCAGCATTTTTTTACTCGATCTATTCAAAATATGGTTAGACAGAATAAACAAAGTGCTAAATTAAGAAGTGTGGTACTTTTTTGAAAAAATTGTTTTTTAAGCCTTTGTTACACATTTGTACCCCTGGATTGTGCTTCTGATCTTAGGCATTTAAAGTGAATTGTTTGGCTGTTTCATTGAAGGGAGTAAAGAGATTCGAAGAAAAATTAAATTTGCAGAGGTAACGATATAGAACTTGCAGCGTTTATCAATGTACTTAATGTGATATTTCATCGGAAAGCAAACACTGTTTTGGTAAATGTTCTTTTAAGTATCGGAAAGGCAGACGCTCTGTTTCGGTGAACGGTTTCTGTATATCTGTTAATAAGCAAACAAAAAAATTAAAAAAAGAAAACGTTTAGTCTCCTACAGGATTTGAACTTACGACCTCTCAATTGGGAGGCAATCGTCTAATCCACTGCGCCATAGCGGCATGAGTTATACACTGTGAAACTTATTTATTATAAATGCTGGGTTGTAAAAGAATGTGCACTGCTTTGCGACTGTGGTGCTAAGAAAACAGTCAAGTTTTAAAAGCGCGGTTATAAGATCTAAAAGATCTTGTTGGTTCATAGACTTGTCGGCAGGGGAAACCCCCCTCTATGAGATGACAAATGGGAGGGGATACCCCTCTGATGAGGCAGATGAGTGAAAAAAGATATTACAGCGAGCACTAGGTCTGCGATCATTGTTATTTAAAGACCCACTATTGACCATTATGCTTTGCACGCATCTGATTTTGTTTTGTTATCGTGATAGTGAGGCTTCTGTTGTTTTCCTAGGTTTGCTTCTCTTGCGGCAAACTTTCGAACCTGCAACATTTGATAGTGCCGTAGTCTTTTTCTGTTACATTGGGAATAATTCAAATACACATACTATGGACGGCTCTGAGTTAATTTCTGTATTATCTGAGGGAAGTGCCACAGTTAAATTGAAGTGTACAGATCGATTGTTGGAGACCACGAAGCAACACAACTGGCACAACTGAAGTATAATCACAAGGAGATGGAGATTCTCTTTATCGCTCTTCCAAGTGCATTATGATTTTGTAAAGGTTACTGTGTTGTTCAGTGACTAGCATAAACCGCTGTTCTTTCCTTTGATTTCAGGACTGAGTTTACTGTGACTGCAAAGGCCAGTGTGCAAGAAAGAAAGGACAAAGGGGCATGTAAATGTCATAAGGGCAACCTAACATGTCACAACCTTTGTGCTGGTGGCAAAGCAAAGTGCAAGAACAAGGTCAGTCAAAAAATACCCTTGAAATTTCTCCGGTTTTATGTTTTTCAATGTTTCTTATTTTTATTTTCAGGCAGCTGTTGGAAATGCTGCTGAAGCTTCAGGGGGACCCAGAACCAGTGCTGTGAGCGATGGCAAGCTGCACTTTCAGCAAGAATGACACAATGCTCAGAATGAAATCAAAGTAAGTTCCCAAACTATTTTTCGACTTTTAATGGAGAGAGAACTTGGTTTCACTTACCTTTCGAGGTTGACATTGTCCACATCCAGATTTGAGAACAAACGAGTAACTTTCGTTTTTCAACCCAGTCAAAGCTCTCTGATCTGTAGAAATCCATCAGGGTAGTGACTTGTCAAATGATAACTAAAATCTTTTCTCACACACAACTGGTAGCTATGCCAAGCTGAACCATGCAGCCTGACCTTTATTAATCACAGACTACATCAATGAAAGAACGAATTTGAAAAGGTACATTCATAACAGGATGAAAAACTAGTCCAGAAATATAATTTGAAAACTGCAGCAACTCAAAACTGGATACAGATAAATCTCCCCAAAACAAACCTAACCCTAACAAACAGTAAAACTAACTTGCAGGAAAAACCTCCAAAAAGCTAGAAGGGTGGGTGGGTGGGGAGGTCAGGCAATGGTGAACGGCAACAAGAAAAGTGAGCAATCTCATGAGCCATGTGACCTATTCCCCCCACACACTAGCACCCAGACCCCCAGATGTGTGTGAGAAAAATGTTTTCCGCTTTCTTCGTACCTCAGCCAGCGGAAAACAACACTTCTCACAAACAACTGGTAGCCATGCCAAGCTGAACCATGCAACTGTATAAAGCAAAGAGCGCTGGGAACTAAATAAGTTCCAGGAGAAATGTACTCATGCACAAGTTCAGTGTTCCTAACATACAGTGAACAAATGAATATGGTCTGGCGAAGGTCATGAACAACTCTTTATCTGCAGGCAAGACGGAAGCATTGTGCTGCAATGCCCATGCTTTCCAGGACTTGAACGCTCCCAGGTACGTGGACACAGTTGACGCCACACTGTTGTGGACCAGGTTGTATGGCAAGGCCTGGGCCAGCTGTCTCAGCTCTGGGTGTAACGCCAGGTTCACCACGACTGTTGAAAGGCTGGAACTGTCACTTGCTAGACAACTTGTCGCGATGAGATTAGCATGTGTGGGAGATGGTTTACTAATCGCATAATTGCAACAAAATGACACAACTCTGTGAACAAACAGCAAGTCAGGACCCACCCAGGAAACAGCATGATAAGGGCAGGGCAACTCAATCCACCAGGGCCCAAACTCTGGTAACAAAAAGAGGGGAAGGTGGATAACCCAAGACAAAATGGACTCTTGCCCATAACAAGCACTGCATAACTTGCTGGGTCGCGAAGCCCATAACAGGCAAGGGAAGCCATAACAGCCATTATCTATCCAGGTCACACTTGAGCCCATAACAGGCACTGCAGAATTCCACTGAACGCAAAGCCCAGAACAGGCAGGACAGAGCCACAACGGCCTATGTCTACCCATAACAGGCAGACAACTAACCAGCACCGCACAAAACATGCCATAATCAGGATGAAAGGAGGCACAGCTGGCCTGTGGCTGGCCAAACGGCACTAGTGGTTTCATCACCAGCATCTGACACAATTGAGGGGCTGTTTAATAAGGAGCACTTGTGTTATTGAACTTCAGCTTCAAAGCAAGCAACAAGAAGACAGGGACAGTACCACTTCCCTTATAAGGTTGGATCTGTCAGGAGTCAACTACAAACTCCCTCCAGCTGCCACGCCTAGTCACCAATAGGGACCACCAAGGTGCTGACCTCCACTCCGGGACCAAAATGGTACCATCTTCCTTGCCCACGGACATGTCTACCCCCACAGCCTATCTAAGCTCATGAAGCAGGAACGGTCCAGCATGTAATCATTTGCATCCTCTATCCGTGACAACTCATCCGCCACTACATTGTAATCACGGCTTACCCATTCCACTGTCAGGCGGATGTCATAAGCTTGACACAGCTTGTAGATGCTCACAGCTACATCATGTAGGTCTGCCTTGCAGGCTCCTATGGAGAGGATAATTTCAGCGTTCTTATTCCTGTGCAAGACCTTGGACCCCTTGAAGTGCGGTGCTAAGGACTCAAGAACACACCTTGTTGCCTGGAGCTCATGGAATGTGGAGCTTCTCCTCATCTCTTCCAATAACCAGCTGGCAACAGCCATCTTCCCACCAACTTGGGCAGTGAAACCGCCCCAGCCAGATTCACTAGCATCGGAAAGTGCCTCAGGTTTCGGATTTGGTGACCAAATGTGGTAACCACTGTTGTCAAAATTATTGCGCCAGAAGAACACTTCGCACACAGCGTCATCCGACCTGTGAAATGGACTGTCCCAAGACGCTGAATGGAGGATGTTGTGGTACAAACTGCACGTCCAAAGCCGAACAACTGGTCCAAGAGCAAAAACCCATGGAGGCCAAAAGTCCTGTGAAGCGAGACAGCTGATGTGCAGAGGCCACAAATCCCTTAGAAACAATTGTTTCCAGCATCAGACAGAAAGAGTCCACCCTTCTCTGAGCAAGCAGATAAATCAAGGACAAAACCCAATAGCTCCCCCCTTTAAGCTGGTATCAATTGGCTCTTAACCTCATTAGCAACAAACCCGCTAAGATTAACATCCCACCTCACCAAGTCAGACACCTCCTTGGCCTCCTGAAAACTACTATCTGCCCCTGCACCATCATCAAGATATGTAAATATGTGAATCCACTGGCTCCTCAAGTGCTTGGTCAAGGTTCTCTGGACTTTTGTGAAGAGGTAAGGGCCAGTAGACAGACCAAAAGGCAGGACGTTGAATTTGTAGAACTAGCATTGACTGTCAACCCGCCACAAAAAGCCCAGAAAAGAGTTATGACCCGGAAATTTTTTAAGTGATGATATCCGCTGGAGTAGTCGAGTTTAAAAAACCAATCACCTTTATGGAACAGGTCAGTGGCAGTTCTGACATCCTCATCTTTGAACTTGCAAGATCTCAGGTGCTGGTTAACATAACACAGATCCAGAAGTAGAACCCCAAGTGGGTCGCAGACACTCAGATCAGCAGACAAAACTTCCACAATGGCACCTGATGCAAGCAACTTGGATATTTCAGCAGAAACAAAAAAAAAAAACTCTGCATGGCATGACGCAGATTTATGATTGGGAAAAACCTTATTTACAGGGAAATCAACAAATGGCAAACAGTAACCCTCGCACAACACATTAAGCAGCCACTGACTAGCCCCATTACTTTGCCAGAAGGCAATATTCTCGTGTAGTCTCCCCTTAACTACAACAACTGGATTCTGCTCAAGCTTATCCAAATCACCAATACAATTATCATAACTCACAAGCCCGCACTCCGTGTCGTTGGCCTTGAAATGCAATTCTGAATGTTCATCACTGAGCAGACTGTTGGGAGCTTGCTTGTCCGCTCCCATCGGGCCTGCCAGAGGCAACTGCTGATCGGCAATCCCAGGAAAAATGCGCCAATCAAAAACATGTGCCATGCACCTCGCGAGAAGAAGGGAATTTTCCCACCACAGGAGGAGTGGTGGCTGGCCGGTTGGCGAACACTCTCCATTCGTTAAATTGCCGGGGAACACCCCCTTTCGCGTTCTGTTTGGCAGTGGCCGACTTTTTCTTTTTATCCCGAAGCTGCTTGCTTTCCGTCACAGCCTTGCGAATACGCTTTTCGTCATCTGAATCTGTGGCCAGTGGCTCCGCTGTGTAGCAGGCCACAGTATCCCAGCCGTATTTCTCTGTCAGCAAAATTGGCTTATTACACTCGAGGAGCAAGTCCTTACCTTTGTTTAACTTGGCGGACCGCTCATCGGCATCAACCAATTTGAGGGCCTCATCGATTTTCTCCATGACGTTTTGGTTGAGCTCAGTGTTTCTTGTTCCCCGCAAAACAAAACTCGGGATCCGGCACACATTGTTTATTGGCCACTTTTGAAGATGAACTTGTGAGCTCGTTCTGGAGGCGCTTAAGCTTCGCCGCGTTCGCTTGCTGCTGCTCCAACAACTGCTTAGTCCACTCTGGGGATTGTCCAGGTGACGACGAGTGTGAATGGGAACCATGTGACTTGTTCCTTCGACCAGAAGAACCCACAGAACTGTTGTGCATGGTACACATCCCCAGAGGATCCAGAAGCACAATCTTTTGGTCGACCATGCAGACTCTTATTGTACGGTTCTAAACGCAGAAGAGCTCTTGACTGCCTTGGCTTATCCTTTCCCATGACAGAATGGACGAAAAGGATGAACTAACGTGAAGAAACAAGACACTAAATGCCGAAAGGTCAGGCAATGGCGAACGGCAACAAGAAAAGTGAGCAATCTCATGGGCCATGTGACCTATACCCCCCGCACACTAGATGTGTCTGAGAAAAACGTTTTCCGCTTCTTTCGTACCTCAGCTAGCGGAAATCAACACATAACAGTAGTCCTTTTTGGTAGTCTTTACTCAATCTTCATGATAGTGACAGAATTATATCATGGCCTAAGGTCCTCATCCAAAGTTTTTATAAATCTCTGAAAATGAAGTGGGTATAAGGTTACTTAAATAACATCAATCTTGGCAAATGGAAGCTCTTCTTAGACTTCCACCTCCAAAAGTACGGAGGAAAAGTAATTTTTTTTTAAGTAACCTTAAGCCGCAGGATGTTCCTCAGCTTAATTAAAGGACATTCGCGCTAATTGTTTCTGCGCATCCTGCATGAGCACGCGTGCTAAGTCGGAAAATAAACAAATGATAGGGCAGATGGCCATTGCTAGAGTTTTGCCTGGATTCAACGATCTTTAACGTTCGGTTACCCCGATTTTTCTTTGGATAGATCATTTCCTTTACTGATTTTCTACGGTTAGGGAAAAAATGAAGAAAATCTATCGTCTAGAAAATTGAATTTTTGGCAAAATGCACCATCAAATTCTGTTCTTAATAGCTCTTTGTGCACCTGTGCGGCGGTTTCAAATGCCTCTTAAAGGGTTAAATTTTGTGAAAACGCTAGTAACATTTGAAATTATTTAGGCAACAGACCCACTTCTACAAAATGTGCCTACAAAGTTTGCCTCCGTTGACTCACCTTCGATATTTTTAACTGTAAATCCCTGTAGACCGTGCTCAATTATATGGGACAATTTTTCGAAATCAGGGTAGTTTTCCACATGCTTTATCTCTGAAACGAAGATGGTGACCCCCAAATTTTTTTGCATATCTGGCACAAGTAACTCATTATCTGCCTGCAGTAAAAATTTAAAAAAAATTCTATTGACTGGAACATTTTTGCACGAACATCCTTAAGAGATCCCTTCTTGAGAGAAATTTTAGAACACTGGACTACTTTGAACTACAGAGAGAAAAACTTTGATTTTAACTCTATGGGTATATGGCACAATACCCTGATTAGACTAGAAAACCGACCTTACCTTTACACATCTTGGCTTAAGACAGGGGTAAAACAGGTTAGAGATCTACTTAATCAAGATCAGACATTCTTAAGCTATAATGCTTTTGTTACTAAGTATAATATCAAAACCAACTATCTTGAGTATTTTAAAGTGATAGCAGCCTTAAAGCAATTCAAGAAAGTATGCCTACCTGCCTTAGATAACCCACTTACATATGACACAGCGAGCCTTCTGTCACACTCAATTATTAACAAAGAATCTTACAAATGCCTTGTGCAAAACAAAGCCTCTATACCATCACAGAGCCAAGTAAAATGGCTCTCTGAGAAGGACATAGTAGGAAATTTGACTGTTAATTGGCGAAACACTTACTATCCTCCTTTCCTTTGTACAAGAGAAACAAAGCTCAGGTTATTCCAGTTTAAATTTCTGCACAGATAAATAGCGACAAATGATTTTCTCTGCAAGATAGGCATAAAACAAGTAGACTCTTGTTCTTTCTGCTGGGAAACTACTAAAACTTTGGTCCACCCTATTTGGAACTGCAAACAAACTCAAGCCTTTTGGAAAAAATTACTTGAATGGACATCCCAAAAAATCGTAAATCTTCAAGACTCGGTACTTTCTCCCTTTTTGTGCCTAGGTTTAGTTGAAAATGTATTGAATGAAAATGTATTGAATGTACACCACCTGCTCCACCTCCTTGCTAGACATTGCATATATACCTGTAAATTAAAGAACTTCAAATCTAAGCTGCAAGTATATTTACAACTTCTTTCAAGTCTGCATACGAGCCTAGTGGCTCATCAGGCCGGAGCTTATCCCGGTTTTAGTAGCATGAAGTGACTAGGAGTATTTCTACTCCCCCCTGGATGGGATGCTAGTCCATTGCAGGGTTACCCCCAGCATTAAATTCGCCGGTACCCATTTATACACCTGGGTGGAGAGAGGCACTGTGAGAGTAAAGTGTCTTGCCCAAGAACACAACACAATGTCCCCGGCCAGGGCTAGAACCCGGAGCACTCGCTCCGGAGTCGAGCGCACTAACCATGAGGCCACCGCGCCCCCACACAACTTCTGTTAACCTCCATAAAAATAGAAAAGAAAATAGCTCTAGAAAACAGCACCCTTAACTCTTTCAAAAGGTAGTGGAGCCCATTGAAGGACACCCTCCAGTACTAAATAAAAAAATCCACAATGATATAAAAATTAAATTTCGAGAAGTAAGCGGTATGAAATGTTGTTTTTTAGGTATTAGTATAAGTATAAGTATATACATAAGTAATAATTTGACGTAGTAATGCAAGTTGTCGTATTTATAACTTAAGCGAAACCTTATCTGACTAAAAGATTGTATTGTTTTGTATTTGTAAGTGGAGTAAGTATCGTATCGCTTTGCAAGTAGATTAAGTGCATTCTAAGTAATTATGTGTGTTTGCAATAAAAAAATAAATAAAAATAAAAGAGGTCCTCATCCTCGAAATAATTAGTCATGCATCAAGGCTTTGCTCTAAGAAACTTTTCAGGGAGCCCTTCGGGCTTCCAACCATGCCAGCTAGGGTGCCCAGCTCTCCAGACTGGTCGCCCAAAAACAATTAATTCATCAATTGATTGAATAATTAATTAATTAAAACTGATAACTAAGTTGTGGTGTAATTAGTTAATAATTAATTCAATCATGAAATTAAATTATACACTGTCAGATTACTCTTGGCTGCTTTCTACTGACAAACAAGTTTGATCTTCCCAGTAAACATACCACCATATCAAATTATGTTGTCACAAATGTTGAAAGAGAGTTTTCCAAGAAGGCTGATCAAAAGCCACTTTTTTATTACCAGTGTTCACAATTCAAAACAGAAATGCCTTTAAATATACTTTGGCATATTGAGTGTTTTCATCGGATACATTTACACTCTTAAATAAGTTTATACAATGTATGAATAAACAACATTGTAAAAGCTACTTTCTTGCTATAAAACAAATGATAGCCTCAACTCTAGCGTCACCCTGGAGGCTAGAGTTGACAAATGCCTGGGGCCTTTGGGCTTTTTGGATTGGGTGAAATAAACTGAAATCCTGAGGACACCATCCAAGTTCTCTTGGCTCATGCTTCACCTCAAAAGAGTCTTCACCCTGTTCATACTGCTGAAGCCCCTCTCCACTACAGCTTTTATAGTGGCTAGATAAGAAAAATTTCAGCCAGGAGCAGGAAATTGTGGCACTGGTGTACATGACTTCTAAAGATGGAGGCAAACACTTCTTCTGCTCTTCTGTCACTCGGGTGAAGGCTGACATGACTTTTTACGCACAACCATTCTCTATCAATCTGTAGAAATAGACGTTGAGGGTGAGCTCAAGCGCAACAAGTAAGCATAACAGCACAACATACAATTACCCACCAATGCCAATGATACGGTGCTATAAGGGCAGTCTCCATTTCCTGTTTCTTCACAGCTTTGATGACTTTGTCTGCGGACGATGGAAGGTCTTCGAGTATGAAAGAATTTGCCAGTTCATCTTCTGCAAGACACACACATTACTTTCCGGGCTACGAATAAATTATTTTTGTTACGTGTACTTTTTTCAAGCGCAGTCATGGATTCTTTCAATTCATCTCCAGGTTTACTTTTCTTTAGCTGGCAGACCAGGACTTCATACAGTATGCCAAGATATTGATCCATCATCATTATTTTCTTTCTCACATGTTGAGTGATCTGCACGAATGTTGTTACGCCGAGTCATGCGATATGCATAAAAAGGGATGATGCCAGCATGTACTCATTCATGATCAAGTTTGGCACCAAAATGGCCGAAATAAAAATTAATCCTCCTATTTATAGAATTAACATAAAACTTCCCAGGTTATCTAGTTTGATCAAGAAGTCAACTTAAAATGTACCTGAGTATTAGTGGAGAGTTGAACTTTTCAGAAAGTACATGAAAGCTTTGATAGCTATTCTTATGACAGTTTGGTCGATAGATCAATCCTTCTTAAAAAAATTGATAGTCTTTACTAAGCCGTGGAATTTTAAAAAAGAATTGTTTCAACTTTTTTTCACACTTGCAGGAAGCGAGAGAATTACCCAAAATATCTACGTATTAAATAGTTTTCTTGTACTTTAACCAAACTTTCCCACATGCTGCAGAGTGAGTTGCTATTTTTAGCAGCCACACTTGTGATGTCATAAAAAATACTTGCTAAATTTAGAATCACTTAAAAGTTTCATTTAAGATCACCAAAATAAGTCTTGAAATCGTTTCAAGTTAAGTGCTTACGGTACCAAATATCGATAAAATGAAATTGCTAACAAGTCGCCACTATTAAAATTTTGTTTACTCAAGACATGTTTATTTGCAGATGTAGCTGGATGGCGAAAATATACGAAGAATTTAGTCTTACATAAAAAGTAATGCGCTAACATCAAAAACTATTGAAACAGTAAAACATATCAGAATAACATAATCTTAAGCAAAAATTGATATTTTTAACGCAAAGTTTTGCATTATCCATGTGGTATGTTGTGTGAAGTCCAGTGTGAAGGGAAGGTCATGTTTCATGTTAATTCACGTAGAACAAACAATCTTGAAAAATAGAAAGCGTGTTGCACGAAAGGATATTTTTCTGCAAGTAACACTCTCAATCAAACAAAAATAGAATGTTAAAATCGGTCGCCAGCTTTACTGCTGTGCTGAGCGGCAAACAGGAGAGCTGGGTGTCCGGACGGGTGACCGTCGCCCGAGACCAAAGGTTGGTTGCCTGAGGTGACCAGGCGCTGTTAGAGCACAACCTTGTGCATGTTTATAAATTGAAAATTTAATTTGTGGGAATTTGTGGCAACACTTGATGCTGTGAAGAAAGACAATATTCTGGTTCACCTCGAGTATGGGAAGAGGAAGCCTTGACTTTGGAAAAAAGTTAGCTGACAAAGACCCAAATGACCCAGAACCACCAGCTGAGGAGAAACCAGAGTGGTGCAAGTGCTGAGTCTGTGTGCCTATGCCCAGTGAAGAGGAAATTGTTTTTTGCAAGAGGGTGACATGCATTACAGTACCAGCTATACCTCTTTTGCTAATATTTGTCTAGACAGAGGCAAATTAGAAGTTTACATAAAAGCTAGGTGTGACATTCATGGAAAGGTTTTGGAAAGCAGGTTACTGCTGTTTGCAGGATAAGGGCTCAGTATCCTGCCCCCGATGGCAGATACATGAAGTTCAGAGCAAGTTGGCTAAATTCAGGTGTGAAGGATAAAGGTACCCAAAAATGGCAAAAAATAATCCTGTGCTGTGTTCTTTTGTAGTATTTCCTTTGCCGAACAAGGTCCACCTCTTTGCTCTGCTTTGTGAAAATTGTGGTCAATGGCTGCCTGTAGGATTCTCATTATAAAGTATGGGTACCTGAGAAATGTTCAAGAATTACAACAAATATTTTAAGGAAGCTAGAAAAATCAGCAAAGCTTCAACCAGACATTTTCCCACAATACAATATGTGCCCTGATACAATACACTATATATGACGATGAATACCCAAAAAGTCTGAGAAGATTTTGCTTTGAACTAACACATACTTAAATGCCATTCCCTTTGGTGCATACTTGGTCATCATACTGTTGAAATTTTCCAGTCCTCTGTATGCCTGAATGTGAATGAGGAAAAAAAGTTGAGCACACAAGAATCTGGAAATCAAGGGGACATAAAATACTAGAGGTCACATGTTAAACAGAGAGAAGACACAATGACAGGCAACATTCCAATTCCCCTGTATGCCTGAATGTGAATGAGGAGAAAAAAAATTGAGCACAGGAGAATCTGGAAATCAATTGAACATGAAGATACTAGAGGTCACATGTATATCATAAAGAAGACACAATGATATCAATGAATACAAATAAAAAAGGAATGCAGTTTGTGGTCAGAGAACAACAGTTCTCACCTGAATCAAACATAGATGTGCAGGTTGCTGAGCCATTTTGGGTCTAGACCAATCTTGCATAATGCAGCCATTGCCTTTTTAGACAAGGGCTTTCTTGATGACTCCTCTTTAACATGAGGGCCATGCTTGCAAGCTGACTCAACCCATGTGTGTTCTCCACAAACGTGGGTAGCACCCCTTGCCATGTGTTCCATAGAGAGAAAAATAAAAGTCATATGATTTTTTTTTCTCTTAAAAAAATGATCACTCAAATGGTGACATCAGTCTAAACTGTACAAGCAGGGAGAAATTTAGCCTCCGAAAGGAATAAACAGCTAATACTCCACGCCAAAAATGACGCACAAGGTAGATGTACTCTCTAAAAATTATTGCAATGATAATTTTAAATGCAGATCCATATGAGAAACAGTTCCACAAATAGCATCACATCATATAGCCTAAATTATAAAACCATTCAGGCAAGTAGTAGCCTGCGTTGCAGATGGAAATTTACCTGCAACCGTCTGCTAATTAGTGCACAAATCCTTGTCTGAGACCCCCAACAAACTACTGAGATCTGTGTAGTTGTGTGTGATTGGTCTCTTGATAAAGCTATTGTTCAATTGGATATAAACGGCTCCCATTAGGTAAGGGAAATCTCCCGCTAAACTATATTAACTATAACCGGAAGCGATCCGCAAGTGCAAAATGGCGCGTGTTGAGGAGAATTGGAATGCTGCTTTTGAAGCGGTTAAATCCCAGTTCGAAGTGCTGGATCTTCTCCCTGAACATCGGAAAGCAATCAGATCTTACTTCCAAGGGAAAAATCGTTTTTGTAAATTTACCAACTGGCTTTGGAAAGTCATTAATATTTCAATGCCTTCTGATTGTCGTGGACATCGTTCATAAGAAACCTTGGGGTTCCAGCATCGTTGTTATCTCGCCGTTGCGATCGCTGATGGAGGACTAAGTTCGGTATTTGACAAGGTTAAGAATTCCAGCTATTGCCATCACAAATGATGAAGATATCATTCAGCAGGTTTTAAATGGTGATTACATTGTAGTGTTTGGTTTGCTGGAGTGTTTGTTGTCAGCAACTGTGTGGAGGGGCATCTTCAAGTGTGAAAGCTTTACAGAGAAGTTTATAGGAGTAGCAATCAACGAGGCTCATTGCATAACGCAGTTGAAGATGTTTTCCTTTGCAGCTTTTGATGCTGCTGTTATTTACGTAGGCTATTCAAATCATTCTTCCCTGACTTATTCTTTAATGGTTTAAAAATTAAAGTATTATGTCGTTTGCCAGACACCATACATTTAACCTTGACTTATAATTTGCAATGGATGGTCTTAGTCTTAGGTTGGGTCCTCTCATGCAGAACTGTAATATTGTTATTCAAATTTTCTTTCAATGTTCCGTTTTGTGTGTCGCTGCAGGTTCTACATCGATTCAATGGATTTGGGGGATTGAAATTTGCAAATTTCTGTGATTATTTTGTTTGATTATACTGAAATGTTGTTCAATCCCTGTCACATATAAGCTTAATAAAAAATAGTTTACACTTTTTTCATATAAGAAGATATTATATTTTAATGTGGAGGCTAAAATTTCCAAAATTTTAAGAATATTTTTAGAATAAACCTGAGGGTGAGAATTTGAAAAAAATATAATCTCGAGTGTCAAAAATTTGTAAATGCTATATAATAATTTTATGTTTTTAACTAAATGGTATAAAACTCTTCCCATCTCCAAACAGCAAAACTAGCCAAAAAGAAAACAAGAAAAAGGCACTAACCATATGTTTGATGCTAATAACATTTCTACATGGAGTTATGTGTGTCCTAGTGGGCTTTATTGCCTGCAGTCTGGCTCAAAAATTACTATAATCTAACAATATTTACAATAATATTTTCAACCTAAAATCACCAAAAAACAAGAATGGTCAGCCTGAAAAACAGTATTCTTTTAGAAAAGAGTGCAAAGCATTATTTATAGAATTCTCCTTCTTGTTTTTTTTGGAAGGAGATTGTCTAAGTCATGGAAATTCCTTTCCGATAGTGGTACAGTTGTTTGGGGGAATTGAGGTCCCTCATTCCCAGAGAGAGTCGGATGAGTGTCCTCTCGGCAACAGCAAAAAAAAAAAAAAAAAACAAAGGAGGAAATGTTGCAAACACTACACTTGTCAGAGGACGATTTAGAAATGAGTGAGCAGAGTCCAGACAGACCAAACTTATTTTATAACTTTTCTTACGTTGATAACATTGAAGATATTGAAGCAACATTTTCTTCACTTATTTGTGAAGTGAAAAAACTGAATGTGAAAACCCCTAGAACATTGATTGACTGTCAGACACACAAACAGTGTTCTGTTCTCTATCTGGTCTTTGAGGTATATCTTGGATCCGACATGTACCACGCAAACATTTTCTCCAAAAAATCGGATTGTTGAAATGTACCATGCTGGCACCCCGGTTTCATCAAAGGAGCACATTTTGATGCCTGTGGCAACAGATGATGGGAATCTATGTATCTTAATACATACTGTTGCTTTTGGCATGGGTGAGAAGGGCTATTCATTTTGGCCCTTGTAAATCAGTGTAATTGTATGTTCAAGAATGCGGTAGAGCAGGACGCGATGGCTTACCAAGCATGTGTACTTTTATCTACAATGGTCTTTTAAGCTCTCATTGTGATAGTGACATGAAACAGTATGTTCGAATTGAACATTGCCGTAGAAAATGGTTAATGTATCACTTTGGTTGCACAGGGAACTCTTCGAATCTTGCCATTAACTCTCATGATTGCTGTGATATCTGTGCCAGTGTAAATGTGCCAGTGAAAACTGTGGTGAGTTTTGGGGTCTAATGAGGGGCAAAGTCAATCTTTCAGACGTATCAAAAGGCACATACAATGATTGCAAGAATATGGCAACACGTGTAAGATTAAACATAACTGAACACGATAGAAGCAGTCTCAGGAAAAAAACTTCTATAGTTACAGCAAGAACTGAGGGAGCAAGTTGAAGTGGACAAGATGGTGTCATGTCCCAACATCCTGCTTGAGTTTAATATTTTTCATGTCAATCAAGTGATTGAAAACTGTTCTAGACTTTTTACAGTGGATGATGTACTTGCGTGTGTGGAAATATGGCGTCATTACCATGAGAAATGCATCTTGAAAGTCATCAATGATGTATTTGGTGATGTCAAAATGGAATCACCAAGCTTTCATCATGAATAGTCTTTTGAGGATACCATTGCCTCTGACTGGGGACAGATAAGAGATGATTCTGCCCTTTTTAACATGCTTGACAGCCAAGAGATGGAGGGAATGGAATCTTTCATGGACATAATTTTCATTTTCATAGATCATGCCTATAAAAGTCTATAAAGGAAATTCATATATGTTTAGTGTTTTCTTTCCCTACCAAAAGCAATGAAAGAGTACATTTTGCACTATAGTTGTTACTAATGTGAATGACCTATTTCAAGGTTTTTCAGATGTTTTAGGGATGGGGTGGGATAGACTAAGCTAAACAACATTGACTTTTTCCCTTCATTACAATAGTTTCAAAGAAAAAGTAACTGATCTAATGTCATGAATTTTTAATTTAAAAAAGGTATTTGGTCAGTAATGCTAATGCTCACTGTGTCAGATACAGTTATCTTTTCTTTGCTATACTGGTGTGGAATATGTGTGGTGACTGCATATGACAAAAATTGAGACAGGGCATGCTACTGGCTATAATACACTCCACTAAGGTGATGTAGTTGTCACATCTAACATTGTCCAGTGGATTTGGTAGACACTTTCCATTTTCCATATTCAGGACTCCTGTTTCAGGGGGCTTGTTACTTGGGTGGTGGCCATGTACTTGATTTTCAGTGCTCATAACAGTGACATAATGCTTGTCTATGTTTTTATGTTCCTCTGACCTCCTTGAGCCATGCACTGACCATGCCTGGTTACTGCATGTTTGATCAACTTAGTATGGTCTTTACCAAACCCATCTAGTTTCTTGTACAAGCAAATGTGGCTCACTGCTACCTTCAAAGTACTCAGACGAACAATAGTTGACTGAAAAATGAACAAAACAAAACAGAAAGAAAATAAATATTAATAAATAAAGAAAGGGAGAGAGAGGGGGAGGGAAAGAGAAAAAACAGACAGACAGACATAAATACACACAGACATACGACATCCATACATGCAAAAACAAAAAATAAATAAATAAAAATAATGCAATGCAAGACTAAATTGGTATACGAGGTTGGAATTCTCCCCTTAATACTGTTTTCAAAAATGACAACTTCTGAGTTCAAAATTACTTTAAGAAAGCATTGTTTGTTTCTGATCTGGATCAAATCTGCTAATTAGCAGACAGGCAATTTCACAATCTACAGTGAGAAAAACAATGAAAGCTGAAAAGTTCAAAATTTCATCACAGTGTACAAGCTTGATGATGGTGGATGATGCATCAGTGCATAACTCATTCAAGGGAAGTTCATTCATTACCCTTTCCAGAAGTCTTCGTAAACCCACTCTTTCCATCACAGTTGAATTCCCTCCAGTTTCCCTTTTATCAATCACCTCGAGTCAACGACCACTTTGGTAACATGCTCCATTAGAGTATATACACAATGAGCACTGTGACCAGGTGAATTGTTGCATCCATTGCCACAGAGACAAATGTTTTTGTAACCCTTCAAGATTTCCAATACAAGCCGCCTCATTTTCGACCACACATCCCTACCGACAGGCAAGACACATTTTGTCTGAAAACTGCACAAAGTTGACTTGCTTGTATGTGAAAGATTAAGTACCTTGCAAAGCAAAGGAAATTTTGCATAGTTGTTCCCTGACAACACAATTGCAATGGGAAGCAAAGAGTCATTAACAATGACTTTGAGTGTCTGTTTGTGGTCAACACCTCAGATGACTCCCATTTCCCACAGTGACCACCAGCACACTTCCACTTAAGATCAACTTGAGCTCCAATATGCTTGGCAGAATATTGGAGTGACATGCCACACACTGCACCAGAAACAACCACTTAACAATGTGTCCCCATCAGTTCCATAGGCTTTTCCACTGACACAACAACACGCATTCTACTGTGGAGTTCCAGAAGATCTTCAAGGTAACTGATGGATGTCAACTCAGAAAATGCCTTTTCCAAGTCTGCCAGCACTTTTGGGCAATTCCCTGCCAAACTTTCATCTTCTGGCTGTTTTATGGTCCTGAAGCAGATGGCATGGTAAGGTATTCAGGATGCAGAGCCTGAGGCGCTGTAGGGCCCTGACTGTGATTCAAAGGCTGCTCTGAAGGTAACTGATCAGGAGGCTGAGGCAGAGGTGTTGTAGGGACTGGCAAGTGACCAAAGGGCTGCTCTGCATTATCAACCAGAGACACTTTCGCCAAATTCCGGGATGAATTTCCCAGTGTACTCCTCTCAGCAGGTACTGCTTCTTCGCCTGCTGACAAGTACAGGTCTTCCATCATATTGAGTGTAGCTTCATCCTCTGCCATAGTTATAATGACATCTAACTTTTCATCAAAGAAAAATATTTGTTAACTACACTGTAAGCTTGGCTTTTTGTTTTTCAAAAATTCTAGCCAAGTTTATCTACCTTGAACTTTAAGAACTTTTTGGCTCATCAGATATTTCTCGACAAAAGATATTTCTCTGTACTTTAGTTATGTCTATTTACAAAGTAGCCCTGTATGTATATCTATTGATAGATAAATTATTACTTTACTGTAAACACTGCACTAAAAAAAGTCAACATCTCGCAAACAACAGCAAAATGGCATGTATTTGTGACAGGCCGAAAAACACAAGATAACATGAGCAATTATTAAAAAACTCTAAACAGACAACTGACTTCAATATTATTAACTTTGGCTTACAAAAGACAACAAACCTAACACAAGTTAGCATTTAATACTTCTAGATGCAACAGTAACTGCAGGACTGTCTGTTGTTGATGCTTCTCCTAACCATATGAATTAATTAAACCCGATAAAATAAAGATTAGTTTCTTTATAACCTGGGTTGACTGCAATTTATGGCCCCATTTGTGGACACAAAAACCAGAGAAAAAAGTGATGGATAAATATAATTTTGTTTTTTTTTTGCTGACCAAAGCGACAAATACTAAAACTATCTAGATTAGCTGACCAAGGTGACAAATAATATTTGACATATTATTTAAGAATAGCTGACTAAAAAGAACTCAGGACATAGCTGTCTCTTTATGCTGTTGCTTCTGTGGGAGTTGAAAACCCTTCAACAAAGTTGTTTGACTTTTTGGGGCAGACATCCAATGTGTAATTTATTCAGATTTTACCATTGAGTCCATGGACTTGTAGGTAATAATTTCTTGGTACATATGACCACTTCAACCAAAACTATCTATTTTTGATTGCCTCTCTTATCCAGTGTAATACATATCAGTTAATGTTTGAATGTCTGGCCTTGTTAACTGTATGTTTGTGGTACTGTTGTAACCTTGTGGTTATGCAATGGCTATACACTTGAAGTTCTAATACTAATGATTTCAAAATAGTTAATATTGTGTACTCGTCAACAGGCGATTGAAAATTCTGAGAGAGAGGCAAGGAAGTTGGGCAAAGATGTTGATCCTTGTACTCCTGATTATGACTGATATAATTTAGGAATACTCATTGGAAGCTGTATGAATGCATTCTGTTGTAGCACTCAATAACAACAAGTATCAAGAGTGGCAGTTATAACAAAGAGAGCTGTATGGGAGGCCAAACCATTCAAAAGTGGTATGAATTTACGATTGATGATTGAGATTATCGATTGGTGATCGAGAATAACGATCGCTATTGAGAATGACGATCACTAGGGTCCAAAACACGATTGGTGACCGAGAAAACAGATTGGGGATCGAGAATAATGATCGCTGTGGTCGAGAATTTGGCGATCGAGAATATTGAATAATGGGATTGAGAATATCGATTGGTCATATTCGCGAGGGATACAACAGTACAACTTACATGAAGTAGTAAACTCTCAGCAATCAAAATGGCGACCGCCCATAACCTAGACTGTCAAGATTTAGAGGAGTTTCTGGACTCTATGAGGCACTGCTTCGATGAGGTGGAGAAAGCGCTCAACGATGAAAGTAATTCTATTCCTTTAGACTATATAGAGAGTAGACTAGAGGATAATTTCCAAGTTGTTCATGCAATAGCAATGGCAATACAGAACAATGCCAGCGATGAACTGAAGCAACTCGTGGAAGACCTGCTCTCGGTTTCACAAAGCTTGTTGCAGAAAATCCACGCCACTATGAGTCAGAGAGAAATAAATCAAAGAAGATCATCAGCTTGGGTTCCTAGTTCAGAAGCCAGTACAGGAGGGAGGCCTAGGTTTAGCATTACTAAAGAACAGATTGAAACTCTTAGAGAAACAGGGATGAATTGGAAAGGAATAGCAGCTTTGCTTAGGATAAGCGAGAGTACCTTGTACCGACGCAGACAAGAGTTTGGCCTTCATGAAAGCTTTGTGGAAATAACTGATGAAGAACTTTATACTGTTGTTGTAGGAATGTTGAGCCAGACACTTATGCTGGCGAGTCCTATGTGAGTGGTGGACTGCGAGCTCGTGGTATTTTTGTTCAAAGACACCGCATAAGAAGCATTCTAAGTGAAATTGATCCTGTTGGTAGAGCACTGCGTAGGCGATCTGCAATTCAAAGGAGGAAGTACAATGTAAAAGCTCCTAATCACCTCTGGCACATTGATGGAAACCACAAATTAGTGAATTGGAGGTTTGTCATACACGGATGCACAGATGGGTATAGCAGGGCAATAGTCTACCTTAAATGTGCAACGAACAACTTAGCATGTACAGTTTTAGAATTTTTCATTAAGGGTACCCATGATTTTGGGATTCCTCTACGTGTTAGAGGAGACCATGGAGTTGAAAATGTTGACGTTGCAAGGTTTATGGTTGAGAATCGAGGTGATAATCGGGGTAGCTTCATAGCAGGAAGAAGCGTACATAATGTCCGCATTGAGAGACTTTGGAGGGAGATGAACAGGGTGGTTATTGCATTTTACAAGGATATCTTTCATTTCTTGGAAGACTCATGTTTGCTTGATTCAAACTCTGAGTTAGATCTATTTGCTCTACATTACATCTACCAACCAAGAATCAATGCATCACTTGATCAATTTGTAGAGCAGTGGAACTTCCATGGGATACGTACTGCAGGATACCAGTCCCCGATGGCACTGTGGCATGCTGGAACTTTATGCACTATGGATGATGCAGTGCTTGATTGCGAGCCAGAAGCTTATGGCATTGACTTTGAATCAAGTATATCAGAGGTGGATGATGATGGTGATGTCATTGTCCCTGAAAACGAAGTCCGACTGAATGAACAAGAAATGGCAGTCCTATTGACCCATGTGCCAGATCCCTTAGAGGATGATGGCAACTCTGGAATTGACCTTTTCATCAGAGTTTGTGATGTTGTCAAATCAGTAAAAAACATGCCTTAGTTAAACTGTTTTGTTTACCAAAATGAATGTTAATGTGAGGAAAAACACTTGGGATTTGTTTCACCATCACTTGATTAAATACTTTAATGTGTTTGACTGTTCTGGCATTAATATCAGATGTGATTAGTTTACTCCACTGCATTGTACTTGACCTTATTGTCAGTCATCTGTCCATTAGTGGATATACAATGTAAGAGTAGGGCCTGCTCCCCTCCACCTCCTTTGGGTACTTATAGATCTGTCACTGATAACAGCTCCACTATTGAAGTGATAAGATTTTTTTTCAGTTTGATTTTCATTTGGCCCTGGCCACATACATGTATGTTAGAAATTGCTACAGTTTCCTTTGAGTTGTAAGTGGATATTTGCTTCCCCCACTGTAGTGTAGTGCATGTTTGTCCTGTCCAGATTGTAAAAGGAAAGCAGCTTTCAGGATTAAAGTGGTCATGAATGCACTAGATCCCTTTCTATCACAGACTGTTACTTTGGATAAGTTGAAAGTGCTTGAGATAAAGCCAAGAAAAGGGAAGTTGGAAAAGTTGAAAATTGGGAATTCAGAAATGTTCCTTTATTTTTCTTTTTCACATTTTTGGAAAACTTCTTCATATCAATGTTCAAAGAGATATATTCAAGATGGCACACATATTTAATCATGTGCATGAAAGGTTTAACAGAAACAAAAATATAATAAATAAATGACAAAAACCATTCTGAATTCCATAATTCCAGCTTTTCCCACCTACCAGTATTGTAAGGGTTGTAAAGTCCATGGTCCACATTGGGTTAGTTAGTTTTTATTAACTTAAAACAAGAAAAGGAACTTTTCCATTTGATCACATTTTTGTAATTATGTAACAATATTGTTATTTGTTGTAATAATCAGAATATCCGGAAATTAAAATTAGTATGAATCACATACAATAATGTAATTTTAATATACTGGTAATAGTTTTCCAAGAACTGAACATGTTATAAAACAATAACGCGACACCAAGAGCTCAAACAAATGACAAACATTCAGTGTTTTTTGCCATTATAATTTCTTAGTTTTTCTTATAAAGCTGTAACCAACTTCTGTTGTGTTTATAAAATTTCAACTAAGACAACAGACATCTAAACATGTGAAACTTTCAACAAAATCAGCTGTGCTATTAGTAATAATAACAGAGAAATGGGTTCTGTAAAAGCCCTTCTCAGGATTTTGTGACTACAAACCGTTAGCAGTAGAAGGATTGTCTTGAAAGTGAATGTAAAGTGCAGTTTGCTTTCCCAGCATGATAAACAGTCTGAACAGTAATATTTCTACTAATCACAGTGTTTTTTGTGTTTACATAATTATTAACTTTTCTATTTACTGAGGAATGGAACAAAACTCAACACTGAGAAATAAAATGATTTTACCTCTCCTCCTGTCTTGAACTAAAACATTTCTTACTATCAATGATTAAGTTGCCACCATAACTTAACAGAAACATCCTACAAATTTAATGTTGAACACTCTACGATCCATTTTGATCCCTTGACAACATTTCCACAAATATTTCAATAAGTAAGTGTGCTGTTATCTACACACTATGAGCAAGTGAGTTTCTATTGAGTTATCAAGGCTCAAGCTCTCTTGGCTGGGGTTTCAGTGACTCTCAGTAGCATAACTGCCTGACATGAGAAGCAGCAAGTCAAGGGTGGCAGCAGAGGAAATGGAGGCAGGGGAAATGGGGTCAAGATATAGAACATTTTTTTAAATCTCTCTCTTGTTTTGAAATTGCAGTTCTTAAAATGAAAACCCAACCAACTGAGCTGGCTTGCTGGCTAAGAAGACATTGGAGTAAACATCTAAATCATATCAAAAGACCATGCTTGATCTTCTTTCAATATATTAGTAAATTCTTCCACCAAAGCTGGATATGATTCATACGTAGTTGGGAGTTCTAGCAGTGGTACACATGCATGAGCCACAGGGCGTCGTTGAAGACCTTCCAAAGAAGTGAAGGACACTTCAATGTCATCACATGTAATGACATCACTTCCTGTGCAGAAATGAAGGAACTTGGCCAGTGCCTTTCCTTCTAAGGATTTGACAAACCTTTTAAGATGTCCCAGACTCTGCCGTTCAGCATCATTAGATGGCTCTGCCTTGAACAGGTTATTGATTTTCCTAGCTGTTGGGCGCTTCTTGTCATATAGTTCCTTGACACCTTCAACAGTTTGGAAACTGGGATCAAAGCGCAGTGCGTCTAGAACAGGGGCCCAGCTGTTTAATACATATCTTGGTTTCTGCACCAATTCTTGGTGAGCCAACTCCATGATTATTTTTCCAATGTTGTCTTTGTTGGCCAACCTGAAGCACTTGAATGTAGAGAGGAATTCAAGTGTTTCTTCATCCTCTGGATCAAAAGCATCACTGAGACACTTGTCCAAGACCTCCCTGTCTTCAGCTGCAATGAACTCTCTAAATGATGTTAGAAGCACATCTGGTGTAACACTTTCTTCACCAAACAGGCAAGTTTGCAAGAATAGACGAGAAAGTTGCAGCGGGAAGTATTTAACAGTCTTGTAGCCATAAACAAGGATTCTTGCAATAGCTTCCCACTCGGATTTCTGTAGATCATGCCTGATAAAAGGAATTTTCTCAGCACTACCAACAGTGAGTGAAGTGAAGAAATCCTGCCAGAATTCAGTGAGAATGTCAAGAAGAACTCCCCTTCCTTTGCCTTTTTCTGCATTGCCATTTGAATCAATGACAGTGACATTAAGTTGACAGAATGAAATGCTGGGATCATGAAATATTTGAATTAGATCTTTCCTCATGTTGCTTCGATGCACAGTGATATCGATGGACTGTGTTGGTGCATCATCGTGATCATAAAGCATGGGAGGCAAGTCAACATCATCTGCAGATTGAAAAATAAATAACAACAAAAAAAGCATAAATTAGCAATGAATTGGGTCAATGAATTTAGTTATTGATTGCTAACCTTAACCCATTGACCCCCGCATCAAACTGTCCGCAACCCACCCCTAATTTCCTGGCGTTTTTTGGAATATTTCAGAGCGAGCGAAAGCAAAAAAATAAACCATATGCGCAGTAACCACAGACACAAGGTCAGGTTTCAAGACTTCGTTTATTGAAAGTTCAATAACTGAACAGCCAAAATATTAAAAAATATCAACAGGAAGAACTTAACTTGATGTCTTTAACTTGTAAGAAAACAAGAAATTATATTTTTTCCTTTGCCGCGCGACAAAACCCGAGAAAATTGAATACCCAAAAATGAGTTAATTTTTGACTTTAGAGGACAAAGCGAAATCGAGTAAAACAGAATTTTCATTCTTTTACTGTAACGTATAACATTTAAGAAAACACCAGACCATTAAGGTGAAAAACACAAGTAAAAACCAATTTAAAAGAAGAAATTCAGATAATTTTTTCGCCGCCCGACGAAATTATACAGTGCGGCCAAAGAAAGATGAAAGTTGTACATCAAAAACACGACAAAAACAAGCCAATTATCTTGAGATAAATCGTTTTTCAACTGTGTAAATTTAGTGCCCACCTAGTTCTTTCCTCAAAAGTTCTGTAGAAGCTGAACAAGGCTCAATAACATATATTTCAGGGAAGCGAATACACAAGACAAACAAACCACGGCAGTCGCCGTAAATTAAATATGCAGAAATTCAGCGTGACAAAATACTGTTCACTTTTAAAACCTAAAATTCCGAAATAAAGGAGACCAAATGAAAGAAACATGACAGGTAGTTCAATAACAATAAATTTTCATTCAACACAAGGCAAAAAAACTTATCTAAAAGCACAAAAATGTTCAAAATTTCACGGACGTGATTTACCGCATGACCGCGTGTTCGAATTAATTATTCACGCTAAAGCGAAAGCGTGAGTTTTTCCCTACAAGTTTTGAAGTTATTTTATCGGCCGTGGCTTTGCCATTCGTGGTAAATGCTAAATTCGACTTAGAACTAATACTCTACATTACCATTTTTGTTTTCTTAAGTCCAGGCAGCTGCTTTAAATCCGCGATCTGTATTCAAAACTCACTTGAAAGTGCAACGATCGTCTTGTTTTCGCCGCGGTTGAAGGAAGGAAAAATTTTCCTCCAGAAAGGTTTGAGGACTCCATTCACCTTGGTCTTCCATTCTGAGACCACCAAAACATCGATTTATGTTTTTCCTTTTCATTTTAAATGCCAAAGAAGCAATTTCTCCGTTTTAGGAATTAAAACAAGACCCTGGAAGTTTGTAGATTTGTCGTGCAACGCGCCATGATTACCTGCGCTTTTCGAGCGCATGATTTTAAGACGAAAAACCATCTTTCTAGGACCCCTAAAGTCGTCTAAAAATATGCTCAGTAGGTCCATTCTCATTGGTTTATTTGTCCTTAACAACAATAGAACAATAGGAGGACCAAAATATCTTCAGGGAGGGTAGGAGGGGCAATTGTCCTGACCTGCCTTTTTACGGCCGGTTACGGCCGGCACGGGAAATTGGGGGTGGGTTTTCGCACGGCCGGTTACGGCCGGCATGGGAGACAATGGGTTAAAGACGTTCATGCTAATTTTCTCTGCCCACCCACATTGTGCACGTTATTAATAGCCCAATGTCACGTCATGCAACCAAGCTAGTGAACCTCAATTTTGGGAGCATTTCTGATAACAACTCATTACTTGACAGAAGAAAATTAAAAAATCTTTCAACTATACAATTTTATGGGAACAAAGTTAACAAAACTGTACTATTCACCATGACTATACAATGGTGACAAATGTTATCCCAAACAATAAGAAAAATAATATTTAATAACTGCCTCCATGTCACTTACAGTCTGAAGTATTGAGAAATAGAGTATACTGTACAATCAGACCAAAGCTGCATTTTATTTTATGGCAAAGGTACCTTGGTTATAAATTGGCATGACCACTTGGGCTTCTTGCAGTTGGATGATGGGACCAGACTGGGTTGCCTGATCAGTTATGTGTATGGCCTGTGATGACTGGATGGCAAGACCTGACTGGGTTGGCTGATCAAAGGTTCCCTGTGATGACTGGATGGCAAAACCTGACTGGGTTGGCTGATCAAAGGTTCCCTGTGATGACTGGACGGCAAGACCTGACTGTGATGACTGGATGGCAAGACCTGACTGGATTGGCTGATCAAAGGTTGCCTGTGATGACTGGATGGCAAGACCTGACTGGGTTGGCTGATTAAAGGTTGCCTGTTGTAATTGGATGATGCCACTTGAATGGGTGACCTGTGTAGATTGAATAGTGTGACCTGATTGGGTTGTCTGTGTACCTTGGACCTGTTGCAGCTGGCTGGTGTTGCCTGAGTGGTTTGGCTGTGTTGATTGGATTCCTTATGTAAAAAAAAAAATGAAAACTATATATTACAATCACCTTCCAGTATAATTTCCATCTGAACCTGTAATCTATTTCACCTGTTCAGTTGAATGTCACAATTGAGAGTTAACCTTAACATTATAGTAAGTAAAAGTTACTTTGATATTGTACTTTACTGATCCGATATGCTGCTTTTTTAAGCATGGTTTTGTCCATGCGTTTCAACGTACAGATGGTGTTGGCCATCTTCATTTTCCCTTTGCGAGACATCAACGTAACAAATTGGGCTCCTTGTTCCCAGAGACAAATGATGTGGCAGTGTGCGACTCGGGGGACAAGTGTGTGCAAAGTACGAAACCTGATCTAGCATGGGTCACTTCGCAATTTATTTGCGTTGGCATTCATGCTGGTGTCATTTAAATTTGCTTAACCGTGTTGACGAGACCCAAGAAGGTTGAAACAGCTGTCCACGGTTGCAACCCTGCTTTATCGGTTTCTGTTGTGTTGGTGTCTCGCAAAGTCTTTTTTTTGTCAGCCTTGCAGTTTAAATGTGATTATAGTAAGTACTAATTATCAGGAAAGGTATGATGTTTACCCATGTGCAGTCATGTCATGCCTGTATCAAGGAATGGTTATTATAATTAAATTCCTTGTGTCACCTTGTGAATGCAAATTCTACTGACTCAAAAATATTGCAGTACTATACAGGTGTATATGAGACTATTTCACTGCATTGTTACATAAAAACACACACACACAAGATCTTAGGAACAAGATTGGGCCAGCATTTTATGAAAATTGATAGTAATTTGGCTAATTTGAACTGTTTATGAAAACTGTAAAAAATCCTTTACTAACAAAATACAGGAGCAAGTAAGATACTTCCATGCACTCTTCTCACTTTTAATAATGCACATATCACTGTTAAGCCTGACAGAGGGGGAAGGGGGGGTCAGGCATGGGGTGGGGATTTTGACTTTTTTCTGAACTGAAATATGAGTCAAATTCCCTACCCTCAGGACAACATAATCGGTCAAAAGTATCAAAAGTACCATCCTGGGGACCAGAATCCCTACCCTGGGGACAGACATTGCACGTAACAGTCAAAATCCTGTGGGTAGCTTGACCTCCCACCCTCGGCCTTAACACTGGTAGGTGCATAAAAAAATACTAATGTCTCTGCTCTTGATTAGATGAGCAATTCACTTAGGTTTTAAACAGGGAAACCCATGGCATCAAAATTTAAGTACTAGAATGAAAATTACATTGTATAATGGCTTCTTTTACCTGAGAAGTCTTGCTCTTCAATGTCATCCTTATCAGCTTCCTATACATGAAGAAAATGAAATTCACTCACTAGGCAAACATACAGTTGTACAGACTGTAGAATGTAAAAAAAGGGTAGGTGGTTGGAGAGGCCCTCTCCCAATCACACAACAAGATAAATAATAAGGAGGTCTTCCCTGTTATTGCTGGTTTTCATGTCATAAAAAAATAAATTCCTAATCATATTTGAGAAAAGCTCATAAAGTAATTGAAATGTTATAAAATACCTGAGTATTATAAATATAAAATGTGCACTGCCAAATTTCAGCTATTTCAATTTACGTTGTCGGATCAAAGCCTCAAGCCTACGAGACGCCTGCACGTGCTGAATACTAATGAGATATAATGACATCGTTATATTTGTTTCCTCCACAGTGAACTAAAGAGGGAATTTCCAAATTAAAACCTTGATGATGGTGAAAGAAAAATGAGGGGAAAATGACTCCTGAGAGCAAACACATTTACTCTGGCCACGCTCAGGCTTCAAGCACAAAACTTGTTGTTTTCATCTACACGTATATGCAAATTCCATTGAATACCCAGACCACCATTCGGTCTTGCCTCATAGGCTTTAGGCTTTTTTCCGACAACGTTAATTGAAATAGCTGTATAGCATTCTTGAGTTATCCACCGAAAGGTTTCAGGCAAATTTAAAGGCAAATTTGTTCTGACGGGATACCAATGTGGCAGCTGAAATCAAGGAGCTATAAATATTTATGCGTCGGAAACCTAGAAAACTTCAGCCTGCTGCATTTCAATTACAAAATGATATAACAATGTATCTAAGCTGGAAATTTATGAAAAGATATAATGCTTTTAGGATTTGGTCACAGTAACAGGAACAGTTCAGCAAGCTAAATGAATTTGGATTTAAAAGTTTTATGACATAATGTGTAAGCCAACTATTGACCAGGAATTAGTCTAGTTATTCTGAAAAATGTGGACAGTGACAAAGGAAGGCATGTTTATCCTTTAAATCCCAGGGGATTTTCCTCCCCTCGAGCCCCCCCCCCCCCCTTCCCTGGGGGGATGTAAATTTTGCTTTTGGTGTTTTGGGCAAAACCACAATATTTTAAACCTTTCAAGAAAATAATAGAGAGAAATAAATTATAATTTTGAGTATCTTACCCGATATCTTTTATTGGATCTCTCAGTGCTACTGTCGCAGATTTCCTCGAAAGGTCGCAGGTAAATTGGCTTTTCCTTGAACACTCTGTGGACCATTACTCCATTTAGATCTTGCCCTGGTGCAAGAGTACAGTACCGCCTGAAACTATTTACCCTTTTACCGAGGTTTTGCCGCGGCCGATTCGCAGATCAACACCGCGTTCTCGCCTCGGCAATGACGCGGCGTGCCGAAATTTTACTGAGGTTTTACCTAGGTTTGCCGCGACATAAAATACCGCGGTAAACAGTAAGACGCGGCAGAGTTGAATAGGCCAAGAGACCTTTTGTTTTGACTCAATTAAACTTTACAATGCCATCTTCACGCTCCGGTGTGACAAATCATGTATTCGTCATAATACTAAAAGACCCCGCTGAAGCGTTGTTAACTACACAAGAATCCATTACTACAATGTTGCTACATTTCATGACTTTCTTGCGGTGAATGGGAAGTGAAATGTAAGGAAATACGTTTTTTTTTGGTTAAAGATACGTCGCTATCAAGATAAATACATGTAGTTTGCTGTCTTTCGCTGTCAGCGCCGCGGTGCGAAATACTGTACTTACATGTAGCTTCAATGCCGCTCTATTTGGTTTGAGTATTTCATCTTTGATACAAAAGTACTTCCAGGGATGAAACTTTCTTCCAAATAAATAGTTTCTTCAGAGTCCAGAAAAAAAAAAACAATCGTTAAGCGACAAGCCACATTACAGTTTAAAGCAAGTTTTTTAATTCACACGCTTGAACTCATGTTGCATGACAAATCACGTTTTTTTGTAGTCACGTGCACTTGTGTCGGTATGCGTTGAGAGTTGTTTATGTGAATACTATTGTGAAGCTTCTGAAAGTTTGCATCGATCAACGAACGAATTCCGAAAGCTTGAACATACCATAAAATCACATTGGTAAATTCTCGGTAAATTCGATGAATTTACCTAGCTTGTGTGTACGGTGAAATTGCGTAATTGACAATCATTTGTGAGACTGCCGGTCACGGTCTCAAATGGGCTAAATGCCCGGCATACATGTAAGTTCGGTAAATTCGTCGAATGTAAAACGAAAATAGTATTTAGGATCGCTTGAAATTTCTAAAGAAACAGCAAATAATTTCAATGTAGGTTTGGTTGAGGATTTCAGTCGGAATTCGGTGAATATTTCTGACTGCGGGGCATTTAGTCTATTTGAGACCGTGACACGCAATCGGATAAAGACCAGTGTGATTTTATGGTACGGCACAAGCTTGCCGAATATTCGTCCACTGCAAATCCATAATAACTTTTAGAATCGCAGTTGTTCGAAAGTTAGAATGATGCCTATGTTTGAAATTTGTAAATAAAGTTAGGATGGAACGAATTATTGTGTTCATGAGAAATTGTGAAGCGGCATTTTGAAAGAAAGGAAATGTTTTGCGATGGCCGTAATTGTGATGACGTCTGTGAAGATCTGTGAGAATTTCTCACGGGCGAAGACTTTGGTTTTCGTTGTTGTGCGATGCTTATAATTATAACATCGATGCCTACCTCTTCAGTGTATAGAGTTATGTCGGAACGAATTATTATGTTCGTGAAAATCATGACTAGGTAAAAGTTTTTCGGTGGCGCCAGTTTCGAGGTTTTGACGGCGGTTTCAAGGACGTAAAAACTTTGTAATTGTGAAGACGTCTGTGAAAATCTGTGAGAATTTCTCACGGGCGAAGACTTTGGTTTTCATTGTTGTGCGACGCTTATAATTATATCATCGATGCCTACGTCTGCAGTGTATAGAGTTATGTCGGAACAAATTATTATGTTCGTGAAAATCATGAATAGGTTTTTCGGCGGCGCCAGTTTCGAGGTTTTGACGGCGGTTCTTTGAGAATCAAGGACGCAAAAACTTTGTAATTGTGAAGACATCTGTGAAGATCTGTGAGAATTTCTCACGGGCAAAGACTTTGGTTTTCCTTGTTGTGCGACGCTTATAATTATAACATCGATTTTTTATGTTCGTGAAAATCATGAATAGGTAAAAGTTTTTCGGCGGCGCCAGTTTCGAGGTTTTGACGGCGGTTCTGTGAGAGTCAAGGACGCAAAAACTTTGTATGTGTCAGTTCATTCAAAGTATACCGCTAGCTACACAGGCTAGCATTTACTTGACTGGATGCGATGACAGTACAGTATCTGGCAAGTGAAAAATTTGTTTTGGCTAGTGAATTAAACCTGTCACTAGCCCCTGCGTCAGCAAGCTGAAAAGTTATATATTTTGTCGCGAGCCCTGTTTAAAACAAGTTACAAGCACGGAAATTTCACGCATAAGAGCAGTCAATAAGGACACACTTTTTAACAAAAGAATTAGCTTCTATTGTTTCTTCGCCGCAGCGTACCGCATCTAGCTTGCCGCGGTGTTCGGTTGCGTCCGTTCAAGACGAGGTTGAGGAATTCGTCCCACTGCGGTGAATTCGCGGCAGAACCCTTCGGCAGAGATGAGGTTTTACCGCGTGCTAATGGGTAAATACTTTCAGGCGGTACTGTAGGTTTGACGAGAGTTGTGTGAACGGGCATGAGAATCTCGAAGTCTACCAGTGGTGGGATTTTTTCATCAAATGCTCCTCGAAGAGACGCCTCAACTACACACGCAGACCATTCCTTTTGCAATTGGAAACCAGAAATTACCAAACCGTTTTCCGTCAACCACACTCGCTTTGCTTGCCTTGGAACACTCGTTACATCAGGGCCAGGAAGTAAGATTACATCTCTCATAAACGGTCCTTGGACAGCGTTCTTTCCTTTACCTTTACCTTTTCCTTTACCACGGAAAGTGGAAATATTCGAACTTGTACAAAACTGCCTTCTGAAAGTGGGCATGTATGAAGAACGGCTGACGGAAGGGCCAGCGCTACGATTTGGTAAACATGCAGTACCTTCGGGGTTTTTTTCCACGTCGTTGCCGAGAAGTGAAGAAAGTTCTGATGCTTTCTGTTGGAGTTCTTCTAAGATTCGCTTTCCTTTGCCAGCATGATCGGACAACGAGTTCGACGCCATGTTTGCCGTGTGGCGCGAAAATTTCGTTTACTACTTCATGTAAGTTGTACTGTTGTATCCCTCGCGAATATGACCAATCGATATTCTCAATCCCATTATTCGATATTCTCGATCGCCAAATTCTCGACCACAGCGATCGTTATTCTCGATCCCCAATCTGTTTTCTCGGTCACCAATCGTGTTTTGGACCCTAGTGATCGTCATTCTCAATCACCAATCGTTAATCTTGACCATAGCGATCGTCACTCTCAATCACCAACTGGATTCTCAACCATAGCGATCGTTATTCTCGATCACCAATCGATAATCTCAACCATCAATCGTAAATTCATACCACTTTTGAATGGTTTGGCCTCCCATAGAGCTGTCCTTGCTAAATTAGGGTATAATGGACTTACAGTAAAAGCTGGCGAGACAGTGATTGCAATAGATCCAGGAACAGGAAACAAATTTGTTAGAGTTCAAAATTTTCTCAGTGTTTATGCTAATAACCAGTACCATTCATTACAGAAGGGACAAATCTGTCATGTTGTAATGGAGGATGGTGATCTTGTTCAAAAACCAATTTAAACTGTTTATTTCAAGCTAAATGAAATCAAGCACAAGGTTTTGCTGTATCTTAACCATGAGGAAATGTTTGTTGTTGTGGACTATTCTCACCCCACACCTTGCATCCCAATTGTTCCATGTGTTCCTGAAAAGGATTATGTGGTTCAAGTCCTTGGTGAAGAGGAAGAATGGTTTGGACAAGTTCCATCTGTCTCTGGGAGGGATAAAACTGTTTGAGCTCAGCCAGTTATATCCAATACAAGATGTCCAGCTTGAAATGTATACTTGCAAGAGTGGAGGTAGTGAATGCCATCTGAAACTGTGCACTGTAATAGTATACTCTAAGTGGCAAATGGCAGAGGCCACTCTGGAACCTGCTGGGAGTGTCTATCAGTAGTAAATAACAGCGGCGGGCCTTCTCGACCAATCAGAGAGCCATACCTGGGAAATGAACCAACGAGAATGCATTATTCTTTGCACATGCTTTAATATTTTAAACAATGGACTACGTCACAATACTGACTCAAAACCTTAAGTACCTAGGTTACAATATAATGGAAGTGTCACTATTAATGTCACACTCCTTGACTCCCTGATATTTTGTGTGATAATATTTTCTATTTCACTATCATCAACTGCAAGTCTATGTTCTATTGGAAGATCTGAGTCGTCTGTTAACGTGAACATAGATTGCAAAGAAGACGAAAGAGTAAAACCCGCTGCCAGGCTATTAAAGGTGGAACAGGGCACCAAATTATTGACCATAGTGACAAAAAACTGTGGGAAGCAACCAAAAAAACCCGCTGAAAAAAAAAACAGCCCAGGAGACGCTAAAACACATGAAGAAACACATGCCGAACGCTCAAAGGCATAAACAACCTACGCACATGGGAACGCACACGCAGACAGCCGCAGGAAACCGCTGACCGCCTGGCCGCAAAGCAAGCCAACCAACACACGGGAACAACAAACATGGCAAGCCACGACGGGAATCCTACAAGAACACCACAAGAAAACCCTGGGAATGCTAAGGGAAACACTGGAACGCCAATAACGCTTCGCACTGCCAAGTCACGCCAGGAATGCTACAAACAAATGCCAGAACGCCACGGCTGCCCTTGCTCCTCGTTAACTAAGTTAAATACATTTAACCGCATTTAACCCTTGTGCTGTGGGTCATATTTTCACCCGTTTAAGGAAATAAAGGTCATAGACAGGCCAACACAGACTCCCCTATGTGGTTTTGTGCTAGCGGCACATTAGCCTCTAAAGTTTTGCTCTGACGAGCGTATCTTTGAGCGATTTGCCTTTTTTATATATCATAGGAGGCGTTGTATAAATTGTTTTCAGCAGTGGCTGATTTTGGATGAGACTCCATTTGTGCGTCAGTATTTGTTTTAAGTTTTTCACCCCTGGATGGTATGTCGTTACAAAAGGCATAATTTTGCCTTTAGTCTGTTTTGTTTGTTTTTTGAGCGCCGACTGCCGTCCGGCAAAGGAAACCTCTGATAACGTCCTTTCAACCAGGCTTTTTGGATAACCACGTGCTTCAAGTCGTGTTTTGAAGTTGCACATGGCCTCCTGGAAATTTTTTTCAGAGGAGTTTGTTCTAAGAAGTCTGGTTGCTTCTCCTTGAATAAAGCCCCTTGCTTCTCCTTGAATAAAGCCTCTCTTAACTCTCTCTCTCCACCTGGTGGGTGGCAAGAGTAATAGTGTGTATATTGAAAGGTCTCGGTCGGCTTGTAGTGAGTTTTGATGTTGAGAATAGCTTTTAGGAATCTTTCACCTTTGTACACTACCATGTCTAAGAAAGTGATTTCTTTCTCTGAGATTTCAGCTGTAAACTCTATAGTGGGATAAAATTTGTTAGCTTATTCTATGAATAGATCAATGTCCTTTCGATTGACATCCCATAGAGAGAAAACGTCATCTATGTAACGTTTCCATACTTTCGGCTTGATTCTGCTTTCATTTAGCATTTTTGTTTCGATTTCTGGCATGAAGAGATTGGTGAAAGCGACCGCCATTTTCGTTCCCATGGCCGTTCCGTGAATTTGGAGATAGTTTTCTCCATTAAACTGGTACAAATTTTCTTTGAGTATGAGGCCGAGTATTTGTTTAAGGTAGTGTGACGAGATGGGTGGACTGTTGTTGTGGTATTTGTCGTATGCTTCGCATACTATTGTGATGCCCTCATCTTGAGGGATGTTTGTATACAAGCTTGTTACATCCATTGATACTAAAATAGTGTTCTGTGACACCTCAGTTTTCTCTATAAAGTTTATGAAATCGGTCGTATCTTTAAGATACGATTTTTGTTTCTGTGCAATAGGCTGTAATAAATGGTCCACAAAGGATGATATCCTTTCAGTTGGTCCTTCGCAGCTCGATATAATGGGTCTGCCGACTGGCAAAGGTTTGTGGATTTTCGTTAAGGTGTAGAAAATCGGAATCCTGGGTGGGTCAGGGGTTTGTGAAAGCCACCTTTTTGTCATGTCATCTATATGTTTGCCATTGTGTAGTTTAGCAATGAGTTCATCAACCTTTCGTAGTGTTTCAGTGACCATGGGGTTCTCAAGAGGACGGTAGTGGTCTCTGTTGTCGAGTTGAACCTGGGCCTCTTGAATTTTGTCCCCCTTGTTGAGAATCACTGTTGTGCTGATCAGCACATTTAAGGTTAATGGCAGTATTCTTTTGCAGTTCTTTGACCGCTTTGTGTTTGTTGCATGACAGGTTGTGTTTTGGCTTTGTTATTTCTGTTTCAGAAATGCTTAATTTGACATGTTCCATGTAGCTTTCAAGGGCAATAGAAGGTTGTACTGGTGGTGTCCAGTTTGATCTGACATGGAAAGGATGTGGTTCCTTGTCATTTCTGTGATATATATATATCTCAGTCTCATTCGCCTAGCGAATTGTTCGAAATCATGCAACAATTGTTGCCTGATTTTGTTTTCATTTGTCACGGGTGTTTCTATAAATTTTACCCCTTTGCTAGTATGCTGACTTGGTGGTCAGTCAATGATTGGTCTGAAAGGTTTTTGAGGTATTTTTCATTTTTCTCCCTTTCAGTGATAACTCGCCTCTGCACTTTATCTTTTCTATGCTTTTTGCGTTTGTTATTTTTGGATAGCCTTTCTGATACAGTGGGTATAGCGTTTGTCTGTTCAGAGATGACACTGTTGTACTTTTCAACTTGTTTATTATCACTCTGAAAACATGTACATATAAGTTCTTTCAATTCTGAAAGTTGGTGTTCTAGTATGTCTATCCTACTGACATCAGTATTGACAATGTTTCTCAAGGGCGAACGTGGTTTCTCACATGTGTTCACAGCATTGTTTTTTGAGCGAGATGTGGCAATATTAGCCTTCTCTAGTTTGTTATTGTGACTAACAAGTCTACGCTGATGGAAGTGCATTAGGGTGTTAACAAATTGTTCTTCGGCGTGACTCTTAATGGCGCTTATTTCCTTTCGGAAAGTTTCATCTGACGAGACATTCGCCTTCGCCTTATACTGAAACGACTTATGGCAAGTCTTTTGTTTTAAGTGTCTCTCCAGTTTTAGTATGGAGGTTTCAGTCTTTTGCTTCTTGAATTGTAAAGCGCTTATGGCGTCTTCATGTTTTCTCTTCCTTGGCTGCTGTTTGGACTGGCTATTCCTCGGAAGGTTTTCTTGTGCAAGGTTTTTACCCTTGTATTCGTTCTGTTTGGCTAGTTCAGCTTTAAGCCTTGGCTCAAGTTGTGATGCTGGAGGCGACATCTCCTCTGGCTCCGAGTCTAGGTTTGGATCAGGGAACGAGTCCATGTTGTCGTCCAGGCTTGGACGGTAATCAGGTGTTTTAGGTAGCCGTAATGGGGTCTCGTAAGCTGACATCTTTTTTCAGATAAGACTGAAAGTATGTATCGTCTAGCAGGACTGGCGTTTCGATTCTTAAAGAATCTCTTCAGCTGCTTTGTTGAGATAAATCAGGCTGTGTTTAGCAGGGACAGGTAGAGTAATACTCAATTCCAATCCCGCATAAAGAATAGTTGACCATCCTTTTATACTTGATTTGTCCGCGTTTGGGGTAAACAGTGTTCCCTTTTGATTGGTTCTCTTGGTAGAAAGAGTGGCCAATCATGTGTTGGTATTTTCGATTCGCGCTTTTTCAAAGCTCAACATGCTCAAAGTTGTGTTTCTTAGTGAGGCTTTTTACTGCATTATACACTGCAAGGGTGTTTTGAAGTCGCTGTTTTGTACATTTTTTTGTCTTTGAAGGAGTTTCTGTCTACCGCAAATATTGAGGTTTTTGTTCATGGAGCTTTGTGTATTTGTACAAAGTACGTGATAGGAAAGGCCACCAGGCTGAAATTTTGTTGCGATTACATGATAAACTGCAGGACCGTGCTGAAATATTAGCCTTAGCACCAAATATGACATTGCGCGTGAAAAGTCTGAGGAGTGGAGTACACAAATCGTGAAAATAGGCGCATTAGTTCTCTTGCAGTTTGGTCTTTTGTCTGCATTTAATTTTCAACTTTTTGGGATGGTAACAGCCTACAAGATGATGGAACTGAAGGGAAACGTATCTTTGGCTGCATGTTTCTCAGCTAGAAAGACGTATTTGCGAAGAAAGAGAAGAAATCTCCAGGCTTGCAGAGTTCGTCAAAAGAGCAGGTCGGTCTGGGTTATAAATGGATGCACAGACCAATGGTGGCAAAATATGATAGAAGATGTTCCACTTTGGTGTTGCAAGAAAAATTTTTGCCTGTCTACAGAGTGTTTCTGTGAAGCAGCAGACAAATTGCGCCTCTTTCTTGCTCCAAATCCAGACTCCCCAAATGGCAGGGCCCTGAGTACGGAGAAACAACTAGCAATATCTCTTTATTATCGTAGACACGGTCTCGGTGGATGACAGTGAATGCCTTTGGAATTCATCAGTGTACAACATCCAAGCACATACACTCAGTGTGTGAGACAATCAATATAATACTGGGACCAAAGTACTTACACTTACCAAGGAACATTGGAGAAATGCAAAGAAAAGTTTCCGAGATAAAATTTGGGATGACCCAGGCATATGGTTGCATTGATGGCACACACATACCTGTTGAACAACCTCCCCAAAACTTGCAAGATTATTTTGTTATAAGCAGTATTCCTCTGCCATTTCATGCCCTGTTTATTTAAGTACCAAACGCACAATCAATCAGTCAAATCTTTGGCCCACTCCAACTGACAACAAAATTCACTGTGTCCAGCTAGACTTGGCCCCTAAGACCTCGTTTCTAGGTGCCAAAGACTGTTACCAAGACGCGCAAAGCTCACAATAATTGTTATGACTGCAACAGCCCAGGTTGGATCGGCAAAGACTTGGCACAAATATTTCAGCTCACAAAATATATTGGCCAACGCACAGAATGCAAATCGCAGGAATTTGATCCTCAATATCCTTTATGATTAACTCGGATAGACTTTGCTCTGCTGGTCAAAGCAAAACCTAGATTGGCCTGTTTATCATTCAACCTGGACCTTCAACAGATTCATATGAAGATGCATTGTTTGGCAGAGAGAATGGGTCCCAGAAAACTAGGAAAAAATGCATGATGAGAGAGGGGAGGGTGTGAAATTGTAGAGTCAGGTTTTTCAAAACCCTTTCACCACTTGCCATTTTGAGCCCGCAGTGCCCAGAACACTGGCCATTGGGAATTTTCAGAAAAAAAAAAAAAAAAACGACCACTTACGGAAATTGCAATTTTCACCCAGAAGGACACATTTTCATAGTAAGAAACCTATACATATTTGAAAAGATAATTAAATTGTCTTTCTTCTGAGAATATTACAATGCTTTTAGGATTAACAGATGTTAAGATATTTATGTTCAAAGTTTGTCAATCCAAAAGACGATTCATGATTGCTCACATTTCTTTTGTTTCTGTTACTGACAAACTGCCCTTGTTCCACAGGATAACTTCAAAACATTCACTAACAAGCTTAGCAATCTTGCTGAAAGACATATGCTAAAAAATATTCTACGGTCTTGTTGAAAAGTCTTGTGAAAAACCATTCCTTTCAAAGGAAAGTACAGTGTCTTTATTGCACAGTGCAAGGCTTACAAACTACAATTCTAAATGAAAATTGAAGTATTTTAGAAGCATAATGGTGTGAAATTACCAAATAGGTGAACAACAGTTTGAAGGTCATTAGTTATGACCAGTACTGTTATAAAGTGCAAACTCGCCAGATAGGCAGAGGATGAGCTACAAATTTCAGTACTTATAGCCAATACTGTAGTTTTGTGTGATAATCAAAGAAACAGTTTTCCTCAGGACCTCCAATGCACAGATAAACATCACAAAAGACACACTTGAAGGTGGTTTTTCTGCACTTGGAAAGGATAACATCATGCCTTCTTTTTGACTCTTTGAAGTTCTTTTCACAAACTGCACAACAGTGGTTTGTACCTCCACCCTTTACAGGAAAGTGTTTGCCAACTTCGGGCAGGCGCCCAGGGATCTCCTCACCACTTCTGTGCCGTTCGCTTGTAGAAAGACTGCTGTGTATCTGGGGAAAGTTCCCAACTAGCGGTATACACAGTTCTTCTTGAAAGCTCAAGAGATCTCTTTTGTGCCTTCCTCTGGGAAGATGTGGAATAACATGACCCTCCAAGATGTATGCATTGTCGATGGCAATCATAACAATCTTCAAAAATACTCGCAGATGCCAGCGTTTTTGCTTTTTAGCTCTGTTTAGTGATTTCATCTGGTCACAGAGATCAACACCTCCCATATAGGTATTGTAATCTTTAACAATTTCTGGTCGGTAGATCTTTTTCGTTACCCATCGCCCATTCACTTTTTCACATCTTTGAATCCTGAATCCTCTGAAGGATCTAGGCCAACCCAAACAGGAACATCAGGTGGGGCATGAATTGTAGTAAGAAAGTATACATATTTCCTGTCCTTCCATCTGAGAGCAAGACTGTTGAACCAACTGAGCCAAGCAACTTCCCCGCGCTTAGAAAGTTTCTCACGTTTGAGTTCCTCAGAAGGATAATTTTTTTTTGGCCTTGATGTGCCAGCAGCCAAATTCCTCTTTCAAAAGTTTAAACAGTATTGGCCTTGTGTACAAATTATCCATATACAAGTGGCGATTTGAATGAAATTAATTTTCTACTAGCTCCATAACAACAGCTCCAGTTTTTCCCACACTGCTCACTGCCCTATCATCCTTTCCTGCATACATAGTAAAGTTCTTACAGTAACCGGTTTTACAATCACAAAGCATGAAAAGTTTCACACCAAATTTCACAGGTTTATCTGGTTTATTCTTCTCGTAAGACTGGCTTCCAATTCCTCGCTCCTTTCACCACTGCATTTTGGTTTGTAAACAACAATGTTATCAATAGTTTGTTGATAAATGAAGAGATCAAAATAATCGGCAGTGGTTGCAGAATCTTGCATATTCCTTGCAGGGCCACTTTGGAGTTGTAAAATACTGTTGTCTTTTTCGTACCATCCTTGCGTCCACTGATTATCGGGCATGCTAAAGCCAAAACCTTCAAAATGTTCATCGTCAGAATCGCTGTCAAAGAGCTCTTCCAAATCACTGCTTTCAGCCTCTGAAAATATGTCCGATCCAGAAGAATCTTCCAGAGAATCTTCGGAGAATACTTCTTCATCATCAGAAGACGTTTTAAATTGCGCACGAAATCAGCTGTTAGCACGCGGAGCTAAAAAAGCCGAAATATCTCTAAAAGTTTGTGAGTGAAGCAATGGCTTCCTTCACACCACATGGTCAATCTAACCCTTCCCTGTGCAGTGATCAATGCTTAGACCCCCTGTTGTGAGAATAGCTTGGATCCAGGCTCTCAAAGTAGGTGACGTAAAAATGGCCGGTTTACCGACCACTGGGGTTATGCAGAGTATTACTTTTTGGCCGGTAAATCACTGAGCCAGTAGTGGTGAAAGGGTTAAAGGAACAATTACAAGCCAACAACACACAGAATCAAGTGAAGCAGTCCCAAGCACAACAGAAACTCCAGGTAGCAAAAGAAACAGCCCGCCTACCTCCACATAAACAAATGAGCAGTCATTAGCCGATTTTCTTGAGGTACCTTCTCTTAAATCCAGGTAGATATGCACATGTAGCTTGTAATATATTAATTTTGACTGGCCTGAAACTGTCAAAAATGACAGCCACGATGGACTTGATGGAGGTGAAAACTGAGCTGTCATTTTACCGTTTTATCGCAGTGGCTAGTAGCAGGGAGAGTTCAAGGGGGAAACGAGAGCTGTTTGATTAAAAGTACCCTTTAATCCTTTACAGTTTACATTAATGCACAGATTGCTCTCGATTATTTAGTTCAGTACTTTTCATTGTGTCTTTGATTGTACCTGATTGACTGAAAAGCCTGTCTACCATTAAATTACATACATATTTGAGCTATGTTTAAGGAGTGTTCACCATCAAAAAGATATTTGATCCTCTGCTTGGCATCTGGGGGGTTGGCGCAAGTTGTCGCTAAAGGTCGCTATGGATCGACTTAAGCCTCCTCCTGAAAACATCCAGAACTAAAACCAACTCTATAATGCCCCTCAGTGTAGCAAGAAAAGCGCACTGACATACCAAAATGTTGCAGGTTTTCCTGTTGTGTCTGGTATTGAAAGACCTGTATTTATTATTTTTATGATTATTATTATTATTGTTGTTGTTGTTGTTGCTATTATGTTTGTAACTTGAAATACAATGGCACCCAGTCTGGAACACGCATGCTTTCAAATATAGCGCTTGTGTTTCTGGAGACAGGAGCTGGGACAAGCCCTTCTTGGTACCCTTTGATTCATTACCATTGTCTGACTTCCGAGACGGTATCCTGTACCTTTTCTCTCTCCTCACTTGTGCCACACAAAAAGGTGTTCCCCAGGACAGAAGCAATTGACTTCTGGTACTTTTCAAAAACGTCCTCCAGAGCCAGGTTGTTCAAAGC
>OZ026601.1:11424758-11437258 GCA_964020085.1 Micromussa lordhowensis | reverse complement strand
TACAGGCTGCTTAAGAAACTTGGTGACCAAGCAATGGGACAAATCTCTCTTTTTTTGATAGCTTAAAGCTACTGCGATCTTGGGTGGACAATATGACCAAAAGTGTGAAACAAGTGTTACTTTTTTCAGGGTAACCATTGAATTCAAGAGATTCTGAGGAATTCACTTTAACCTTCAACTAATCCAAAGAATGCATTTTTTAATGTACTTCAAATGACGAAGTTTTTAGTAAACTTCCCCACATACCGCATTTTCCAGTGTATAAATCGTCCCTTCGTGCCCACAAACTGACTCTAAAACATGGACCTCAACTTCTACACCAGCAAAAAGTTGAGAGTCATTCATCCAAAAAGTCAGAATTCGTTAGCATAACACAGTTTTCAGGGTTAAAAAATCCACAACAAACTGTGTGGGTATTAAAACGGCATTTAATGAGTACCAATGTAGTAACACTAAATCTTGGCACCATTAATGTTTTAAACTTACTTTTCCTAGCACTCTAAAAGTGGGACTAAAGCATTTGACTCTGTTCCTCATCAGCGTCTCTTGGTGAAGTTGAGGGGATATGGAATTAGTTCAAATCTCCTGAGCTGGCTATCTGACTTTATTGTTGGTAGGAAACAAAGAGTGTCATTTCGCGGGCATTTTTCTCCTTGGACACCGGTCACCTCTGGTGTTCCCCAAGGTAGTGCACTTGGGCCAGTGCTGTTCCTTGCCTACATTAACAACTAGTGTAAGATCAAGCATGCGTTTGTTTGCGGATTACAGCAAGGTCTACAGGATTATTTACGATGAAAACGACGAAAATCAACTTCAATGTGACCTCAACACGGTACAGAAATGGAGTGGAAATTGGCAACTTCGTTTTCATCCTGATAAATGTGAGGTTCTACGTATTACCCATGCGAGAGATTTACTAGCTATCCTTACAAGCTATCTGGCTGTACGCTTCAGTCTGTCACCGAAACGTTTGTTTTGGGGGTATCACTGACTTCAAATCTATCCTGGAACACCCAAACACAGACAGTTGTGAATGAAGCCAACAGGATTGTGGGTTTCCTTAAAAGGAATGTCGGTCCCGGAAACAAGGAAGTCTTTTCTCGTCTGAACAAGGCCTTAGTTATACCCATTCTGGAATATACTGTCCCTCTCTGGTCACCCTATTTACAGAAGAACATTGACGCCCTTGAAAGAGTCCAACGTAGGGCCTCGAAATACGCTCTTCCGATGTCATCTAGGGACTCTCCGTACGAAGAAAGATTGACAATGCTTGGGTGGTCCAGTCTCCTATCGAGGAGGTCTCATCCTTGCTGGAGTGCTACAAGACTATCCATGGTCTTGATTGCCACAGTAAAACAAGATCAAATCATTCATTTAAATTAAGACAGCCATTAGCTAGAGTAAATTGTTTTTTGCACTCACTATTTGTTAAAATTATTAAACAGTGGAATGCGCTTCCTAAAGAGATAATACACGAACAAAATTTTAGCATTTTTCGTAACAAACTCAAAAAGCATTGTGAGATTTTGTAAATTTTTATGCATTTTAAATCATTTTTAAACTTAATACTGTAGCAGATTTAAACTCTTTTATATTTTATGTAGGGAGCATCCTCGATAGGGATAACCTCTGACGTTTCCTTTTACAGTCAACTCTCCGCTAACGGACACTCTCCTAAGCGGACAGCTCTACTTATGGACACTGTTTCCAATTTCCCTTTTTGACCTTTTTCCTTTGTTTCTTATGGAAATAATTCCCGTAAGCGGACAGCTCCACTAACGGACACTTTTCCAGTTCCCGAGGGTGTCCGCTTACGAGAGAGTTGACTGTATTTTCATTTTCATTTCATTTTATTTTCATTTTATTAGTTTGAAAAAAGAAAATACAATGATAATCCTGCGCAACCTGCAGATAGCAGAGCTAATCGAGGCGGGTTGCGCTTTTAAATCAAACGTCATTATCAGTAAAAATGAAACAAAAGAAATAGAAAATAAATAAGTGAACAATTACAATAAAATAATCAGTCAGTAAAAATGAAAACAAAAGAAATGAAATAGAAAAGAAGAATGATAAATGATAAATAAACTTTTTATTTATTTATTGTTAAACAAGTAAAAGAATTCTTGTTTTAATGTCCTCTGGAAGTATAGAAGACACTTGTTTTACATTGTAAAACAATACTTTGGAAACTTAAAACAAGTGAAACTATTCTTAACACCAGCTTAATTAGAAAGTGCAACAATACTTGAATCAAGGGAAAGTGAACTGAAATTAAGTTTAGCAATTTTTAAGTTACTCAAGGAAACAAGCAAATACTGTAATAATATGATCAGCAGGCCAAAATAAATCGAAATGAATCAAATCACAGGGGAAAGGACTATATTTACAGTATTGATCACAATCACAGCTCTGATCCTTTTGTACCCACAGGGCATCTTTAAAAACGTCAGATTTGTCTCTAATATATTGTTTGTGACCATCACAACATAATTCAAAACAGCCTATTCACATTTACACAAACACGTTATCATTTCTTAACTTAACTAAAACTACTATTTTTGCATGGAAAAATCCTAATATAAACCTTTCTACAAATTAAAACCCAAATTCTGTCATTTGTCATAAAGCAAAATATCAATACCATGATTTGGAGAAAAACCAGTATAGTATCCCATCAAAACAACCAAACATTGTCTTGACTGAAGTGGTATTCTCTGTTACAATATGCAGTACCAGAACATATACAAATGTATTATAATTATTACTTCAGTTATCTGGTAACAGCAAGCAGCACGCACATTGAGCTATATTGTAGTACAGACTTTTTTGCAAGACAACATCCTAATATAAATTCTTCAATGAACTGAAGCACTAATCCCTGTCTCTTGTCATAGCTTAAGTTGAAAGTAAAATATACAGCCATTAATGCCAAGTGAGCATTCAGGTAAGTAACATTGGAAACTTCAGTAAAAACTTCTTAATCCACAACAACAAAAGCCTGATCTAACAATCCCTCCTCATCCAATGAATACCAGGTTAGGCTTTGTTGTTTTGCTTTCTTTCTTTATAACTTCATCAGCACTTGCTTTCACCTGTGACAGATAAACAAGATTATTATACATTGTAGTCACCATCTGTATTCTCATTGGCTAAAAGCCTACAGTTAATTCTGGAAAACAGCCCAACTTACTGATTATTGATTAATGAAGGGCAAGCACCTTTCTTTAATTTTATCTTTTGACTCAAGCATGAGATAACAAACTTTTGTGCTTTCAGTCACCTTAAAATCCTTTAGATCCTTCTTTAGATCTCTTTTTATTCAGGTAATCCAAACCTTAAAAACAACAAATGCAATGTAGAAAGTTATATTGAGCGAACGCTGTAAATGAACTAGGGTATTGTTTTCAACTCGCCGAGAGATTTCAGTTGAACGTAGCAATATTTCTTACCTTTATGAGCTTCTTATCCTTCGATAAACTGTGAAATGAGAAATCCTTATCAGCTGAGTTATTTGTACGAATATAAACACAAGAATTTCTCAACTGGAACCCAGGTGCTGTACTTAATAGGCACTTTATAGAGATTTGTTTATTCATTAGAAACCACACAAGTCGATTCCTACCGGTCAGTACATTATTATTGAAGACTCCTACAGGTCAAAAAACCTTCATGCATAGTTTTTTTTTGTTTTGTTTTTTTTGTACGTGAAAAATTTGAGACAAATTTTTTTGTTTTTCTTTTAGCTCATACCGTATAGATTTTGTATATTACAACTTTTTGTTGACTCAAGGTTTACCTCGGCTCCACATTTACAAGGCCATTTTGATATGGTATACTCTCTACACTTCAACATTGTACTCTACTAACAGCGACGCAAGTGTGGATTATCATTATGTAGTCCGTTGTGGTGACTATGATGGATTTGCTTTTGAAAGTTTCCAGCTTTGAGGTCCACACCACTCCTACACGTGGTATTCTTCCAACAGCGGCCATTTTGACCTCTCCTTTTGACGCAAGTTCATTGGAAAGCGAGTATTATACTGTGCTTCTCACACAGCTCAGTTCAATATATTCCTGCTTATTACTCATGGAGATGTTCATCCTCACCCTGGCCCGCAGCATAATACACCCAACGCAGTAAACACAAGTCAACATGGCGTCTTTCTTCCTTCGGTTGTTCGCCCAAATACTAACTCATCACTTTCAGTATTTTATACTTACGCGAGAAGTATCGTCAACAAGAGAAGTCTACTAAACTTGGAACTAGCTACTTGTACATATGACATTGTTATCCTCACCGAAACTCATTTAGATAACACTATAGCCGATAGGGAAATTTTCCCTCAAGGCTATACAGTGTTTAGACGAGACTGCGAACTCCATGGGCGTCATGGCGGGGGAATATTAATTGCGACAAAGGACTCGATCAAAGCTTTTCCGAGAAGCGATCTACCTACTACCTCTTCCGAGCTCCTCTTCATTGACATTGTACTGCCAAATAGAAAGAACTTGACGCTGGGCGTATTCTATCAGCCACCATATAATGACTTGAAGCCTCTGGAGGACCTCAAGATTGTCCTAAACGAGATCTCGCAGAGTGAACTGATACTTGTTGGAGACTTCAATCTCTGTTCCATTAACTGGGCCAATGTTAGGGCACTGGAAAATTCAGCAAAGTGTGAGCTGCTACTAGATATTGTACAGGATAATTTCTTAACCCAACTAGTTAAAAGTCCTACGCGTGGAAATAATATCCTGGACCTTGTGCTTGTCACTTCACCAGACACTGTGGAAAATATTTCAGTTGGTGCTCCTTTCTCCGATCATAACTCAATCACATTTTCAATACTTGCCTCTCCTTATGTGAGTCGTAAATCCCACAAGCTGCAATATTCTTATGCAAAAGCAGATTGGGCCAAACTCCGGGATCTGCTTTGTTATATTCCATGGCATTGCGCATTTTTGGACGATGACATTGATAATAATTGGACTGCATGGTCTAACTTGTTTTTCACTGCCATAGATGAGTGCATCCCGAAACGAAAAAAATCTGCAAAACATCATGCCCCTTGGATAACAAACGATTTAATCAAGCCCTGTAGAAGAAAGAAATCCCTCTACAAAAAAGAGAAAAAATGGGGGAGAGTAAACGACTGGACTGAGTATTGTGCCTTGAATAACTCCCTGAAGACAGCTTGCAATTCTGCTCGGAGGCAGCATATTCAAAACATTGCCCAATATTTGCAAATAAATGGGAACCCTAAGTTGTTTTGGAGTTATGTTAATTCCATTCGAAAAGGAACTAACGATCTCATTGCACAAAAAGGGGCCTAAAAAAGGGGCCTAAAACTGACAGAAAATTATCACCAAATATCACTTACTTCCATAGCATGCAAGGTGTGTGAAAAGATTGTAAAAAAGCGTGTGATAAACTTTTGGCAAAGTCTGGGTATTTTTAACCCAATTCAGTTTGGGTTTCTTGAAGGCAAGTCAACCGTGACACAGTTACTTACTTGCTATAATGACTGGGCTTCATCCAGAAACAAATCAATGCCTACTGATGTTGTATTCCTCGATTTCACTAAAGCTTTTGATTCAGTTCCCCACAAACGTTTGCTTCTCAAACTGAAAGGTTATGGAATCGAGGGTAACCTGCTGCATTGGTTTAGAATTTTTTTGACAAATCGTCAACAACAGGTAGTGGTACGTGGCACCTTCTCCTCGTGGACCCACCACACGTTTTGTGCGACTTTAAAATTCATAGAAACGTACTAAGAACTTGTGTGTAAGAAAAACAAATCCCTGACTGTTATGCTTCAACAAAACAGGTGGCAAATTAGGCAAGGTGTGAAATATTTTATGCGTGATGCAACGTTTAGAGCCAACAGTTTAGCTTAGAAGTACTCGTAAAATATGTTCAATTAATGCACACATTTTCTTTTATACGTGACATTTTATTTCTAACAACAACGATAATGTTAAAACTTAACTTATTATAACATCTATAGAGAAGAAAGAACTAAAATTTAAGAAGAATCCCTAACTTTTCTCGGCATTTCTTTCTTTTCCAAGATATCCTTTTTTATGTTTGTCATCCTACTCGCGTCTCTATTTGCCACACACAATTTTTTTCCTCAATCTTCATCAAGCATATGTTAAAATAAACTTCTATTCTCTGCTATATTATACAAGGCAACGAAATCCACACTTCGCAAACGAAGAGAACCATTGGACAGAGAGAAACAGGTAAAGTAGGTTCTAGTCTATCGAAGTTCACACATTAAGCTTCACCGCACTGTCATGGGTAGGGGGTCATTAACCGCATGCCGAAAATTAACATCTTTACAAACTGAGATAACGTTTGCTCGAGCGAGCATGTAACAGATTAATAGTAACATTATTAATCCAAGTAGAGATGAATACAATTTAAAACCTACGCAATTAATTAAAAGAAAAGCATTAATTGACGTAAGTGCAGTAATCACAAAATAATAAGTTATGTTGTCCATACTAATGCTGATCAGGTCAAATATAAAAAGTATGTGCAAGAGCAAATGAATGATTCTTTCCTTCTCCTCGTCATAATAGTAAAGAACAGTTACCGATCCTGCGATTGAACGCTTTCGGGGAAACAATGAATCACCGTTAGTTGCTGAAACCTGCTCCTTTGAAGAAGAGAAGATTGTCAGTTTCGCATTTGTAAACTCGCTTCTGGGACCTGAGCTCAAGTGACCTGCAGAATTCCTAAAAACGTTTCCACTGGGTCCTGTGCTTGGTTGACTAGCAGTACTTGCCATGGTGGTTGCCGAGGAAATAAGACCTGCTGTAGAATTGTGCTTTTCCCTTGCAGCTCTAACCCTTTGTATCAGTTGTGTTTTTCCCAGCTTTTGCTGTAAGGTTCGCCCATTTCTTCTAGCACCTCTCTCAACAATTGAACAGTCATACATTCTGGGTTGCCTTCCTTCATCCTTTTCCTTTCTTCTCTTTTTTTGATCTCTTCTGGTAAAAAAAAAAAAAATTATGTTTAAAACAAAGGCGAATGTTTCTCGCTATGATTCCTGGGAACGAGAATCACTTCTGCGCTGCTTGTCACGTTTGACGCTCGCCTGGAATAACTTTTTGCTACTCCGTAAATTACTCTTGGGAATTCCACATGGAAGATCGAGGTGGACGTGGGCGTCTGCACATACATAGAAAGAAAGAAGAAGAAGAGAAGAAATAACAATAAGCTTAATCGTGTTTGAACAATGACCGTGCCCCAGGTCAGTTGAATCTTTGCAATGAACTCGAAGCTAAATCGATCAAGTTTGTACTACTGGCAACGAGATATGTTAATTGTCTTAATTATTTGTGCTGTTTTCGAGGAGCCACATCGATGAACAATTCTCAAACTTTGCAACTGAGGTTTAAAAATAATATACGATCTGCGTGCACTCGCGCGATACCTGAAGATACGGAGACACAAATTTAGTGCCAATCGATGGCAATCGATGAAGTTCGCGACCACTTCCAGAGAAGAGCATCACGCCTTGCATTAGGACAAAGACGAGGAGACATGGAGTATGAAGCCCGCCTCAAAATTTTAAATTGGCCCACCTTAGAGCCTGAATGGTCTGAATCTTAGCGACTTTTTCGAACTAGCTTTAGATACCCGGACACATGCTAACCACCCTTATCTGTGAAAAGCACAAAAGTAAATCCATACAAATATTCGCTTTTTGTTCGCATAGTTAAGGATTGGAACAATCTAACACTGCACGTTGTTGAAGCTGAATCTTTTAAAATTTTTAAGACTAGATTAAAGTCTTTTCTTAACTTGTGAATATGTAAATAGTTTTATCCTTAGGCATTGAATGTATTATGTACTTTTTAGTTTTTAATTTCAGGAAACGTTATAGGGTTAACCTCGTGTTTCCTTTTCATGATGTATCTTTATAGTTGTTTTGTTTTTCATCATGAATAAATTATGTTTTTTTTTCCTCCCGGAGCAGATTCCTACAGGTTAATGCAGAAATATCACAAAACCCTCATCCATATGGGGGTATTTGTCACCCTGACAAATCAGTTTTGTACCCCACGCAACGACTTGTCTTCTTGGGGTTTGTGCTGGACTCTATAGTGATGAGACTCTACCTCACTCCTTAGAAAGCTAGAAATGTTAAGAATGCCTGTCAGCAGGTTTTGTTGTCCCCTTGTCCTCTGATTCGTGAAGTTGCCCAAGTCTTGGGCCCCAACATCCAGTTTCCCAGGTATTATGTATGGACCATTCCATTATAGCTGGACTGAAATGGTCAAAACAAGGGCACTTCAAGAAAAAAAGGGGAATTTTGACAAACCTATGAGGTTATCCACTGCAGCAAAAGGAGAGTTGCAATGGTGGGTTAACTGTGTAGAAACGTCCTATAACCCAGTCAGTCATGGGCTAATGCAAGTTAACAAGATAACTGATGCATCAAAGACAGGATGCGAATGCACAGTGAATGGCATTCCCACAGGAGAGTGCTGGGACCCCGAGGACGCTGCCAGACACATTAATTACTTAGAGACCATGGCTGGTTTACAATCATCTTCTGATCAAGTTTCAGACAAACATGTCAAAGTTGTGTAATGCAATGGCATGTATAAACCAATTGGGCACTTGCCATTGTAATGACATCAATAGCCTAGTGATTAAAATTTGGTGGCCCATATCCCTGGAAGGGATAATATTATTGCTGATGGAGAGTCCCAAAAATCCCACAGGGAGACTGAATAGGCCCTAAATCCTCAGATTTACCAAGATGCTATTGCACACCTTGGTCAAACCCCAGACATGGATTCATTTGCTTCTAGATTAAACTATAAGTGCAAATTATGTCTCTTTCTAGCCAGATCCCAGGCCTTTGCAACTAATGCCTTTCACCTCTCATGGGACACCCTTAATTTGTATGCTTTCACACCATTTTGTATTATCCAAAAGGTGTTATAGAACATTTGTAGGGATAGTGCAACAGGTGTAATCCTGGTTCCATATTGGCCAACCAAGGCCTGGTGGCCAGTTCTTACTAACATGCTTGTTGCATATCCCCTTCTTTTACCCAGGAAACCAAACACACTGTAGTTACCATCAGACCCTCAGCTAATCCACCCACTGAGCAAAACAATGAGACTGCTACTCTGCCTTGTCAGGGGACTACTCCAGAGTCAAGGCCTTTCAGAAACAGCTTCAACCATCATACTCCAGGTGTGAGCATGGAACGTTACTCACAGGACGATCGATAAATCCCACGTTAATAGACAGAACTTCCTTACGCGCTTCAAGCGGTTTGCTACAACAAAGTCACTACGATGATTGGTGTAAACAGAGTTTATTGAAGCGAAGTGATGTTCAACAAAGTGAAGCGAAGTGGTTTTGAAAACTAAGAAGTAAATAATGGAGTAAAACTAAAATTAGACTATGTACAAAACTATTGAAAACTTCGGAAAACAGAAATTGAACTACATAAATCTGGCATGAAAGGCTATAAAATAGTAACATGCATAAGAAAAAACTACTTACTTCTGTGTCTGCGTTAGGGATTTCACAGCATTAATCGTTGAACTCTTTTCTTGATCTTAACACGATGAAACGTTGACTAGAACTGAATGATTTTCCTGAACGCGTTCGTAAAAATGCTAACTAATACGAAGGATAATAGCTTTCTTTGTTTCGTTTACCGTACGTGGGAAAACATATCCGCTGATTCCATTTGGGTCGCTGCTGCAGTGTACACAGGTACTCTTTCTTCCAACGTGACCAAAACAGATTGCAGAGGTATTGGACGCTACGCCAGCACTGGCGCATGTAGACGTCATTGCGCTGGAATTAGCCAGGCAGTGGAAGGACAACACTTGTTTTCATGGTCAGGATCTGGCTGGGCAATAACGGCAGGGGATCCCTAACATCACTAGAAATTACGGTGAGTGGTCTGGAATTGATAATAGACTCGACTTCTCACAACAAGGTGTGTAAGGATTCATCGTCCAAGCGACCTGTGTGCTCATGAAGGAGAGTAGCAATGATTCTTCGTACTGTTCTCATCTGTCTCTCCCAGACTCGCCCATGTGACTTGCTGCAGGTGGATTGAACTTCCAATCAATCTGCTGCTGGCGAAGCTTCTCTGTTAACTCGTTGTGGTTCATTTCGTTTAACGCTTCATGGAGCTCTCTTTCTGCACCAACGAAGTTGGTATCGTTATCACATCGTATTTCTTGTACCGGTCCACGACGGGCGATAAAGCGACGGGGTGCATTAAGGAAGCTGTCAGTTTCGAGCGAGTTTGTGATTTCGATGTGAACAGCTCTGCTAACAAGGCAAGTGAACAAAGCTCCGTACCTTTTGTGCTCCTTTCTTCCTTGTTTCGTAGTGAATGGACCAAAATAATCTACACCAACGTACGTGAAAGGCGGGGCTGGTGTCAGTTGATCCTTAGGCAGGTCGGCCATCTTTTGGTCCTGAGACGGGGCTTTGGTTCGACGGCATGTGATACAGGAAGAGATAAGCTGGCGTACTGCGGAGTTAGCTCCAACTATCCAGTAGTTCTCACGTAGTCGAGCTAAAACATGTCCACGTCCTGCGTGACCAAGGCGTTCGTGAGCGTCATGGATGATTGACGTTGTCACGTTACCCTTGCGGGGCAAGATAATAGGATGCTTGGATTCTTGTGGAATATCGGTGTTATTTAATCGACCACCGACACGTAATACATCTTTGTCCACAAACGGGTCGACACGACAAATGGAACTAGTCTTTCGTACAGCAACTACGTTCTTATTGGAGCTTGACGGCTCTTTCAAATTGCTGCTTGCTTGCTCTAGGATCTTTAACTCGTTCTCGAAGCTCTGAGACTGGATAAATCGAATTATTGCAGTTTCTGCAATGTCTAACTCGCCAACGGTAAGGGCTGTGTGGTGCTCGCTAAGCTTGATTGGCTCATCGTTGTTCTTTCGTAGCCTTCGTTCCTTGAGGACAGCCTTCACTCGCAAGTACACAGGGACAGCTTTCTTTAAACGGTACCAGTCAGAAAAACGCTGCAAGAACTTTGATACGGTAGTAATGGGTGCTGGATCAGAGATCGTTGTAGCAAAGATGTCAACCAGTTTCTTGACTTCTGGATCTTCGGTAGAAATTTCGGCGAGAGACAAGTTGTGCTGGCCATGCTTTCTCCGATTGCCATAGGAACTCGGGTCCCGTTAACCAACGTTGCTGCTCTGTCAGTGTTTTGGCGTCCAAACCTCGGGATGCATCGTCAGCTGCATTCTCTTTTGTGTCTACGTACCTCCACTGGCCAGGGGAAGAATGATTACGTATCAGCTGAACGCGGTTTGCAATGAAAACTTGAAATCGTTTCTGATCGTTTTTGATGTATCGCAGGACAGTAGTCGAATCTGTGTGATACTGTATGGTGTCAGGCTTATCGTCGAGTTCCTTCTTCATCATTTCACCGAGGCAGATGGAGACAGTGGCTGCTGTCAGTTCCAGGCGTGGAATGGTTACTGGTTTGATCAATGCTAGCCTTGCTTTTCCAATAAGGAACGAACAGTGAATGTGACCTTGATTGTCACAAAGACGTTGATATACCACTGAACTGTAACCAATTGAGCTTGCATCAGAAAAGATATGGAGCTGTCTGGACCTCACCTCCCCGAAGTCTGGTGGCTTTACGCAGCGAGGGAAGCTCAGGCGTTCGAGCGATGGCAGCTCATTCCGCCACTTCTCCCAGCGTCTGAGGTAGCAATCTGGAAGCTGGTCATCCCATCCAAGTCTCTCCTCTCTGCAAAGGTCTTGGAGAAGCTTCTTGGCGTTTAATGTGAACGGTGCAGCGAACCCTAGGGGGTTGTAAATAGAAGAGACTATGGAGAGAATTCCTCTTCTCGTTAGCGGTTTGTCCTTGACAAGGATACGAAAGCCAAAAGTATCGGATTCCACACACCAATGTACTCCAAGGGCTCTTTCTATGGGCAGATCATCATAGTTAAGATCGAGTGTCTTGACATCCTTGGATCTTTCTTCTTCTGGGATAGTCTCCAGGATGTCACGTTCGTTGGAGACAAACTTTGTAAGGCGGAATCCACCTTTCCCACATGCTTGGCGCAGACGGCTGATCAGGTCTTTAGCTTCTGCCTTAGTAGAGACCGATTTAAGGCAGTCATCTACACAGAAATTGTGGCGCATAGTTTCTGCAGTGGCCGTTCCAACTTCTGCTTCGTTTTCGCTAGCTTTTTTGCTCAGGGCGTAATTAAGAGCAGCTGGGCTAGGAGACCGCTGGAAAGGGATGAACAGTCATATGGTATTCCACAAGCGAAAGGGATGAACAGTCATACGGTATTCCACAAGCGTACCATTCATGTCACCGTTTAGCCACCAAAGGAATCGAAGAAAGTCATGCTGCTCATCTGGTACAAGTACTTGATAGAACATGGCTTCAATGTCGCCCATAAATGCCACTGGTTCTTGGCAAAACCGAGTTAGCACGGCGACT
>OZ026601.1:11342258-11414758 GCA_964020085.1 Micromussa lordhowensis | reverse complement strand
CAGAGTTTTAAACTAATCAGTACATGTATTTGCTTTGGGTTATTTTCTAAAAGCAAATAGCTAAGCATGGTACCCAAAACGAAAGCAAAGGAAAACCATGGTGGCAAAAGCAAATTTTACCTTTGTAATACAACTGAGTTGCAAAAAGAAAAAAATGCAAACTAACATTAATAAGTGTTCATATGTAAAAAAGGACAGCAAAAGGAGTGAAATTAACTTACACCCCAGCAGACTTAAAGTGCCCATGTTGTCAATTTTTTTATTTTCTTATCTGATTCTATATATCACCCAATGAACTTCTGCGAAAGAAAAATTCGATTTGGAAAAAATGCAATCTTTTTAAGAAGTTTTAAAATCGTTCAAATTTGCCGCCATTTTGGTCGACCATTCGTGACGTAGATTAAGGAACACGTGACTTCAGGCTCTACTCATCTCGCTTGTTTTATCTCTGTTAATGTAAGTTAGTGGCTCATACAAAATGAGCCCGGGCCCCCACCTCATTTTGGGTAAAAAAAAAATTTGCAGAGGTAGAACAAGTGAGATAAGTCAAGCCTGAACTCACGCGTTCCTGAATCTACGTCACAATTCTGAGCATGTCGATGCTGTGATCAGCGGCACGGGTCGACCGGAAGAAAATAGGATTTTCAGGTTTTTAAAACTTCATAAAAAAATCGCTTTTTATCCAAATCGAAAAATTTTTTCGCAGAAGTTCATTGCATGAAACAAAGAATCAGATGGGAAAATAAAAATTTTGATGACACGGGCACTTTAAATCTATAAAGTTTCATATTGCCATCCACATGAATGGAATGCTGCTTGTGGTCACATGCTGGACACTCTATCCAGTTAATTTGCCTGCCTCTATTATGCTCAAACTGACAGAATTTCCATTCTTTGAATGAAGTTGCGAACGTTGTAATATTTATTTTTCCAACCTGTGATAAGTAGATAAATACGCCTGAGGTATATCTACGATAAATGTTCAGAACTAAAATCTAATCCTACAGATAAATTTAATTCAACTGTATCAGTGGATAGTAGTCAAAAGGCCAAAAACAAGTTTCAGCTCACAGTTGACTTCCTTACTTTTGCAGTCTCGCTAGCTCAGTTCAGAAGTTACTTAAAAAAAGATCATTCTTATATATTCTTCTTCATCTTTTTCTTATACATGCATTGTGCATGAATATTGCTATTCCAAAATGATACAGTGGTTTCATTAGGGCTAGGCGCAAGGGAAATTAACCAGCTGTGATCATGACTTTGTTGGTCTACATGTGTTTTCAGGCCTGGGCTTTCAACTTGTCCTTATTTATAATGATGACATGCACCCAAACACAAATCCTCATGCCCCCTGCTGTAATGAAACATCCACTATTTTTTTTCTCCACACCACTGTCATACTTACTCTGCCTTTTTGCATTGAAAATAGCTCTAGAGATTTAAGAAAGGACCTCTCAGAAACACCAGGCATTTGCTTTTGCATAATGTTCCAGTGAAGGAACAGGTCTTGTTGGAAGATGTAGGTAGCGTCAGCAATACTTTCTGGCCAACATCCCACCTGACTAATGACCAGTGGGTTAGAAGTGCTGAACACTTTAAGGCAATCAGTGCACTGGTAGCCTCCATGATTGAGATCAAATCCTCCTTAATTATCAAAGAAAAAAACGTAATATTTCAATATTAATTAGTACTCACATTTAACTACAGATGTATAATGGATGCATATGTTCAGGCCGGACAACTCAAGCACACAAGTTGTCCTTTACATGTCAAATGCACCAAATTTAACAGCTTTTTTCTCTGTCAATGATCAGTTGAAAAAATACAATGAAATTTTGCTAATCACTAAAAATGATTCTAAACAATCATCAACTTAGATAAGTCAGAAAGGCTGGATGTACTGTTAACAAACCTCTCATGGAAACAAAAATGCAGTGATGTTCCTGCTGACTCACTGTGGGTTTGCATTTCCCATTACATTCGGGACAGTAAATATCCACATGTGGCATTTGCCGTCCTAAAAAGAATTCAATCATGGTGACGCTTAGAGGAAGTAAATTTACCCTGCCACAATGCTGAATTTAATAATATGATTAACAGTTGCTCTTATTGCTCAAACTTTTATAATTACATCTTAAATAGTAACTTTATTCATATTGAAGTTTACCAATTGTAACCCATTCTCCACTGCTATTCTTTGACAAGGTTGGTGGGATGGGTTGATAGTGCCCATTTACAATCGCATCTCTGTCATGCAGTGGAGCCAGTTCATGGAAGTACTGGTCACATGATCCACACAAGTATTTAGTGGCAGAGCACTCCCTGCATCTGAGCACTGCTGGTTCTTCTAGGCATTTCATACACTTCTTCGCATCCTTAACAGCAAAGCTCCATTTCAGCAAGTTCTCATAAAGGGCACAACAGGAATCTGCCCAACTTTCATTTAGTGTGGCTTTTCGTTCTTCCCACTTGGTATTTTTTCGCCACACTATCCATTTTGGAGGACAAACGACACTTTCAAGCATTGTATCTGTAATTTGATTTGCAAAAGTAACCATGAAATGGCCAATAACTTATTGTTTCATTCAATAAGCTCAGTACTACAACATCACTAGACAGTATAAATTTGACAAGTGACTATCATTCAGATAAAGATCATAGAAGAGATATGGCAGGAACAATGCCAAATTTTAATTTTATCAGTGATCTATACTTGATTGAACAAAGCTGCACAGGTAATTGGCATCACTTTTCAAATATGATCCACTCAATGTTTCATTTTTGTAAGTCAGGGATTATAGTGCAAATCACTTTTTTAAGGATACAAGTCATGTTCATGTCTGGTGAAGTGATTTTGTGAAAATATAAACATGGTGAAAATGAGAAAACATAAGAAAACACAAGATTTCAACACATTAAAAGCAAATGGCATATAGTACTTGCAACTGATGATGATGATGACAATGATATTTCAGAAGGACCATCTGAAAGATCTCCAAAACACTCTGCACCTGTAAGAGCAAGTCAAGAAAATAGCATTGGCCAGTGTTTTGCTCATGTAGGTTAATTGTAAATGTCCTAAATACAATGATATTCAAATAATTGACTATTCATCCATATGTATTTTCATTTGGGCCCTTAAACCACATTTACCCACAATTATTTTGATCAGTATACGTTATTAGTTGATAAGATGTACTGTCAGTCGGATGAGTTGAGCTTATACACAATTAATTCACATATAACCTTACCAACTTCTCCTGAATCTGAATTGAGATTCTGATCTGTAGCAGTGGCACGGTGCTTTTGTCTTCTTCTTGTTGGTGAATAGGTCCCTTTGCAGTTCCTCCGTCCAGTTACAGGATCTGAACTGAACTCCAGTTGCCTAGCTTTCCTTTTCCTAGATAATAAGGCTTTACTTTGCACGATAAGACTGTCCATAGTAGGAAGCTTCTTTTTCCGTGGCCTTTGACATCGCTGTGTCGAGTGAACAAGCTCCCTGTCGAATTCTGAATTAATGTTAAGTTTTGTTAAAAACTTGCTTTAATTTAACCATTACCTAATTTGGGAGAACAAGGACAGACAACACTATTCTTGAGGACAACTCTGTCATTACAGCCGAAATCCTTGTAACTGCTTTTACTCAACAAAATGGATTTAGAAAGCAATTGACGACTTAAACATCAACAAAACACACAACACAGTAAAAACCTGCATATAAAAACCTGGTGGTTTAAGAACCTGCTGACAGAAATTTGTCATTTTAATACCTAAAAATATAAGGACCTATTTAGCCAACAAGATCAAGCAGGTTGCAGTTAAATTATGATTATAAACATTTCGATCAAGAAGCTTAGATTGTAGCGATAGGAATAACAAAATTCTGGAATCAGTCTAATTAGGCTTATCAAAAATGACCGTAATACATTTTTTTTCATTAATACTGCAATTTAAGAACCAAACCCAATTCTGTTCATTTTGTTGTAATCAAACCAGAAATTAACAACCTAGTTAAGAACCTACCTAGCCTAATGTCAAAATATCCAGGGAACTGATTAACTGTCACACCTTTCGTGAAAACATCCAGTGCTGTAGCCGAAAGAATTGCATTTTTCTTTCCTTTTATATGTCTTTTTTAATTTTTGGCTCAAACCTTACAATTAGTACATGCATGTAAGCTTATAGTCTTATTAATTAGAAAGTCAATAATAACAAAAAAGAGTGAATTAGCTGAAATTTCCGACCGTCTTCGTCCTCCATTTTACCCTGGGTTCCAGAGGATATTTTTTTCTGATCGATATTTCGCGGCAAAGCCGCGTTAACAAGGCGCAAAGCGCCGAGGAGAAAAAAATAACCTCTGGTCACAGGAGCACGCAACTTCATTTCCATGCGAGATCCGGATCAAATATCTCGCCAAACCGGTTTTGGGCCCCATGGGAAGCATGTTTGTTTTCATTAAATCTGATTGCACGTGCCGTGCGTAAAAATACACCTGCGCGAAAACATTGTTTCGATGGCGGCTTTCGCCACATTTTCCCGAACCCCGGTTAAAATTTTGCGGACATCTGTGGATGATTTTTGTCGTGTTTGCAATGTTAATATCGCTATTTCAGGCTGTGGCCGTTTCCATCTATTCGAAGGAAAAACATCCTTGCAGAACAACGTTGCAGGGCGATTATCGCAAGTGCTGGGATTTGAAGTGACGAGAGAGAAAGGTCTTTCTTCTCATTTTTGTTTAAAGTGTAAAAGGGACATCGAAAAGATTGAAAGGTTGAGTGATTTTACGGAAAAGTTCAGAGAAAAGGCGTTGGAAACACAGAAGATACAAAACGAACTTTCTATCTCTGGTGCTCAAGGACCTCGGGTAAAACGTGGCCACAGAAGTTCTCCATGTTCAAGTAGTCCGCATGCAAAGAAATCATCTGGATCTTTGTCCTGGATACCACCCAAACGGATTTTGAAGCAGTCAAATGATTCCAACAGTTTAGCTGCTATGCCCTTTCACGAGGAGTTAGTCATCCCTGTGAAGCCTAAGACCGTAACGTCATCTGTCCAGGTGAGAAATTTCAGTGTTTTTTTACGTGTTGAATACTTTTTGTTTTTAAATCTTGTAGAAAATGTTAACAATAACAGTACGCATCTTTGCGGGAAATGGTTACGAGAGTAAATAAAGTAATCACCGAAGGGAAATTCTCTCAATTATAAATTATGCAACCTAAAACGTTGTAGATTAGTGATCTGGAAGACTTTTATGCTTAAAAGTCTTAAATACTAAAATTTAAGTAATATTCTCAAATTTTGTTTGCAAAATGAAGTTTTGTTATTGTGAATATGTAGTTCCTTAGTTTTTTTCCATTGGTAATTAAAAATGCATTTTGTGTGGAGGGTTGATGCAGGCCCACTGTAATAGTTAGTATAAAAAGCAAGCATTGATTCCTTTGCTTGACAAATAAACATGTCATTACTTCCGTCATTCAGATACCCTGGGTTCCAGCTGAAGTTTTAGAAAAAATAATGACCTGAAGGTGTAACAAAGAAGTTTGGCTGACATGAATTTGTATTTCTGTAAAGGTAAACATTAAGTTTCCATCCAAAAAAATTTCCAAAGAAGTCAGTGAAGCCACAGATGCTGCTATAATAAGAAATATGGTGTGTGGAACCAGTGACAGTGTTGTTAATGCTGTTTGGAACTCTAAAGAACTCCAGTCCCGAGTGGTCAAAAAAGTTGAAAAACAAATTCAGGAGGAATGCTGTGGCTTGTGCAGTAGAAAGACACCTTCTATACTAACGAAGACATCACCTGAAAGCATAATAAGCTGCAAGGATCAAGATATTGTGAATGAGCTACAGGAGAAAGCACCCACATTTTACAGTTGTCTGCTTGCTGCATTCTCAAGTCAAAGGGGTGACCCAAAGAAAAACAAACAAAAAACAACTCCTTCAATTAGCATGGCAAGTTCCATTTTGCTTAAGTGCCGTAATCCTTCAATGGCTGCTAATGCTTATCGTCTATCTGTTTTGTTGTGGCATGGAGGAGCTCAAAAACAGGTATATATATATTTTTCCCTTTACAGTGTAATTTAGTGCATGCAATATGACTTATAGACAGTTTTATAAGTTATATCTATTTTAACTTGTTATTAATACATCAGACTCACTATGAAAAATCTGATTGGTCGAGAGCATTCAATCAATTCACAATAGCCTGTGAACTTGACAGGATAAATGCACACTATCTGCTGCAGATATTGCATTTATCATCTCAAGGTCAACGTCTGCCTGGTTACCCAACCCCTTTGAGTGTTCTCTTCAGAAACAGAATGGCTGAATTTCTTTTGCCTATTGTTTAAAAAATGTATAATAAAACAATTATTGAATTCGGTTTTCGCATGATATCATGAATTATCGAAACCTTGTGTCTGTGTTATCTGCCTCAGCCTTCGGCTTCAGCAGATAGCACAGACCTCGGTTTTGATAATTCATGATATCATGCAACCTCATCCAATAATTGTTTATTATTAATGTTTATGAATGCAGTTCCATAATAATTTTATCATTTGTATTATGAATTGTTCCATGTGGCTTAAATAGACCATGAAAAAAAAAAGAAGAAATTAATTAAAGACACTTCCATTTATCTTACAAAAAGTGAATATTTCTGCTTGTAGTTTTACAAGAGGTGCAGTCGTTGGGGAATTTGTATGAGCCACTGGCGGATGTTAAAAAAGATTGATGAGTTTGGCCAAGACTTTGATAAGTTGGTGTGTGAGTGGAAAAGCAACCTTGAGCACAGCTGCAAGAAGGAAAAAGTATTGTCGACCATAAATGAAGTAGTTGAAGAGGCAGAAATGGAAAAAATTCCCGAGGGCATGGCAACTATCAATGTAGCAGTTTCGTCAAATAGTCATGGTGATGACGTCATACTGCAGGATACTGACATGGTGGATGGTGCATCACTTGAAGTCAGAGAGGTTGAAGAAAGAGTGCGATTTAAAATGGGTAACAATTTTGACAAGCAAGTTTTTGATTCTCTTGTGGATGAAATAGTTAAAACGAACATGCCTTTATGCCTAAAGTCATTGAAGGACTTGGAGGAAAAGGTGTTACTTCAACATCCCCCAACATTCCAAATTACAGGTGATAACTTGGATCTTATGGTGAAAGTGAAACACATGTCAGCATCCAATCAAAACAATAGCATCCATTGGTTTAACTTAAATGCAGTGAAAAATCGTGTGTTGGCAAACCACCTATCCAACGACAATCCTGTCAAGTCTGTTCTCGAATTGGAGAATGTGGAATTTTTGCTGTCGCCTGAAGACAACGAAGCATATCTCCACAACATAACTGCCTTAGTAACACGTGTCGTTGCAAGGAATATCCCCGCATTTTCACAATATAAAGACATTGCTGTAAAGCATATTCTTCATGAGTATTCTGATGTCATGAAAGAAAAATCAGATCAAGTAAGTACATGTATTCATTTAAACTTTTCTTCATATTAAGGCTACAAGTGATATTTATACAGGTATGTGAAGTGTTAGTTAATAACAATTTATCATTGTACCAGCTCTCCGTGCATACAATTTATGGTCATGATGCCTATTTAAACCCTTGGGGATGGACTAGGAAAATAAATAAGGCCTCTGGTTTGTAAATATTCCACTTATAATAAGGGACTATGCGAGATATGTTCAGGTTTGACCCTAATTAGATGCATGCGAATTTCAATAAGCGTCACGAAGTGTCCCCTTGCTCTTCTCCCCAACTTTAACATCACTCGTTACTCAGAATACAGACAATTAATGTCACAAAGTGTCCCCCAAATACATAACCTAATTTTATAAAAGATTTACCTGGCAAAGCAAATTGCCCCCTTCAATTTTCTTAGCTGGAGCACAACTTTGCTATTCAACTCATGCTGCATGTTAACATTTTTTATTGATAGAAAGACAATAATAAAATCTCATCTTCATTTCCAATTTACTGCAGCTACCACTTGGACTTCTTTTCAAAAATGAAAATGTTAATGAAGAGATGATCGACATCCTTCAAGAGCTGCATGACAAGTACCTACCTGTCGACAAGCAGAAAGTTGATGGAGAAGACGTTGTATCCATTCTGGAGCACCTGTTTATTGGAGGAGACCAACTGACTGATGAAAGGGCCAATAACTGTAAGGCTGCACGCAGTGATGGCGATACCGAATTTGAACGTCTCGAGGGCTTTATCAGCAAAGTTGAAGACTGGCATGCAATTCGTATTTTATATCAGGTCAGATGAAGATGTTACAGGTCCAATATAAATTCAGGTTAAAATTTTTTAGGTTGATTCTCAAAATCCCTTGCCACCGGTACCCAAGCCCTCATTCAAGAACAATCAGAGACAAAGGAACTTGATCTTAATCAACCCTATATTTAAAAAAAAAATTAAACATGGATTTAACTTGGTCTCCTAGCCCTAATTAATTTACAAAAATTATAAGGAATAGGGATAAGGCAAATTGTTTAAAATGATTGTTTAAATATTATTTTACTATGTATTGTAATTATTATTGTAATGTGCTGATTAATATAACATGTTAAGGTAATTAAGCCTTATAACAGAAAAAATGAATCGTAGCAAAATAAATAACGTTGCGATTCACGTAAATAGCGCGTTTGTGGACACTTTGTTTTCCTAACTGTACCATTTTTTGAGAAAACCACACTATACGTTTTGGAATGGCTTTTGTAATCTCTACCCTGACCTTTTAATATCTCAAATTCCAGGTATTGTATGACATCTTCTTTAAGAGCTCCTCAGCCAATGACATTGGAACTATGTGCTCAAACATGAACGTCATAAACAACTGTAACGCAAAGACCTCAAATGTTCTTGATAATTTTAACGTTTGTAAGGACTTTATAAATTTGGAGACCGATGCTCTAATTACAGCGGCAGCAATGTCTCACTTCGGTATGGAAAGTCTTGATGACAAGGCAGAATCTTTCATCCCACCAGACATACTAAAGGCATCAAGAGAGAAGAGAAGAGTGTGGCTCCACAGTCACATAAAAAACATGCTGGCCACATTTGTCATGTCTGATGAGCATGAAATCATTAGAGAAACAGTAGCTGAGGTTAACAGGCCAAAAGCTCCTGTTGTTCACATATGCAGGGTATGTGGAAAGACTTATAAGTATGCCAAGGCAAAGGAAAACCATGAAAGAAGACAACACCCTGAATTCTGTTTGAGTGAAGATGTTGATTCCCAACAACACAAGTCTCCCAATGAGACAGAAAATTTAGAGAGTCATGACCAAAAGCCGAGGGATGACAGGTACAACTATGCTACTCTCCGCTTCGCCATGGGCCTACTCCTAAGAAATTTTGATGATGCCGTGAAAGAGGGAGATGGTGGGCGCATATTTTGTTGTTGGAAATTTGCTATGTTAATATACAAATCACACAATCACAACAAGTATGCTTTGGCCGCTCTTCGACTCCAAGCATTAATCAAAGCAATTCTTACTCCAAGAGAGGCTGAATGCTTGAAGTGGAACAGAACTGTAAACAACAAGGGGGGTGCTGGAAACAACATCTCAATGGAGATAAGAATGGAGCACCTGATCTGCCTGACAAAAGAGTTGCTGAAGCATCTTGGTCCGAACCTGACAGAAGCTGCCGCAAAACGATGCAGCAAAGCTGTTGGCCATGTGTCAGATCTGATTGATTTAGTGGATGAGGACTTGAGAATTGAAAGACGCAGTGGGCATCACAAGGTGCAGCAAAGAGGGGCTGATTTCAAACTTTTAGTGGACGAGTTTCACCGAAGGGGAAGTATGTTTAAATTTGATCCACAACCTGAAAGGGAGTATCGCATCTTTGCCAACTTCCAGGACAGCTTAATCAAGGGTCTTGATTTGACATCCTTAAACAAATGGATCAGCCAACACAAAAAGGAATTGCATAAAATGGAGTCAATTTAAAGTGCACTCATTTGAGATTATTATACTCCCAGGGGGAGGAGGGTAGTCCTGGTAATTTTTGGTGGGGGTGTGCCGCCTGGTTCGCACCTACACCTCTTTTCAGACCTGGACTTTGGGCAGGAATTATGTCATCATTTCTTCAATTAGAGTGCAAACAAAAAATTCTTGAAATCCATTTCTAATGTGCATGTCTCTGTCTTTCCTCCTTATTTTGATTCCAGACAAAATACCTGTTTTCAAAACCAATAAGGTGCAAGAACCCCACTCAATGGATATAAGGGCATATCGATGTGTCCTATACAAGGGAGTACCCCTCTCCCTCCCCCCCCTGGGATTATACTCTCCACAAATGATATATTGAAAACCATAGAAGCACCTAACTCTGACATGACAACTTAATAACAATATCACTGTTCTTGTGCATGAATGCACATGGATGCCCTGTCCAAATTTTTCTTTCTGCGGAATTTTGCTTTCAAGCATCAAGGCAATTGTCATAAATCACACATGAAGGGCAGAATTGGTCACCAGTTTGGAATAAGGTGTCCTCTGTCGATCCCCTTATTCGTTTATTCCCGGCCTGATTACTCATAAATAATTAGGACAAGGAGACAAAGGAAACATAAAGTCAACCTTGGTTAAAGATTTTAACCTGAATTCAAGGTTGACATGTAGCATGTCATGAAGTAAGAGAAAAAGAAAGCCAAATATGTTGCCTTCCACTCTCAAATAATTACGGTCACAATCAGTTAAGATAAAGAAGGTTAAAACATTGTATTATTTTCTTTAAGAACTGGAGTTTTGGATAATAATTTATTATTTATCATTACATTATAAAATATTGTTGTCCAAATTTATATATCAGGATTCCAGGACTCACACTTCTCCTAGCTACAACAAGAATGGCTTATAGAAAACAAAGGAAAAGTAGGAAAAAAAATGTTTTCATTGTTCAGATGTCTGCATACCATTAATTTTTTTTACCTGGCGATACTAAATCTGAGTGACAGCCCTCTGTTTTTTGTCACGATGTTTTTTTTTTACTTTGTTATCTAGAATTTTCTCTCTGCTTTGACCATTCTTTTTTTGTTGCTATGAATAGGGCAATAAAATACAGAAAAAATGGCAATAATGATTGCTTTCAATCATGCATTTGTCTATTCTTATTATTAGAAAGTTTCAGAGTCATGTTGATGGCAAATGGCCTTATATTATAATATTCCTTGTTTTTTATTGTTCGTTGCTGATATAAAAAAAAAGGGTAGTTTCATGCCAGCTTCATCCTTAAGGATATTATTTTCATGGGTCATTGGTACATGCTTACATGTATTTCCTACAAATGTGTTTTGGATAAATTCTCAAATGAAATCAGCTGTTTGTTGTAAACATGACTCTAGATCTCTCCATTATTACATGTGTTGGACCGACTACTTGTGATCATCCATTTCAAGCTTTGTAGTTGCATTTGCTGTCCTAAATTTGCCTACTATTGCAAAGTTACTAGAACTCATTGTTCCTTAGTCAAGCTCCACAACTCCTGACAGCTCAGAGCTGTCAGAAGCCATAGAGTCGTCCTCATCAGTGCTTCCCGATTCTTCATAAATTCCTCCATATTCCAAATCGGCATCATGGGAAAAAAATCTTGGTTCTCCAAGTCACTTGGTTCATGCACTTCAAAATCTTCAAAGACATCCCTGATCATGTGCAAGATGTCATTGGCATGACGCTTTGAAAACACTGGGTTTAGATCAATGACATCATCTACAGAAAAAATGTACTTGCAAGTTTTTAAAACCGAGTTAGTCAGTGACTTTGAAAATCCTGTTGTGCTTTCAGAGGACAAAACATAGCCACAGCACCATTTTTTCAGTTCTTCCTGATAGTCGTCAAGGAGTTCCCTTAACTCCTCTTTTTGAGTGGGGTCAACATTCCTTGTTTTCTTCTGTTTTAAATTTTTGGGGGCTTCCTTTATTACTTTAAGCAGATCAACTTGGCACCCTTGTCCAAGACATTGACATTTTGAATGACAAACAACACAACAGTCATGTGCCTCTTTACTGTCTATTGATGTGGCTTCAAATTTGCTCAGCAGCAACTTGCGCATACATTTGCTTTCAGTTTTTGCATACTCCTTCATGGTAGGTTCACACTTCTTCAAGTGAAGGCCATGAAATAATAATAAAGATCTTGCCGGTTTACCATCACGCTCCGGCCCTTCCAATTTCCTGGACAAAGTCATCGACTTCGCGAGGTGGACCATAGTGTATCACCTGGCGGATTCCTTGGAGGTTTACACCCATTCCAAGTGCTGTTGATGCAAAAACAACTCTGCATACACCCTGCTCCTCAAATAGTGAGTCGGACACACGTTCCTTATGCCTTTTCAGAGTTTTTGCATGAAACATGCCAATCAACATGTTTGAAGATACAGTAGGTCCCCCTAGGGGAAAATAGGCCATTTCTCCAAGCTCAAATTTTAAATTGCTTAAAAAGTAATCCACAGTCCCTCTGTGACTTGCAGTAAACAATGGTCTTAGGAGTTTCAATAGCTTCCTTTTTTAGCAGGTCAATTAGCCAAGCAAACGTCTTTGAAATATCCTTGTCTACCTTTTGCTTGTACAAGAAAATGTTTGGTCTGTCAGGACTCACCCGAATTTGATATGTGTCATCCTTCATGGCTAGACCTTTCATTGTGTCGCTGATAACTTTGGATGTTGCAGTGGCTGTAAGAGCAAGAACAGGAGTCCCCTGTGGTAGCAGGGAGCGCACATCACCAATCTTAAAAAAGCATTCCCTGAATGCAGCCTTGTTGCTTTTTTCATTTCCTTTACCCCTGAAAGTTAAAAACATCATAAATGTATGACATAATCAGAAGAAACAATGAGGATTTAATATTCGGGCAACAATCTCACACTATTTCACACAAATAAAAGATTAGAATCTACAATAAACATGCAAGATCCTTGCAACTAGAATTTATTATTTTTCTTTTGACATGTATTTGGTTTTAAAAAAAAATACAAAAAAACCTTATAAATACATCTGGAATATTACAGTAAAGTAGAATATTTACACAGCTACGGATTACTCTATGAACTCATTTATCCAACCATCTGAAAATCATGATTACTATAATAATAATAATAAATAATAATAATAATAATAATAATAATAATAATAATAATAATAATAATAATAATGATAATAATAATAATAATAACAACTTTATTTAAGTCTCAAATCGTTCTAGCTGACCACGAGTGCTCTACTAATTGGGGAGACTGTAAATCAAATAAATCAAATCAAATTAAATATAAGTATAATGGAGTAGTTTCTTCCCAAGAACTATAAGGGACTGGAACTATTTATACCTGAAACCAGAGCATTCAATTATTCAGCATTTTGTAGAGCAAAATTATTCCAAGTTTTGTTTTAGTACTGCAGTTTCGTCGTTATATAGTTTTACTTTTAATTTTTTATTTATATTTACACTTTTATTTCTTAACTCTGCTTGATGTGTAACACGTTGAAGAATAGTAGATGTTGATTAGGAAATTTTTTATTTCTTATTATACTCATAACACAGGATTTACTGTGCAACATTTCGAACTACAAAGGAATGATTGATCTCAAAAAGGACTTACCATTTTGGAACAACATGAGCCTCATCTGTGACTAAACCAAAAAGGTTGTCTTGAAACTCTTGCGATTGCAGCAATTTTCGCCACCTTTCCTCACGAACAATGAGTTCAGGACTGGTAAAAACAATAGAATGCTGTGAAATTTCTTCCTCTATGAGGCCACCATCCCCAAGATTGCACGACAAAATACCATAGTTGGCAAGCTCTTGGATGTGTGACTCCACCAGGGCATTGAGAGGGCATATCACCAACAGTATGGGTTTCTCAGGATAATTAAACTTTTCATTGTGTAAATACGCACACACCAAAGGGACCAGTTGAAAAATCAACGATTTCCCACAACCAGTAGGAAGGACACAAAATACGTCCTTTCGGCGAATAAACTGCAACAGTGCTTCTTCCTGAACAGGCTTCAGCTGCCTCACGTTCTCAAATTTAGAACTTAAAGCGTGATGAATGGCATTTCTGAACGAACGCGAGAAGTTATCTTCTTCCTTTGTTGACATGTTGTGTTGGAACGTGATGATCTGCCTTTGGAGAAACCGGTTTTTCATTCCCACGCAGTGAAGTTGTTCGATGTAGCCAATCAGGGCCATTGTTAAATTGTTAATTCCCTGCGGACATGGGAGTATCCAATCGGTGACCCAGTTCAATTTCTGAACTGATTTCTCGCATGGAAATGAGGTTGCGTGCTCCTGTAACCAGAGGTTAATTTTTTCTCCTCGGCGCTTCGCGCCGGTGGGCGGCTTTCGCCGCGAGTGAGAGGAAAAAATAAACCTCTGGCACCCAGGGTACCTCCATTTTGGATCAATCCTGAATCAAAACAGAGCACTGGAAACCAGTGTTACCTGACTTGTCAATAAATAATGATAATAATAATTTGACGCGTACTTTATTTTTTATGATAATCGTAATTCCAACCTCGAGAACATGTTGTCATATAGTAGGTTACCTGGAGAAAAACAAACTCTGCAAACTAGAATTTTTTTTTATCTAGCTAGAACCAGCGTTGCAACATAAAATCCCAGCCAGCGCGGTGTTTATATAGCTTTTCCAGCAAGTGCATGTGGCCAATGTTCAATTTCCCAGCCAGCGCTATTCTGCCCTGTAGAGCGGGTATTTTGTCGAGCGGCCCCGTTGGGTACTCCTGACAGGTGAGAATTATTTCGAATTATTCAAGGCTATAATTACATGCCACAATTTGTCGGCCATATCAGCTGGCGTCTTCGAACCGGGCTAATTTAAAACATGATAGTTGTTGGCGGCCTAATTTAGGTTTATTTGAATCGCGTGAATAATAAATTTTCCAAATTTTTAAACGCTGCAAATCAGCCAAATTGGGCCCAGAAACGTAGTCTGCAAAATAGTTAGACAGCAAGTACATAGGATTTTTTGGTGGTTCAGCATTTGATTTCATTTTTTTTCGCGAATGTGTTCATATCTTAAACTCAGGTTGCCTCAACTCCATTGTAAACAAATTTTCTAGTCCAGTGATGGTGTAAAACGTTTTTTTTTTAATGTGAAAAATAACTTCTTATGGCCAGTTAAAAATAATTGACTTTTTTTCGCGAGAAACCAGTTCAGCCAAGCTATAATTAAAAGAAGATAGGCTTCAAAACAGTCTATTTATAAAAAACGAATGTATAACATTGTTAAACTCATTTTCGAGTAACCCTCGATAATTTTTTTAGTTTAAGAATTGTAGCTGACAATGGTTTACGGTCGTTTTGCCTACGGGTTGTTTCGCCTATGGCCTGTTTGCCTACGAGTAGAGTCGATTCGCCTACGAGTACAGTTGATTCGCCTACGTTTTATATGTCAGTTCGTCTACGTACGATCCATATGTTGAAGCTTTACTACTCAATCAACCAACTCAATATTAACCACTGCTTTGGAGTGAAGTTGCCAGTTATCAAAGCTAAATTATTGTAAATTACGAGCGTTCGTTTACTGCACCGTTTTGATTTCAGTCAACTGCATTCGATTAAAAACCAAGTTACGTTAATGTAGTATATTCTGAGTTTCGAATTACCCTCAGTAAGCATGAAAAAGGTACTCATTACGTAACATTTTAAGTATTACATGCGGGGACGTGTAGGTTATCCAAGTGACACCCGCCCCTTAATAACAGATCTTTCGCGTTTAATTCCTTCCGAGCCGATTGTACAAATCGCCTGTGTTTACTATAGAATCGATATTCAAACCGTCAGCGATCATAAACATCATAATTTAAATAGCAATTTATGTATGCAAACCTAGCTTCTCTATTATTTAATTCGAAATTCCAACACTGTTCTATCTAAGCTGTAACCGGCCTAAATTAAATTCAACCTAAGAAGGCTTAACCTAAGGTAAAGTTAACCTAAGAGAACTTAGCCTAACTTTCATATTTGTCAACCTTGAGATCATAATTTTGTAATTCTAACTTAACTGACATAATTTAACTTAATTTGACCTAACTTAACTTCGATGCTTATCAATTTCGCGATCATGAGTTCGAAATTCCAGCCTTGTTCTACCTAAACTTAACCGCCCTAAGTTAAATTCAACCTAAGAAACTGACGTAACTCAGCTTCTAATCCTAACTCAAATCGACTTCTACACAATGATAGGACTTTTTTCTGTGAAAGATATGAAGTTTATCTATTTTTACTGGCTACGAGCAGGTCCATTCAGGTGGGAACAGCAGCGGAGTAATTGTAAAGCATTCTTGGTGCCTGTCTGCTACTGCTCCCAGGCATTGAATAGTTTCTGTTGGAGTTGCCTGTATTTTCTTCTCTGTATTCGCCTCAACTTCTTGTCTGACACAAGCTTGATTGTTATTGAAGTTAAGCGGGCTTCTAGATGAAGAAGTTCAATTAGGAGGTAAAACTGCAATCGGCATTGGCCACTGGCTCGGTGGTTCAGAGCGTTGTGCCATCCCTCCATATCATTTTTGGTCCGGATGGGCTGCTTGAAGACACTCCAATCTTTTGGGCCGAATATGGTGCTCTCAATCCACTGCTCCTTGATGTAGTCAGTAAGATTACGGAGGGTCTGGGTCTGTGCGTGAACGCAAAGGTGCACAAACATAGGTCTGATCTCGTGGTGCGGGAGGAACGGGAGGGCCATGAGTTTTCGGATGTGTTGTGTCATCGTTGCTGTAGGCAGTTTAAAGACCAAGGTCTTGCACCTATGGTAGACAAAAAGTTAAAATATGTGAACTACATACGACTTACGAACGGACTGCTAAAGGCGATGTTGCACGGGATGACAGTTTGTCCTAACGTTCTAACAACTGTTTATATTTGTTTCATTAAAAAACACGCTAAAGCTGTGAAATCTGAACTAACCTTTCTCCACAGAGCCAGGTGGAACACGCAGCCTTGAAGCTGCACTGCTGGCAGGACTGATCTAAGCGCCTTCCAGATGGCCTTTTCAAAGTCTAGGGTGACCTGCTGAACAGTGGGCTGAATTGGCAGGATGCGGATTATTTCGTTCATTACCTAATTTTGTGAAAAGATAAGGAAATGATGTTAGCATGCTAGAAATTTTATTACACTATGTTTTAGGATACATATATAGCTCCAAATAGATAACTACCTTTTTGTACTCTTTCATACTCTTCCTGGTGGGAGGCGCGGTGGCCTCGTGGTTAGTGCGTTCGGCTCCGGAGTGAGCGGTCCGGGTTCGAGCCCTGGCCGGGGACAGTGTGTTGTGTTCTTGGGCAAGACACTTTACTCTCACAGTGCCTCTCTCCACCCAGGTGTATAAATGGGTTCCTTCTATTTGTTGGGAAAACCTAACAAAATTGCGGGGGATTGACCTCCGATGGACTAGCATCCCGTCCAGGGGAAGTAGAAATACTTCTAGCCGCTTCATGGTACAGAAACCGGGATAAGCTCCGGCAGCTATGAGCCAGCCTTGGCTCCAAGGCTTCACTATTCTCTTCCCGGACATGAGGACAAACACCAGTGGTACTTGTTTTGCGTGATCGCCTGAGCGAACAAATGCATTAATTGTTACCAGCTGCTGGAATGGTTTGCGCACAAGTTTAAAAGTACCATCAAGATACCAAGAGTTCGCTTTTGTGAGGACCGTCAGCTGTTCGTCTGTAGCAAAGATGAGATGCCTTCTCTTTTTGACGTAAACTTCTGCCTGGAAGAACCCTTGCAGAATGCAGTCGAGGTCCTTTGGATCCTCTGGGCGAAGACTCTGCCGTAGAGGGTTTGCAGCTCGAGCCATATGCTCTGGCTTAGAGAGTGCTGGACAACTTGAGTTGTTCAGTTCGCTTAACAAGAGCTGAAAATAAGGAGGAAAATTAAAAAAAACGTTGCAATTCTGTAGAAAGAAAAGCAAACAGTTAACCGTCTTCTAGTTATTATCTCAAAAATGAAATAAAGAGTTGTTTGTTATCGTTGTTAAGAAAGTCTCTGAAAAGTTTGTAGAATGTTTTGAATCATCAAACAATTACGAAAACAGTTAACCGTCTTCCAGTTATTTTCTCAAAATTGAGATAAAGAGTTGTTTGTTATCGTTGTTAAGAAAGTCTGAAAAGTTTGTGGAATGTTTTGAATCATCAATCAATTATGACATACAAAATTAGAAAATTTTGGATTAAAATTTCGTACTTGTCAGTACATAAGGTGCAATGTAAATACCTCTTCCACTATTGCTGAAGCCGGCTTGAACTTATCCTCCAGAGCCTTCTCTTTTACCAACTTCACAATTTTGGCTGCTGTCACTGCCCCTGGTTCTGAAGTATGGTTGTGGGCATTGGTCCCTGCTTGAAAATCGCACTGTATGACCGTAGCCTCACAAGCTTTTCCTCGAGGATGGAACGTGCACTGCCAGTAAGTTGCGTAGGACTGCTTGGACAAGACATTGTAGCTAAATCCCAAGCTGTCCACAAGTTTCATTTTTCGACGCTTACTCCCTTTTTCCATTACAGTATTGTACAAAAGTAATGCAAACGTATTTTGCCGAAATTCGCTGCTTTTCCTGGCTTTTTGACGAAAACATATCGAATTTTCGATGGAAGCAAATTTTCAACGAAAAGTCACGATAATTCGTGATGCCTATTGTTTCCAACTACAGGAATTTTCGAACGACAATTCGTTCGGAACGAAGATATACTTCGAATTTTTCGAGTGAAAATTTGCAGTGTTCGATAAACTGCCCAGTTCGAATTTGCCGTGACGATTCTTTTCTGATGTCACTTCACAGTGTAAGCTTTACGAAAAAACTTGTGTCCGTTTATACAACAGGTTTCTACAAGACTCAACCGTATTACTTCAAAGGTTCCTTTTACTGTTTACTTCACGTTGAAAGCATCGCAGCTCTTACACCGTTGTTCTTAGCTCACATTTGTTGAACACAAGGACCACTCGCTGACACGGCCATGTTTGCGTAACCCAGACTTCGCTCTTGTTTGCAACCATTATTTTAGCACGCCATGAAATGTGCAATTGTGGCAAAGTGTTGTGTGACATTCAAATTAACAGCTGAGGAAAAAAAAAAAATTTTCGGTTGCTCTGAAATAATGTTAACCATTCCTTTTTTTCTATTCTTTCCTTGTTCTTTCTTTTTGTTCAACATGATATGACATTCAAACTTTCGCTGTCATGGTAACGTCACAGCCCAAGTTACTGTGGGCTCGCAAATAATTTGCCAACATGGCGTACGTGTCACATGGCGAGCCCCAAACGTTTAAATCACGAGACAGAGTGAAGGAATTTTTCTGAATTCAAGAGTTTTCAAACTGAAATAGAATTTATCTGGATTCACGAGTTGTTAAACAAAGCAAGAATTATGTTTGAAAGGTAAGACGTTCAAAGAATGTTTTCTGCAAACGAACTCTGGAAACGCATCTTGTTATCTGTTTTGAACAGGAATGTTCAGTGAAAGTCAAAACAAATTAAGTTTGTTCACTTAGATGTGAAATTACAGTGTCAACTTATAAATATTTTGTCTGCACAAAATATATCTTGTTTCAATGATTTTTTTACATGGGAAAGCGGGCTTCTGTAAACATTGCTAGTTAAGATTACAGCCATTTGTTTTATCACGGCGATGAAGCGAATAATAACGTTAATGTTCAATTTGTGCCCCAAGTAATGTTTAAACAAGTCGCAGTTCTGTCGGCGAGACTAGTTCATTTAACGATCGCATCATTGCTATCATGGAAACTCAATCCAGCACGTTGTTTGTTTACATGTCAAGTTCGTGCAATCCTTGAAAATTCAATTTCGCTATACACCAGGGCCGGGTTGTTCAAAGCCTGGTTAGGCTAACCCGGGGCTAGCGCGAATTTTGTTTGCGAATATTCAAATTTTTGTGAGTTTTTCTGGTTGAATTGTTTGTCCTTCAGTTTTGAATTTGCGTAATCTCAAACTACACAAAGCATAAGCAGTGAAAAACATTTTTATACACGGCAAATTATTACTACGGTTAACTTTTATCTCTGGGATAGCGTTAACTGGCTTTCGAACAACCCAGCCCAGGATGATTCTATTCTGTTTCTGTTCTAAATAATTACTATTTAATAATTACTAATTAATAGTTACCTTCCTCAATCCTTGTGCCCGATGGAGGGCTTGACGGGGCAGAGAACATAGTGACTTCCATGACTGTCCCGATGTCTGATGGCGGTAAAGACAGCTCTGGTTGAGCAGAAGGCGTACTCGAGTCTCGAGTCTCGAGTCTGCATTGATCATTGAACTAGCAGCAACCGGTACTGGTGTCTCGTCTCTACAATTGATGCAAGTCCGTAAAATGTCCTAGCCAGTCCTTAACCGCCTGTGGATATGTGGCTCTGTCAATGCCTGTGTGGCAATGACGGTGTTGCCATCTGTCGCATCCGCCGCAGAGTACGGCCTCTTGGCGGAAGGTTACGATTTTTGCACAAAAGATGCAAAAAAATTCCTCCATGATATCGATGATTTTAGCTTTGTTAATAGTTTGGATTGACTTTTCGAATGGCATTGTTTTAACAAACTGGTGACAAGAGAATAAAATGCTTGGGCTTTTATACTGTCGATGCCTTCTCCCATGAATAGAAATCGCAGCAATGTGAATGTTAATATTATTTATAATCCTTTGCTAATTGATCTATGTTAAACAATGTCCTTTGGAATTGATTGTGTTGATTGGAAAAGTCTCACCTTTTTTGTGTAGGCCGTAAACCGTTGTTACTTTAATCTAAACCTTGATTATTTTCAATCGAGTCCACACGTGAAAGGGCACGTCTATTTCAGTCCGAAGTTTATGATTCAACGATTATGGATTCAACGAGCCACAAGATCGAAACAAAGATGAAATCAAGCTGTGTAGTGTGAACAAGCTAATTTTGTGGTAAGTACTTTGTATGCTAATAAACTCTCACCTCCTTTAGTACAGGCGCTGCTAAAGTCACAAGTCTAACAAAGAACGCTCTAACTCGATATATTTTTTGTAATCTTGTTTTTAAAGTAAGAGGAAAGTACGCGTACACAAACGGAGCAACTTCAGAATTCCCGGACACATTCTCCATAAACTAATTTATAAACTTATAGATTTGACAAGTCGTAAAATCAACGTAGAAATTGAAACTGAAGTCAGTGTAAACCGAAGCTAATTTAGTATTTTTTTTATATCTTTATTCACCATCTGCATGTGTTTACCTAGTTTACAATGTTGCCAGTTCAATACATGTACAGTGACGGAGTATTTCTTCTAATTATTAATTTAAAAAAACTGTATTGTATATATAGGACATTACACGCCTTTATATATATTTAAATCATTCAAATGTGTCTCTTGTGGTGCATACATTGGGGTAGGAGTATTTTTCCAATTATTAAGAAAATTTTTCTATTCTGTATTTTAATAACACTTTGTCAACGAAAGTAGAGGGGTGATAGCTTTGTTATGCATCTTACAAGTGTGGATGTAATATCTCATAAACAAGGTCGTATAATTTAACTTCTTTAGTAATGTTTTATCATATGGGCCGGACATGATGCCAAATAATTTTTCTTCAATCGTTGGGATAAAGTTAGAATTATTGACAGCATTAAACCAGTCGATGACATTTTTTACAAAGTGTTTAACAAATTCGCAATCTTTAAATGTGTGATCAATTGAATCATGTTCACCGCAATAGAGGCATTCGTCATCCGTTTTGATTCCATATCGAAAAAGCTCTTTCTTTGTTACTACAATTCTATGAATAAGTTTGAATTGAAATTCTTGTAATTTTGATTCCTGACAAATGTTTTTCAGGGAGTTAAATATTTTTTCCATGCCTCTCCATCCAGGTGCATTGTTTGGTTCCATTTTGTTGGGCCAGTTTGACACCTCGTGTGAATTTTTTTGTTAAATAAACAATAGAAATCCTTAGTTTTGGCTTTGCCTAAGTGGATCGCTGTCTGGTCGTCTAGTTGGAAAAGGGGGCTGTTCTCAATGTTTAGTTCACTTTCCGGTGGAACTGTGGATTTTGCTTTTGTGACTAGATGCTTCGGTATTGCACTTACGACTTGATAAAATTGGAGAAAGTTCGTTTTACAAGCGAATTTCTTTTTAAACTCTTGGTAAGAAATAAACTGGCCTCCAACTAGAATTTCTTTTTTATTGTATAAGATCATATCCTGACCTCTGTCGTAGTTATACCAGGTTTTCAATTCATTGAAAAATTTTAAAATGTTATAAAAAGATGGCAAACCGTCAATATACTTTGTGCAGTAGTTACATCTTAAAAGAAAACTCAAACCTCCATATCTGTCTAGGTAATAGTCTGGGATAGTTTTCCAGTTTTTCCTTCCTGGTGCGAAAAGTCTCGGAATCCAAGCTAACCGCAATACTTTAATCATAGTTTCTACGTCAATCATACGAATACCCCCTTTGTCTCGATCTTGATAGAGGTCTTCTCTTTTTATTTTGTCGTTTTTGTTTTTCCATAGAAATTTAAACAGTTTTGTTTTGATTATTGGCATTATTTCTTGAGGGACATTGAGAATTGATGCTGAGTAAACGAGTTGTGATAGAGCGAGAGATTTTATAATTAGTACTCTTCCAAATAGTGTAAGGTCATGTGCCCTCCATAGGTCCAGATTTGTTTGCAATTTTTGTAACTTGTGGTTGAAATTGTGTTGGTCGTCGTACAAGACATGGATTCCTAAGATTTTGACCGGATTGCATAGCCATTTTAGTTGTAATGCATTGTTTTTATTATTTTTCCCATTTTCCCAACCAGATCACTTTTGTTTTTTTCCGGTTTAATTTTAGGCCCGCTAGCGAACCAAAGTTTTCAACTATTTCTAAGGCCTTTTCTACAGAAGCCAGGTCAGCACAAAAAAGATTTGTATCATCTGCATTTTGGCTCAATCTTGGTTCGTTTCCTAATATTTGAATTCCTTTGACATGTAGGTCTTGTCGGATTTTATTGACCAGTACTTCAGCTGAAAAAATAAACAAATACGGGGATAGTGGGCATCCCTGACGGACTCCTCTAGACGCCAAAACCAATCTGTCAGAAAACCATTGTTTAATGCGGCACTCTCAATGTTGGTGTAAAAGGTGCTAACCCATTTTTGAATACTCGTACCAAAATTAAAGACGTCCAATGTTCTCATTATAAAGGGCCATTCAAGGGAGTCAAAAGCTTTTCTGAAGTCTAAGGACACTAGAATACCTGGAATGTCATGTGTCTTAGTATATTCCATAATGTCGATTATGAGACGGATATTTTCCCCAATGTAGCGTCCCTTTATAAAACCAGTTTGGTCGGAATTTATTAGCTTTGGTAGCGAAGCTTCTATTATTTTAGCTATGGCTTTAGTTGCTATCTTGCAATCAACGTTAAGTAAAGTTATTGGTCACCAATTTGATAAATCTAACAGGGAGCCGTCCTCTTTTGGTATAAGAGTAATGATGCCTCTTCTTTGGGAGATGGAAAGCTCGTTTGCTTCATAAGCCTTATTGAAGCTTTCGACGATGTTATGTCCTAGCAGCTCGAAGAAAAATTTATAAAATTCTACCGTAAAACCATCTTCACCAGGAGACTTATCATTTTGAAAAGTTTGTAAGACCTGTTTACATTCATCGTACTTTAAAAGGCCTTCAATTTCATCTCGAGAATAATTAGACATCACGTCTTTTGTACACGCTCGACGCACTTAGCTAACTTATTTAAACTGTAAAATCGTTATTACTAGGAAAATAAAGTCTTTAAAACCTTTAAAACTCGCGGGAGTCCGATATATATTTCGATCAACGATCCTCTTCAGTCGTCCTCCATTAAAAATAAGTCTATCATTCATGTAAGACACATTAAAAAGGTCCACGCTTCTTCAGACTTCATATAACTCCTCACGAGATATCTCATCTCGGCATGGCAACGCGGCCGTAGGTAATTACAGCATGCGGAATCTGGAAATAGATCAAAGATCTGTAAGACTGGTACCGAGTATTGGAGTAGTGGCTACCAAGCTAGGCGCGGTAGCCAAGTGTGTTTTTTCAGAATTGTTGTACGGTTGTCGAGGCGGTTGGTCGGAAATAAAGTCGTTGCATCTTTTAGAGGTTTCGTCCCTCGTTCTTACATTGGTGGCAGCGATGGGATCACATCGAGTAGTCCTTCCGGAATCGAAATTTTCCGGTGAAGAAGATGTGCGAGAATTTCTTCGGGACTTTAAAATGTACGTAGCGGTGAACGAGTGGTCGGACGAAAAAGCAGGCCAGTACTTGGCTGTGTTTTTGAAGGACGACGCGAAAGCTTTCTTCCACCAACAGTCGGAGACAGTGAAGAAAAGTTTCAGCGAGTTATCAGAGGCTCTGAAGCAGAGATACGAAGGAGGTCTGGCTTTGTTAAAGTACAAGAGAGACTTTAATTCACGAAGCCGTAAGGATGGTGAGCCATTGCATTCGTATCTGGCAGATCTCCGAATGGCCTATGACAGAGCCTACGCTCCTCCTGTAGTCGATGAATTACCAGATAGTCCCAGTGCTGCACAGAAGAAGAAAAACAACGAACAAATCGGCGCTCTTACTTTTTACGAGTCTAGGAAAGCTGAGGATGTGTTATGCCAGTTTGTTAATGGGCTCAAGAAGGATCTCAGGGAATTATTGATTAGACAGGATGATCTCCTAAAGACTCCAGTTGAGACTGTTGTCAAGAGAATTGCTACATTGGAGGAGGAGAGTGGTGGTATGCTTAAGGTGGCCTCTGTTAGTGAACCAAGTGGGAAAGTCAATCCAACTGGTGCAGAAAAACAGGTCAGTGAAATTGAAGAAATGGTAAATAAGACAGTGGAACTAAAGCTAGAAGAGTTGAGAAGCTCCCAAGGCCCCTTGTCTGCAGCCGTACGTAGGGGAGGAAGACGGACAGGTAGGCAAAGACCTGGTCCGAAGCCGACTGATGTTTGCAGAGCTTGTAATGGTCGTGGCCACTGGGCTCGCAGTTGCCCGACTTTAAACGGGAGCGGGGCTGGCCAAGGACCCCGACACCAGCCTTGAACTCATGTAATGGGGTCAACTACCCATACCTCCCTCAGAAGGAGCCCATTATCAACACTGTACACAGAGGTAAAGCTGTAAGTAGGAAGAGTTATTACGTTGAGGGGACTGTGAATAAAGAGAAAGCGATCTTCCTGGTTGATACTGGTGCAGAGGTGAGCCTGATATCTTCAAGTACTCCTGGTTTGGTGATCAGCGATTCTCAAGTCTCTCCTGTTTCAATAACTCACCAGCCCATTACTGTTCGTGGGGAAGCGGAAGTAACATTGGAGCTGGGTGGTGCTCAAACAAAATGGAATTTCCTCGTGGTTGATGATCTCAGGGAGTCCGTATTAGGAGCAGATTTCATCGAAAGTCACCATGAGAGTTCTTGGGGAATCCGTGATGGTGTCCTGTGGTTAGATGATTGGAAAATACCCCTAGTCAATCATTGTAAATGCAGTAGTGTTTGGGTCGAAAATTACTCTCCAGTAGTTGCCAGATGCACAGTGGAACTGCCTGCAAGAAATCAGGTCCTGATTCCTATGCGAACTAAGGATGGAGACTGTAGAGTTGGTTTGTTTGAGTCTACGAGAACCCCAGGTGGGGTGTTGATGACTAAAACTGTGGTGGATAGTGACAAGAGTGGAGGGTTTTGGGTGAAAGCCGTAAACCTATCTGATGAAACTGTGATGCTGTTTAAGAACCAGAAAGTTGGGATTATTACTGACATTGTTGACTGTTCTGGCCCGTTGAACCTGTCTCCAGAAGAGGATGGTCCTACTGTGTCTTACATCACTAAGGATACATCTGAAGGACATGTGAAGGAACTTGGCATTGATTTGTCTGACAGTGACCTGGGTGGCATTCAAAGAGGACAGCTGGAAGATTTACTTCTCTCTTATGCTGATGTCTTTTCGAGGGGTAAGCGTGACATTGGCAAATATACAGCTGGAGTTCAGCACCATATTCCCCTGAAAGCAGGGACAACTCCAGTCAAACAACAGCTTCGCAGAGTTCCATTTGCCTATCAAGAAGGTGTGAAGTCGGACTTGAAAGAGATGCTGGAAGATGGAGTTATCGAGAGGTCCGCCTCTGAGTGGGCTAGTCCTCTGGTCATTGTTAGGAAACCTTCTGGGGACCTGAGAATATGTGTGGACTACAGGAAATTAAATGAAGCAACAAAAGTAGCCAGTTACCCTCTTCCAAACATGACTGAAACTTTGGACCGTTTAGCTGATGCAAAGTTTTTCACTACCATCGACATGGTCTCAGGCTACCATCAGATTGAGGTGGCTCCTGAGGACCGGCACAAGACTGCCTTTGTGTCTCCATTTGGTTTGTTTCAGTATTGTCGATTGCCTTTTGGGCTTGCGGGGGTCCCGGGAACGTTCCAGGCAGTGGTTGAGGACATGCTGCAACTCTTGGATGCCGAGGATGTTATGGCTTACCTGGATGATGTGATTTGTTTCCACTCTGGCTTTGAGGAGCATTTAAAAGGCATTGGGAGATTATTACAAACGATCAGGAAAGCTGGTTTCAAGTTATCAGGCAAGAAATGTCAGTTTGCCTCAAGGTCAGTCAAGTTCCTTGGTCATGTCATTGACAAGGATGGTATAAGACCACAACCAGAGAAGTTGGACATAATCCGAGAGTGGAAAGTCCCTAAAGATGAAGCTGATCTTCGCCGTTTTCTGGGTGTTTGTACATTCTGGAGAAGATTCGTAAAAGATTTTGCCCATATTGCAGTCCCACTTCATGATCTCCTCAACAAATCAGAATTTGTGTGGACACCTCAATGTGACAGCGCTTTCAAACAACTGAAGGAAATTCTGTGCTCTTCAGTGACTCTGAAACTCCCGGATAGACTGGGACGCTTCATTGTGTCTTGTGATGCCTCTGATAAAGCAGTGGGTTTCGTTCTAGAGCAGTCTGATGCTAGTGGGAGTAGAAGACCAGTGGCTTTTGGTGGACGGAAACTCAACAAGTCTGAATGCAATTATTCGACTACGGAAAAGGAATGCCTTGCGGTGATTGAGGCCTTGAAAGCCTATCGTCCATATTTGCTGGGACGCGAGTTTGACTTGTTCACGGATCACGAATCTCTTAAGTGGCTTCTGACCCGAACCAAGGAGCACAGTGGTCGATTGTGGAGATGGGTCGATAAATTCAGAGAGTTCCAGTGCAAAGTTCACCACATCGCGGGAAATAAGAATACAGTTGCTGACGCCTTAAGTAGAGTCCAACGAGTGAAGGCTGTTGCACAGGAAGCATGGTCCCTTGATTTTGTCAGACAACAACAGGACAGTTGCCCAACACTTTCCCAAATCAAGTCTTTGCTGATGTCTAAAGCTTCCCCTCCGGAAAGCGTGGACAACATGGACATCAGGGGTTTTGTTAAGGAGTGGCCCAACCTCAGTGTGGGGAAGGACGGTATCCTTAGGCGTAGTAGCGTTGAGAACTCTGGCTCAGGACAGATAATTGTTCCCCGCAGTCTTACCTCGAGAGTTCTTCAGATGTTGCACGACGACCTGGGCCATTTTGGTACTGCCAAGACTTCTTCTAGGGTCAAGGAGAGGTTTTTCTGGCCGCATATGACTCTGGACATAGAGGAATGGTGCCAGAACTGCTTGCCGTGCCAGAGGAGGAAAAACCCAGTTCCTGCAAGAAGAGCTCCGCTGCAACCAATCATCAGTAGCCGCCCTGGGGAATTGGTAACGATGGATATTGTGGAATACCCATTGAGCTCTCGGGGTTACCGGTACTGTTTAGTTGTGGTCGACCATTTCACCAAGTGGCTAGAATTGTTCCCACTTAGGGATCAGAAGTCTGAGACCATCGCTAGGAAAGTGTTCGACTGTTGGATTCCCCAACATGGCGCTCCAGAACAGATTCATCATGATCAGGGAAAGAACTTGACAGCTGATATGATCCAGGAAATATGTTCTTTTTTTGAGATTTGGAACACGCAAACAACACCATTTCACCCCCAGTCAGATGGGGCTTCTGAACGAAGCATTCGTACAGTGAACAGTATGCTTGCGAAGATTGTTACGGAGGATCAAAGGAACTGGGATTTGTACATCCCATCCACATGTCTGGCCTACAACACCTCTGTTCACAGTAGTACTGGTTTTACTCCCAGTTTCTTACGGTTTGGTAGGGAGCTCCGTTTGCCTAGTGATTTGCTTCAGCCAGACTCCCGCCTTCCCTTACAGGAGTTTCATTCTGATTATGCTACCGAGCTCAAGTCAAGGCTGATGCAGGCTTTCCAGACTGCTAGTGAAACTCTGAAGGTGTCGAATCGTACTCAGAAGGCTTACTATGACCGCTGGGCGAGAGCCAACGCTTATCAAGTAGGGGACCGAGTTCTCTGGTTAGACAAGAAATCCCGAAGGGGTAGATGTATGAAACTGAATAGACCTTGGACTGGCCCTTGGATAGTCATCAAGCGTCTAAGTGAAGTGGTTTACAGGATCAAGTACTGTGGGCCTACTGGGAGTTACTCCAGGGTCAAAAGGAGGGTGGTGCATTTTAATCAGTTGAAACCCTTCGTCGGAGCCAGCGACAAGGGTCAAGGCTGGGCTGCCATTGAGACAGGACCTACCGAGGCCTTGCGTCCTTCTTCAACTCAAGCGAGCAGTGATGCAGGGTTGATTGTGTTGGAAGATGATATTTTCCCGGAAGGTGTCGTGGATCCGGTGCCTGTTCAACACCCTTCCCAAGCAGAGGAACCGGTTAGAAGATCTCAACGAGAGAGGCGTCCACCCCTCTGGACGCGGGACTATCAAATGGACACTTAAAGGGCTATTTGAAATTCTCATGAAGAACTGTACTTGACTTTCTTTTGTTTTTTTAGTTTTAGATTTCTTTGTCCTCTCTTAGAAGGGGATAGTGTAAGACTGGTACCGAGTATTGGAGTAGTGGCTACCAAGCTAGGCGCGGTAGCCAAGTGTGTTTTTTCAGAATTGTTGTACGGTTGTCGAGGCGGTTGGTCGGAAATAAAGTCGTTGCATCTTTTAGAGGTTTCGTCCCTCGTTCTTACAGATCAAAGTAGTAGAGAAGGCTGGCGTGGCAATTAAGAGATTGCTTCAGAAGTCTGATCCGTTAAAACCGCGGCAATGTGAGCAAGAAGACTGCCCAGTGTGTAGGACAGAGGGAAAGGGCCCATGCAGTAGAGAGAGTGTGACGTATGAGATTAAGTGTGCCGGGTGTAACAGCGTCTACGTCGGAGAAACATCAAGGAGCGCGTATACCAGAGGGAAAGAACACTCAAAGTCGCTCGACAATAAGGAGGAACGATCGGCCTTGTGGAAGCATTGTATAGAAAAACATAGTAGTGAGATACAACAATTTCAAATGAATGTAACTGGTGTCTACCCTAATGACGCGATGCTTAGACAAATATCAGAGGGTATTAAGATCAACAATGTAGATGAAGATTCATTGATGAACTCTAAAAACGAATGGAACTATTTCCAGATTCCGCGTGCTGTAATTACCTACGGCCGCGTTGCCCCGCCGAGATGAGATATCTCGTGAGGAGTTATATGAAGTCTGAAGAAGCGTGGACCTTTTTAATGTCTCTTACATGAATGATAGACTTATTTTTAATGGAGGACGACTGAAGAGGATCGTTGATCGAAATATATATCGGACTCCTGCGAGTTTTAAAGGTTTTAAAGACTTGCGACCTCTCACGCGAAAACGTTCCTTACGGTATCCGTTCGAACAGCTGAACGCACGGCAAGCGAACGGATAAGAAACGGCTAGACAAGCCGTTCGAAACGGATCGGTTTAACGGCTGAACGGATGCAAATTTTTTTCGAACGGTTAAGTCGAACGACTGAACAGATGTAATTTTTTTCGAACGGCTGAGGTCGAACGGGTAAACGGATGCAAATTTTTTTCGAACGGCTGGGTCGAACGGCTGAAAGGATGCAAACTTTTTTCGAACAGCAGGGTCGAACAGCTGAACGGATGCAAATTTTTTTCGAACGGTTAAGTCGAACGGCTGAACGGACGTACTGTTTATAGATCGGTTAAGTCGAACGGGTGAACGGATGCCATTTTTATTTTTGAATGCCTAGGATCGAATGCCTAGACGGCAGAAGCAAAAAGAAATGAGAAACACTATTCCGGCTTGACACGGGCCACTTTGCCACGTTCATCATAGTCAAATGGCTCTGATTTGCCATGTGTGGCCACAAAAAAATATATCAGCTGTTCAAACTAGAGATTTTCCAACTTTTGACACAAATAACGCTGCTTTCGCAAAGCCGTTTTTCAGTGTTCGAAATGAAAAATAAAAAAATAACACAATCTCAAAGTAAATTATTTTCGAGTGGCGCCATCGTCGCGTCTAGCCACGTTTGCATGGAGAATTTTTTTTCGTTTTATCGAACTCTTATCGTTGCCTCAGTAAGTTTTGAATGAAACTTGTTTATTTTAATATCCAAAAGCGTGGTATCGATGAATTTCTACTTAGCATATGAATAAGTTACAGAAGTTTGTGTTTAAAATACAACAGAAATAGTATCCGTTATCAATAGACATGGTTATTTAATGCATTGATCACAACATCACAATACTTGTTTTATTTGACCAAATCCGTAACTGTAACAAAGAGCGGATAGGTCTTTTCCTTTACAGCTTATCTATTTACGGGAATGATTTTGCTGTGAGTTAATAGAGAAATCAATGAATTGTTCAAATATAAAGATTACCTTGGATATGTTCTAATTATCTGTCGGATGAATAAATAACAAACAAGGAATAAAATAACCAGTGAGCCTTGTAATTAAGACACAAAATATAGTGTAGAAACCAAAGCGACTCGAAGTACCCGCAATACATTGTATGTAAATTTCCAGCTTTTGACGGTAATTTTCAATAGCTGGTTGCCATTTTTACACTCACATTTTGTGGTTTTAAGGAAAATTAATCCTGGTATCAAACTTGGCAAGCTAATCCTATTGAAAAAATAAATGGCAGTGTCTTTTTCAAAGGCTGCTCAAAAATGACACGGATTTTGTCGATTCCTTTTGCAAGGTTAGCAACTCTCACACAAGATCAAGAAATGACATCTGGAAACGAGCTTTAGAAAAGCGCCCATAGGATCGTGACGTCAGCGCTTACTCCAGAAATTGATCATGACATGATGATAAACTCTCATTGTATTCCCACGGGACATGTCTTGGGACCTAAAATCAAAATTTGCATATGCTGCATACATCCAAAATCGAAAAAATTTTCGGGAAACAAATTAAAAACACTTAAGTCTTGAATAGACTTGCTTCGATAATTAAATGTTATGAAAGCGAAGATGGCTAAGGAAAAAAAAAACCAACAACCATGACTATTGTGAGCTTACAGGCTTTGTAAACAACGCAGATTACTAAAGCTGACATAAAGTAGGTGACTTCTTTATTTTACAGGTTGGCTTGATAGTCATTGCAACGGATAGCGCTATCTCGAATTCGAACAGTTGACGATTTTCTACTTAAGTCTGATAGCTTGACGGCTGGCCAATTGCTTAGGGACGGTATATTCTCGAAATGCTCGAATCATTGACAATAATAATTTTTTGAGTCTGAATGGCTGGAACCGTTCGAATGTGACGGTCAACTAAATTGATAATTACTGTTTTGTTTTTTTTTAACGGATAGCTGGAACGGTTGACAAATTTTTTTGAATGGTATAACTCAAACCGTTTGAAAGGCTGACAATTTTTCTTTTAATGGATAGCACCTTTCAAACGGCTCACCATTTTTTTTTGGACTGACAAACTTTTTGAACGGATAGCTAAAACCATTCAAACGGCTGACGAACTCGCGCCGTTCGAACGGCTGATGATTTTTTTAAATAGTTCGAACGGTTCGAACGGCTGACGATATTTTTTGAACGGACAGCTTGAGCCGTTCGAACGGATGCTAATTTTTTTGAACGGATAGCTCGATCCGTTCGAACGAATGCTAATTTTTTTGGACGGATTGCTTGATCCGTTCGAACGGATGCTAATTTTTTTGAACGGATAGCTCGATCCGTTCAAACAGATGCTAATTTTTTTGAACGGATAGCTCGATCCGTTCGAACGGATGCTAATTTTTTTGAACGGATAGCTCAAGCCGTTCGAACGATATCTCAGCCCGTTCGAACGGCTAATGAACGGCTTACGAACGGCTATCCGTTTAAAAACGGCTAACCGTAAGGAACGTTTTCGCGTGAGAGGTCACACTTTATTTTCCTAGTAATAACGATTTTACGTAGAAGAAGTGACTTGGAATAACATTTGACGATAAAAACTTGCGACAAAACGTTGCTTAACAACATTGTAAGACTTAAAAAAGTTAAAAAACGATAAAAAGCTATAGAAAGCTAAAATCGAAGACGTTTCGACGTTAACATAACGTCATTATCAAGTCAAGAATATATAAAAATAAGTTCTATAAATACTAAAAACGAACAATAAGAAAAAATAATTTACAAGTTAAACAAAAAGTTTCGCACGTATGGAGTCCGTTTGCACGTTCAGATTAGGTTTGAATTTCTTAATATAAAGCATTTCAAACACTAAACAATCAAGTTTACCCTGACACTTTCTCAGAATCTTAAAATGACTCTCGTTCAAACGATCCCTCAAACCATGCGCTTCATGTTTAAATAAGTTAGCTAAGTGCGTCGAGGGTGTACAAAAGACGTGATGTCTAATTATTCTCGGTATTCAAACACGTTCCTAGCTTCGATCCATGAGATTTCACAAAAATTTCATCTCGCTCTTCATCAGAAAGCTTAGGGAGGCGCAATTTCTGATCAAAGCTATCGTATTCCTCTTGTGTTACGCTACATCCTGATGTATATAAATCCTTTAAATACTTTTCAATAGTGTCCAAAACTTGGGTCTCATTTTTAATTATTGTTTCGTTCTCCATCCGTAGTTCAGATATAGTCTTTTTATTGTAATTTCTTCTCCCTAAGTTAAAAAAGTATTTGGTGGGGCGCTCACCTTTTTCCACCCATCTACAATTCGATCTAAAAATTGCTGCATTTCCCTTCTTCGTGTATATTGTTTGAAGTTCAGTTTTGAGATCATCAAATTCAGTTAAGACCTGATCAATGTCAGGGGCTTGAAAGTTATTACAGATGAGCTCATCTAACGCCTGAAGTCGACGTGTTATTTCCATTTCCCTACAATTTGTTGCTTTTGCTAAATTTTTGCTGAAAGAGATGGTTGCTGTTCTAATTTCTATTTAAGCATCTCCCAAAAAAGCCGTTTGTCAGTTAACTTAGAGTATTAAGACCAAGTTTGAAAATATATTTCACATATTTTGTTGACATAGTGTTCTCATTGTTCAACTGTGAATTATTAAATTTCCAAAGTCTGTGTCCTCTGGGTGTTTGGTTAGACAAAGGCAATGACATGTAAATTGCTTTGTGGTCAGGCGCCATGGAAGGATTTCACTCTTTTTGACGAATTGTGTCAAGTTTTTGGCGACCAAAAAAAAGTCTATTCTGGATTTTACTTTTAGAGCCTTTGATTCGTAAGAATACTTGCACAATTTTGGATGTTGTTCTCTTTGAATGTCCACAAGATCAAGTATATCCATAGTAGTCAGGACTAAATTTCTATAATTAGTTGCTTTCCAGGGCTTGCCTCCAATTTTATCATTTTTTGATAAAGTGCAATTCCAGTCGCCACCTACGATCAGTGTAGTCAGTTCCAATTTGTCTATAAGGCAATTGTTTAGCTCTTGCAAGAATTCCAGTTCAGCTTGATTGTTTGGGGCATAAATATTACAAAGCGATAACATTAAAGAGTTGATAACTATAGTAATTAACACAATTCCTCCGGACTTGTCACTAAAAGAATAATAGATTTTGTCTTGCACCAAGGGATTGATTAGAATGCAAACACCTTTGCTGTGTTTAGTACCATGGGAAAAGAATATTTTACCTCCCCATTCATTTCTCCAAATAATTTCATCGTTTACTTCAGAATATGTTTCTTGCAGAAAATATAGTTTGGATTTTTGATCTTTGAGGTACGAAAAAATGCTCCTCCTTTCACTTTGATCCCTTAATCCTCTTACGTTCAATGATGTAATATCATAAGTTAGCTTGATAGACATGCAGAAAACTAAAAATTATATTAAATAAATGAAGCGAGCTCAACAACAACAACAACAACAAAAAATACAAGTAAACAAAAATTAATTTTAGAGATTTCCTTCCTGGCCTCTCGGGCACCTGGTTCCTGCCCCCAGCTACAAGTCAAAGAGTACATCACTCTGCTGTGATTACCTTAGAGATTCTCCAAATCAGTTTTTTCATAGATTCTGATTGGCCTTCCTTCTGAGGATGTTTTGAGGAATATTTTCCCATCCATTGACCAAACAGATGTCAATAAACCGTCTTTACGCTTCTGGTTCGCCTGTTTCAGAATATCCCTCCTGTAGGAGGTTAGGTTTTCGTTTAGGTAGATTCGTCCTGATTCTACTCGAGTTGCTGTTGTTGAGTCGGGATAAAGGTCAGATATACGGACATGCTTTAATTTCGCCCTCTCCTTATACATTCTTGCCTTCACTTTATGACTTTGAAACTTTACAAGAATTGGTTTTATACCTTTCCTATGAAGCTTGTGAGAGATTTCGACGTCGTTTGGATTTATGTCCGCATTTAGAGCTTCTGCTAGCTTAAAGATGACCTCCTCAGTCGAGGTGTAGGCGGACTCAGGGACTCCATGGATTTCAAGGGTGGTTTTTCTAGTATACTGTTCTAGTGCGTCCAGGAGATCGTAAAGCTCTGCGATTTCCGATTCGTGATCATCGATTTTCCTCCTCGCTGCGGCTAGCTGAATTTCCAAATCATCTTGTTGTTTCTGTGTCTTGGCGAGGCGGTTTGGACGTTGATTAGCTGACTTTTCTGCTGTTGGATTACGTTCCGTAATTCTGCGACCTCGTTGGCGAGTTTTGTGTTTTCTCATACACTCGAGGAGTAAAATCACAGTGCAACCCAAAAGACCTTCATTATCTCAGCTCTTGCCAAACAAAGACATCCAGGAGTCATGCAGATGAGAATGTTCAGTGTTGATTGGCCTTGTACTTGTGAAGAGCTATGCAGCATTCAACATCTTCAGAGATGTTATTATCAACCATCTGCCTCATCCTTTTTTGGAAGACACATCAAAGAAATAAAACATTGTGAGTGTTTATAAGCACTCTCAAGGAATATAGAATGCAATTATGTAATGTAAAAAAAAAAACAAATCAACAAAGAACAATATTTTTTTGCAAACTTATTGTTGATGTGATGTATATATGAAATATTTTTTTCAGGCTTCTTTCCAATTGCTTAAATTGGAAAATATACTGCGATGATCATTCTTCACTTTCATCTACAACCCCAGTTCATATATGACTTATTTCGTATATACATCGCATCATTTCATTCCTTACGGGAAGAACTCAATAAATTGACCTTGCTTCATAGCTCAGTCGGTAGAGCATCACACCGGTATCTCAGAGGTCACAGGTTCGAATCCTGTTGAAGCCCTGATTTTCTTTTCAGGCTTCTTCTTTCCAATTGCTTAAATTGGAAAATATACTGCGATGATCATTCTTCACTTACTTCCTTTTAAACTTATTGTTATTGGCGTATACTACATAAGTGGTCAACACATTCAGTATCATTTTATGATGCTGCTAGTTACTCGTGACTTAAGCTTGTTATTTAACAATTAGACCCGTAGCCCAAAAGGGCTACGGATCAATAGCCCATGAGGCGAGGCCGAATGGGCTATTGACCTGTGGCGGGTCTAATTGTTTTAGTATCACCCAACTTGTCGGACAGAAAAGGGAATAATAAAGTTTGCAAATGCAAGTTGAAAAAATATTTATTTGGCGAAAAAGGGAAAGAAAAACTGGCGAATTCCGTACTCAATGACTATTGCTAATTGTCCCCTAGTAGCGTAGCCAATCAAAATGCAGGATTTGCATTAGTCCACTAGTTGGGTGATACTAATCACTGGTGGAGTATTAAATGATTCCTATGTATTTTTCTTAGCTGTGAGTGTATTTTTGATGCATTCCTTATTCAGAATTCTCATATAAAATAAATTAAAAGAGAAAGAAAGACAATGCCCTAAAACTCAATTACTTTAAACTTACAGAATTGCCTCGGTCTTGAGTTATTTAATTCCAATATAGCTGGAGAAATGGTGCAGTATTATGTGCCAATGACCGATGTAGGATCAAATCAGCCTGAAATTCTGAAGCCCATATTCTTTGATGGTGATGCTCCAACAGACAAACGTGCCTGAAATGCCCAGTGGATGTTTAAAGATGGTTATTCGTGTTGAAAGCCTTGATCCAGTACACACAGATTGGCATACCAAGGTTAAACTATAATTATGAGGTAATATTACAAGATTTGTACAGCTATGTTAGCAAATTGATTGATGTGGATTTAAACTGAGTGTGCTAAGTGAACCTCACGACAATCATTCCCGATGAGTACTGTCATGTGTTTAGTGACTTGTTTTCTTGTTTAGCTTGAGTACAGGACTTTCTTCAGGTCAAGTTCTGCCCAAGAACTCAACCCATAACATCCTATGCATGTTCTCCCCTCCCCAAGGAAAGATTGATGTTTTATTTTAAATCCAAGAAACGGGCTGCATAAATCCTTGAGCACCCCTAGAGTTGCCCATCGAGTAGTAAGATTGTCTACTGATAATATTCCTAGTGGGAAGTGCAATATTGTAGTGTGGGACTTCCACCACCCCAGCGATTTATGTGTACTTACCATCTGTGATTCATGTTTCTCTAAGGCCCGGTTCAAACGTCGCGCCACCGTCATCTAGAACTCAATTTTATTAAGTTCGACTTAACACGATTGCAGTGCGACAGTTGATTCAAACGTCGCATTTAATAGAAACTGACTCGTCACCAGTCGCCTCTTATGAAAACACCGTATTGTGAGACTGGGGTCAAGTCAACAAAGATGGCGGACACAGATTTATCCGCAGGCCAACGAAAAAGGGCTCTCCTTTTGCGTCGAATTCTTGCAGAAAGACGAAGAAGGATGTTAACACAATGTGCTGTGCTTTCCTATCATGAAGCAAGATGGAAGCACATATGTGTGCTCCTTCTGATCTTGTGCATTTTGCTCAACTCTCGAAACTCAAACAGAATACTCACTCGATCATGTCGCCGGGTTTCAAGAAACACTGGCTGGTGGTTAAACGTTTGGAACACGTACTCTGATGCAAGATTTAAGAAGCTTTTTCGAGTATCGAAAGGTACTTTTCTGTTTATTCTTGGTCAGATTCGACATGATTTGGTAAGAGATACAGTTTGCGAGGAGCCAATTTCTCCTGAATGTCGTCTTGCTATCTGCCTCTACCGTTTAGCCAGGGGTGATTATTTATATACGATAGCTGAAATGGCCGGCGTTGGTGTTTCCACAGTATGCACGATTGTTAGTGAAGTTACTGAAGCAATAATTAACAACTTATGGAAAGATAGTGTGTAGCACATTTCCCATCAGATGAAGCGCATATCAAGGAAAAAATGTTGGACACTGAACAGTTGTGGCAATTTCCTTGTGGATGGGGTGCTATTGATGGTTGTCACCTACCGCTGAAATGCCCTGCTGGAGGTTTGGAAGCTTGTAAAGAGTATTACAACTTCAAAAATTTCTACTCCATAATATTAATGGGAATGGTGGATGCAAAATATCATTTTATATGGGCAAGCTGCGGATACCCAGGGAACTCCCATGATTCCACTTTCTTTAAATCAACTAAATTATGGGAAGACATGACAGATGGAGAAATTATTCCACAGATAGGAAAGGATATTGGGGGTGTAACCGTTTCTCCCCTTATATTAGGGGACTCTGCGTTTCCATTTAAACCATGGCTTAAGAAGCCATTCACTAATGCTGCGCTTACACCGGTACAAAGTAACTTTAATTATTGCCTTAGCAGGGCACGTATGGTTGTGGAATGTGCCTATGGGGAGCTTAAGGGTCGATGGAGAATTCTACTGCGCAAATGTGAAAGTACCCCTGTGGAGTTGAGATCAGCTTGTTTGGCTTGCATTGTTTTACACAATATCTGCATCTCGCGTGGAGAGAGCCTTTCCAGGAAATTAGACCTATTAATTGATCCCAACTCGAATGAGATGAGAGACAGGGCAGCTATTAGGAGGTTGCTGAACATGACTGAGTGTGAGAGAATTCCAGATGCCAATCGTGAAGCCATCTGTATAAGGAACAGCCTTGCAGAGAAACTATGGTTGGAAAAGCAAGGGCATGGTGTTTCTTAGCTTAATTATGCTCACTTAGTTCTTAGCACTATTTTTAATCATTACTGCTGTTGTTATTGTTGATATTTTTTGGCTTTTTGGGAGGTGAAGGGTAGCCTGAAGGTTTGATGGTGGGTCCCTCAAATAAGATGAAATTTAAAACCACTTTAAAAAGTTTGAGAACACCTGCCACTTCCAATCTACAAATAGTGAATGCCACTTTATGTTCCTTGAAGTGTTGCTTAGTAGTTGTGTTAACAATTCCATCTTGAGTGGCATTTATGCTAAAAGGCCCACCCCTATAAACAAGTTAAATTCATTGTAAATATATCAATTTACACTGTTTTGTACCCTATCATCAGGAGCTCTTATTTAGTACAAAATTCCACCCCCTCAAATAATTCAACAATATTCACCTCTCCATCGGCAAGTAATTGTTAAATATAAATGTATTTTCAGAATTGCCCAGTAGTGTCTGTGATCAGTTTCCAGCAGAATCTGAAACTGCAACTGCCAGAAGACAGTGGCTCAATGCTATCATTGATGATTACATGGCACAGTTGGTGTTCGAGCGAACTGTCAATAGAGACCTTGTTGTGGTTGCTGACAAGGTTGATCGTCTCTACAGCTACGAGATCAATGGTTACAGATGCAGAGCACCTTAACATACATACATACATTTATTGAAGCTTCCCCATAGGGGCTTTTCAGCCACAATGTAAACAAAACAAAAACAAAGCAAACCTTGTTGTGAAATGACCTACAAGTCCCATGCATGGTAAGTGTGGTAGGCGGTTAATGGCACAAGGGGCAATTCAACTTTAATTGAAGAGGCAGGAGGATATTATAGAATAACAGGAGAATCTGGCCACTCAGGGAAAAATTTAACTTCAAGACTTATATAGGCCATTGCAATTCAGCTGAAGATTCCACGTAGTAGGTGGAGAATTCTGCGACCTCTGATGCTTAATGAGCACCCTCTTTAGAGCTGAGCATTTACGTTAATTTCCTTATAGCCATGAACTATCTGATCATGAAGACCTTTGCATGCCAGACACACTGCCCCACGAGAAAAGAATACTGAAGGGTACTTCAGATGAAGTGCAAGATGTGAGTTAGTGTTCAAGACAAAAGCCTCAATGAACAGGTATACTCATCCCCCTATCTTATTGGCCAGTAATTTAAAAATTAAACGAGGCTTACCTGTAAGGTGAACTGTGATTGTAATTCTACGAGTTATTGGTCAGCGGCGGAGAAGTCACATGGAGATAGTGTACGAGAAGCAAGCACTCAGTCTTGAAAGGTCCAAAGGCTCATGGCCATCCCCAAAGTACAAGGGTAGGACCGTGAGAATGGTAATCACATGTGGTGGGGATGTGACTTCTCCGCTCCTGACCAATAACTCATAGAATTACAATTAAACTTCACCTTACAGGTAAGCCTCGTTTAATTTTTAAATTCTACTTCGTGATTGGTCAATGTCACTACGAAGTCACATGGAGATTTTTAAAGCAGATGGCCATGACCTCCTGAGTAGAGATAATGGCTAATACAAGACAGAAGCACTCTCCTGTTAAGGCAAGTGATTTTATTACATCAACACTGAGTTTTCAGAAGGTCAACACTAAAATTATCTTACACTAGCCCTGATTGGCTTGTTGTAGAACTTGCTGAAAGCTCCAGCATTGGCCCATTCCAGCAGCATCCATGATTGTCTTCACTGACACGTTAGCTACTTTGGCAGCAGAGGTGGCAGCTGCTCGGGTGCTGTGTGCCCCACACTTAGTAATATTAATTCCAGCATTCTCTAAAACCTTTTTGAGTCAACGAGCAATTGTATCAGTACATACAGATGTGAAGGGTTTACAATAACTCAATAACAACTGGGTATAATTCCCTCTGGTTAACTTGGTATGATTAACATACTCTTAAAGAACTGTAACAATACATAACTTTTTATCCTCGTCAAAGTTATGAAACTCTAAACGTCCTAGGTGTTTACCCTGTCTTGAAGTTTTGAGAAGTTTCTGGATGTAAAATATACAGTTTTCATCAGTAAGTGTCATATGAGAAACATCTAGGACATATTGTTTGGCGTCTTTGACCTGAGAGGAGTGCAAGCAACATTGTTGTCTTGAGTGTCAAGAGCTGTAAGCTGAGGTTTTCTGGAGGGTGAAGCATTTTCAGATATGACAGGACGGTACTCAAATCCCAGATTTCTTGATATCGAGGCAAGGATAGTCGCACAGTGAAAACACCTTTAAGAAACCATGTCACTAGAGGGTGATTTCCAAAAGTGCCATCCTCAGTGGGAAAGATGACAGTGGATAAAGCAGAGCGGGCAGTGTTGATTGCTCTGTAGGAAAGTGGCTTTTGGTAAAGGTCACCCAAAAAGTTTATTCCATCAACTACAAATGCCGAAAAAGGATTAATTTTCTGTTCACGACAGTAAAGTTCCCATCTTAGTAGGTATGATTTGTACTTCTTCTGGGTTCCTGGTTTCCATGCTTGTAGGATGATGTCTGAAGCTGTAGTTGAAAGGCCCTTACTTTTGAGGTTTGCCCGGATAAGTGGCAAAGTAGAAGCTTTATCATCTTGTGCAGTGGGTGGAGAAGGCCTGGATTCGATGGTGTAACTTGTCCTGTTTCCTGGGAAGAATAAGGGGAGATGCCATGAGCATGTTAGCGAGGTACAGCCACCATGGTTGAGTTGGCCAGTCAGCGCTCCAAGCTGCGACTGTTTTGGTCGCCATGGTGAGTGAAAAAATAATTTGGCGACTAAATTTTACGAGCAGGTCACCAATTTGGCGACTGGTGAAATAGAAAAGGCTGATTGTTCATCAACAAGGTTTTTTTCCAATATAATCACTAAGCCAAATAAAATTAATCACAATTTTTGTATGCTCCCTTTCTTACCTGTTTCTTTTTTCTTTTATTTTCTTTCCTTAATGGTAAATAAGACTGTTCAACAAGAAAAACTGTTGAAAACGAAAACTAACATCCTCGGAACGTTCTTCAAACGATTTCAATGTGTGCTCGTTTTGGTCAGCGGTACTAACCCCATGTAAAGTGGTATGAAGTGTCCTTTGAAAACGATTTAATTTTGGCGATGAAATTTATCATAGTGGTTTACCATTTTACAGAGAAAGGTCGCCAAAAGGCGACTTCTGAAAAACTTGAGCTTGGAGCACTGCCGGTGGGGGACAAGAAGAAGACCTGTTGCTCTGTCTCCCGAGTAATACAGAAGGGGGAAAGGCATAGAAAGCAAGGTTTGTCCACTTTATATAAAAAGCATTAACAGCATATGACCCAGGGTCTGGTTGGTAAGAAATAAATTCACCCTGCTTGTGTTTTGATTGCTGGATTACACCTTTCTCAAGCAGTGAAAGAATTTCAGAATCAATAAATTCTGCTTCCTCTGGAGACCGTTTTGGTTGGAATGGAGGCTTAATTTGTTCAGGAATTTGATAAAACTCAATGTTTTGGCCAGTGACAGTTTCCAGAATTTCTGGATCCGAGGTCAGTTTCCGCCATTGATCAGCATAGTTGATAATCTGACCAGCCTGAAAATGTTAAACCCTAGGCCTGTAATACTCCCTAGACATGGTAGCGTTGTGCTATATTTGCTTACCTCAAGGTCTGGTAATAGGTCAACAAAGGGTTTGGTTCTACTTCCTCTGTTGTTGATCAGCATGCTTCGTGTGGGGGTAAAATTGCTTGTGCTTGTGCTGCTGACTCTGTGTCAGTGTCGCTCGCGATAAAAAGGCCTGTTATGTTGTTTAGGCCCATTCTGGCTGAAGCTTTGGCCGTAATAGTTATGCCTTGAATGATTGGAGGTACTCCTTGTGTTGCTAATCTTATTAGTAGCTCGAATATGAGTCAACTGGTTCTGCAGTTCATCGCCAAATAGGTGCTCTGTCACAGGCACGTTCGCGGAGCAAAGGTCACCATAATCCTTGTGAAGGTGCAGCTTAAGTTCAAAGCTGGCATGGCCTAACAAAGCCATAGCATCCACGGTCATTACCACGAGCTCGTTAAACATTCTGGCAAAGGTGCTATCAACTTTACCTTTAAAATTAAGCAGTAAATCTGTGGATTTCACAGCGACATGGCCAACCTTAGTTGGGTTTGTCTGAAGGCAGGAAAACTTGATATCTTTCCCTCGTGCTGTCCTAAGGAAGCTTGTTCCAAATTTCTTTGTTGACTTTAGGGACAACAACTTGCCACAGTTGGCTGAGCAATAATATTTTCTCGACTTTTGCTTTCAGCTGGCCATCGCTAAGTTTGTGAAGCCAGCTTTTGTTTGGCGACGTTTCCCAAGACCAGTAATTGCAGTTTCCTGGGCCTCGTCGAGTGATTGAAGCATGTCATCAAGCACGTCATCCTGACTCTCAGTCGTGTTTGAGTTTTTATCTTGGGCCGTTTGCCCCTGTGTAAGCAGGTCATTAATTTCACTAGAGATGCCTGGTTCAGGCGAATGGCATGGCCTTTTTGAGGCAGATTCTCCCTCTTTATGGTCATGTTTGTCCACGTCATGGAGACATTTGAGTGATTCATTCATGGCGGTCAAATTTGTGTTTAGGCTCGTCAACACAGGTGTTAGAAGTTGTAAAACACCCTCTGTTGGGGTTCAATATGTCCTTCAGAGAGAAATGCAGTTTCCTCATCTAGGGTTATATTGCCGTTCATTTTTTCAAGAGGCCAACTTTTGTCAGTCTACCTGCTTGCTAACTAAACGCATCTGACTGACCGTTTGCTTCCTGTGCGCGTGACTTCGTGACTTCGTGACTTTGTAGCGACATTGACCGATCATGAAGTAGAATTATATTTTTCATTTTACCATTTTCTGATTTTTGAGTGTAACACTCTCCAGCACCCCCCCCCCCCCATCCGAACCCCCAAAAAACTGATCTTCTCAGGAGCAGTCCACTTTCTTGTACAATTCCCACCCTGTTAATATACATTTGTTGATTAGTTCATCAATCCACAGAAAAGAACAATCTTCTAGACTTAACTATACATTTTCTATGTTTAAAAAACGAGCAGGAGTGTTTTATTGGGTTTTAGACCCAGTAAAACGTGAACGGCTTCAAAAAATTCCTGAAAAAGCATGTGTCAATAGATTTCATAACAATTATGCTTTCGTGAATGTTGGAAATTTGCATACAAGAAAAACATTTTAGGTATAAATTAGTATGTAAGAAAATCAAATCTCACATGTGTTTTGAACTTTTCTTCTGCTAACCGAAGAGGACATGGCGTCCTGTTCCAGAGCTTTTCGGAATGCTAACAAGCTAACAATGTGTGAAAGTAGTTAAAACAACATTAAATATGCACTCACCATTTGTTGTGTCAGTTGCCTGTTGATAATTAATTAATATTCATAAGTCATGTGCAGTGTCGTTATACCTGATAAAACACTGCATGCTAATAAGGATGAGATTTATCGATATAAAGTCACTACACGTGATGTATTATCAACAATTTGATAGGTCAATGGGCTGATGAATTATTAATGAGTTTTTGAAGTTCAAATAAAACTGTCCACAAAATAAATATATGTATTTGGTTACAGGATAAGACAACAACTGCTGAGGAAGGACAAACATGCAATTTTAATCAGAAGGCCAGAATTGGTAATATTATTATGAGATTATTAACTGAAAAATAAGCAAAAGAATATTGCATATGGACACAAGTTGGGTTAAACATGATCATTTAAAGCTTTCAAGAGAAACAAAGATATTCTGAATATATGCTCCCCCGGATATAATCCCTCCAGGAGATATAGGCCCATCTATTGTATAAGCGTGTTCCTTTTTGTGTTTCTTTGCAACATCAAAATTTTCAATCGAAAGTTATAGGGTAATAGGATGATAGAAAATTTAATGGTAGAGTTGTCACTGTCCTCGCAATCAAATGGCTGGGGAATTTTGCTGCATCCTTCAATGCTGTATTTACAATGATGCTCACACATGGAGCAACACTCGTGCATGGGAGTAACAGATGCAACATCTGGATCGAATGGCATGAAAATTCCTTTCCCGAGGCAACCATCTGTTTTGACAAAATCTTTGACACATTTTCCACATACTGCCAACTGTTGACTGCAATAAATGGTGATATCATCAGCCTTTTCACCATTCCTTGCTGCCCTTTCAGCTTCTTGAATGTGGTCAAATAAGGACCTTTCTGGACCATAATGAACAACATACTTAATGTCAGGGACATTCACTCCAATGCTGAGAGCAGAAGTGGCAGTCACAACCCTTACATATCCATAGTCACTTCTAAACCAATCCATTACTCTCTTCTTGTATTTGGGAAGTGTCATTGAATGGAAAATGCCAACTACTTTGTTTTCTAGTACTTGAGGTCTTCCAGGTACATACACTGCTTCTCCTAACATTGCAAGCAAATTTCCAACCATTGAAGCAACATTTGTCATTGTGTTGCAGAAAATAATAGTTATTGGAGTTGCAAGGCCTTGCGCTTTAATCATGTCACCTATCCATTTAAAGTTGGAATGGTACTGCTTCCTTTTGACCTTCATCACAGTAAATTTGATGTTGCTCCGCTCAGGAGAAAGTGTGATGCAGTGGACATCTGGTGTCAGAGAGAACAGGTGACTGATCTTTCTTCCCATTTTTAAATCTGCTGTCCCAGTGAGAGCCAGAACTGGAATTCCTAACAACAGAAGGAAAATGTATAGGACTACAATTAATCTACCTTGATTAGACCAATAAAAAGAATTACTAACTATTACACTCTTGCAAGTGACGTGTACTTGTAAATATACATTTTTTTATTTTGTGGGGAGGAATAAAAGTATTTTCCCATTGGTTGGGCATTTTCATTCTACAGTCTTCAAAGTGTCAGCTTGTGCAAATGAAATCCCCAGTGACAAGAAAATGAGAAATGCCGGGGGAGGGATAGCTATTCAAGGTTGCCCATAACAAGATTACATTAATACTAAACCAAATAAATAATGGAAGAGAGATTGACCTTGCTGCAGAACAATCTACCAAAAAAAAAAACCATTCCTGCAAAGAGTTAAGTGGTGATCAACTGCATGTTAGTGGCTATCCGCTCAATTTACAGAAATTCTTTTTGAAGAAGAGCCAGAATACGGGACAAAAACAAACAACTTTGTCTGACACACTTGGTAACAAATGACAATTTTCTGATTAACGATTGAAGCTCTGATTTTGTGGTTGATCGACGGCTGGTCCATTGAAGTAACAATGTCTCAACTTCTTGTAGCCTTTTGGGTGTCACAGAAAGAGTTAAATCAAGAGTGTTAACTTCCACACCTAGACACGTAAGAACAGTTGAAGGTAGGCAAGCCTTTAAAGCAGATTCTTGCAATCCTAAGTCTCGTAAAAGCAAGCCAGAAGTGTCATAATCCTGTAAAGCTTTGTCTAGAGAAGCAACACCAATAAAATCATCCAGGTAGTTGACCACATAACATCCTTCCTGAGTGAGCATATGGCATACAGCAGAAGTTGAGCAGTGACAGGCCATTGCAGCGGTCTTAAGACCCATTGGCAAAACGACATGAAAATAAATTCGCTGTTCCATTTATATCCTAACAAAGGGTAATCAAATGGGTCTATTGGAAATTGACGATAGGGCCTCTTTAATACACGCTTGAATAGCAAACATCCCTGGCCTAAAGAAGCTACAGGATCGGCAATTGCGTCCATCGCCGGGTAAACAAGTGACCAGCCAAACTCAAGAAAGTCACAAACTTGAAAATCAGGGTAGTCCTGCAGTCGTGACCGCCAGAGTGGTATGTGGAGAGCTGGAGGAACTGGTAAGCGTGCTCCCAAAAAGTTGTGCTGATCAAACGAACAGACACGCTGATGTAAGGAAACAAATAGTTGTGACAATGATCTGTGATGTTGTTAAATGCATGATAAACCGAGGTCATGACTAGTACAGTATTGTGCAAAAGAAATGCAAACGAAATGCGTCGAAATTCGCCCTTTGTTCACGCGAATTTACGTCGAAAAATCAATGAACTTTCGAGAGAGATTTCGTTGGATTCTTCCCGAAAAATTAGCAAACTTTGTTGATTTTTCGCAATAACGAAATTCAAAGTGGCGAATTTTCGATGTAGCGAAACGAAAGTTCAAAGTATCGAAGTTCGAAGTATACCGGTAGTGAATTTTCAAGGATTGCACGAATTTAACATGTAAACAAACAACGCGTTGGATTGAGTTTCCATGATAGCAATGATGCGATCGTTAAATGAACTAGTCTCGCCGACAGAACAGTTGTCTGCGACTTGCTTAAGCATTAATTGAACATCAATGTTATTATTGAAACTCTGCATCGATATTCGCTTCATCACCGTGATAAAACAAATGGCTGCAATCTTAACTAGCAATGTTTACAGAAGCCCGCTTTCCCATGTAAAAAACCCGTTTATTTATTTATAAGTTGACACTGTAATTTTGTATCTAAGTGAACAAACTTAATTTGTTTTGACTTTCACTGAACATTCCCTTTCAAAACAGATAACAACAAGATGCGTTTCCAGAGTTCGTTTGCAGAAAATATTCTTTGAACATGTTACCTTTCAAACAATTCTTGCTTTGTTTAACAACTCATGAATCCAGATAAATTCCATTTCAGTTTGAAAACTCTTGAATTCAGAAAAATTCCCTCACTCTGTCTCGTGATTTAAACGTTTGTGGCTCGCCATGTGACATGTATGCCATGTTGGCAAATTATTTGCGAGCCCACAGTAACTTGGGCTGTGGTGTTACCATGACGCAAACATGGCCGTGTCAGTGAGTGGCCCCTGTGTTCAACAAACGCGAGCTAAGAAACCACGAAAGAACAACAGTTTAAGACCTGCGATGCTTTCAACGTGAGGTACAGTACCGCCTGAAACTATTTACCCTTTTACCGAGGTTTTGCCGCGGCCGATTCGCAGATCAACACCGCGTTCTCGCCTCGGCAATGACGCGGCGTGCCGAAATTTTACTGAGGTTTTACCTAGGTTTGCCGCGACCTAAAATACCGCGGTAAACAGTAAGACGCGGCAGAGTTGAATAGGCCAAGAGACCTTTTGTTTTGACTCGATTAAACTTTACAATGCCATCTTCACGCTCCGGTGTGACAAATCATGTATTCGTCATAATACTAAAAGACCCCGCTGAAGCGTTGTTAACTTCACAAGAATCCATTACTACAATGTCGCTACATTTCATGACTTTCTTGCGGTGAATGGGAAGTGAAATGTAAGGAAATACGTTTTTTTTTGGTTAAAGATACGTCGCTATCAAGATAAATACATGTAGTTTGCTGTCTTTCGCTGTCAGCGCCGCGGTGCGAAATACTGTACTTACATGTAGCTTCAATGCCGCTCTATTTGGTTTGAGTATTTCATCTTTGATACAAAAGTACTTCCAGGGATGAAACTTTCTTCCAAATAAATAGTTTCTTCAGAGTCCAGAAAAAAAAAAACAATCGTTAAGCGACAAGCCACATTACAGTTTAAAGCAAGTTTTTTAATTCACACGCTTGAACTCATGTTGCATGACAAATCACGTTTTTTTGTAGTCACGTGCACTTGTGTCGGTATGCGTTGAGAGTTGTTTATGTGAATACTATTGTGAAGCTTCTGAAAGTTTGCATCGATCAACGAACGAATTCCGAAAGCTTGAACATACCATAAAATCACATTGGTAAATTCGATGAATTTACCTAGCTTGTGTGTACGGTGAAATTGCGTAATTGACAATCATTTGTGAACTACCGGTCACAGTCTCAAATGGGCTAAATGCCCGGCATACATGTAAGTTCGGTAAATTCGTCAAATGTAAAACGAAAATAGTATTTAGGATCGCTTGAAATTTCTAAAGAAACAGCAAATAATTTCAATGTAGGTTTGGTTGAGGATTTCAGTCGGAATTCGGTGAATATTTCTGACTGCGGGGCATTTAGTCTATTTGAGACCGTGACACGCAATCGGATATGATTTTATGGTACGGCACAAGCTTGCCGAATTCGTCCACTGCAAATCCATAATAACTTTTAGAATCGCAGTTGTTCGAAAGTTAGAATGATGCCTATGTTTGAAATTTGTAAGTAAAGTTAGGATGGAACGAATTATTGTGTTCATGAGAAATTGTGAAGCGGCATTTTGAAAGAAAGGAAATGTTTTGCGATGGCCGTAATTGTGATGACGTCTGTGAAGATCTGTGAGAATTTCTCACGGGCGAAGACTTTGGTTTTCGTTGTTGTGCGATGCTTATAATTATAACATCGATGCCTACCTCTTCAGTGTATAGAGTTATGTCGGAACGAATTATTATGTTCGTGAAAATCATGACTAGGTAAAAGTTTTTCGGTGGCGCCAGTTTCGAGGTTTTGACGGCGGTTCTTTGAGAATCAAGGACGTAAAAACTTTGTAATTGTGAAGACGTCTGTGAAAATCTGTGAGAATTTCTCACGGGCGAAGACTTTGGTTTTCGTTGTTGTGCGACGCTTATAATTATATCATCGATTCCTACGTCTGCAGTGTATAGAGTTATGTCGGAACGAATTATTATGTTCGTGAAAATCATGAATAGGTTGTTTCGAGGTTTTGACGGCGGTTCTTTGAGAATCAAGGACGCAAAAACTTTGTAATTGTGAAGACATCTGTGAAGATCTGTGAGAATTTCTCACGGGCAAAGACTTTGGTTTTCCTTGTTGTGCGACGCTTATAATTATAACATCGATTTTTTATGTTCGTGAAAATCATGAATAGGTAAAAGTTTTTCGGCGGCGCCAGTTTCGAGGTTTTGACGGCGGTTCTTTGAGAATCAAGGACGCAAAAACTTTGTATGTGTCAGTTCATTCAAAGTATACCGCTAGCTACACAGGCTAGCATTTACTTGACTGGATGCGATGACAGTACAGTATCTGGCAAGTGAAAAATTTATTTTGGCTAGTGAATTAAACCTGTCACTAGCCCCTGCGTCAGCAAGCTGAAAAGTTATATATTTTGTCACGAGCCCTGTTTAAAACAAGTTACAAGCACGGAAATTTCACGCATAAGAGCAGTCAATAAGGACACACTTTTTAACAAAAGAATTAGCTTCTATTGTTTCTTCGCCGCGGTGTACCGCATCTAGCTTGCCGCGGTGTTCGGTTGCGTCCGTTCAAGACGAGGTTGAGGAATTCGTCCCACTGCGGTGAATTCGCGGCAGAACCCTTCGGCATAGACGAGGTTTTACCGCGTGCTAATGGGTAAATACTTTCAGGCGGTACTGTAAACAGTAAAAGGAACCTTTGAATACAGGTGAGTCTTGTATAAGCCTGTTGTATAAACGGACACGAGTTTTTTCGTAAAGCTTACACTGTGAAATGACATCAGAAAAGAATTGTCGCGGCAAATTCGAACTGGGCAGTTTATCGTCCAGAAAATGCGTGGGAATGTTTGAGCAGGGCAAACAAAGAGCGAAATTGCGCTCAAACGTTCTAAGTCATTTATCGAACACTGCGAATTTTCACTCGAAAATTGAAAGTATATTTTCGTTCCGAACGAATTGTCGTTCGAAAATTCCCGTTGTTGGAAACAATAGGAATCACGAATTATCGTGACTTTTCGTTGAAAATTCACTTCCATCGAAAATTCGCTATTTTCTCGTCGGAAAGCCAGGAAAAGCCGCGAATTTCGGCGAAATACGTTTGCATTACTTTTGCACAATACTGTAGATGAGACGATAATGTTGGAGTTGCAATAACCGAGTCTAGAATCATGCTGCGCAATAAAATCTTGATTATGGGAATGTCTAGAGTCTAGTGTAAGTCTTGAAATATGTGCCCAATTAGCATCTGGAGTTAAAAATCTAGAGTCTAGCGGTCGTGGAGCGGGAACTGATAAAAGTCGTGAGTCAGGAATGCGGTGCCGGTGATGCCGGATGGGTAGCAGGACTAGAAACGGCAGACTTTGGGGGGCAATCAGGTGAAAATTCAGAGTGCCTGCCAATCACCCGTGAAACTGTCCAGCATTTAGCACAAATATGCTGTAGATCCAAAATGATCCTTTGCATGTGAACATTTGTTGTTTTGATAGTCCCGACAACAAAACTGGCATCCCAGCACGGCCTGTCACCGTACTTGCGGTAGGCCTTGTAGAATTACGCTATATAAGTAGTAAATTATTAAATTATTAATTACGCAGAAGACGGCATTCTAGATCGGCGAATGAGTCTCCCCAACGTGCTCGACCACATTCTATTTCAAACAGTACGGCGGCATGAAACTCGTGAACAGCCAACCACGTAAGCTGTGTGACCAGATACATGAGGCCAATAGAATGATCGAGCTGTGCGCTTCGTTCCATCTCCGAGAGCGAAGGGAGTTTCAAGGCAGAGGTGTATCCGGCAGAAAACTCAGCGATGGTTAGCTCGTCGTAACTCTTATCTTTAGATACATAGGTCAAACTTAACTGGCTATGAGGCTGTAATTAAGGAAAGGCAACGTGACTAGTCAGTTTAGTCGTCTTACCGGACTTTAACCGCAGCTTCTTACCTCGTGTGCCACGAGTAGGAGGATTTTCCTTGTCTTCTGAATCACTGGAAGAGAACCGCAGACATTCCAGTTCTTCGGTAACGTGGGCCGATAAAGCTGGATTCGATTGCAGGGCCTCGATATTCCGTTGGGCTGACGGTTGAGTTGATTGTGGCTGGGTGGATCGTTGTTTAGTTTGCTTCTGCAATTGTGCATTCCAATGCTGTAGTGCGTGTAGCTCGGCCTGTAATAGTGACACCTCAGTCTCTCGTGCTAGCACGTCATTTTCAGCCCTCACACTTGTAATGGCAGCAGTTAGTGCAGCAACGTCGTCTTGCGGAGGTTTGAGGCCCTGAGAATGGGGTACTCGATGTCCAATCTTGACCAGAAACAGGGAACAAGGGAGCAGGCGGCAGCTTGTCTTGAAAGCTGTCGTGAAACGCCTCCTCTTTGTCATCTTGCTGCATATATAGGTCTTGCTGCATATATAGGTCATCATAAATACACAAACTAGTTACACGGAAGAGCTAAATAAGTGAACGAAACTAACCCGCGAAACAACGCCTAAACTGGATACTGGTAATGAAGAAACAACAAAACCAAATATAAACCACATGGGAGGCGAAACTTAAGCTAGCAGCCATGTGGGCCGTGAAGGAACCAATAACAATCGGAAAATTAACTGTTTTGAAAGGCAGTTCCAAAACAAAACCATAAAGCACAAATCAACGCAATAGATATTGTCATTGGAGACATTTCGGATGAGCTAAAAAAACAAATAAAAGCAAAAGTACCAGGTGACCAACTAAAACAATGGGCTTATACTCAGTTGCCCAAATAGCAACTGGTGCAAAATATGATTTAACAAGCAATATTGATGTTACTAGTGGTTTGACAAATGGTGCAGAGGGCATTATAGAAAACATAGATTATAGGGTTGAGAACTCTAGCAGACCAAGTATAATATGAGTGTCGTTTTCCGATCCAGGCATTGGCAGAAAACAACACCAAGAAAACTGTCATCTTTATCATAACAAAAAAATGACAAAATTGGTCCCCAATTTAGAGGTCACAAGACAATTCAGAATTAACAAGAAAACCCAAGTACAAATTCTTCACCGACAATTTCCATTAAGACCTGCAGCTGCAAAAACCATTCAGACATATCCCTGGCAGAGAAAATGCTGCTGATGCCTTGAGCAGATTGCCAATAGATAGTTCACCTGATGCAGCCATCAAACAGACAGAAGAATATGCACGCACCATAGTTGCTGATGCCATACCTGCAGCATTACCACTGCGCCAAGCCGAGAGAGAATCAGAGTGAGATCCTACCCTGCACTTGGTTCACCATGCCATCACCTCTGATGATTGGTTGAAACTGTACAATGTTCAAAGCTGTTAGAGATGAACTCTAGATAATGGGACAGCTGGTCATGAGGGGAAACAAGGTTGTCACGCCAGAGAAGTTGTGGAATGAGACCATTCAACTTGCTCGTGAGGGTCTCAAGGAATGGTACGAACAAAATCTCGATTAAGAGAGAAAGTGTGGTGGCCAAATCTTGACAATCAAGTTGAAAAATTAATCACAGGCTGCTATCCGTGCCAACTGGTTGGACCCAGACCAAAGCCAGAACCAATAATGCTGACTCCACTACCTCAAGGCCCATGGAGTGAAATTGCTGTGGACTTACAAGAGATTCCAAAGAAAGGACACTTGCTTGTTGTAGTTGGTTATTACTCAAAGTGGCCAGAAACTTTGAACAACAACAACAACAACAACAACAACTTTATTTGTACCCAACATAATACAATAATAATAACAGCTTAAGTTAGCTAAAATATAGAAGAGTACTAGCTGCCCCAAATAGTCATAGGGGCTAGAAAAAAGGGCAGCTATACTTAGGTGATTTATCTAATGCAATGATTTGGGTCAGAAATAACACACACAAACACACACACACACACACACGCACACACACACACACACGAGGTCAAACAAAGAAGGTCAAAAAAGCTAAGAATATCAAAGTTAAGAAGCAACGAAAGGCTAGAAGAGTTATTAGTATCTTTCAACAAGAATTAACTTAAGATTTTTCTTAAACATTTTCAAAGGAAGAAGCTTTAAGTCATCACTTATATCATTCCACACTTTAGCACCCTGAAATCTTATGTTGAAAGTTCCATAATTTGTTCTGACTTTAGGAATAACATAAGTCATTTTGCTAGATAATCTAGTATTATAATTATGCAACATCCTAACAGAATTAAAGTAAGGGTCAAATACAGGAGGTAAGAGATTGTTGTGAAACTTGTACATAAATACAGCAAGTTGAAAGGTTATAATGTCAGACAACTTTACAACATTTAGATCTTTAAATAAAGGACTTGATTGTTCATTATAACTTGAAGGTAATTATTCTTAAGGCTTTCTTCTGTAAAATAAATAAAGGTTGCAAAGTTGTCTGATAGGTATTACCCCAAGCAATTATGCAATAATTTAAAAAAGGCTCAACTAAAGCATAATACAGGTTAAGTAGTGTTTTAGTAGAAAGAATGCCTATACTTCTCTTGATTTTTTTAGAAATATTAGTGATGCGAGTCTTCCAGCTAATATTGTAATCGATGTAAACTCCAAGGTATCTAATGGAGGTTTCCTGGATTAGCATCTGGTTGTTTATAGATAACATAACCTGCTTAGGCAGTTTTCTTTGAATTGGACGAAAAATAACGAAATTTGACTTATCAATATTTAATGAGAGCTTATTTGCACATAGCCAATTAAAGACTTTCTCAAGTTCAGAATTAATCAAGCTTTCAAGTATGTTTATGTCTTTATGCTGAAAGAATAAATTTGCATCGTCCGCAAAAAGATGGAAGTCTAGAAGCTTTGAACAATTATGAAAATCATTTACATATATTAAGAATAAAAGAGGTCCAAGCACTGACCCTTGGGGTACACCACAGGACACTGCCTGAGTGTCGGAATTTATAGCACCAAGAGAAACAAACTGTGATCTATTACTTAAATATGAAGTAAACCAGTCCTTAACAACACCTCTGATACCATAATAGTCATGTTTTGTGAGTAGAATTTGGTGGTTAACAGTATCAAAAGCTTTGCTAGAGTCTAAAAATATTCCACAAGAATAATCATGGCTTTCAATGGCTAATTGAACTTGGTCAATAATACTAAGAACTGCATATTCGGTTGAGTAGTGAGAGCAAAATCCAAACTGCTTACTATAAATAACTTGTCTCTTGTTAAGAAAGTCAATTACCCGCTTATACATAAGCTTTTCTAACAATTTATTAAAAACAGAGAGTAGAGAAATGGGTCTATAGTTATTTAAGTTTGTCTGAGAACCTTTCTTAAAAATTGGGATTACTCTAGCCATCTTAAATTTGTCAGGGACAATTCCAGTAAGAACAGATGAATTGAATATGGTCTCTAAAGGACCAGATAATTCACACTTAAGAATCGTAAGAATAACAATAGGAATGCTGGAAGGACCCACAGCTTTACTGGTATTGAAAGAGCTCAAATAAGTTCATTTAGATTTTATGGAAATCTTAATTAAGTTGGAGAGGGATATAGTGTTTGTCCGTATTTGGTATTTCTTTATTTGGAAGTAGACATGTGCTCAGAGCAGGGGATGCCATCTTGGAAAGATTCAAATTGTTGTGTTGTTAAAACGTGTCTTTGATTGATCCACCTACGCTACAATTACAAATGTACCATAAATCGTTGAAGCGAAGTTCACTATGATATATCGTTATAACGAACTTCGCTGCAACGATATATCATGCCTAAATATCATTTCGCTTTGCGAGATATCATTGCAATGAAGTCTTGCTATAACGATATCTCGGAGACATATTGCGAAGATTTTACAGATATCTGGCTGATTTATCGTTTTGATGTTTGTCGATCTTTGTGATGTTTCGCTGATATATCGGCAATAAATCGTGAAAACAAAGTGCAATATTCGTCGATTATCGTTTGCATTACTATTGCACAATACTGTAACTACCAAATTCATGAATTTGATGGGCTGAAATCGATATTGAAAGTGGTCTAGATTTTCCCATCTAGACTGGCATCTCACATTCATTTGGTGAATATTCACAGAGATGAAGTTGAGGTAAATGTTCAAATATAGGGTTGAGGTAAAAGTGTCAAATATAATTTTTACCAATTTGTAACTATCATACTGCTTTAGCAAAACACAACACAATTGCATAACCTGGAACTAAATCGCTCATTCCTGTGAGAATGGGGGCAACAGTGGTGATGCACTCATCAGTGACCTCTTTAATGTCATTTGTGGAAAGTCAAGATCCCAACGCCATGAATGATCCAATGGCTGCCGACAGCTATCCTGAATTGAATTTTCTCTTAAACGCCATATGCACACAGATTTTGTCTGGTGTCAATCCCCCTATGGAATCGCCAGTAAATGGTATATATATGATCCACCTGATTTCCCTGAAGATATAGTGAATTCATTTCGGCTATCACATGAGTTGTCAGGAATTTCAGTACATGTATTTGAGAGCCTATGTTGTGGTAATTGTCTGGGTCGATGTCTCGTTTTTGGACCATAGACCCTTTTCATAAATGGCTGCCAATTTAAGATTCTTTTGTATACATTTAAATTAGCCTTACTAACCTCGTCTCAGTGTCAAAATTCTTTTGAATTACTGACTTCAAAATGAGGTTAGTAAGGCTAATTTTAATATTGTCAAAAGAATTTATAATTGGCCACCATTTATGAAAGTGGTCTATACAGAATTTAACTGTGGGAACGTTGACTATGTGATTCAATTGCCTGCCTTTCGTTGCAAGGTTAATTTTTCATGATGTTCTCCTTTGATTGACTAATAGATTCAATAGCCTCAAATTTATTTCCTTATATGCCAAACTTTAGAGTAAAACACATGCGCTTCATTATTATCTTAAGTAATTTTGTTTTCCATTTGTAATTTGAAGTGATACAGGTGTATGCCTTAATTTTGAAATTCCTATTGTATTCCACTGGTTTTTAAGTATACAACCTGCCTGTGAGAGAAATCAAAGTGAAAATAAATATGATGCTAGTTTTTTTCCAATTTACCTTTGCTGTTTCAGTCACAACTTTATTAGATGTAACAAAGAGTCCCGTATTCACCGCCTCTGTTCCTAGGACTCTGGTTGACTTTGTACACCTAGAGTGGAAGTCTACAAAAATATTGTTTAGGCAGGCAATAGTTTGTGGGTTATCTATGAACACACCCATGGAGTTAAGACTGCCTGCTTTCAATATTGCCTTCGCTGAGGATGTCTTCGTGCAGTGTTTCAGCATGCCTATCAAACAGTGACACTTGCATTATTTTATTTTAAGTCACGCATATTAATTTGTGGTGAGGTCTTACTTTTTTTCAAGACATCCAGTGGAAGGCAAGAATTGGATCTCAGGAGCAGGAGTTTGCTCGGCATCAGCGGCTCAGGATCATCTGGGTGGTCACTAAGGGAAGTTAAGGGCCTGTCATTGAGAGTCCTTTCCACTTCACATGGCAGGGTTGACAATGTTTCGTCGTTCACCGACAGCTCCTTTCACAGGGCACCCAGAATCTTCTGTTTGGAGCAGATCATACATTCCCAGACTCCACCCTGATGGCTGGCCTCGGGAGGGTTAAATGACCACTGAACGTCGTTTGACCTTAAACTATTATAGATTTTGGTTTGGTCCAGTTGCTTCAGTGCTTCCCTCAGCTGTTGCTTGGCACCCGAGAAATTGGTGCCATTGTCGCTGTATATCTCCTTAGGCTTTCCTCTGCTGCTGACAAAGTGCTGATACTCACAGATAAAGGAGTCTGCTTGTAATGTGTGGGCGACCTCAATGTGCACTGCCTTCATGGTTAAGCATGCAAACAAACATCCATAACATTTCACCTGACTGCATCCTTGCTAAAAAAACTTGAAGGTCCACAATGTCCCTGATGGCGATGACAATTCTGGATGATAAAATTTGTCGCATGATGTTTACTCGGAAGAATAACAGGGTGCTTCGTTTGGAATGAAACAGGAGCATTTTCAAGGCGACCTTCTTCTCTTAATATCCCTCTTACTTACACGGCTCTTACTTTCCCTGGTTTCTGAGAATGAAAAACTGGATGGTGGGGTAATTGCCAGACTGGTGTATCCTTCACAGCTTCCTCTTTGTTACAAGGAACTTGTCTTTCATAACTACTGGAGACATTACTGGTAACAGTATCCCTGTACTTCTCGAAGAGGTGAAGGTCATGCTAGAATCTTTTCTTCAAGCAGTGCAATCTTCCCAATGCAAATTCACGATTGTTCGGGAGGTTTACTGATTTGTGCCTGCATAACAACCCCAACTGATAGTGGCCATTCACAAGCTTCACAGAATTTTTCATTTGTGACAGTGCTCTTTGATCTTCAACTGACATTGCAACCTCAGAGGAGATTATAGACTTGTTAAAGTCACTCCTGAACATACTCTCCATTTGCTGATGAAGCGTTTTTTCATGATGGTGAACAAAGTTCACACTAAAGCAATCTCTACCACACTTGCTCAATGGTCCCATCAGAGTCAACCTAGTGGAATACACACAGCATGAGGCTGACCACACCTGCCACTTCTCTGATCACACACCCAATGAGCTTCAGGAACGTCACTGCCAATGAGCACCGACACTCTATCAGATTGCATTCTCGGAAAGTCTATTCCTTTCAGACGAGGCCACTTAGCAGTATCTTCCTTGGTTGGTGGACTACCTGGAGATAAACACGATGTATCCACTGTCCAGACTCTATCTAACACAATTTTTTCTTCCATCAGACAAAGACAACCCGAATCCCTTTCAAGTGTCAGATGTGCCATTTGCAGTTGCTAGTGAGAATTGCTTATGACAGCCTTCTAGTTATTGTTTCTCCATTAGACTCACATTATGTAGCGTAATGTCCAAACCAGGATATAGTAGCGTGTTTGGCACAATTGTTGTCCTGACCTTTACCTTCCACAATGACTGGAACGATTCTTAAACAAACGTTTTGCTTGCCAAACTCTGTAGCACCACATCAACCACTGATAGTCCCCATTCCCAGGGCTTTTCCCTTGGTAAGGGCGGCGGGCAGGAAAAGACCCTGGCATCGGCTGGTCATGTGACCATCAGACACCCGTATAACTTGGGTGTCAAATTTAGCAATGCATGATTATCAAAACAAGATGGCGGAAACAAAGCATTAATTATCCGTGTTCAGTTGGCTAAGGTTGGCTCTAAACCGTTGTATTCATGTCTCGAATATATGCTAAAAGGCCTAGATGTTATTGCCGTTCTTCCGACTGGTTTCGGAAAATCGCTGCTATTCCAGCTCTTACCTGACTTCTTGCCAGTGAAGGGAAACAAGAACATTGTTCTCATTGTCTGCCCACTAAACTGCATCATAGAAGACCAGCTAAAGGTTTTGAGCAACAGAGGAGTATCTGCCGATGTACTTCAGGTTGCTGGTGATCAATCAAGAGATTGTGAGAGTCTTTTCCCTTCAAACAGGAATGATATTGGCAGTGAATTAAGCAATACCAATTAGTTGATAAAGCTCAACAGTCCTACTGAGAAGTTAGTGAACAGGGATGTCCCGGTCATCTTTGCCCATCCAGAGGCTCTACTGAGCAAGGAAGGACGGGAATTGATGAACAGCAAAGTATTTAAGAGAAAGGTTAGCTCTACTGATTTGCAAATTGTAATAACATAATAAAGGCTGAAAATGAACCTCGAGCTTGCAAACTCAACTTTTTAAACTGCTCTGGTGCACCTGGCCGCTTTAAACTTAACAACATAACTTTTTGATAGCCGCAAGTATATCTTTACATGTAATTATTTGTGACACTTATGAGAAATCATACCTGTACCTCTATAATCTATAATCCAAACTTTATGCTGTACTTGCTAGCTACTAATAAAAGTCTCACCATTGAGAAAACTAGCAGACATTTTAAACTAGTTTTCATTCCTGGGTCACAGCAATGTTAATAGTTAAGAACTCCATTCCTTTGGAAATTTTGAAAGAATTGTTCTCTGTCTGTCTATTGTGATAAAACAAAACTGTTCTAATGAAAGTGTCTCTTCAAACATAATCCCAATTGTAGCCCCCAGTCAAATGTTGACGGCACATGTGACAAATTGAACCCTAGTCTCGGAATCTATATTCCAAAACATTGTAATCCTCCTTATCTGGAACAGTGGAGCAAAAATGTAAAGGAAGCATTGTCTTTAATTGATGTCGAACAGCATCACTGCAGCAGAACACCAGGGTGACAAGACTTGATTGATTACTAGTCACAACTGTTACAGTATCTACACAACAACAATGGCAGCAAGGGTTAAGCCTCAATGATGTTCTTTAGGTTCCAGAATGTTGACGAAAATACAATAGTTATCAGGTTGGTCGGGGCTGGTTTGAATTCGCGACGTCCCTCACGCTAGTCTGGAACTCTGCCTACTGAGCCAAGAAAACGATGCCAAGATGTTCAAGGGTGATGATGTTCTGATTTGCCTTTTAGTTTAATGGTGATGCACTAACAAGAAAATGATGGCAAGATGTTAAGATTTTGTTTTGATATTCTTGATAGTTCAATTGGTATAGCATTGCCAGGAAAACAATGTAAAGATTTTAAGGTTACGATGTTTTGATTTGCTTCATAGTTCAATTATTTTTAAGGCTGCCATTTTCTTTTATCGTACCATTGTGGTTCCTCATTTATTCATAAAGAAGAAATATTGATTATTAAGAACCCAACAATTCCACCATAAGCTGAGCGCGTAGCTGTGGGGCATCATAAAAAGCCCAGGTGACTACACCTATTACAAATGTCTTGCACACAACACAAAACTCCAACCCCACAACTGCCGGTGCCATTACGAGAACTTGCAGTGACTGTAGGCTGATCTGGCATTGGTATTTTGAGTCTTTGAACTCGGGTCCAGGACGATGAGTCAAAACACTGCAAGCCATTTGCTAGGTGGAAAGTTCTCAAAATACTGTTGATTGTGTCTTCCAGCTCGTTTGTGATTGGGCAGTGATAACCATTGTCAAACTGCACCTCTTTCTCCTTGACATAGAAAATCATAAGTCCCCAGTGACAACCATGTAGATGCGTAGGAAGAAATACTGTATCTACCTTGTTCGTGTCAACACTAGCACAAAGTTGGTGGATTGAATTGGTTCCAAATACTGACATCACATAACTGGTTAATGGGGTTAAGAATTCTTGGCAACGATCATTTGCCTTTTCACAGTACTTGATAATCAATAGGCTCATCACTTTGTCATTGAGATATCGTTCACAGCACAAAATGGAGAAATCCTGTGACGTTATCTTATAGCCGTTATAATCCACCAGCACGTTCCCACTTGTATTCCAGCGGTCAAGCATGGCTTCAGCCACTAACTTCCTGTCCCTCTCAGGTAGTCCTTCAAAAGCTGTTGCCATCCACCTTATTTCTTCTGGTACCTGTCTAGCCAGATTTCTCATTTTGTTGTAGCTAGTAAGAATTTGTAATCCTTCTAGCGTGAAGCAACCATACTGTGGATATTCTACCATGTCTTTGTCATGTCTATTTCTTGATTTTTTGTTGATGACTTCACAAAGTGCCTTCACAGATTGGTTCATCACGGAACTCTATCAACAGTTAGAGGATCTTGACGTTTTAAATTATCCTCATGGGTGATGGATTTGATACTGTAACTTTGAATACCTCCATCGACTATTGGAAGTTCTGCCTCGGCCAATTTCCTGTGCAGGGTTGCAAAGTTGTTATCTCAGCATTTAATTTCCTCTGCAATCAAACGCTTCACATGAGAGTTAGATGGAAGCATTTCCCATACTTTTCCGTTGTTTGTCTTTAGAGAGGGTGATAACATTTTCATGGGATTTGGCCGTGGTTTCAGTTGCACTGATCTCGCTGCTCTTTGAACCTTGAAGACCCAGACAAAAGTTTTTCCATTCGACCTTGTCTTTTTCTTTGATGGCTCCTTCTGTTGCTTGCAATCTGATGAAGGACTTTTTACTGGTGGCGTAGATTTTCGGTCATCTTGGATGTGGTGTGCAACAGTATCTTTTGGCTGTGTACCACTCGTCAGCCTTCATTCTTGACTTTTCCCTAGAGGTTACGTCATTGCTGGTGTTAAGCAAAAGAACTGACTCAGTCTTATTTTCCTCTTCCATCCAAAGTGCGATGTTCGCTTGAAAAACACAGCTTTGTTGAATGCTGACGCTGGCAGCCACCTGTCATCATCTGGGCTATACCCTTTAAATCTCACTCTGTATTCATAGGTCATGTTTTTGTTTGGGCGGCGTTCTAACACCTTTTCTACTTAATAAAATCCCTCTTCCAGTTCGTTTTGTTGTTCCACATGTTCATAGTTATCTTTGTCTGGGAGAGTAGAAGATATTTCACCATAAGGACTACGGTCCAATTCCTCCAGCTGACTACGAGATGTTTCGTGCCACCTGTATCTAGAAGAGCCTTCTGAGATGGGAAGCAGCTGTACAGTTCCCAAAATTCCTCTTGGTGATCTCCATGAAGTTAAAACAATGTCATCGCCAACTTCATAATACCCATCGTCAGTGCTGTCATACACAGAACATCTCACTCTAACTGGGGGATTATCTTTGAGCTTTAAACTCGGAACCCCAGTTCCATCCTTAGTCGACTCTATACATTCTATGCATGCTATTAGATAGAAACTGTTTCCATCTGAGACCTTCTTTATAGCCACATCCCCAAACAGTACAATGTCGCGCTCTGGATTCAGTGGTTCCTTTCCAGGAAAGAACTTTGAAGCCCAGTGCCTCCTTTGACAACATCTTGCGATGTATTCTCGGGGCAAAAGCACCTTTATAGCCTGGTATATGTGAATGTAATTCAGTTTCCCATCTTCAACCTTCGAAATCATCCATTTTTCCCCTGATCTGTTTCCACATGATTCTCAACTTCCCCCTGTCCAGTTTCAGGTCTCTCGTCATGTGTTGTGATATAATCTTGACTGCTCTCACACTCCTCTTCATCAAGCTCTAACTGAGTCTAAAAACGAGGGTTCATGTTCAAAGCGAGAGTTCATAAATATGAATAAAAAGGTATAAAACGAGGTTTTGTGTTCAAAGCGAATAAAAAGTTATAAAACGAGGTTCGTGTTCAAAGCAAAAGCCGCCAATAAAATGGTTCCAACTGTAAACAACGGACTTTACAATTTGCTGATCGGCTTGTCAAGAGCGGCAGAGAATAAAAAGAAAAGAGAGACGTTTGACTTGAACGCAACAATCGAATTGAGTGGTGCGCGCTTTAGATATATAAATGGAAAGTTATAAAACGAGGTTTCGTGTTCAAAGCGCAAGTTCGTATATATGAATGAAAAGTCATAAAACGAGGTTTTTGTTCAAAGCGCAAGTTCGTAAATAAGAATAAGAAGATATAAAACGAGGTTACATGTTCAAAGTGCGAGTTCATAAATATGAATAAAAAGTTACAAAACGAGGTTTCGTGTTCAAAGCGCGAGTTCTTAAATATGAATAAAAAATTGAGGTTTAAAGGAAATTCACGCTACAACAGTTATACAGGTAACAAAAAATTTAATGCTGAACTCTCTAGGTACACAATAGGACATGATGGGACGCCCTCATAGTTTTTTATTACATGTAAAAACTAGTGTGTGTCTCAGATTAAGGGATACAAGGAAGAGAAGTCTGTATGTAGACATTATGTGTGCATAGACGTGTGTATGTGAGGGAACTATTTACAGGTTGCAAAGGTTACAGAGTCCATAATAGCATCATTTACAACATATATGAAGATGCTACAACTTCAATGTCATCAAAAGTTCATGGCGCTGGAGCTACGAGGTCTTCAGTTCCTGGTTTACAGAACTGTCTTATTTCGTGGTAGAGATAGTTCTTGCGTTCTTCTGTCAGTCCATCAGGTTTGATTTCGTTTGGCAGAGATGAAGGAGACGGAAGAATGATGTTTCTCTTTAACAACATCAATGATTGTTCCGGGCTTGACACAAATTCTCTGTAGAAGTCCATTCCAGGGTTTTCCTTTGAAAAGCAAAAATGATGAAACTTGGTAATGTTTGGAAGCTTCTTAAAGTATTGTCCAAGGAATGAAATCCAGTCATATACTGGAACAATCACTTTACCATCGTGCGTTCCCACGAGTTGTGCTTTGTTTACTCCCGAGCTGGAAGTCTCTACCAAGCGTGCAAATTTGTACAGCGACGACACATAGTTGACTTTGTACGCTTTCTTTATTAACCCAAAACAATGGTCTGGAGCGAATTTCGTGTGACCGGCGACAAGAATAGAGTAAGTGATGGTATGATGCAGATTCATCATAGTTCTCCATGCCAAGTACCACAGAAAATATTTTTTTTTATTTTGTCCGGCACAGTTGTCAGCATTCAGATGCACATCTGTTTCCCCCAGTCCATGTTTTTTTAAAGTAGTGGTGCACGTAACTGATGGTTGGATTAGCTCCTTTGCCGGTAGAAGAGGCCTCGTCTATGACAAAATTGACCTGTTTAGGTAGGCCCTTGCAAATTACACCAAATATTTCACACTTTCTAGGAGTCTTGAAGTAGATAGGACCAGGTTGGAAAGGATTGCTGGGGATATGGACCTGCTGAGCGTAATCGAAGGAATAGTGAATTTTAGCATTAAGAGAGCAGGCCTCGTGGCTTCCACTTCTCAGAAAGGTTTTGGTTCCAATTGTTTCCAGAGTGTTCTCGGAGCTGAGACATGAGTCCCTGTAAAACTGTCTTTCTGCCTGAGCGCAGTTTAGATGCTCCTGGTGAGCTTTCACGCATTCCGACTTTGCGCCTTCCGACAGGTTTGCTGCTCTTTGTAATTTTGTAGTGTTCTGCTGGCAGGTGAAGCAGAGATCGGTCATTGGTTTGGCGACCACCACGTTGGGATAAAATTGTTCCCATAGCTGTAGGAACTTTGTGTAACAAACTGCTTGCAAATCTGAAGCTTCACAAGCCACTTCATATGCTCGCCACACACTTTTCTTGGTTTGGAACACTTACGAACACTCTTAAACCCCTGAATCCTTCCAGGGAGGGAGATTGCATTTTCCTCCACATAGTTCGACAAAAATGCCTCCTTCGATCGTAGCTCGGGAAAGTGTGTTGTGTGGCAGTCTCTTCGTGTTGCCATGTGTTCTCAGAGACACTGTGATTTTGGTAATGCTCTTTCAGCCGTCGAAATTGTGAATCACTCAGTCCATAGAAGTGTAGGAACATTTCTTTGCAAATAGGTAGTGATTGAAAGTAGAAGCTGCATCGAGGGTTCCTACTTCGTTTGGTTCCACTGGTTTCACGGTGAGTGAAAGCTTGAATACTTGCTAATATCACCAAGTCAAGTTCGTCGTTTGATAGTTCTGACCAATTATTTAAGTTAAATAGGACATCTGGTTCCGAAAACTGTCCAGAACATGGACCACCCTTCGCTCCAAGAGCACAGCCACATCCATTGTGCGTAAATTTTTTGACTTTTTCGATACTTTCTTCGTTTTCTATTTCTTCTTGATAGGTCTCCGCCATAGCGTCGTTTTAAACTTTTTTGATTGTGCCTCACAAAAAAAAAGCATAGTTTTATCGGTCATCACACAACAGTTTTCTGTTGTCATGGTAATGGAAATTAGTGGAAATTACCATTTTGACAACCAGTGCGACGTGACTCGAAGACCACAGTTCTTGACACGTGACCAGAGTTTACCTCATCGACCTCACAGGTTAGACTTTTAAAAAAGTCCTTTGTCTTATTTACCTCTCGCGACTTTGTCATTCGCTCATTCGTAACGCGTTAGTGACGGAATTTTAACTTAACTGGTTTAGTAATGCTGAAAAGCAAAGTTTTCACAACAGTTTGCCGCCGACATAGCAGTCGAAATATTAGCATGTTGCGTGATGAAACACGAGCACAAGTTCTTGACACGTGATCAGATTTTACTTCGCTGGTCATCTTTATTCATTGCATGGCCAACTTGGTCGAGCTTTCTCCGTGTTTGTTTCGTTTGTTTATGGCAGTTGTAAGGTATTTTTAACTTTCGTTTCTTCAGGAATTACTGTAACAAATTACAAGCTCTCGAAACAACCAGACTTTGCTGTTATGACTTTACTTGTCGTTTCTGTTTCCGAAAGCGGCAAATGTCGCTTGTTTTGGATTGTGTATAATAATTATTTTACGAAGGCTTTGTTGAATTCATTTGAGTTGTATTTATCAATCATCAGGGCATGAGGGTTGTCCAATATACACGAACGGATACGAGCCGTGTTATAGCATTTTCCTTTTTGCACGACCCGTTCTATTCGTACGGGTCGTGGAACAATGGTTTACGAGTCGTTCTGTTTGTAAATTGCATATCATTAGAGAGACTTAGAGTGTATATACAAGTCCACGACTCGTACGACCCGTACAACTCGTACGAGTCGTGAAACAATGGTTTACGAGTCGTACAGTTTGTGGCAATTGCATATCATTAGAGGGACTTAGGCGTATATACAAAGTCCACGACTCGTACGACCCGTACAACTCGTACGAGTCGTGAAACAATGGTTTACGAGTCGTACAGTTTGTGGGAACTGCACATCATTAGAGGAACTTAGGTGTATATAAAAGTCCACGACTCGTACGACCCGTACAACTCGTACGAGTCGTGAAACAATGGTTTACGAGTCGTACAGTTTGTGGGAACTGCACATCATTAGAGGAACTTAGGTGTATATAAAAGTCCACGACTCGTACGACCCGTACAACTCGTACGAGTCGTGAAACAATGGTTTACGAGTCGTACAGTGTGTGGGAACTGCGTATCATTAGAGGGACTTAGGCGTATATAAAAGTCCACGACTCGTACGACCCGTACAACTCGTACGAGTCGTGAAACAATGGTTTACAAGTCGTACAGTTTGTGGCAACTGCATATCATTAGAGGGACTTAGGCGTAAATACAAGTCCACGACTCGTACGACCCGTACAACTCGTACGAGTCGTGAAACAATGGTTTACGAGTCGTACAGTTTGTGGGAACTGCAACTGCACATCATTAGAGGGACTTAGGCGTATATACAAGTCCATGACTCGTACGACCCGTACAACTCGTACGAGTCGTGAAACAATGGTTTACGAGTCGTACAGTTTGTGCGAACTGCACATCATTAGAGGGACTTAGGCGTATATACAAGTCCACGACTCGTACGACTCGTACAACTCGTACGAGTCGTGAAACAATGGTTTACGAGTCGTACAGTTTGTGGGAACTGCATATCATTAGAGGAACTTAGGCGTATATAAAAGTCCACGACTCGTACGACCCGTACAACTCGTACGAGTCGTGAAACAATGGTTTACGAGTCGTACAGTTTGTGGGAACTGCGTATCATTAGAGAAACTTAGGCGTATATAAAAGTCCACGACTCGTACGACCCGTTCAACTCGTACGAGTCGTGAAACAATGGTTTACGAGTCGTACAGTTTGTGGGAACTGCACATCATTAGAGGGACTTAGGTGTATATACAAGTCCACGACTCGTACGACCCGTACAACTCGTACGAGTCATGAAACAATGGTTTACGAGTCGTACAGTTTGTGGGAACTGCACATCATTAGAGGGACTTAGGCATATATAGAAGTCCACGACTCGTACGACCCGTACAACTCGTACGAGTCGTGAAACAATGGTTTACGAGTCGTACAGTTTGTGGGAACTGCATATCATTAGAGGAACTTAGGCGTATATAAAGTCCAAGACTCGTACAACCCGTACAACTCGTACGAGTCGTGAAACAATGGTTTACGAGTCGTACAGTTTGTGCGAACTGCATATCATTAGAGGGACTTAGGCGTATATACAAGTCCACGACTCGTACAACCCGTACAACTCGTATGAGTCGTGAAACAATGGTTTACGAGTCGTACAGTTTGTGCGAACTGCACATCATTAGAGGAACTTAGGCGTATATACAAGTCCACGACTCGTAGGACCCGTACAACTCGTATGAGTCATGAAACAATGGTTTACGAGTCGTACAGTTCGTGAAATGGATATTATTACAGAAACTTAGAATGTTTATACAAGTCCACGACCCGTACGAGTTGTGAAAGAATTACTTGCGAGTGTTTCAGTTGTCGGACTGTTTATCATTAGACTCGGAAAGTTGAAGCGTATATCCAAGTTCTGTACTCGTTCAGTGGTGTTGTCGCGTTGGGTTTGAAACAATAGATTACGAGGCGTTCCTTTTGTGAACTGCACATCATCAGAGCGACTTAGAACTTATAAACATGCAATTGCACTACCCGTACGAGTCGCACAGGCCATGAAAAAATGGTTTTCGAATCATACAGTTGGTGAATTGTTATCATTAATTAGGGGACTTAGTATTTTTGAAGGCTCATCTACAGTTCTTTTGACGGTATGACTTTGTTGCATATTACACGTGTTAGACAAGCCTAAGGCACGAATTGTTTCTTGTAAATCAAACCTACAACTCGGTTAACCGTTAAATTGTCTTGTAGATCTTAAGTTATGTCGTAGGCCTGTCGTAAGCTTGTTGTACGTGATAAAGTCATACCGTGTAATCGGCGTTGTTCAAGGTTATTATTCCTTAGGTTACTACCACAACCCGAACGAGGCTAGCCATATTTCCTCGCCGCCCGCGAGGAAATTCGCGAGCTGCGTGGCGATGTCGTGAGTGAATTTCAACTCTACTCTTCACCAATTTTCTCGCCGCTTCGTCACTCGCGTTCGCGGTTTCGTTACCAAAAGAAAAGCACTCGCGCACGAAATCCTGCCAGCTACGCAGGCTAGAACGAGGCGAACGTACACAGTTTATGAATTATGTGCGCCCGATTATGGGGCGCCGTTTGTATATTTATTATTTATTCCACTTTTGGCCCTTTTTTTCGTGATATGTTCTTTTATTTATGATAATGTTATTACTGACCGTCCATTCTCACAAATAACCAATTTTATTATAATTGGTTATTTGATAAAACCATTCTTATATCCATTGGTTATTTAATAAAACCAATTTTGCTTTCGTTGGTTATTTGATATAACCAATGTTGCGTTATTTGGTTATTTGATAAAACCAATCTTGCGTTTGTTGGTTATTTGATATAACCAATCTTGCGTTACTCGGTTATTTGATAAAACCAATTTTGCGTTCGCTGGTTATTTGATATAACAAATCTTGCGTTATTTGGTTATTTGATAAAACCAATTTTTCGTTTGTTGGTTATTTGATATAACCAATCTTGCGTAATCACCCACGTTACCAAGACGACACAACCGTTTGGGCAAAATGAGTTTATTGCACAGTGCGAGAACTGCCTGACAAAATACTGGACAATAAACAAGAACGCAACTAAGAAGAAAAAACTAATAAAAATACATTGTTTAAGGGTGGGAGTGGTGGGAAGAGATTACGCCTCGTCTCCGGATCTGACAAAAGATGAGACGCTAGGCCACGCACTAGATTATAAAGGAAATTCGATATCTCTATCACTAGTTAATTAACCATCATTAATCAATGATTACTCAATCACCCACGTTACCAAGACGACACAACCGTTTGGGCAAAATGAGTTTATTGCACAGTGCGAGAACTGCCTGACAAAATACTGGACAATAAACAAGAACGCCAAAATGCCCAAACTGGAGTGGAGAAAAAGGGAGAGTGAGGTGATTGAGGAGAATACGAAAAGGTAATAAATGAAAAAGTAAAAGGAAAATCTAATAATAAATCCTTATTCTGGAAACATAGTCTGAAGCTTGTCCGCCATAGCTTGACCTGCGCGCTGTTTCTGCTGCTGAGATAATTCTAGATACACGAGATATGCGTCGCTTTGCCAATCGCCCTGCAATTTGATGATTTCCGAGGGAATATGACAGTCAAAGGCAAAAGTAGCCCCGCCCCGTCGAAAACTATGAGGAGAAAATTTAGAGGGATCTAATTGTAGACTAGAAAGAACCCGAGAAAGAAAGGCGCAAAATTGCTTGTAAGTAATGGGCTGTAGGCCAGACCCCGATATAACTGAAAAAAGGGGAGCAGAAACTGGCCCGGGATTTAGGGATAAATGGCGACGAAGAGCGAAAATGGGGCAAAGACGAGACCCAGGGACCCTGGGGATGGGCAAATCCAGAGAACGTTGCTGACACTGAATGGTCTTGGTAGCGGAGACATGGATGTTAGCGCCCACAAGTGTAAAAGCCAAACTTGCCCTAGTGATGACCTTAGGAGAAATTCGCCGCGGGTTGTCTGGTACTAAATTGGATTTGCGTAAAAAAGTAAAAAATGCAACTAGAAACAAAGCCCACATAGCTGTGTGCAGCGGAAGTGAGAGATTGAAATGGGCAAATGCGGCGTGCAAAATAGAAGGCGTAATAGCATATTTTCGAGCGACAGCCTGGCCTAAGAAACGTTTAGTGCCCCTCAGCAAAAGTTAAAAATGATAATTAGAACTCCAGGTGAGCTCGTATCCGGCGATTTGATGAGCATGTTTGAGGCTGCTAAGATGATTAAGAATAGTACCATAAGCGCGTTTTTGCGTGACTAAATAGGCGATATACAAACTTATAGATTTAACGCTAATTGGAAAGGACTGGAGAGCCCTCTGTTCACAAAAAATCTGGTAACTACGGATATGAACTTGAATGTTTTTCTGTGTTGACGTGGCGTGGGCCATTGTGATAAGGCGCGACACAAAAGACTCCAAGGTGACGAGCGGAACAGCTGGAGGAAAATGTGAACCTGATCCCCTGTTGAAGTCCACAAAAGAAAAAAGAAAATATTGTCACGCAACGTCGAAAGAAAAACAAGAGGAGTCAATATCTTGATAATGAAAAATCTGATCAAAGTCACTGCACAGACGATAATAAGTATCGCGAGCTGAAGCATCTGAATGCCAACGGCTGAGACAGTCCGCGAATTGATTGTGTTTTCCAGGAACATGTAATGCTTGAACTTCAAAATCGAAAAGAGCAGCGGTGAACCAAAGTTGTCGCAGACAGCGCTGCATGAAAGGGTCCTTGGATCTTGTAGAATTGATAACGGTCACCGCAGCGGAGTTATCACAGGCAATGATGAATTTGCGTCCGCGTAACTGATGGGCCCAGTGCTTGAGTGAAACAATGATCGTGAAAAGTTCCAGCGCGTTGATATGAAGATTGTCAGGAGAAATACAATCAGGAAAAACAAAGCTAATGCACGCCGTTAGACAAGTAGCGCCACCTCCAGAAAGGCAGGCGTCAGTCGAGAAGTTAAGGCTCTCAAAGTCCCAGGAGGAAGGCTTGATGAGCGATACGCGATTAAACCGAGGAAGGAAATCGAGCCACCACTGAATATCCGAGAGCAGAGAAGCAGAAATGGGGTATCGGTGACGGGCTGGCTGTGTGCACTCACGAAGACTATTTAGGAGTCGAGCCATGAAGATTCTACCGGGCTTAACGCAAGCGGTAACAAAAGAGAGCTTCCCTAGAAGGGACTGAAGTTGTTTCTTTGTAAAACAGGTATAGGATTGCCAAAGTTTGAGTTCGGCCTGTAAATCGTCAAGACGTGAAGGAGGAACCTCGAGGGTGAACGCTGCAGTGTCAACAAGAATACCGAGACAAATCATGGACGTTGAAGGAGGCGAGTCCTTCTCAGTAGAAGAATCTAAGCCGAGATGTTGGAATAGCTGACCGAGACAGGAAAAGGCCTGGGCTGCAAGAGATGGATATTCCGCGCCGTAAAAGTCGTCAAGATAAACGTCTGCTAAAAACCCCTGCTCAGTGAAGATATGAACGACCGCCTTTGTCGTGCGTTGGCAAATCATAGCTGACGAACGCAAACCGAAAGGACAACGAGTGTCAAAATAAAATTTACCCTTATAACAAAAGCCCAGTAAATTATAGTCCTTGGGGTCTACAGGAAACTGTCGATAAGCCCGACGCAAGTCCTTCTTGAAGATGAGACAGTTACGACCTTTCTCGAGAATGAATTCAACGAGGCGATCAATGCCAGGCAAACGTAGCTTAAAATGCTCGCCCAAATAGGTGTCTTGAGAAATGCCATCGTTGACTGAGGAGCCGTGAGGGAAACTCAAGTCCATAACTACGCGCCGCGTCGAGGAACCACGTTTGGGCACTGTTTGAAGAGGCGAGGATACGAAATCGTCTGCAAATGGAGGATGATCAAAGGGCCCGGCTATAGCATTCCAAGATAATTCAGTGTCAAGATAGGTTTGCACGTGCGAATCAAAGTTCGTAGCAGATGGATGATTATGCAATGATGAAACAGGAGGAGTGTGTGCTGTATAATTAACAGGCCAACCGTACGAAAGAAAATCGGTCACAATGTTATGATGGTAATTGCAAAGCAGTGTTCTCCAGTTCGAAAGCAAGAGCGAAGTAGGGACCAAAACCTTGGCACCGAAGGCATTTGGCTGCTGGAGACGAGAAGCAATGAAATGTCGAACCACAGCTGAATTTTTAAAATTTTCATGTCCGTTTCCGTTCCGGGTCAAAGAGGTCGCTGAGGAAATTTCGTCTGGAATTACTCGGCCTAGTTGTCATTGGGGTGGGATTGGTGTGCGACGTTTTGAGCAATGAAGCATCGGGTGATCCGCCTTGCACACTCGACAGCAGTGATGTTCTTTGTAATTAACTTCATCTTGCGGATCGCAATCACAAGAGCCAGTGTAATTCCAGGTTTTACAAGCTTTTTTAACTGTGGGTGGAACCGCCTGTTGACGATCACCCGAGGATGCGTTGTTAGTGGGTTGACGCGGGTTGTCAATTCGCTGTCGTGTATTTCGTAAATCTGAATGGCGAAAAAAGGTTGTGGCTTGATCTTGGATAGACTTAAAATCCTGCCATTCCAAACGACGCTGTTCGACCTGTTTGGCGATAAATTTATGAAAACCACGAACGCTAATCCACGAATAACTAATTGCTTTAGTGAGTAGTAACTCGAGATGAGCTAACATGGCATCCTTTAGCGAAGAATCGTAGGTTTTGATCATAATCAAGAAACCCGAAACAAACTCGGGCAGTTCTAACTTATCATATTCACCTTGAATGGACGGAACAAAATCCTGTGGCCAGTCGATGTTGCGCTTGGTGCGTCTTGGCGCAATAGCGTCTCTGGCGTCTTGCGTGGAAAGATCTGCGAACGAATTTTCGAGGGGGCGTTCCTGGCGGCTCATGGCAAGTACTTTCACCTCCAGCTCCAACTTTTCCTTTTGTAGTTTGATCAACTGAAGCTGTTGGTCGAATGAAAGAGAAGGATTGGTATCGGCGTCAGGAACGAATGGCGGTGAAGAAGCTCCAGGTACTGTAACTGGTCTGGTTTTTGATTTAGACGATCTAGCTTCTGACTTGGTAGACTGTTCGAAGAGAACGGGGTCAACGGGATTGCCCTGCTCCGGAATGAGAGCGTCATGAAACGGCGAGTCCGTTGGAAAATCGTACACGAAGTCTGGATCAGACACCTTCTTGGAGCGGCGTTTTGGACGTGCGCCTGCGGAGAGTGCCATTAGGAACGAAAGAGTTTGGAGAAAAGAACGTGAAGGAATAAG
>OZ026601.1:11294758-11334758 GCA_964020085.1 Micromussa lordhowensis | reverse complement strand
CGAGCAATTATTAATATTATTTTTTAGTCATCCGTTCGAAGAGCAAACCAAACTGTTCGAATGATTTATTCATTCGTTCGAACGGTTTGGTAAACCGTTCGAACAGGTTTATCAAGCCGTTTGAACGGTTTACCAATCCGTTCGATAATCCATTCGAATGGCCAACCAAGCCGTTCAAAGAATTATTCATGGCGTTCGAACGGTCAACCAAACCGTTCGATAACCGTTCATCATCCGTGCGTTTTTGCCGTTCGAACGGTTTTCCGTTAGTGTCCATTTTGCCTTTCACGGTCACAATTATATTTTTAGCCGATACTCACCTTGTCTTTCGCTTCACTTTACGTTTTACTTACGCGTACCCTATCTTGTTCCTTTCAAATTATAACCGCAAAGATCCCCAGAGAAGTTCTTGTGGTTCGAACATCCTACCGCAAAGAAGTTCTTGCGCCTTTATCATGCAGCCGCAAAGAAGTTCTTGCGGTTTCCAGGACTCAAGCTCAAGCGACCCGCAATCAGCCACAAGAAGAACTTCTTCTTGCGGACGCAAAAAGAAGTTCTTGCGCGTGCATTATTTTTGGGCTGTACTGTACCTATTTGTAAATAGTTTTTTCTCCTCCGAAACTTTATGTATTGAACATCTTGGCTACAATCAGACAGCTGTGTGTAAAGCCATATATGGCTATGCAAAACATGCTGTATTGCGTCAATTCAACAAGGAATGGTACTCACAATGCACTCATCATCATCATCAGCTTCTTCCTGGGGCCAGTTGAGAGGAAGACGATTCGACATTATGTAAAGTGCGCCTTGAGAGCATAGAGAGAGCACCTCTGGTCCATTCCACTTATAATTGGAAGATATACTTGGGATGCAGAGCTTGTTAGTGCCTGGCATGGTGCTATATATGTAGAAAAATTGGCATATACATGCTTTAGGAACCCAAGCCATTACCCCTTTTCAGACCAGGCTATTTTTGATCCTCATAACTTATATTCCTATTAACTTATATTCCAACCCCTCTGGGATATTAAACCAACGATTATGAGACCCTTAGAGGATTAACATACTATTGAAGAGTATCCTTCGATTCAATTAATGATGATGTCATATCATGTGGTAATCATGTTGTGAAGTCCAAGCAGTTGCCATCGTAACTTTCTACAGGTTTCCAAAAACCACTGACAATAGACTTAAAAAAAGTACTTCCATTCAACTATAACAATGGCGAGAAGGTCTTATGTTGTAAAAATAACAAAATGATAAAAACAATTTTGTTCATAAAAATGGAAAAATTTCAAATTGAACAAAACAGGCCGGCCAAAATATGGTTGTCATGGCAACACCAAGTTCCAGATTGATACCAGATTGTTTTGTAGATAAATTTCACACAATGTCAGTAAGTAAGGCACCTTGTAAAGTCAACGTGGGCTATTCCCCACCTCCTCTTAAACAAGTTAAACAGAGATTGCTTACCACAAATACTGATATGACAGTAAATCACCGTCTGCGATGCCAAAGGCATTACCAAACACACTGCTGACTTCCTTTTGCACCTCTCTTGCACTCCAGGCTGTGTTTATGGAAATTTTTCCTACCAAACCCATCTCTGCTAGCTCACTTCGTTTCTCCCCTCGTGGTATCTGGATGGGAATTGTAAGGGAGTGGGGTAGGCAAACTATGTCTTTTGCATATATTTTATTCTTTGCTGCAGGGGTTGATGATCGACGTCGTTTAACAGGGGGCTGCGGAGCCACTGCAGAGCTACGTAGTGCTGATGGCAAAGGAAATGTTCGGGTCTGAACCTGAAATATTACAAACTCAGTGTGCTAAGTAATCTTGAAATAAAACATCTTTCAACTTGCAGACCTGTAACAGTACATTTCATTAGAAAATTAATTGTGTATCAAGTTCTACAGAACAATGCAATCTACGCAAGCCAAAAAAGTGAACCAACCAACCAAAAATAAAAAAAAATTATCCACAATTAATATCACAGTACACTGGTTTCTACACATACCTGACTCTGACTGGAGGCAAGTGAAGGAGTAGATGAACTCTGTAGAGTTTAAAAAGAAAGATGACTTTTTTTAAAAGTTCATCTTAATATATTTTGGACGGAGGCTAGGGGTGGTGGAAAATAGAGCTAAAAAAATGCTTTGAAAAGCTTGAGTCTGTGTCACTGCCCAAGGGCCAAAATACATAAGGGACAGACCACTACAAAAGTGATGGGGGGATGGGGAAAAAGCCATGCAAGGGAAAATGCCAAGAAGAAAAATTCATGAAGTGCGTTCCTCACACTACTTGAAATTACAAATATAAAATGATGTGTAAATGAATTTAGATACTTTTTTAATAACCAGAAAACTTTATGTCATTCAGAGATAAACCATGAAAATGAACAAAAATCACTTTCTTGGTATTAAAACAAGACAAATAGAACCTTCTTTTTGTTCTATAACACAATAAAAGATAAAAGAGTGCATCAATCTATACATAGTAGTTTAAGTTAGGGTTTAAACTGTAACTGTTACCAACATTAACTGATCAACAACATAAAAAGCAGCATGCTACCCGTACTTAAGAAAAGTTAACAACCATGAAGTATGGTTTTCGATGTAAGCCAGTATACCTACAAGATACACTGTGTAGTGAATTACTATTGGGAATGTCATCCAACAGAAGGATAAGGGAACCGGTAAAAAGAAACAACATGTGACTGAAATATATTAATGGACATTAATTTACTATATGAATTGCCAATTTCCTTACAGGGACTGTTATAAAGCGGTATTTAAAGTAGGAAGTCAAAAATTATAATTGTTAGGTCTCAAAATTTCATCTTTTACAAAAGATTGCTGTTGCATCAGGACCAGCCACTAAATTTCCACCTGTTACCATAAACGTCAACATTTATAAAACATTTGATATAAATTGCTATTAACCCTTTCACTCCCAAGGGGTCTCCCTTTGACGAGTAAAATCGTCTGGCTTTAGACAGAGTAAAATCTACTAAGTCACTATTGGGAGTGAAAGGGTTAAAAAGTGTATAAATGAAAAAAAAACAATCAGTAAATAATAAAACAGTATATCATAATATGACATTTGATTTTCTTTATATTTTTTTATATCAATCCCAAGAATGGTCATTAAGTAGTAAACTTATTAAAACTAACAACGCATTACAATACTTTTGAATTTCTTTTTTTCAATTACAATATTTGTTTCAAAAAGAATTCGTGCTGAGGGTTTCACCTGCAGAAAAATTTCTACACAAGTGGTGAGGGAAAATAAAAAAGGTGAATGTTTCACCTGCAGAAAAATTTCAGCGAAAAAAAAAAAAAAATGCAAGTGAAAATTACCCCATACCCCCTACCCCATCACTTTTCCAATCATGTGGACGAAGTTGCGCAGATTTCAGCGTGAAAAGGTCAAGTTACACGCCAGTGTTTTAGCTGTGCTCTGACCTGGTCGGCTGTTTTCTACACAAGTGGTGAGCGAAAATAAAAAAGGTGAATGTTTCACCTGCAGAAAAATTTCAGCGAAAAAAAAAAAAATGCAAGTGAAAATTACCCCATACCCCCTACCCCATCACTTTTCCAATCATGTGGACGAAGTTGCGCAGATTTCAGCGTGAAAAGGTCAAGTTACACGCCAGTGTTTTAGCTGTGCTCTGACCTGGTCGGCTGTTTTTTAAAAAAACTCAGATTGTGACCTGAAGAAAGCGTACTAGGTTTGATACCAAGGAAAACAAAACTAAGATAGTCAAAGTAACGGGAAGTATTTAACATAAGCTTACGACCGAGTTTGAAAGAGCCGATGAAAAGCAAAGTAAAAAATTAAAACCAACGGCCGGGAGATCGCATATACATAGAGTTGAATTAGCAAATGTACAAGAACAGAAATATTGTTGTTACACACCTGAACTGGTGCAGCTGAAGCAGAGGGACTCTGCGAATAAAAAATAGCAAATAACTTACATGTTTGCATGCATGGGAATCGCGATCAGTCTAGAATGGATAAGAGAGCTTAAAGCTCCGGGAAAGGAAACCGAGATAATCTCCCTTGACTCTGTGTCGTCTTACCTCAACCTGAGATAATGCCTCACCGATTGCTCTAGAAACGGCAGCCGAAAGCCTTCGCGCCAGCTCCTCCTTCTCAGCCATTATTATTATTCAGAAGAGTATGAATCCCGCCAAAAGTTATGCACTGCTCTATGCACTCAACCTGCACTCACTCAGATGTCCACTCAGATGTTTACTGCAATACTGCTGGGCGAAAACTGAGCCGCCGGTCAGGTCTTGAACTTATCAAGTCTGATGACACTTTGGTTATTTCAAATAACCAATTTCATAAAATTGGTTATTTAAAATAATGGCATTGGCCTCGTTCATAAAGTCAAAAGGTATTGAGCTGTTTAACATTAAGATACACGCGAAAGAAATAGATTTCCAACTCTTAAACTAAATAATGGTTTCATCGAATAAACAACCAACGAACGCAAGATTGGTTTTATCAAATAACCAACGAACGCAACATTGGTTTTATCAAATAACCAAATAACGCAAGATTTGTTATATCAAATAACCAACGAACGCAACATTGGTTTTATCAAATAACCAAATAACGCAAGATTTGTTATATCAAATAACCAACGAATGCAACATTGGTTTTATCAAATAACCAAATAACGCAAGATTTGTTATATCAAATAACCAGCAAACGCAAAATTGGTTTTATCAAATAACCAAGTACAGTATTGTGCAAAAGTAATGCAAACGATAATCGACGAATATCGCGCTTTGTTTTCACGATTTATCGATGATATATCAGCGATACATCGCACAGATCAGCGAACATTAAAACGATAAATCGGCGAGATATCAGTACAACAGTCGCGATATATCGCCGAGATATCGTTCTGGCGAGACTTCATTGCAACGATATCTGGCAAAGCGAAACGAGATATATCGTTGCATCGAAGTTCGTTGTAACGATATATCGTAGTGAACTTCGCTTCAGCGATTTATCGTAGTGAAGGAATTGTGTACGATGAATCTGTGTCTGCGTGCATGTAATGGGCACAGTAGAGTAATGAGTGGTTCAACAAAGTGCAAAAATTTGCTTTGAAAAGCTCCCCATGCTCCGCCATAATAAGCGGCTTTGCTAACAGTGTCTGCTATGATTGGTTTTCACGGAAATGTTTGACGCGATTGTACAGCTGGTCTTTTCGTATTTTTGCATGTAAGTTACGATAGATTTCTCCAAAGTTTAAATAATCTTACCTGGTTACTCACCATAGATAGGCTGTGAGGGTGATCCCACAACTAAAAGCATTGCAGGTTTTGTTTTGTTGTCAGAGCCGATAAAGTGGCGCAAATCGAGCCAAAATTAGAACGCAGTTTCCAGATTAAACCCCAGCCTCTGCACGGTCACGTCGCATGTGATTCGCTCCCACTGTATTCGCTGCCATGGTAACAGTTCATTTATTGTCTGAGCCAAGTTTCGTAATGTTTGTCATTCGCTTTCAATTCATATCTGAAGGTTATCATGGCTTAAGTTTCACATTACACGAGAACGCGAATAGAGCTTCTTCACAAACAAGGTCTGCTCCCACCACCGTAAAACAGTTTTTCTTTTGCGTATAAACAGTAACTTATTTTTTGTTGTTTTTTTGACCGCCTCTCACCCCTTCCCTCCCAGTCCCCGCTTTCGTGCGTCGCTATTTTTTTCGCCATAAACAATTCACAAGACAAAAAAGTTATCAACAACAATTTTTATTCATTTACAATTCTAAAATACACAAATTCTAAAATATACTGCATCCTAATTCCTTTTCACCTGGCACCGTTTCCCTATGCTAACTAAAAAAACCTGGTTATTTTTTCTTCATATTTTTCTCCGACTACCACGAAGTGATACTTAAATGCTACGTCCTGATTCCTTTTCGCCTTTCCTTAAATGCTGGCACCGTTTCCCTATGCTAACTTTGCATGCGTCCCACATGCGGCCCGTTTCTTCATTGTTCCTACACTGGTAGGAAAAGGCTCTGGTTACCTCAACTGAAACAAAAAGAAAATTACGGGTAAGCGAAATTATCAACAAGCTGGGGCAACCAGGCTTTTTATAAAGATCTAGAACGAGTGTACTGCCCATGTATGGCTGTGTTTTGACTTTTTAAAGCAGATACAGTAACCTTAGAATGGCGTGGAAGTTTTAAGAGTTTTTTTACATGCGTTCTTGTTCTAGTAATGTTTTCTTTTCAGTTTTGAGCTCCATTAAACACACTGAATATGTAAGTTAAGAAATATTTTCAGATACAGTTTGCAGTAATCCCTTGTTTCGATAGCTTACCTTTTATAGCAAGAATCCGGCTAGGATCAAGGGCAGCAAACTCTTTTGTTCCATACAGTGTGGACCGGAGGAGAGTCTCTTTGGTAAATAGCTTGTCCAGCAGGCGCAGGGTCATTGCCGACGGCTTGGATGCTGCGATGGCATGGTTGTAGTCTTCACGACATATTCGCACATTGGCTGATCCACCAAGCGGAACTAAATCAGGGGTCTCTGAAAGAGATACATAACAGGCATTATTAGAAGAAATGGTCTAATAACCCCCTGTCTCGGTAATGTCTACAGATGTATGTTACGATCGATTCAATTCAACCCGTGTTTTAGTAATACAAAAATAAACATTATCCCACAAATTTTACGCAAATATGTTCCGATGTATGTTACAAATAAACATAACATTGTAAGAATGTCAACTTACAGGAAGCAGACCAGTTTGCTATTTACAAAGCATGAAAATAAATGGGATGAGGTTATTAGACGAAAGTTAGAAAATCCTAAAAAAATAGTTCTGAATGACGACATAATTTGTAATTGAGATGTTAACGTTGTTACCTCCTACGTCAGATACATCCAGCAGTCTATCAAGGTCTGAAAGGGTAGACTGCTGATAAAGGATTGGCGTTGTGAGCTCCATAGAGTGGCTGGGAGGACCGCAAGGCATGGGATGGCTGGCTGGCACTGGAGTGGAGAACTGCTGAACAGGAGCAACAGCTGGCTGGTTGTGTCTCTGAGAATGCTGTGGGGTAAGTGCAGGCTCAACTGTTCGTTTTGCTGCCATCATGTTCAAAAGTTGGTCAAGCTTGGCCTCTTGTCGCGCGAAGGAACACTCTAAACGTTCTAGGATGGTTCTCGCCAAGCGAAGCTCACTGGCTATTTCATTTTGCAATTCACTCTGGCACACCTAACAAAATGGGAGAATAAATAATTAAGACGGATTCCACTCAAAGCTTGTAAGAATGCTTCATACGTGTGTTAGTGTGTTTTCAACTAACGCAAAACATCCATTTTAATTGAAATATGTATAACTTCGAGGTCAATTTTCTCTTGCAGGGTCAGCTTGAGAGCTTGAATCTCGATGAGGTCTTCTTACCGTTATTAAAAATATTACCATGCTATCTACATCTACATCTACATTTAAATGCGTCGGTTAAGTCGTTAGACATCACACCAACGTTAAAAATATTGCAAAAAAAATAAAATAACAACAATAAAAATAATATCTACAGGTTTAGAATTGCTCGATAAAATAACGGTACTTGGAAATCTTGGTCTTAAAGATTTCTAAAGAGTTGCTATCAACAACGTCTTTTGGAAGTTTATTCCATACCCTGAGGGTGCGTGGAAAGAAGGAATAAAAATATACATCCTTTGTGGCATTTATATTAAAAAATGTATAATCATGACTAGAACGAGTTCTGGTTCCGCAAATTTTGGAGGAGCACAAGTAACTATTTTTGTCAATATCGACATGCTATGATTACACTGGTAAACAATTTCACACTGATACATACGAAAATACTTGGCCATTTTTTTAGTCTGAATGTTAAAATTCTTTACAATTCTCACCGGGAATGTACTGATTCGTAAGCGCTGTTACGTGCGACTTGCACAAACAAACGCTTACATCATAATAATAAACAACTTACGTCGTTCGTCTTTTCCAGTGAACTCATCGCTCTTCTTAACATTTCTGTTTGGTTCATTAGGTCGACGTCCACGTCTTCTGAAAAGTCGCCAAGCAATGATGGACTGTCTGTACGGGGATGACTTTCTTGGGCGGTGATGGACGGCGTTGTGAGCAGATTGGATTGATTACTGTTCGAAGCTGATTGGATTGCCTCGATTAAAGGTTGGTCCTCGCTCAACAGGCTCAAATCATCTGAATCGGAACCTTCGTCAGAGTCGCTAACGTACTCCGCGGACGGAGACGACACTTCTATAATCTGTAGTGTAATACAGTAAAATAAGTAATGGAGGCTAACGCTGTAAAGAATAGAATAGACTGAAGAGTCTCAGTTATTTTTACTGCCAGCCAAAATCTCATTATCTCTCAGCACCTTAGAATAAACATGATCAATCACTAAACATCGTTATCTCTATTGTGAAAAAATGTAGGCTAGGATGATCAGTGATCATAAATCAATTTGAATTCTAGTTTATCAAGAAATAGCTTTAGACGAGGCACGAAAAGCTTCAGAACAACTTTGACCGCTTTTAGGGAAAATTAGAAACTGAATAAACCACTTGTACTGCTGGTATGTAGTGTATGGAAACGTAGACCGACTAAAATTGACCCAAAAAGCTCAATGACCGGGGTGTAAAACAAATAACTATTGCTCTGTTTTCATATCCAGCATGTTAAGTATTACATTAAGTAAGAAGCATACCTTTCCCTTAGGTTTTTCCTTTTTCTTGTCCTTCTTGGCAGCCTTTCCATTTTTACTGTTAGTGTCTGGGTTCTGAAAATTAATTTGAAATAAATAATGCTATAGTAATTAAAAGCTTACGTGAATCAAAGAAGCTTTGCCTTTAAGACAAAATTTTGTGTCTTTCAATTCAAGCAACCAAGACTTTATTCTGTATGTAGGTGATTCAAATTTTTAACACACAACCAGTAAATGCCCCATTGTAAGAGCCTGTTTCCTTATATTAACACAATGTGTGAACTTTTGTCAATTGTTTTCAGTTACCGGTCAGAAACACGGTCAAATGTGAACTTTTTATCTGGCACACAATGACGTATTCCTGGTTTTAAGATAGCGTAGAATCTTATACAAACGAAGTGATCGTTATTTGTAATGATGTTTTAGCTCAACTCTTGAGCCCAGCGCTTCTACAGTGGAAACCCGTTTACTCGAACTCAACAAACAACGTTTAAAAGAGGGAAAGAGACCTCCGGTTTTCGTGCTACTTATCGGAAGGTTCTAAAAATTGAGTCGTGCGTTCTAGAATCAGGATTCCACTGTACTAGCCATTAAAATCGAGAAGTTGTAAATTACAAGTAGATAGCACGACAATGCTTCAATGTCCAACATACGAAAAAAGCTCAACATACCTTTTCCTTAGCTTTTCCTGTCTTCTTGTTCTTCTTGGCAGCTGTTTCAGTTTCACTGGTATAGTTGCCAACATAGTCGTCATGGATCTGTGGATTGAATCAACAAGTTACGTTAGCAATAATGAAATTATTTAATGAAAGTTAAGAAACACCCGACTGTATAAAACGGCTGTGATAAAAGGTAACATCTTTACTAACCAGTTTTCTCTTAGTTCTTGCTCTGCACCGTGGCAGCTCAGACTCGACTTCTACCGGTTGTGAAACGTTCTGTTCCACGGGATAGCATTCCACAACAGCTGTGTATTCCTTTTTGGTTTCCCCCCAAATAATTTGCACTTTTTGTCCAGGTTTAATAGGGGATGGATTAGTTATGGTCGACCGAAAAACTTCCGAAAACTTGCCACGGCCCCACTTAATTTGAGCAACTTTCTCCATTCTCATAAGTATCACAGGCTTTCCGATAGTAAACGGTGATTGCAATGATTAATGAACTTCATTTTCATCCTTTTATAGCAACTTGAACCATGAAGCAGGATCGAAAATTCTTCGATTCGATTGGCTGTAAAAGATTTCATTGTTGCGTCAAAAATAGTTCGACGCGCGTCTCTTTTGCCTGCCTATTCATATTATAATATGCACCTGCCTATTCATATTATAAAGGGGGCCTATCTATATTTTAGATATTTTCGAAACGCTTCAGACTTGAAAATCGAAGTGGACTCCCCCAGAGGGCCAGTTCGCCTCTTTAGATTTTTTCATCAATAAATGCCGTCATGACATCAACAAACTAAATTTCAGTCGTAACACCAAATTTTCCAACATTTCTTCGGAAGAGAGGGCGGCGCTTAAAATCTTAGTAAGCGTAGAGACATAATTGTGAAAGCGGCCGACAAAGGCGGCGCTTTGGTTGTTTGGCGGGCCGACCTCTACCAAAAAGAAGCTTTGCGGCAACTTTCCGACACCTCTTTTTATGCCAAAGTTGATAAAGATCTCACTTCCACTAACCAACAAATTGTCAAGAGCACCATTAACGAACTTATAGTAAAACAAGATTTACCGGCTACTGCTACAAATCTCATAATCACCACTCCTAGAACTTCATGTATTTACTTTTTACCTAAAATTCACAAGCCTAACAACCCAGGCCTACCTTTCGTCTCTGCGTGTAGTTGCCCTACCGAACTCATTTCTAGCTATTTAGACAAAATTATGGCACCTATTGTCAGATCTTTACCGTCTTACGTTAAAGACAGTCAACACGCACTTCAAATTTTTCGCAATTTCAATTTCCTGGATGAAGACAAACTTATTTTTACTATGGATATTACATCCCTTTACACTGTCATCCCTAATGGCGAAGGTCTTCTAGCCCTCAAACATTTTTTTGATTTACGCACTGTTAAGGAACCAAGCTCGGAAACACTGCTCCGCCTGGCTGAACTAGTTTTAACACTAAATTGTTTTTCATTCGCTACCAGTTATTATAAACAAATTAATGGTGTGGCCATGGGCACCAAAATGGGACCCAGCTACGCCAATCTTTTCGTAGGCTACATTGAACACAATTTTTTTAATCAATACAACGGCCAAACAAACTGACAAAACTGCTTCATAGCAACTGTTGACTTGAGCACGGGTTGCGTGCTACTGAAAGTAGATAATTAGTTCTCGTTAGTAAAGTCAGAAATAAATCTTATGTACGCAACCGTGCTAACAACAAATTTTTCTCGTGCAGCTTTTTCAAGATTTGCACACACTCGTACCCAGTGATTGAAATGATAATAAAGTACTTCACCTAGACTTTGTTTCGTCCAGCGCCAATAAAGAGATAGAGAAACAAGTATGCTTGCCGAATAAAATGACTGTGAAATAACTTTGAATATTACTGTTAGCTGAAAGCAGTTGAAGGGTCGCAGTTCAGATTTGATTTCTCGGGTTGCTATGACAATCAACACTCAAATGTCCGTACGGAAGGAAACTGGATCCTAGTGATTGTATTGTTTTGATCAAAGGGCCGTCTGAGACACGAGTAGCAACTTATTTTTCCTGGCTTTTGATTATCTCGCCCACCTACACTTCTACAGTCATACGGTTGCCTTCTCTGCTATGAAATCTGTAATAGGATTTCACGAGTAATAGAGTCGATGTTTCTTATGGAGCCAAGACAGGTAGGTTAGATAGATTTATACATGCTTTTAATGACGACTTCATTAGCTAACATTGAAAACATTGAACACGACATTCGCCATCTCAAAAAGCTGACTTCGTAACAATGAAGATTCATCATTATCGTAAATGATCTTTGGAGAAGTGAACATGTATTTCACCATGCCGCGACGATAACTTGTTGGGCAGAAAATATGTAGCGAAAAACTGGAACGATTTCTCGCTAAACGAAAATGATAAATCGCAAAGCCGGAACGATATATCGCAAAGCGAAAACGATATATCGCTGGCAGGAAACGATATTTCACAAAGCGACAACGATATCTCGCTGAGAAATAAAACAATAGCTCTAACGATATATCGCTCGATATATCGTTCAAGGTAAAATCTCGTTAAATATCGCCGATATATCGCGATATTAGCGATATTCGTCGATTATCGTTTGCATTACTTTTGCACAGTACTGTAACGCAAGATTGGTTGTATCAAATAACCAAATAACGCAACATTGGTTATATCAAATAACCAACGAAAGCAAAATTGGTTTTATTAAATAACCAATGGATATAAGAATGGTTTTATCAAATAACCAATTATAATAAAATTGGTTATTTGTGAGAATGGACGGTCAGTAATAACATTATCATAAATAAAAGAACATATCACGAAAAAAAGGGCCAAAAGTGGAATAAATAATAAATATACAAACGGCGCCCCATACCCGATGCTCTCTGGGTAAGACACACCACTATTTCTTATATGACCATTGTAGTTTTCAAAATGCCGGATGCAGAGCAAAATTTGAAACCATTTGTAAGTTTTTTTTTTTTTTTTTTTTTTGTAACTGTTTTTTTATTGAATTTGCAAACACACAAACAAAATAAGATACATGCATACGACTAAAGAAAAAATAAGAAGATAAAAAAATTACATAAGGCACTACAAAACATTAGTGCATTACACTAACATTACACTACAAAACACTACAGAAAGGGCTACTTAGAAACAAAAAAGGCATAATACAAACTCACCATAATACATTTTTATACTTCCATTAGCTACAACACTAATTAACTTATTCCATTTCTTTAAATGAAAAGATAATTTGTCTCCTTTCCTGGCAATATGGAGCTCAATAGAATATATTCGCTTCATTTTAGCAATAAAACCTATGAGGGAAGGTTTAGCATTCTGGCATTTTTGAGAGTAGATATAGTATTTACCTAATAAAAGAATGTGGTTGATTAAAATAAAGTCATCTTGAATGTCAAACTTCCCAAAGATCAAATCAGCCTCCTTCAGTTCACCAACATCAATGTCATTTTTCCGGAGCCAGGACAATACATGTTTCCAAAATTCACAAGATTCCTTACAGGAAAAAAGTAGATGCTCGATGGATTCGTCCTCTTTTTGGCAGAAAGTACATAGTGGTGACTGCATAATACCAAAACGAAAGAGTTTTTCATTTGTGAAAACAATACAATTTAAAATTTTATATTGAAATTCTCTCAGTTTTGATTCCATAGACGATCTGAAAGATAGAGAATAGACCTTCTCCCAATCTATGGCTGAGTGTGGGTACTTGTCAGACAATTTCTTTTGAGCGGTAGGTAATCCCTGCTTCTTCGCCAGGAACTGGCGATAAATTTGTTTGGAAGAGACAACGATTTGTAAGTTGTTGAAGATGGATTTTGGGAAGATAATTACCTATAAGGTATCGTAAGTTATTTTCGAAATTGCATTTTCAACTATGTTGAAATTCGAAGCTCATACATATTGCTATGCATATAGTTTTATCAGAATTCCAGTGTTTCAGCACTCTGGGTTTTAGCTTTGTCGACCAAATCGATAAAATTCATTGCTAATTGGAGAAGTCGATCAAAATTGATAGTCACAATGACTTGGGTGTGCGATTTCTATTGATTTCTGATATTAATCAATTAATTTATAGTATCGATTACTACCGATTTTATCGAGTATCGATAAATTTCGTTTAGTTATGCCCTGTTTTATTATGTTTGTGACAGCAAAATACTAGATATATTTGTTATTGCTTGGTTTCATATTAGGGCATTATTTTCATTGAAAATATATTGTTTTATACTGTTTGAAGGTTGGAACTTGTGAAGCTACCGGTTTTTGTGGGGTAGTTGCTGTGATAGGTACTTTGCTGTATTCACTTAATTTTGCGAAATTGAAATTGAATTAGACATGTCAAAGGCTGTATCTTCTGTTGAGAGCAGATACTTGTTTTTTAAACACTGCTCGTCAAAATGTTTCATTCCATCGCATGTCCAAAATCCATAGTGTTCATAGATCTTGCATTTTCGACAGTGTTTTGTCATGCGGCAGCCAAGATAACTTCCGCGCTCAGAGTAGTAAATTTCCACCACATGGCGTTTTTTCTCCAACACGAGGGCTTGGCCACACTTCCTGCAGAACTGGTGAACGGATACTAACACGGATGAAATTGGATGCCCGCATTCTACAGTGAAGTCATGAAACTTTTTAAACTCCTCAGGGCTGCTTTCGTTTAAACTAGGCACCAACTGAAATAAGCTCTTGCATTCCGCGGAGAATGTACTGCTGTCCTGCTGAACATCGTAGCCAAACACATAACGTTCAACTACAGTTGTAAACTCCCTCAGATTAAGAAAAGTTCTCCCAATCCTATTAAGGTGATTCCCGGGTAAAAGAACCCGCCATAGATTTTCGATGAAACTTGGTATGGTGTCATTGCAGTACAAGGAGATGTTAAAAACGTAATGAAAAGAGGAGGTCACCGTGCTTGTTTTCATGCCACGATGCTGACAAATATGGTTATTTTGGTGACTTTTGGTTATCTGAGTGTGCAACAAAAAAGCTCGACTATTTTTCAATGCGGCGTGTTATATCACACAGAATTCGACTGTCTTTGATTGCTTATTCATCTACGTCCCAGAAGAAATGGCTTCAAATACCCTGCATTACTAACTGATATTTTTATCCTTTAAAGGAAACATAATTTGGACTTGCTCTAATGGCCCGTTACGTCTCTATCTGTAGCATTTATTTTATTTGCCAAAAAAGTAGCCATAGATTTCTGCCAAATTTTTTCTCAGTTATTGCGGATATTGTTCTCATTGAATTTATAAAATAAAAAGTGGGGGTCACCGTGCTCGTTTAAGAGGAAATTAGCTTTTATCTCGCTATCGAGCTTAGTTTGAAGGAAATCTCTTATGTTTTGTACGCGCGCGCGCTGATGACGCAAAATTCGTGCGCAGTAGGAATGCGCAATGCAAAACTCGGGAATCACCTTAACCACAAGCAAAAGACGAGATAAATAGGAAAAATTGTTGAAAATGCTAGCCATCTTTCACAAAGAGATTTTGAAGCAAGCAAGTCGGGTACACGTGTCGTTGCTATGCGACTGGCGCAATCAAAACTACAACAAACCGCTGGTCGACAGCTGGTCCAGAAAGAGATAAGCAACACTCCCGGTCAAGGACTCGAGAAAGTTTATGCTGCATATAGCGCACTTTAGATCCAATCTTCAAGTAACAAAAAATTTAAGGCCTTCCGCTTTGAGATATGCCGAATATACAGCGCTGCTGGGTTCTTATGCTTTGAGAACGAAGAATATTTACCGTGTTTTGCGCTTTGAATAATAGGACTCTGAAAAGCACTGTATATGTATAGCACTATTCCTTTCTCACGCTTTGAGAACGAGGAATATTCATCGTGTTTTGCTAGTGTTTTATGACTCCGAAGAGTACGTATATACTGTGTTTGCTAGTCTTTTATGACTCCGAAGAGTACGTATATACTGTCTGTAGTGCTCTTGAGCTCTCGCTCTAACGCTTTGAGAACGAAGCATATTCACTGTGTTCGGTGCTCTAGGGGATATACAGCCAAAGTCCCCCACGCTATGCGAACAGCGAATATTCATAGCGTTTTATGGTTCCAAATATATACTGTATGTAGTGCTCTCGAGATCACGCTTTGAGAACGAAGCATATTCACTGTGTTCTGTGCTCTAGGGAATATACAGCGCTGCTGGGTTCTCATGCTTTGAGAGTGAAGAATATATACCTTGTTTTGCGCTTTGAATAGGACTGTATATGTTTAGCACTATTCCGTTCTCACGCTTTGAGAACGAGGAATATTCATCGTGTTTTGCCCTTTGGGGCATGCATTGTCCTTAGCATGTTTGTTTCTTGAGCCATTCACGGGTCGTATGAGTTCGACAGAATTGTTTATCATTGGTGTGTAAATATGTAAATATCTATGCAGTTCACCAATTGTACGACTCGTGAACCATTGTTTCACGACCCGTACGGGTCGTACGGGTCGTATGGGTCGTACGGTTCGTACGGGTTGTGCTGTCCTGGTTGAAGTGCTGTCTTACTAATGATATGCAGGTCACCATTGTCTGTTCGACAGGATATTTCCGCGACCTGTACGACCCGTAAACCATTGTTTCATGACCTGTACGGGTCGTACGAGTCGTGTCAAGCCATTCACGGGTCGTATCTGTTCGACAGTATTGGACAAGCATGCAGGGCATAAAAAAAATTCGTGAAACTTGCCGTCAGAAGAAAGCCATCTCTCATAATTGTTTTGAACTATTAAAATTGAAGCAAAAAGCTGCCCTCCTTTCACACTGTGTTAGGCTAGCACGTCATGTCATTCTAACAGAATCGTTGCCCGGATGCTAGTTTATTCTAACGGATCCTAACGGCTTCTCTAGCCGTGCTAACGGATGTAGAGTTTTTGCTAACGGTTATGCTGACTCGCCTAACGGTCTGATGCTAACAGCTAACGGATACATGTCTCTTGCTAATGATTACACTCTCTGTTCTAACGGCCTGGGCCGGGTTGTTCAAAGCCTGATTAAGCTAACCCAGGATTAGCGGGAATTTTGATTTCAAATTTGCAACTTTTTGCTGAGGTTTTCTCCTTATATAGTTTGCCCTTCAGTTCTGAGTTTGAATAATCTCAAACTACACAAAACATAAGCAACGAAAAACATTTTTATAGAAGAAAAATTAATACTTCAGTTAACTTTTAATCCTGGGTTAGCGTTAATCGGCTTTCGAACAACCCGGCCCTGATGTTAACGTCTAATGGTTGGGCTAACGCCTTTAACGCTTTTAAGAAAACTTTCTAACGGATAACAAACAGATGCTTAACGCTTTTGCCCATCTAACGGATAAGCGTTAAGGTACGTTTCCCCTGTACGGTCACAAATACTGAAAATTAGATGTAATGCAATCATCATCATCATCTTCATTTTATTTATTTTATTTCTTTACAATTAAATTATAAGCAGTTGTAAAAAGTACCAAAAAATAGCAGAGCAATGATACAGTATTGTGTAAAAGTAATATTTTATGGTAATTGAACTGAGTGGAGTGCGATTTGGTCTGAAATCATACGCGTGATTTCAAAATCGAACGAGCGCGCAGTGCAAGTTCGATTTGAAATCACAAGTATGATTTCAGACCAAAATTGCACTCCACTCAGTTCAATTACCACTTTATTAAATCCATTTTGAAATCGTCCAAATACAAGACTTGACCAATTCAAATAATTTATTGATGCAGAACTGAGGCGGTTTATAAAAAGCGGAACCGGAAACACCAATGGTACAGCAAAATATGGTATAGGTACCATATTTTGCAGAGTGGCCCATACTATCATGTCGGCCATCACCAGCAAGCACAACCTCCTTTCCTTTTAATGACTGTAGAATGCCATCCTGATAAGAGCGCCAAAACTTCACAATGCTGGGGAAGAGAAGGTGCCGCTGATGATAGTAGTAGGTACATTCGTTGTAACAAAGCAACCCCATGTGCCTAAAAACCAGGAGTACTTTACCCACGGTTGCACCAGCACAAATAATAGCAAAGCTTTTTTTTTTTTTTTTTTTTTTGTATTTTAATAATATTTATTGATTATCAGTTTTACATACAATTCACTACACTCACTACCTACTACACTCACTCACACACACTTACATACAAGCACACACACACCCAAATGACAAAAGTACTAAGATACTAAAATTGTAATTATCATTATCATAATAGCAAAGCTTGACAAAATATTTCCTGCAGGAAACTTTCCAAGCAAGTATGGTTGGCTTTTCCAGATGTATGTTCCATCACTGCTGCTGCACTTGGACACAATAGAAAGCATGGTGCCTGTTTGGGTCACACTGAGGTGAGGCTGGCTTGCTAGACACAAATGGCAGTACTGAAATAGTAACAGGAGTTTAGAGAGAAATACAATTCCTTTGGGTTCCTCTCTGCAGCTTTTTCCCTCACAATGCAACCTGTGAATGACAAGAAAATAAAAGTCCCCACTGAAATCAGTATTCTCCCATGTGCCATTGGATCAGCTGGGAAGTAGTATCAGTGTTTTCTGTCAAGGGATCTATGTACCACTACTAGAATTCTACTTAAAGATCCTAACCACAACCTGCTTGTAACAGGAGGGAAGAAAACTACCATTTTTGTTTACAGCGTTTGTTAGTAACCCTCTCCCTTCCCCAGATTACATTGTGTATGTAACCATAACTATGCATGCCATACTTACCTAGGTTTGTCACATTCTTTAGTGTCATCGTCATCTCCTGTGTTTGCATATTTGCTGTCAGTTTCTTCAGGTGTCCATGGTGGGTCCTCATCAATCTCCTTTTCATTGGACTCTTGACTGGCCTCGTATTCCATATCATCACAGAATGGTTGCTCATTTAATTCATCATCATCCAGATCATCATTACTTGCTGGTGTCTGTGTATCTACGAACACATTAACATGATAACATTGTGAAACAAAGAAATTAACTAAGTTCGCAACGTTTCCTTATGAACACATATATTAACTCTAGATTTGTCAGTACTGCACATTCTAAGAATTGGACACCACTACTTTTGAAGCTGGTACATGTCCATGCACTGTGAATGGGGATTTTCGTAGAAACAGAGTAAAAAAAAAATAACGTAAACCATTTCTAAGAGTTATTCAGTCCATTCACCTGTGCCAGTTGAACCCTTTAATTTCTCTGGTGATTGGTTCAGTTCTAGGAAGGTCTTTGCCCACTTTGACTGGTTAGCAATGATCTTCTGGCTCAATTCCTCCACTTTAGATTCCATAGTTTTTAGTTTCCGCTGAAGTCTCTTCTTGTCCTTCTTTAATTTTTCACACTTAGCACAAGGAGTTGCATTCTTGCGGGTTTCTTTGAGTGTCTGTGATGCAAAACATTATACAGAAAAAGCAATGTCCCACCATATAACGTAACTAAAGCACAGCGCGTGCTCTAATTGGTTAATTCAGCGTCTACTATTTGCTCATGGGTGTGCGCTGGTGACCTACTCAATAACTAAAGCAAAGCGCACGCTTTATGATGTAGCGCAATAAATAGACCTCTGTTATTTCAAGGTCTCAATGTTATGTTATTAAACAAATGGTAAGCGCCATAGCGTGTAGTATTGAGTTATGGATGCACTTGGGAGGTTGGCTAAGCACTCAAGAAACTAGATTATTAGATTCTTAGACTCTTACACTTCTTTCGTGCTTAGCAACCTCCCGCGTGCATCCATAACTCAATGCTACACACTGGTGTTTACATAGAGGATATTACACGGTGAAGAGAAGATATATATGTTATTTGCCGGCTGGGAGGTCCGTATAGTGAAAAACTGTGACCAAGGTCTTGAAAATGCTGCCTGAGGCCGCAGGCCGAGGGCAGCATTTTCAAGCCCGAGGTCACAGTTTTTCACTATACGGACCGACCCTAAGCCGGCAAATAACTTATTTATTTTTTTCCTGCGCTTATTTGGCTTACAATTGGGTTTACACAACTTTGTTATTGAATTGGTTTACGTGCCGTCTACAAACCATCGTAAACAATCTAACGAACAAACGAGCGAGTAAACTCAGACACTACCCAAAGAAAGATGTATTAACAGATTTATTTTGAATTGCTTTTATGTTAGTTGCATCTAATTCACCAGTTAAGTGTTTTTCCGATGGTGAAATTTCGCGCAGTTTGACTGAAGTTGCACTACAAGCACAATCTCTATCAGTCGTTGCGAATCACCCGAAATCAGACCTTTTTACCGTAAATTGAGTAGCAGAAAGCGAGGAAATTCGTTAAGTATATTCTACAGAATTTCTCTTAAATACAGCAACTATCAGAGAGGCTAAACTCGACTGCATTTGACTTCTGTTAGCTTAAAATTGTGCGGTGAAAAACACAGAATTACGTGCCATTTTACAACGCCGAGCTACAACCAAGCACACAAACTCACAAAATACTCAATTAAATCTACTTACAGTGACCTTCCTTGCTATTTAAAAGTGGCCAGAGGTAAACTTCCGTTGATTAATCGTCCATGGAAGTGTAAAAAGGGAAAAGATCGACGATTACCGCTAGTTCATTCACGAAACCTAGCTGAACATGACAATTTCACCTGCGCTGTTTCCCGCCGTTACCGTGACCGTGGTCAGAGATAGGAAAATCCGGACCGCGCTAAGAACCAATCAGATTGCAGGATTCGTTACCGTGCCCTCTTGGAAAAAAATAAATGAATTTTATGTTCGAGTGGCAAGAGCAATATCTCACGAGTGAGCGCAGGGAACGAGTGAGATGTTGCTCTTGCCACGAGTAACATAAAATTCATATCTTCGAGCTAACGTGTAATGTTCTTTTTATTATATAAACGTACTGATAACGGCGTTTTTGATGATTTTCCGAAGACTTCCGACCACTTTCCGAAGATTTCCGAAGATTTTCCAAAATTGTCCTGAAGACCAGACGAACATTTCCGAACATTTCCTGAGAATTTCCGAGAATTTCCGAAGATGTCCGAAGATTGCCGAAGATTGCCGAAGACTTTCGAGGAAGACCCGAAGATGTTTCGATGATACACCAACGAATTTAAGTACAATTTAAGAGACAAACCTGATGCCACTGAAATCATCGATATCTTCACATGTGAGGATATCGTATCGTTTTTATGAATTTGTTACTACTCGCTATACCACTGACTTTTATATAATAACATTGTGTAATAGTACCCAAATTGTGCAAATATTGCTTATGGTTTTGCACTTTAAAGTAATGTTATAAGAAACTTGTGTAAACATCACTGCCAGTTCTCTTCAGTACTTACCTTCTTGAGAGAATTCAAGCTTTCCTCTACAACAGTTGAATCATGGTGTGTGAAGGTACTTGAAACAATAGGAGTTGATGTTGTAACTATCTTAAAATTTCTTTTATTATCTGAAAGAAACAAAAACGAAGTGCGATCGATTATCTGACTGTACACTGAAGCCTTTTATGCAACATCCTCAAGGTCAACTGTTCTGAAATGGCGAAAACAACAATCGAAGAACAATTTTCGTCTCTTGCGTATGTCTGCAGCCAGTGCAAAGAACAAAACATTTCATGTGTTCATACGTACCTTTCTACGCGATCGTGCAGAGGATAGCTTCTCTGGTCCCTTCTTCCATACAGTCGGAATAGCATGAGAACGGATTGTACGCTTAGATCCATCAACGTGAAGGCCCCTCTCAAAACAGTTTTCTGTAAAATGTTCGGAACAGATGACAAAAATACCTTGCGGTGCGAAATTTGCCCGGTGCGTACGAACGAATCGTAGCCACTGATCCCGCACAGCTCCACTTGCAGGGCTACGATGCAAAGAGATTCCACCACTATGGTTTGATATATTGCTACAGCCTTGCACCGTACAGCGGCTTGACGGCATCTTTTAGTTATCAAGAGCAAATTTCACCATGAATTTCGATATGGAAATTAGCCATGTGAAGTTTTCTTGTTGAGCCTCTGGCGTCACTACCAGTAATTTGTAGCCAAGCCTCCTAAAAAGTTTGGCACAAGGCCAAGTAATGGCGGCCGTGAAATCACGAACAAAACGGTCGGGGAAAAAGTACTTCCAATCTTCGTAAAGCACTGAAATTTCGTAAGGTGAGTAAGTGAGTCCTATTCTACACGAAAATGTGAAAAGATAGGACATGAAAATTTTCGTCCAAGGGGCACATTAAAACAACTGATCAAGACATTTCAATAAGTTTTCAAAGACAAAATGGTTTTGAAAAAAATTGCATATGAAAAATTTCCAAAAACTGTGAAAATGACATGTTAAATTTACATGTGTAAAGAGTTCTAAAAAAATCATTAAAAAAGGCAGTGGTCTTGGTTTGTCATAGGCTGCACAATTGAACTGTAACAAAATTTGTTTTAATTATAAAAAATTTGTGTTGTCCTTAGAATGTTTCATTCCTGTGTTGGACGGCGGCTTCTTGGTGGCCTTCTTGCCTCCACGCACTTGATATTTATCTTTTGGACAACCTGGCTTGGTGTAGGTCCGTCTTTGGCAAATCTGGAACTGACTTTGCCTGAAAAAAGTGCAAAATACTATAATTATTGATTTAAAAAAACATAGTTGAGCTCAATTTGGAAGTTGGAAAGCCTATTTACATTCATGGAACACCTAGTGTTTATTCAGGTTATGTGTCCCACAAAAAAAGCAAAAAAAAATATCATGTGGCAGGACAACAATTGATAAACCTTGAAGCATACTTCAATCTGTTACTGCATGTATATTTCTGCTTATGGACCTCTTTTTAAAGGCTTATAGAGGAAGAATTAATTGACTCCTGCTTAATGAAACCTTAGAGAAATGACTAGTACAAGTGAATTTATTCAGTGTTAGCCAAGGGCGAATGTACCTTTAAAATACAATACAACTTACCAATAAGTGCCTGGATTATGACTTGATTTAATGGCTTATGGCCATTGCTTCTTCTTTCATTCCCCATGGCACAGCAAGCAGCAAGGGTATCTTTGTTAAAGAACATATCAATTGAAGCATTGATATACCCTGGCCAGCTTTTGAATGCTGAGCAATATGCTCATTGATGTGAGTAACAGTACACACCTGATCCTTCCATCACTTCTACCATCTGTAAAAAACAACAGCAGTGGCGCAATCCCTTGTGAGTTATGTATCAGTCAAATTCAAGCTTCAACATCCCCCGGGACATTTGACACCTTTGCCTTCCCAAGAAAGCAAAGGACTATTTATTTTGAGCTGTTAATGGCCAGAATTCCTGGAGAAAGTGGGTCATTTCAAGTTGTATCATCATACTTAGAAAAAGTGTAAAAACTACCGGTACTAGTTAGTAGTTATGGTTTGTTCTTTCTTCAAGGATCGTAATGTTACAATTTAACACAGTTTTGGCAAAAATGAAAGAAATCTATGTGATTGAAGGATACAGTTCCTTAAATTAAATATTTTTACCTTGTACTCTGCAGCTAAAGCTGCATCCAGAACGCCAGCTGGCGGTCTATTTTTTTATGATCTCTCCAGCTGCCTTTGCCTTCACTGCAAGCCAACAAAGGAAAAATTATGAAGACAGACAGACAACAACAAGATTGCGATTCATAGTAAAAAGTATACTAAGCCACCACAAGAGGATCAGCACAAAACCTAAACTGACGAATGAAGTAATCACAAAGTTCATCTAACAAAGATTGCTACAACTTTACTCTCCCTTTGCTTATCTGCACTTTTGCGTACAAATTAATCTTGATACCTTTCCATACACATATTTTCCACATCAGGCCAGGCAAGAATGTAAAATTCAATGGAGTGGTGAACTTGACTTATGTGCAATGTTTAGCCTCCTATAAAGTTTCTCCAAGCGTTTCCTCAATGCCGCATTTTCTTCATTCTGCTCTTTACAGCAACTGCCACAAGAGCCGACTTCATCTGTCAGTCTTCTGCTGTACTCTGTGTGTGACTCCTCGGATTGTTCATCATCACTGCTGTCATCCACAGGACTCTGAAAGTGTATGCCTCTTCGTAAATCAGAGGCACGCCTTGATTTCAGACTAGTCTGAGGTGTTGTTGCTTGCCTACTAGCTTGAGGTGTTGCTGTGTGTGGAGATTGTGCTGCCCGATCTGGTGTTTTGCCTAAAGCTGATGGTGTTGTGTGTGAAGCTGATGTTCTGCATTGTTTTGTTGTTCGTGAAGCCGGGGTTCTGCATGAAGATGGTGATGTTGTGCGTGAAGCTGGTGTTCTGCATGAAGATGGATCTGTTGGTTGCATTGTTGTGTGTGGGGCTGGTATTGTAGGCTCAGCTGGTGCTGTTCACTGAACTGGTCCATGTGGAGTTGGTGTGGGATTTGAAGCGCGACGAAGTGGTTCAGGTGTGAAGTTCACAGCATCTAAGGAGGTTGAGGACCATCTCTCTGCTGCTTGAGCCTTCTTGGCTTCCAGAAGAAAGTCTTTTCTTCTCTGCTTCTCTTCCTTTTTTTTCCTCTTGTCCTCCTTTTCTTTTGCCTTTTTGTCTTTCTCTTAGTCAATTTCTGCTTGACGCTCAGTCCCTGTTTTTTTTCTTTTTTTTCTGCCCTACTGCATCCTTTTGATTTTTTCTCTTCTGTTGGCCTTCTTTTGTTGCCTTCTCACCAGTTTTATTGGCCTTCTCAAGCTTTATTTTTTCCTTCATAAGTTCATTTTTGTCATCTGCAAAGATTTCAAACAAGAGGGATTGTCTGTAAAACAATGTGTGAAACTGTGAATTTGTGAAACATTAATGTGCAGTTGTAAAAAAAATCCACGACCAACTCTATGGAACAAGAAAGGTTATTGGAAACTTTCAGAAGGAGAGGCTCTCGCAACCCAAAATTTTAGAACTACAGTATGAAGCGAAAGCGAACTTTCTCAATGGGAAATTGGGCCAAAATAAACATCTAAGGTTTAAAAACTATTTACATGTAAAACATGCAGTACACACTGATAATGTTTTAACCCTCTATACATGTAGATAGAGCTAAATTTGAGGTACACCAGCTAGCATTTATTATAAAAAAGGAACACATCCTTTTCATCATCCTCATCACATCACATCCTTTTTGTAGAACTTTGGCTTCATACCACTGGCCATTTAGAAGCCACATGGCACTGACAATGTCTCCAACTTGAACTTCCTCCTCTTCTTCGTCCTCAGGAAAGATATGAAGAATTTCTTCTTCCCCCAACACCCTCATGTTATTGTCATCCTCATACATAACAAGGTACCACATCTCTATGAAATCAAGAATAAAAATTAAGAGTGTAGGCTTAAAGTTTGCCTCTTGCTAAAACGATAAAGAGAGGATAACAATACGACTGTACTCTCAACATATCATGCTACAAGGCCAGCTGAAAAGTAACCATAGTTTCTCATTTCCCGCTTTTTTAGTCTGTGGATTGATCCTGTTGTTAACGTTCGGCATAAAGGGAAATTCGGCATAAGACTGGGCTACAACTGATCTTTAAAGGTCTTGATAAAGTTTTCTGCTCCTGAGATTCTTTGGGATTGTAAAAAGGAAGACTGACATAAATGGAAAACTAGTGTATGTTTCTGTTTGTCCGTGGTTGGGGCCCAATAAGTTTACTCAAAGACACAGCATTCCAGTGGTGTGGTAGAATAGATCTAAATTAAAGTCAGTGCATTCTCGTTGTTATTGATCGTTAGTGTATTCATGGTAAGAAAGGAAGATTTTTCAGGAAGTGCAAGCGATTGTCATACACAAAACTTAACACGTGATACTTTGCTACGTGCGTATTCACAAACTTTCTTACTTCTAACTTACCTTCTCTTAAACGTGCTGGGGCAGTTCTTTTACGTGAGGATCTTCCAGCCATTGTTTCCTTTAATAAGCTATTTCACTGGCGAAAACCTTGAAGCACGTCACAATCTCTAGATAGAAGAGAGCAAAGTCGAATTCTTCGCTACACGCGAGCTCACAATGTTGGAATGAATATATATCGCCTTTGTTCGGAATCGAAAACGATGCTCTTTTCGATGCTGTCGTATCATTGGCTGCAAAACACCATGTGATTTAGATGACGCTACGTCATTGCATCATCCAGGACCCTGGGGATGAGGTTGTTGTGAAAAACATGGCGGACCGCGTGGCGGGTGAACGTAAACAGAAAAGAAGAGGGCGCTATAAAGAATATTTGCGTCATTATAATCCTTACAAATTCAAAGCAGCCCAAAGAACAAATCACAGGGAACTTAAAGGGACACAGTCAGCTGGTACACATGCGCATTGCATACCATTCAATTGCTAATTTGCATGTAACAGAGATGCGATAAATGCTGTTTTTAACCAGATATGATAAAAATAATATCATAGGATAAGCAAAAGGACACTCAAAAACAGATTTTTCAGTAAACGGTTGAAAATCAAGCAAATACTGCAGAAAATGAAGCAGATTTCTGCATGAACTTTGATTTCAGGTTGAGGTAAACTTTTTTCAAAGTGAGAAAAGCTAGCGTCCAGGTCAACGCAGTCACAAAGCTGACTGTGTCCCTTTAACAGCCAAAAGAATGATCCTAATTCAACTATTTCTCGTGGCGATTTCAACAAAAGCAACACGGAGTTTGATGATAGTGATGTGTTTATGTCCTATTGTGATGACTCAAGTTCCCCTCTTCAGTGTGATGAAAACAGTTCTGAAGCAATTTCCATCCAAACAAGAACATTGTCAAACGATGATAAAACGCAAGACACCCTGAATACAAGAAGATTGGAACTGGAAGAGATGCTTGATGCCAGTCTGAGCGAAGAAGAACTTTCGAACTCTTCGTACGAACTTTTCATCGGGAAAACAACAACACCAGTTTAGACTCTGCTAGCAACAGCAAAGACCATGATAACCATGAAATGACATCTGAACAATGTGAATCAAAACCTGACGATGTCCTTTATTCGGGTGCTCCACTTACAAGCAGTACCAGTTTTGTTCTTTTGCTAATGTTCGTCGTGAAGCACAAGCTAACACGTGAAGCATTCAATGATTTGCTTTTGGTAATCGAGGCCCACTGCCCGCGACCCAACAACTGCAAAACATCAGTGAAAAAGCTGTTGGAATTCGTAAGTCAAGCGAAGGGAGACCTTGAGAAACACTACTTCTGTGATTATTGCAAAGCATACTTTGGCGAAGGTACCGGAAACTGCAACATTTGTGGTCAAAGGATTTCCAAGGGTAGTGGATTCTTCATCGAAGTACCTGTTGAAAAGCAGCTAAAGACATTTTTTACTGGTAAGTTTCTTTTTTGTAGCCTGAAAGCTGACTACGTTCATGGTGACTGCATGATCCCCTTTTAACATTGATTCATCTTTTTCCTTTAGACCCAGAATTTGTTCGTGGTCTAAGGCACAGATTTGAGCTAGTCAAGAGAGCAAACAAGAACATTGAGGATGTATATGATGGCTCCCTTCATCAGAACAAATGTGGTCCAGGAGGATTCCTTTCAAAAGAGTATAATCTTTCTTTGAAGCTCAACACTGATGGTGTTGCAATATTTCGCTCTTCGCAGTTTGGTGTTTGGCCTCTGTTTTTTCTTATCAATGAGCTTCCTCCTCTGTTAAGGTATGCCAACAAAGTGTTCATGTATGCCATTCAGACACATTATATTTTGAAAAAGAAATGTTAGGCAGAGGGCATTAGAAGGTGTCATTGTCATTTTGAACAGTTCAAAAGCCTTCTTCTGGGGAATTTATTAAATTGCCAATTTTTGATAATTGAGTAATGGAACAAAGCCTGTGTAGTCATTTGCTTTATATACATGTACAAGCCATCACCCTCCCTGGAAAGGCAAGGGCATCAAATGCATGAGGTATGCCGGGGGGGGGGGGGTGTTCAAGCTTCCATTTGACTGATACGTGTTTATTTGTACATGGTGCTTAATACAACTTATAATGCAATTTTTCTCTGCTCACAGGAGGAACAGCAAGTTCAGACAGAAGCATATCACCCCTGAAGCGTCTAAATTCTGTTTATATGTTGGGAGCTATGCTGGGGTTTTTTACCTGACCAATCACAAGCACCGATTTTTTTTTGCCCAAATATGGAATCAGCGGTTGAAGGAGAATTATGGCGGCCGCTCTTGGAACGGCTGCGAGAAAGCTTACAAGAACCAAAATAAGAGCAATAAGCCTAGCCGGGAAAGCACTGTCGGAGGAAGACCTTTTTGATAGGGGGTGCAGAGAGGCTCGAGGAACTTTTTCTTTTTATTTTAACTCGAGCTTGGCGGGTGAAGTGGATACACTGGTATCGAGTGTTTCATTTAGTGGATTTGTTAAGCGTTGCAGTGAGACCTTTTTTGATTTCTTTTCCGAGAAGGGGAAAGGTAGATCGTGTGACAAGTATGCGGTTCTACAGGTAAGGTGGTACGAGTTTGTTCGCCAAGTGTTAGGTAGTCAGGAAGTGAGTGACTTCGTTAAGGACATGCCATCAGAGGGTAAGAACGTTGTAGCATGTTTTCTGGAGAGTGTCTTTATTGTTGGTTTCAAGTTTGTTAGAGGACAGGCAGATAGTTCAGGTAGAATTAATGCGACGACGGAGAGAATGAACATTGTTGAGGACGATGTTTCCTTGTTAAAGCTAGGTTCGGCTGCGGTATTGAACCTTAAAATACGGTTACGGAAGATTGCCCGGCCACTGTCTCGATCAAAACAAAGTCTGAAGAACATGGTGTGCAAAGAGGTCGAGGCTCTAGAGCAATTTGAGGATACCGAAAAGAGAGATATTCCTTGTTTCTTGCGAAATTTAGACGAGGGAAACCTACTTGTGTTGAAGGTGGAAGTGATTCCCTTCTTGCGGGCGTTTGCGAAGGTGTTTGGAGACGTGGTTAACCAAAATGGTTATCAACTGTTTTGTAGAAAGCTCTTCAAGGTTAGTTCTAGAACTTAGCAAGACACTACTATTCCAGATGGTAGATTATAATTTTTAAGTTTACCTTGAGTTCTTTGGTTTATTAGTTCAACTTATGCACAACTCCTGTTGACAGAATTTCAATTTATATTTCCTTTAGCCAGGTACATGTACAAGTGTACGAGTACATGAAAATCGGAGTAACTTTGCAAACCTTCATTTTTGATAGTGGATTTAATAACAAGTCTGATCAACCCTTTCCATCCACATTCCCTGTAGGGATCACTACACAATTGGAAACAAGTGTGATCTAGGATCACATGTAACAATTTTATCTTGACCAATCATTGCATTTACCAATGCAGGTTGCTGAACAACGTGTGATGTGTGACACTGGGCTTAAAAGGAAATTTTTTGAAGCACTTGCATGCCTTGGTATTAAAAGATCCCCAAGCATCAGATGTGATCTGTTCACCAGACTGTTACGGAAGATCTATAACATAAGGTGCAACGAATTTGTACGATCACAGAAATGCCTAGAAGAACACAACGACAAACAAACACAAGACAGACAAGTTATGTTGCGGCATAAGCTTAAGGTTTCTAAGTAATTTACAGAATGTGATGTACATGGGGGGAGTTGATCAAGATAAAGAAACATATTAACTCCCTTAATTAAAACAGCGACTCAGCTGAATAAAAACAACCACTTTTTGTTTACTCGATGATGCAATAATAATAAGGGTTAAGTAAAGGTTAAGTCTGCATACAAGCCATGTGGCGCATCAGGCCCAGGTTTATCCTCGTTTCAGTAGCATGAAGAAGCTACGTAGAGTATTGTCACCCACGCTGGGTGGGATTTATACACCTGGGTGGAGAAAGGCAGTGCAAGAGTTTGGTGTCTTACCCAAGAACACAACACAGTATCCCTGGCTAGGGCATAAACCCGAATCACTTAACTGGAGTCACGTGCACTAACCACAAGGCCACCATGCCTCCCACACAAGTATAGTTTAGAGCCACCCTAAGTTTTCAAAAATTTGAGGTGGCTCCAAATTGTTCAGAATTTTTTTGAAACTTTGACATTTTAATCCCAATCACTACGAGATTCATAGGGATCTGAAATCGTGGACCCCTGCCGATGTTCTACGGTTCAACCGTAGAACATCGGCAGGGGTTCTAGTTTATTCGTCACGTAGCTTAACAGTGGGCGTGAAATTCCTTGACGCCTCTTCCCAAGAAATATGTTAAGAAATCAATTTACTCAGACCGCGATCTGTCATAAAAATACAAGCCTGTCAAGTTGATCGAAAGAGTACAGGCTCAGAGCCGGCAAGGGCACAAACAGACATTTATGAAGTGACCCGGCGTCAATATAATAAAAACATTTACTTGATCAGAGATTATTCAGCGAATTATTCAAAAAAACTGGTGCATGTACTTCATAACAATGAATGCGTAAGCACGACGCTTCCTCGCTTATAAACGAAACGTTTCTCGCTAAACAGGGTTTTCCTTAGGTATATATCACATGAACTTTTATCCTACTTCAGACATTGACTGATAAAAAAAAATATATTAATTCATACGCTTCCGCAACTCTCCTCAACGAATTTTACATACTACAAACCTTCTGTTCTGCCGAAGATAGTAAAACGACTAGTCTGGAAAAAACCTGAAGTGAAACGAAAATTAAATTTGATTGCAATGTACAAGTGTTAGTACTGAATACATAAACAAGTGGAAAAGGCATTTTTCATGTACATGATAAGATTTTAATGCTGTTTTTAATATCACCAATGAACAATATCAGTGCCCAAGAAACACCCGAACATAAGCTTCTATATTGTTTCACGCAGGCCAAACACAGATTGAAATATTTAAAAACATTTTCTTTCTTCATTATTGACAAATCAAAAAATGATTGTTAAAATAATGTACATTTTAGTGCCCAGGAAACACCCGGGGAAAAGTTTCCCACAGATTTGCAGCTTACGAAAGCTGAGCTCCTCTGTTGTTCCAGGCAGGCCAAACAAAGATTGTTATGTTTAAACTCATTTACTTCCTTCATTGTTAAGTAAAAAATGATTATTTATTAAGGGTAATAACGTACAATTTAGTGCCCAAGAAACACCTGGGGAAATTAATCTCACAGATTTGCAGCTTGAAAACGCTAAGCTCATCTGTTGTTTCAGGCAAGCCAAACAGTGATTACAAACATTTATAGTTATCATTATTAATAAATCAAGAAGATTTTTAAGAGAAGTAATGTGCATTTTGGTGCCCAAGAAACACCTGGGGAAAAAATTCCCACAGATTTGCAGCTTGAAAAAGCTAAGCTCATCTGTTGTTTCGGGCAAGCCAAACAGTGATTATAAACATTTATATTCATCGTTATTAATAAATCAAGATGATTTTTAAGAGAAGTAATGTGCATTTTAGTGCCCAAGAAACACCTGAGGAAAAACATTCCCACAGATTTGCAGCTTGAAAAAGCTAAGCTCCTCAAACAGTAATATTTACAGTGTTTATATATTTACAGTGTTTATATATTTACATTGTTTATATATTTCCTGACCACAATTTATTTATTTTTAATTGTTAATTTTTTCACTTCTTTCATGTGACATTCTGATTCCTTGAGAGATCGGCAAAATAACCCCAACCCCGGATTAAATGACGTACAAAAAAGAGAACCTAGACCTAGAATAGTGAGCCACCAAGGCAGGCAAAAATGCAGGCTTCTGATGAAAAGTATGGGTAATACATAGCAGATTTTTTGCTTGATATATTTTTAAAATTGTATATTATAACTTACCTTGTTGCGACCGATGTTCAGAAATTCAAGAGAATCTGTCAAGAGCTGCTTGGCAATAATATTACGGTTAAGCGCGTCTCACAAAAAGCCGCGGATTACTTAGCCTGCGAACGAAGATGCATTTCCGGTTGTCGCTTGTCTCCGCCGATAAATTAATAACTCCATGCGAGCTTCGATCGAATTTAATAAATCCCTGATCTCTTGAGATTGTGTATTTAATCGTCATCCAGGTTCTTTCCTCGTAACGCTCTTCAAACTATTCCGAAGAGAGTAGTGAAAATAACTGTCTTTCTTTCTCGAAGATGACCACGATGGATCCACGATCCCGCCATTTAGCCATTTGTATCACACAGATCAAAAATATAAACTTCTGCGATGTCCGCTTTGAAAAACAAAAAGGAATTACTTACGATGAACTCTCGTGGTTTATGAAACCATTCCCTCAAAAAGGCAAATCAAATTTGGCTCGGATCAAGCGACGGTCCGCAAATTTTCTCGATAGAGGTGAACAGAACATGGATTTCGCCATGCTCTCTTTCGCGCCACACGTTCTCTGATCGAATTTCGCGCGATGCAAACAACAAAGGCTCTGGTTGTAACATTAACTATTTTAACTTTTTTTAAGAAGCTATTTATGGCTGGTGATCTGGTTTACCGCATTAAACACCACAAACACCCACAAATTGTGCAGTAATGACAGATTTGTAATCTGATTAGCACGAGCACATTGACTTCGCCGGAAATTAAAACCTATGACCTGCTGAGAAATTCAGAGTCTCATGAATCTCGTAGTGTTCTTGATGTTGAATACCGAATTCCATGGTCTGATTCGTCAAAATAACATCTAAAGCTGCTCTTTGAGAAGGCGAAAGTTTACTCGGTTTCTCATTTGTGAATTTCAAAAGAGTTCAACTTGGAGTGTGTCTGTATACCAAAGGATTTGAGGAGAGTATGCTACATTAGTGTGGAGTAGTGATGAGAGGATAGGCAGAGTAGAGTAGTAACTAGATTGCTGGGCATTTTCAAAAAGCTAAACTCAAGGAAGAGTTAATTTGATGAGTACTTGTGAAGGTTTGTAAGTATATGTGTAGTCAGAGTAGATAACCAGTTGACAGGGGTTGAGTAGTGGAGTAGAGTATGAAGTACAGTTGTTGAAAAAACATTTGTTTACAACAATTTAGCAAGCTCAAAGCATATCAAAATGTTACTTAAGTAAGCACATTGTGACATTGTGATGATAATACTAAGAGAATAAATGCATTGTTGAATAGAAGTTGCAGTTTATGCATCATTTTTCATTTTTACGCTAGTTGAACAGATAATAATGTTTCTCTTGATATTTTTTACAGCTTCTCTGCTTGCACAGCCAAAATTATGTTAATCTGAAGACTAATTGGTGACCTACATGTAATTCTGCAGTGAAACACCATAAAATACATCATGACTGGGATAAATCTTAGACAGATGCAAATCTGCTTTAAATAATTTCTGATATTGTACATGGGGTTCCTGCACAGAAGTATATTTTGAAGTCTATCAATTAATTTTGAACACTCTTTTTAAACCAGGTGATGACGTCATATTGTTTGCAACTAAAAAGTGGAAAATACTGAATAAACGATATCTCTGGAAATATTGAAGCTGTGTTCTTGAAACTTGACACCACAAATGTGCATCAAAAAAGAAACAAAATGACACTTTTACTGCTGTTGCCATAGCAACTCTTGGCTCCAGTCTCTCTCGGTCAAAAAAGTAAATATCCCCATTTGCAATCTCTAAAGTGAGCCAAAAAGTCCTACTTGGAACAGACATAGTTCTTATATTGAAAAAACTGGGAATTTCTGTTTTTATTGACACAGCACCAGCGGCAAAACCGTTGTCATGGCAACAGCACTAAGGGTGTCATTTTGTTTCTTTTTTGATGCACATTTGTGGTGCCAAGTTTCAAGAACACTGCTTCAATATTTTCAGAGATATCGTTTATTCAGTATTTTCCACTTTTTAGTTGCAAACAATATGACGTCATCACTCATCTAATTTGCATAATAGAAAAAAACGAAAAAAGATATTTCAAAAAGAAAAATGCCATCCTTCTGTATTTTGAAAGGCTTTTCAAATAAGCACAAATTATTTTTCACTTCATAGGCACTTTAAAATGATAGAAATCTATATTAACAATGTTAATAAATAATATCAAAATGTATATTTACAACATTATTTTCTTAATTCTCTTGTGTGTAGCCGGGAACACACTGTCAACAAATTTGACTTCAAATAATATTATTAATTTTGTAAGCATATTTGCTACATAATTATTAATTTTGTAGTGTACTCTAATAAGTACTTAAACTGACCTGCCATGCTAGGAATCCTTTTTGACTAGATGCAGTCAAGTTGGGTTCTGAAAATTTAATAAGACAAAATTATGTAACCCTTGTTTTTTTTTTTTAGTACAGAATGCAACACTTGCAATTAACAGGCATACTATGAGTGCATTGAACATTTACTGAAGCACATGTCAACGGCCATTTTTTCAAGGTCAGGGAAAAGTCAGAATTTTGTCTCGGGTCAGAGACTGGTATAAAGCCTTGTTAAAAGTCAGTGAAAAGCCACTGACAGAATTTTACCTTTCTCCCAGGCATAGTCAGCCCAACCAACGAAGAATGCATAACCTTCTGACATGTTTTCCAACACAATGGTCTGATCAGTGGTAACCTTTTCATGGCTCAGTATGCCTCTCTCGAACAGCTGACGACAAGCATCTAGATACTCAATTGCTTTGTTAACATTTTCGGCATCTGCTGGATTATTGTGAGTGTACTCTGATAGTTCAGCAATGACTGCATTTTGCTTCAAAAAATACAAAACAAGACAAACCAGTATCTGTTAGTATGTTTGTTTTTCAAGTGTCTTTCCCGTTATTGATAATGAATTTTTCCAATTGACAATGGTACAATAAAATTCATTGTCAATAACAGCATCACATAAATTATAAATTCATATCTCTGTCCGCCATAGTCAAACCAAGCTGTATTCTAGGAATGCAAAATGATACTTTTTCATGTTGTTTTACTAACCTGCATGATTTTTGCTGGTTTCACATTAAGCCTCGTCCAGCAGTCTCTGTACACATGTCGGTAACATAGCTGTGGCACGCGTCTCATTTTACCAGCTTTCGCTCGTGTCATTTCTCTCCTCCACACATCTTTTATGGCTTGCCAACCAAACGTAACTTCATACAATTCAAATTCTTTTCTTTGGTGACCATCTGCTTGACGAGAGGCATGCAATGCTGCTACAAGGCTTTTCAACTTGAAAGGAATTCAACACAAAATTTTAGAAATTATGAATTGAAAAAAAAACAACAAATGGGTCCACTATTTACTACCCCTCCCGAACATCCATAGAAAGTAAGATGAACTTGAAAACAAGACCTGGCAAAATTGTAATTCAAAATAATAAATGAGGTGAGGTAGTAGCAATCATCAAAGTTATGTAAGAATTACAAAAGTAGTAAGCTTCACAACTACAAGAAGGAAAACTGAATTAAAGATTGTACTCAACTCATTGAAATTACATCAAGAAAACCTACATAAATTGATAAGAACCTGATGTGATGGACAGGGAATGAAAAAAAGCTTTTCATTGGTCCAAGGATTTAGCATCCATGTCTTCACATGATGAGGGTCATCCACATGGGGATCTTCGTTGATCCCATAAGCTCCACTTTTCCCCATGGTGAGGTACTTAATTGCCTTTAAATTAGCACTTGCACCATCGCAAACAACAGCAATGGTATGAAAACCATAAATATGGAATGCCTGAATAGTTGTAATGAAGCACGACATGATGAATTTGCACTCCAATCCTTTGCCACTGCTGAAATATGGCCCGATAACATCAAAATCACTTGTCAGATCACGCCACAGAAACTGCATGATATAAGAAGCTTTTACTGCTTTAGGGGCTTTCAGCTCTTCATAAACATCATGCAGTGACACCATGTCATCTGCTGTCATTGCATGCCCCACGAACCTAAATTGAAATAACATATACAGAAGAGAATAAATACCTTAGTACAAATGTAAATATTCTAGCCACTCACATTTAGGACATATTTATTGGTTTCATTTTGTCAAATCCCTATACTAACTAAAAAAACAATTGAGGCAGTGGCAGTCTTGCAGTGGGTGTTAAGTCTACCATTGGTATGTGTTTTATTGTTCAGTCCATATGTCCTGACCCTCAATCTAATTTACAGTAGGGGGTTAACTAATATAAATCGCTTAAGACTTGCCTGACAATCTTTTCCCAATTCCAAGTGATAATTATTATCACTTATGCAAGAGACCAGCATGCATGATGTAATCTAGCTGCTACACCTTACAATGATATGCATGAGTATAGTTTAATTAAAATAATAATAATTATATAATTTACCCATTGTCTGCACTATTCCAGTGGACCTTCATCACCACTTTGACCTCATCAAAAATAAGGACACCATTGTCCTTTGGCTCCACAAATCCCTGTTCTTTCCGTTCCACTTTGTATGCAGTGTAGGTTTGTTTTGCATCATGCAGGTGAGGAAGATTCAACCCAGGAGCCTGTCTATTTGCTGATGTAAACTGCTTCAGTGATGCCACTAATGGTAGATTCAAAATTTGGTAGCCTTTCAGTGCCTCATAAGCTGCTGGACTACGAGTGAATATTGCAAGTAAAATTCTGTAAGTCACTGCAGACCATCTGTTCCCTGTCCTGCCTTTTCCTGATCACATAAAACAGAATAGATCAAAATGATAATACCTATTAGGTGCCAGATCATTTTGCATCTTTTTTGTGCTATTGCTTTTTCCAGACCCTGGCTGAGAAACGTAGTTGCAAACAAACAAAAACTGAGCATGGAACTAGTCTGGAAGAAAAATATATCTGCCAATTCCAATCTCCCTCCATTTCACCTTCTCTGAAATTTCCAGGGGCCTTTGACCCCCACCCCCCCCACCCCTCTCGACTTTTCAATCCCTTCTGTGGGGGTATGGATATTTTCTGGAACCAGTCAATGCTCTAAAAAGTGATGGTCTCCTGAGAAATTAAATATCCATACCTCCACCAATTAGGGAGTGCAAATTCAAGAGGGACGGGGGGTAATATTACTCTTAGAGTTTCATCACGACATACTATTACCCAACAAGGTTACATTAATAAACAATATGTGTTTTTTACTTATTTTCAAAAAATAATTAAAGTTATTTTATAAGCTACATCCACATAGGAGGCAGTTACACAGTAATCTGAATGGCATCTTGTTAGCATTAATGAAACAGTCAAATCCTGACTAAAATAATGGATAAAAAAAATAATAGCATCTACACGAAACAGTACAATTTTAAAAAACTTATAACAACAGTCATACCGAAACGTGCAAGAACACTATATCTTGATTTCTTGAAATACATAAATTATATTTTGAATGCTCACCATTACGGCTCTGATCTTTCCAAAATGCCATCTTCTCGTCCACATCCTGTTGCCAAATTGCCTTTAACAGTTTTCCATTTCCCTTTGTCTTCACCTCTGCCTCCTCGAAAATGCCGTCCAAATCTTTACGGAATTGCGAGGAAATTTTGCTGGTTATCTGCTCCATCTGATCACATGATTCTGAGTTCAGAGAGACTTGACCTTTCTTGCTCAGTCGCATCACTTTTTTCGACAGTCGACGAGCATCAGACGTCAAATTGTGAAACCTCTTCTTCCCACTCTTCGGACTTAAAAACCTCCAGTTGCATTTGGAGGACTTTGATACATGGTTTGCTTCATTTCGTCTGCATTTCTTAGAGACATCCTTCAGTTTTTGGTAAAGTTTCTTACAATGTTTGCAAACGTTAAGCAGAACAGAACCAGGAACTTGCTTTTTGTTTACCGGCAAGTGAAGAAATAAACACTTGTTGCTGTCGATTTGCTCGAAGGGAAAACCCCAGGTTCGTTTAGACGTTGAATTTGCATCTGGTACTGATTTAAGGCCAGGGCAGACTTCCCAAATTTTCCATTACTGCAAGCAGGGAAGATATATCTTTCTCCTCGTTTAGGGTACCTCTCAAAGCGGTGTCACGAAAGAGAACTTTCACGGCGTAGTTCCCTTTCGCAGAGACGTGTAATGACACTGGAGCAACACCCGGGACTAACACAAGCCTTGAATCGTAACGTGACAAATCAGTTTTCGTTATTGTACAGTAATCACCATCGACAGACTTCCATAAACAGACTTCAAAACGAGGAGCCATGGATGAAATAAATGTTTTTACTCGTTCAATCCAATCGATCTTCGGACTGCTCAATGTATTAATTGTTGGGGACACGTACGATACCTCCAGTGGTGTTTTTACTCGTTTTGTACTCTCCTTCAGCTTTTCGGGAACGTTTCCAAGACCGTCAGCAGAGTGTTGACAAGGAAGAGTAGATTGCTGAATTGATGTGCGGGACACTGCTGGTCGCGGAGCAATAAAACGATATGTTTGAGGTTGCACTTGTTCGTGAGTTGCGTAGCTTCGGTCGCAAAGAGTTGTTGGGATTGTATTTTCTTTCCCTTTCCCGTCCCTTTTATCTTGTCCATCGAAAGCAAGCCTTGGACGCTTAGAGGGTAAGACATTCCCACTTTGGTCGAATTGGACGACATGAAACTGCAGTTGCCTCTTGCAGCGCATAATAATATTATTGTTGACATTTGTCCGCGTCCGTTTTTCCCGAGCACTCGTGTGACAAGCTCACACGTGAGCTTAATAACTCCATATTAGGAAGTAAATTCTGATTGGTTCGCTAAAAAACCCCAGCATTGGGTCGGAGTTAATCGCTTCGGGGTGATATGCTTCTGGTTCAGAATATTTGGTGGCTTGTTTTTGGTGAAGAAAAGCCTTTCTTTTCAACATTCCTCAAGCCATTTGTTGAAACTTTAAAGAAAACAGAAGTTCAAGGTAATAGGTTGCAGAGCATAGACATCTTATATGTTTCATGAGCATTTACTCCAAGGTTACTAAGTTTTTAATGTTTCTAAACCTTCTACCTCAAATTGCTTTTCTGGCCAGTATTATAAGCTGCTATGTTTTATTTACACGTAGTTATGATAGAACAAACAAAACCAGCAAGGGATCTACAAACTTGCATCATATTAAATTTAAAAGATTTAATTTTCACATACTGATATTCTGTTTTTTACTGTCACAGGAATTGAAGTCACTCTTCCAGATGGAATGAAGACCACATCAAAGGTCATGGTGCTTTCTAGTCATTTTGATCTTCCTGCCCGTGCTGGTGCCCTTGAGCAGGTCACATACGCTGGCCATGATAGTTGCAGCTACTGTGATGAGCATGGAGAAGTTATAAAGACTGGTCTACGAGGCCATGTTATGGTGTTTCCATTCCGCAACGGGGCATGCTAAAGTGCGGTCAGCAAAAGAGGTGGAGACTCACTCCTATGATGCGCTTGAGAGAAATGTAACTGTAAGTAGTTCTGATAAGTGAATAAAGATGGTGAATTACAGTTACATCTAAGGTATAAGTAATGAGTGATAAGAATTAATTTTCATCTGATTTTCTTAACTACGCTGTCATTATAGTGACTAGCCAATCTTGTCTACTATACTTTACTTCTATGATTGTTATTTCCTCTTATTATTGAGACAAAACTTTTTTCTTACATTCTTATTTATTTTGTAGGTTTGTGGCTTCAAGGCACCTAGTCCTTTATTACAGCTTCCAAATTTTGACATTGTCAGTGGTGTTGGTATAGATTTCTTGGAGTGGTTAAGCAGCTTCTTGGTCTTTGGTTTCACTCAAAACACAGTGGCCAGAGATGGTATTGCAGGGACAGTGTTGAAAAAGTTGACAAGCGTCTCCTGGAAATAAAACCACCTAGTGTAATCACCAGAATTCCTTGGAGTATACAACACCATCTCAAATTTTGGAACGGTAAATTGTATTATCTGATAATGATATATCAGTCGTGAGACTATTCATTTTCAATTCACATTTCATATAGTACAAAGTCAGTTTTTTTAAATGTATGGATGTATGTCCAGATGTATGGATGTTTATCCATGATGGGAAATGAAGCTAAAAAGTTCTGATTCATAAAAACTGCTAACAACTACTGTATGTCTTATAGCAACAGAGTATCGCAACTGGCTGTTGTACTACTCCCTTCCCTGCATGAAAGGAATCCTTGATGACGAGTATCATCAGCATTATGCCCTGTTGGTTGGTGCCATCACTTTTCTGTCAGGACGGTCTATATCACCTGAACAGCTGGAAATTGCTAGGAAGTTTCTGATGCACTTTGTTGAGATGTATGAGGTATATTATGGTGAGTGTAAATGTCATGTATATTTTTTTGGTAAGCTTTGGAGGCAATTGGTAATAAAAGCCAGAAGAGCAATAAAAGGAGGTGATTGCATGCACTAGCATTGCGGGCCTTCTGATATTATCACTCACTCATCTTCATATTATGCTATGGTACAATTTGCCAGTCTATATCGACAACATATGATCCAAGCAATGTTTATTTTGACGACAAAATGTAGCTTCTTTCATAGCATTTGAAAAAAAAAACGTCCCTTGTGGATAAGTTTGTACTGAAATGGTCTGCTGTTTTTTCAACTGAAAAGACCAGATCACACCTTCTAACAAATTTAACTGCAAAAGATAAAGCAAAACATGTCAACATGTAGTTTGTATAAAGCTGTTTAATAATTTTTATTTTATTGTTTATAATTTGCAAAAACCATGGTTTCTTTGAATCTTCATTATTCAGGACAATGATATGTGCTGATGAATCAACATATGCTTCTTCATCTGACGAAATCTGTATATGACCATGGACCCCTCTGGAGCAGTTCT
>OZ026601.1:11289758-11292258 GCA_964020085.1 Micromussa lordhowensis | reverse complement strand
AACTAAAGTGCATGCCGAAGAACAAATGCAGCAACCGCGGGAAACCGTGCCAGTGGCCCCAGTTAGAAGACCAGCTTCTCCACTGGATTGAAGAGCAAAGGCAGAGTGGCTACATCGTCACCAGAAACATGATAACCATCAAGGCGAAGGCAATGGCTACTGAATTGCAGATAACCGGGTTCCTGGCTTCCAACTGCTGGTGTACGAAGTTCCTTCGACGGAAGAATCTTGCTCTTCGTCAGAAGACGAAGATTGCCCAAAAGCTTCCAGAAGATCTTGACCAGAAGATCACAAACTTCCACAGCTTCGTGATCAAGAGCAGAAGGAAGGAAAGTTATGAACTTGTTCACATCGGTAACATGGATGAAACGCCAGTCTGGTTTGACATGCCATCAGCCACAACCGTGAATGCGAAAGGTGCGAAAACTGTGTTGGTCCACACAACTGGTCAGGAGAAATCACGGTTCACTGTTGTACTTGCATGCCTGGCTGATGGAACGAAGCTGAAGCCCATGGTGATCTTCAAACGAAAGACCTTGCCAAAAGAGAAGTTACCACCTGGAGTCCTCGTACACTGTCATCCTAAGGGCTGGATGGACGAAGCTGGAATGAAGCTGTGGGTGGAGAAAGTATGGCGGTCACGACCAGGCGGTCTTCTGAGAAAGAAAAGTCTCCTTGTTTGGGACTCCTTCCAAGCACATCTCATTGACTCAGTAAGTGAGCAGTACGCCTAACAAACACCGACATCGCTGTAATCCCAGGCGGTTTAACCAGCATTCTTCAACCACTAGACGTTTCGCTAAACAAGCCTTTTAAAGATCGGCTTCGTGAACGATGGAACAACTGGATGATTGAAGGCCAGAAGAGTTTCACGCCTGCTGGAAACATGAGAGCAGCATCGCTTCCCACTGTATGTTCATGGGTCCTGGATGCGTGGCGTAGTCTTCCGGCGGCATTTCGAATTCGATGGATGGCACAGAGGACGAAATTCTCTGGGAGGAAACTGAAGAAGTACCGACCACTCCAGTTGATAATGAGGATGAAGATGAAGGAGTGTATGCCGACCACCTAACATCAGAAGAGTGGCAGAACTTGTTTGGCGACAGCGATGAGGAAGATTTTGCTGGCTTTGAGTGAGCAGGGACTTTCTCTAAAAACGGCTCCTTTAGGAGCCACCAAGTTAACAAAAGTCAATGACCAACAAACAAATTTATTGTGTCTTTATTTATTCTCTTCGTTTATTCCCTGCCCTGCCCTGTTCTTTCTTTATTTTTTCTCCATTGCCCCGCGTGCGTAAACTTTGGAAAGCACGTGGAGTTATCTTAGTTTCCAGTACTCCTCAAATTCATAGTTTGGTTACCAAGTTTTCCAAGATGGCGGTGTTTTTATGAGCGATCCTTCGAAGCTCTTCTGCGTTCCTTTGGTCTTTTCATCTAAATCTCCTTTCAAACTCAACATCAAGATAAAGGTTAGTTAACTGCAATGCGATTTACTCCCAAATATCGTAAAATGCTTCCCTAGTAAGTCAAAGAGCTCGTGTGTGCTTAAATCGTGATGATGTAAACAAAGTCCTAATAAACTTCACAGTGCACGATTACATTTTCCTCGGCTTTTTTTACCTCACCATGTTTTCAATACGTTCTTAAGAAGAGAACAATGACGTTTTGAGAAATTTCTATTGGTCTGAATTTTACTTCTCTAACCAGAAATGATGAAAAATCTGATTTTTGACCTTGAAAATGGGGGGTCGACTTATACACGAGTTTGACTTATACACGAGTAAATACGGTAACTGATGCCAATTTTGGTGAAAGTTGATGACGTCAGAAGTGGAACAAACGCCACAATGCTCATCATGGCACAGGAGTCAATGGGTTAATAAAGTCAATCATTAATTAACAGTTATGTTAATTCTCCACAAATTTTTCAATTGCATGGCATGTAAGGTATGGTCTCCAAAGGGAACTAAAAAAATTCTTACATAGCCTTCAGAAATAATGAATATAATGTAATAATAATGTTTATTTCTTATATCGCGCAGTCTAACATGCGATAAAGGTATGATCGAATACGTATTACAACAATTAAATTCTTAAAGAAGTAATCGATAACAACAAACGAAAGTAATCTAATGACATTCCTTCTGTATGATAAGTGATAATTGTGGATTTTTACTCTTTCTTAAAAAGGAATAAAAACATTCTCAGGACTCTCACATTAAAATCTTTTAATGATGTGTAGTTTTTTTATCATTAAAGAATATATGAAGGTTATTGTCACTACGGACAGCTTGGTCGGTGGCAACAACTGATTAATAATACTTAAATTTTGCTCTGGCTTGAAAGGAAAATTTCTGCAAGTTAATCATATGGAAACTGTATGGAAGACGATTTTACGTAAAGTTTTTTTTTTCCCATAGTATTCCCATATTAAGTAGTGATATGGAAATCCTATGGAACTAAAAAAGTAAAGGTCTGCTGATATGGATAATCTATGGGAT
>OZ026601.1:11249758-11284758 GCA_964020085.1 Micromussa lordhowensis | reverse complement strand
AACTCTTTTCCATTCTTGATGTCTCTGATCTTCCCGATGCCCTTAAATATGTCACTGTATTGTTCAGTCATTTTTTTGATTTCAGGCTTGAGATCCTTATCTTGCTTGACACTTTTGATGCCTGGTGGTTCTTCTTGGATTCTCAGGTCATTGGTCTTGGCGAAAGAGCCATCTTCTCTGATCTGTAACATACCCAGCTCTTGAAGGGTACTTTTGCTGATGAGGGGTGGGGAGTTGATTCTTCCTCTGGTCACAACAAATCTTGCGACTGCTCCGCAGGTCTGGTTCCTTATGGTGGCTGTAAACTCTCCTTTCACAGGTAGCTCACTCTGCAAGGTGCTTAGCTTTACTCTGCTTGGTTGTAGTGTAAGCTTCACATTGGACCGATTTGTCAGTGCTTTAAATTGATGTTCATCCATGACATTTACTTCAGCTCCGCTGTCGGGCTCAGCTCTTACATCAACATCTTCTATCTTCACTGATACGGTTCTGTCTTCACCATCTGTTTTGATTTTCTTCACTTGCTTCAGGTGTCTTACGGCTTGGCAGAAGAACTCGTCATCGGAACTTGTTGAGTTGTCTGCATCTTCTTCTTCAGTGGTTCTTTTTACGCGGTGCTTGTGCTTTGAATTCTCTGGTGGCTTGTGATCACGTTTCTTGTTGCCTTTCTTGCTGTTGGATGGGCCTTTAGACTTACACACAGCACTGAAGTGATTGAACTTTTGGCATTTCATACATTTTTTTCCATATGCTGGGCAGTTCTTGCCTTCTTCGTGTGTGTCTGTTTGTCCGCAGTATCCGCATGGTTGCTTTTCTTGACCGCTTTGTGTGTTCTTGGGTGGACGCCGCTTCTCAAAATGTCGCTCAAGTCTCTTAACATCTTGAGGAATTTTCATGTCGCTTATTTGAAGGGATGTGTCTTCGATTTGAGCAGCTTCGGTCAAAAACCGTGTCAAATCCCATTTCTTGTTGATGGCTTTTTGTATAAGCGATCGGCTCGGTGTCGTTTGAATGAGGTGTTCCAGGATTCGTTCATCGCAGTTGGCCTCGAATTCGCAGTCATTAGCTTTCTCCCTCAGACGTGCAGCATACGCGTTTGTTGTTTCATCATGTGTCGGTCTCATTTTGAGAAATACGTATCTTGCGTGGTGCTTATTTCTCTTCGGTTTGAAGTAGTCGTTCAGCTTCTTTCTCAACTTCTCGTATTCGTTAGCGCCATCTGTTGGGTTTGGCAAACTTTTCTCCAGGCGAGCGATTTCTTTCCCGCCATAAATAATGAGTGCATCTTTATTGTCGAGTGGTTCCGTAATCTTGAAATATCTGAATTCCCGTTCGATTTCTTCGAGCCAGTCGTCCCACGCTTTTCCTTTGACTATCGGGTCATCCCCTGGGATAAATGGTTGAGATTTCAGATTTCTCGTTGCCGCGATAACTTGCACTGGAGCTGCTGCGCCGGCATCTGCTTGTTCTGCGTCAGACATGTTTTGTCGATCGATCGATTCAGGCGTTGAAGTATTTTGCCTGCTCGCCTCTCTCGCTGGGCTTCAGACTTTGCTTCTTAGGTTTCTCTTGCTTCTTTTCTGCTGTTTGTTTGTTTTTTTTTTTGTTGTTTTTTTTTTTACCTCGTCGCCAGTGTAACAACCAAAACAACTGCGTGTCTTTCCTCTCAGATAATGCCGTTTAATGACAAACACACTCCGAACAACGTGGCACTACAAAAAGCGATGCTACTGCGCATGCACAAACTGAACTGTACTGCTGGACTGGATATTACAATTATGTTTCAATTAAGAGGTTAAATTCGCAAAAATTTTCAGTTAGGAAGAATGGGCTTGTTCTGTTAAATGACTGTTCATTCCTTGGTGCCAGTCCTGATGGCATAACCTCTGATGGCAGAGTTGTTGAAGTAAAATGCTCGTGGAAATTTAGAGAAACTCCCAAGGAAGCTGCAATTAGTTCTGGCCATGTTCACGAAGTCGAAGGTAAACTTGCACTGAAGACAAACTCTCCATGGTACACTCAGATACAGATTGAAATGGCAGCATGTGAACTTGAGGAAGGTGCGCTTGTTATTTACACTGACAAGGGTATCTGTATTGTAAATGCACCATTTGATAAAGAATTTTGGCTTCATTTAAGGGAGAAACTAAAAACATTCTTCCTGGAGTTTGTTCTTCTTGTTTTGTTAAGTTAAACATTTACTTTGCTAGCTTAGGGTACAGGTTGCAAATAGCTGCACAAATCATAACAACATTGTCAATTGTGTGTTTAACTTTTAGAGGAATCACCTTTTGCAGGAAAGAGAAATTTTTTAGCCTCTCGATAGCACGTTCTACATGAATTCTTGAGGAGGCAATTCGTCTTGTTTTTGTGACCTGCTTGCTTGATAATGGTTTTCCTTTTGAAAAAGGAGGGATATTTAATGTACAACCCCTCTCTGTACAATAATCTCGTATTGTGAAGCCACGGTCTGCCATGATGTCATCTCCAGCCTCCAGGAGATCTAAAATGCCACACTTCTTTGTAAGTTCCTTGTCAGATACATTCCCAGACCATAATTTGGAAATAAATGTAAATGCACCTGAAGGTGATATGCCAACCAGACATTTTTAATGTATTTCTTTGTTTGTATTCACTCCATGTTTGAATTTGTGCAGTGGGTATTTTGGATTTTTCTACCTGGAATTCAGTACAGTCAATGATGACTCTAGTATTTGGGTAATTCTTAAAACACTTTGGTAGACAGCTCTTAATCTGATCTCTTGATGGCCAGTGAATGAGGTATTGCATTTCACGAGCAAGAAAAGCTGTCCATGTGATAAAGATTTTTGTGACCAGAGTATTTGATACACCAAAGATGTCAGCCACAAACCTTCCTGTCAGGCCATGTTTTATTTTGACTAGAGTCATAATAAATTCATCAAACAAGGGTAACTTTCTTTTAGGCCCAGATTTCTGTTTTGTATCACTCTCCTAAGGAAATAAAATAGGAAATCTTATTTTGAGATAAACTGAAAGCCAAGTTCTAAAAGTAGATTATTTAGTTTATCTGGGGACAGCAGCTGGTGAATAGCCTCTCCCCTCACCACCCCCTTACCTCCTCCCTTAACAAAAATTAAAACAGTTAAAATACTGTGGTGTTTCATCCCCCACCACCCTCCCACTTACAAAGTAATTTGTGCTACCTCTCTTAAGGTGGCTCAAAACAGTTCACATCACTTTTGGCTGTGTATTGGTAGTAAAAGAATTCCCCGTCATTAATGTTCATGTTATGAGTATCTTTCGACTTAAAGAGTTAACAACCTTCAGGAGCTCAAAAACTCAAAAGTGAACTCGGTGACCCATTTATTTAACTGCATGATCAGCAAAATAATCAAGGCACAGTTCTGCAAGGATAAAAAAATCTCTACACTATTCACAAACACCTTGAATTAGAAAAAGGATAAGTTATTGAAATCCAAAATTCAGCCTGTCTTAAAAGCTTTATTATGAATCAATAATAAATTTCTTGTCTCTTTAAAAAAGCCAGTGAAATGCAGCAAAGGGAAAAATCTCACCATGTATTTTCCCGCTTGGTTACTTTCTCCTTTCACCCAATACTTCATTTTTTCCGCTGCAGGTTTCAGAATACTAAAAATAGCCATAAGTAACGCTAGGGAGGGTATTCCAGTGTAAAATCTCACCGCAGAGTCGTCCATGGTTGCTTGACTGATAAATAACTCTCTCCGAAGATTTTCTTTGTCTTCCAGTTTAGCTTTTAAGCACTTGATCTCTTGGTTTTGTTCGTCAAGATCTTCTGAGCTAAGAAGCGTTTGGGTTCCCACCGAACAATTTACGGATGAATAGTTATGATCATGCTTTACAGCTGAGGCAAGATCATGGACAATAAAGTCTGCTGAGCGCGTGCCGTGTTCGTCTCCATTTTCTACTGCCAGAGGTTCCAAATGTGGAAATTCATCGCGCTCACTGTTTGTGGTGGTGCTGGTCAGTCTTGAGACTTTACTTGCTGCTTTGAAGCACTTCCGTTTCACTTCAACCGAGGGTGATCGTGATCTTGGCGCTTTACGATTTGTTGTATTCATGTTGAAGCGAAGTGCCATCGCGGGATCATTATAGATGGCTGGAACTAGATCTGCCTTACAATATCCTAGTCCTCCTTGGAAATGAACGGAACAAATCATGTGATTCGATGTAATTTGGTTTACACTTTTGATGTCTTTCCTCCTTAAAAATTGAAACCACTTCCTCCGTAATTCTGCTTCTTTTGGGAAGGAAAAGAACGTAACACTTTGTAAGTCTGGGTATTTCCTCTCGTGGGTGCACTTTCTTTTAAATGAGACTTTTTGCAGCCTTGCACGCAAGCGATCTTCTTTTTTTCGCTGTTGTCACAGCCAAACACGGAGCAAAACTTCCACGTCATGACAGACAATGTTATTTTACACGTGAAGTGGCATGAACCGGTAGAAAAATAACCACAAATGAATTTTCTATTCACATACTCATGATTTTAACCCGGTTTTAACCCGAAATTACCTCGCTTTCGCGCCCGCCCGCGATACTATCTTCAGCGGGTAGCTTAACCGCGAAAAGAGCTATTGCCCATACTTTTACCATACAAGTTGTAGTGCAAACAAAAATGTCAATGTTATGGGAAACCTATGGGGAATACATTCCTACAGATCTCCCATACAATGAAGAACATAAGCTTTTCTTTCCATACATTTCCCATAGCTTAAATTTTGCCAAAATAAGGTCCCATATCAGTTCCATACCACCATTCTACCTTTCCATACCATCCCCATATATGGCCCATGGTTTGCCATAGGATTCCCATAGTTTTTCTTTGGTAAGGGCTATGATATCTAAAATGTTGTATAAGGAATTAAACTTCGATTGGGCAGTCGGAGGAATCTGGATTCGTTTAACTAGGGTGGAATAGATTGATTTTGAAGTCATTCTAATTATATCTTCAACAACATTGTCTGAAACAGTTTTGTCAATTCGGTTGTTATGATTCTCTCCATCTCTAAGGAGCAGTTTCCAGTTAAGGGGAATGGCAGAAAAAACACCTTGTAGGAGTAGACAATCTGACAAGGAGAGATTTTTCTCTCTAAAAGCATCCCATTTTTTTAACTTTGAATCGTTTGCCGAGAGAATATCTCCAAGTTTCACGAAACCTGCTTCTTTTATTCTCTTATTGTATATTGATTTCTTGTTAATCAAGAGGTTCTTGTTAATCAAGAGGTTCTGGTTCCAGATAATCGCGTTTAAAACGTCCTGTTTTGTAGCTATCATATCGTGATTACCATTAAAGTCAGACCAAACTTCAAGACATTGTTTATAAAAAATATTTAATTTACAGGGTAGGCACAATGGATTAAAATTGCAATGAAGCAGAAAACTGGTTCCTACGTTCGTAAGATAATGAGACAAAAAGACTTTCCACGGGCTACTATTATCATCTAAATACCTTGCAAGACACGCACTTCTTTGAGTTTTAATTAAAGACTCAGGGTGAGGCATTTTGAGGCCACCATCTTCGTATTCACCAATTAAAGCCAATCTTTTGATTTTGTCTTTGCCACTCCACACAAAATTGAATATCACAGAATTTATGCTTTTAATTATATCCTTATCAAAGGAAATAAGGGACGCTCGATACTTAAAGTTAGGCATAGCGAATGTTTTGACTAACTGAATTTTACCAATTAATGTTAGGTTTCTCCATTGCCAGCAACTTAAAGACTTTCTTATTGACTTTAAAGTAAGTTCGAAGTTAAGCTCTCTACTTTTACGCTGATCATAAGTAAAAAATATACCCAGTATTTTAATTGGCTTGTTCACCTTATTTATATTGAGAGCTTCGTGATCTCGATAGGAACTTCATAACCCGTAGGCTTCTTTTTTGTCCTTATTTAGTTTAAGTCCTGAACATTCACCATATGTGTTCAATAAGGAACTAAGAGAGTCATACGATTGCTTATCGCGTAAAAAGTTTGTTAAGTCATCCGCGAAGGCAATACATTTGATTTCTTTGTTTTCTATTACTATCCCTTTTATATCTCGAGTCTGTTTGATAATGGTAAGGAGGGTTTCTAAGGCTAAAATAAATAAATAGGGCGAATTCTCCAAAATTGAACTTTTCCAAGGTCTTGAAAAGGAAGTTCCAACTTAAGGAGTCAAACGCTTTCTCAAAGTCAATAGTCACCGTGAGACCGGGGAGATTATATAATTTTGTATAGTCCATAATATCACCTATAGTCCGTACTGCATCAAAGATGTTCCTTCCTTTCACATATGGGCACTGATCAGCACTAATTAAATCGGAAAGAACTTTCTCGAGTCTTAATGTTATAGCTTTGGACGCAATCTTAACATCCACATTTAACAGAGAAATGGGTCTCCAATTCGCAACATATCTTTTATCCTAGTTTTTCTTCTCAATAAGTTTTATAATTCCTTGTTTTTGGAAGTTTGCCAATTCTCCTTTTTCATAAGAACTATTTAAGGAGGCTCGAAAGGGTTTTTCGTTGCTATATTGCTTGTGAAACAATGGAAGATTACAAAGAAGGATGTTTAATGGTGTGGGCAAACTATATGTCTCCTTGCAACTCTATTATTGGGCTATACTTTAAGGGTACTTGTGACATCATATCAGTTACCATGGCAATGCACGAGGTCCACAAAAGCATCCTCTAAATTTCAGTTTTTGTAAATTATCTGAGAAACAAATTCGGTGACCTACCATTTTTATCTCTTTGTTGGAAAGTTCCCTAAATTCTTTAACTTTTCAGACAGTATGGAAAAATTTTATCTAGTAGAATTAAATATATTTCAAGAAAACGCGTTTTATGGCTTACAGAAAATTCCACTAGATAATTTTCCCCGAAACTTTTATATCTGAAGTGCCATCGCGAATGGTGCGTGTATGCAAAAAATCAAGATAGGTCACCGAGCGAACTTTTGAGTTATAAACAAACGTTTTCCACAGATTTTATTTCCGGTTCGCGCGATTTTATGCAGCATTAACTTCTGGTGTGCTGATTTTAATACTGATTCAGCTGACGCGTACATCTTAGTTATTGCGTGTGTAGATTGCGCGCGCGTGTGCAGCTAAAAACCCTTTCGAGCCTCCTTAAGGAGTCGACTAACAAATGTCCTAAGGTGGGCCAAAATACTTGATAAAATTCTGCTGTCAAGCCATCGTTACCTGGGGATTTTCCGTTTTTAAACGTTTGTAGAGCTTTAAAACACTCCGCCGTTATAAGAACCCCTTCACAAGTTTGTTTAGCATCTTCGTTTAAAGTTGGCAAACGGCATTGGTCAAGAAACGCTTCGCTTACATTGTTATGATTAGGTGGATCGCGGTTAGAGTACAATTCAGTATAGAAGTCGTACAATTCTGATAAAATTAATTTCGGATTAGTTATTAATTTACCGCCTTTGTGAAAAACTTTGCGGACCCAAGAATTGCTCATCTTTCTACTTTCTAAATTTAGGAAATATTTGTTATTTTTCTCACCATGTTCATACCAATTGGCTCTAGAACGAATAACATTACCTTGAATAATATAGTCGTACAGTGAGTTGTACTCAGATTTGATCGTTTCCAGCTGTACAGCATTATTTTCTGTTGGATTAGAGTCAAAAATCTCTTGGCATTCTTTCAATTTATTCTCGATTTCCCAAAGACGACTTCTCCTTTCTTTTGCCTTTGTTTTACTATATTTCATTGTTACTTGTCTTATTTTGTATTTAATTAAATCCCACAAAAGGGCTTTGTCTAACACATCATTAAATTCTTCTAGCCATAAGGGAACGTTGTCTTTTATAAGGTTAATGTATTCTGGATCTTCTAACAGGCTAGAATTAAATTTCCAATATGACGGTCCAGTAGGTTGCTTTTCAACACTGTTAACCTGGAGCACAATAGTGGCGTGGTCTGTATTAATGGCAGAAATTATACCTGTTTTGTCCACCTCATCTTGAAAATCATCGCTTATTAGCCACTAGTCTAGCCGACGTTAAACTAAAGGCTTATTTTGTTTCCACGTGTAGCGCTTTTTATCCGGGTTTCCAAGTCTCCATATATCTACCAGGTTAAAGTCTAGCATTAACTTGCGGATTTTGGTTACCACGTCTTTTTTTCTGTTTTACTTCCATAGCTATCAAATTGAAGACTCAATGGCACATTAAAATCGCCTCCCATGATGAACTTGTAGTCCTGGTCATAGTCGCTCTCAAGTTAAGTAGTCCTGAGGCTTTCGTAGTCAATAGCATCGTAGGTACAGTATTATTAGGAGCATAAATATTGATCAACAAAACAGGAGAATCTTGAACTAACGCTTCAACAATGACAAATCTGCCATGACTATCTTTCTTGACCGACTTCAACTCTAATTGAAGGGTCTCGCGTATTAACACCAGAACGCCTTTGCTATGATTTGATCTGTGCGAATAGTACAAATCTCCGGACCACTGAAATTTCCAACTATCAAAAACATCTGGCGTACTAAATGTCTCTTGCAAAAAAATAATATCCGCTTTCTGGTTCCTAGTCCATGTAAAGATCGATTTACGTTTGTTGAGATCACGAATTCCTCTAACATTTAAGGAAAGAACATAAAAGCAAACGTTGTTCATAAGAGTAGGTTGATCGATGTTGCATTTCTAAAATATGAAAATGAACACGGTATTTAAATTTGTATCTAACAGACTGTGATAAAACTGCATGGACATAAAATGAAAACGAAGACTGAGGGCGAAAATAAGTTAGCAAATCCCACATACCTCTTGCTCCAGAAGAACTGTTTACGAGCACGAATAAACGCCTTATACATCATTCCACCCGAAACTCTTTCACCGGAGCGTGAAAAGATCAAACAGGGAATGCCCATGAGGTGTGAAATAAAATAGCATAACAGATAAAGTAGAAAGCGACAAATATAGCAGGAATTTTCTACTGTTCTTAAATTACCATTTTCTAGAGAAAATAAATAATTATGATAGCAGCGTTAACCCAGATAAACTTATTACATTTTACATTTTAACATATTTACCGTCAATGTAAAGTTTGTCGGGCTCTGGTCTAATCTTATGCAGTGTGGGCAGTACCATGTTTTCAACATTGGCACCTCACTGAGTGATAGACATGCGGTGTGGAATTTGGCATAAGGGCAGTCCACATTGCTACACGAGACCACATGACCACTGGGCTGGCCTCTGCAAAAGCAAATTCCACTGGCACTGGCAATACTTAGAGGTGCATCACATCTTCTTGTGAACCATCTCCCTAGGATCTCGGGCAGAATGCATATTCTCCAAAAAGCTTCCAGTTTCTTTATGACTGCATCAGAGTGGATTGGATTGGGGTAAATTCTGTCTGTTGATAAGTGAGCATTTAAATGAGAGTCAATGCCACAGACAACAAAGTCACATTGCATCCTCCCTGGTACAGTAAATAACTGTTGCTGAACCTGAAAGTAGTATTTGTGTTCTCTTTTCAACTTAAAAAGTGAAGCCTTGGAGCCAAGGCTGGCTCATAGCTGCCGGAGCTTATCCCGGTTTCTGTAGCATTAAGCGGCTAGAAGTATTTCTACTTCCCCTGGACAGGATGCTAGTCCATCGCAGGTCACTTCCCCGCAATTTGGTTAGGTTTCCCCAACAAATAGCAGGTACCCATTTATACACCTGGGTGGAGAGAGGCACTGTGAGAGTAAAGTGTCTTGCCCAAGAACACAACACACTGTCCCCGGCCAGGACTCGAACCCGGACCGCTCGCTCCGGAGTCGAGCGCGCTAACCATGAGGCCACCATCAATCTTTCCAAACAAGAGCTCTTTTCAGTGGCATACTTCTCAAAGTCACCTTCTTGGATAGAAATGGGGCATTTCACTTCACCACATCCCAACCCGCAACAATCGCATGATGTTAGAAAGTCTGGTGTGGCATGAAGGAATGGAAACTCCTTATTAATAAACAACCCACATCTTGTAAGCAGAAAGTTAATGTGGGTCTTTTTCATGTGCGCCTCATATGCCCCTCATATGCCCTTATAGCGTAATCTTGCAGCCATGCTTTATTGCCTTGGTGTTCACCTTAAAAAGGTGTGGATAACAGATAGACTTTATTAGTGACTGGGAAGGTTGTGCAACATTACTGTGGTAGACTGCACCACTAACTGAGGCACCAATTCTACCTGCTAGATGCCTGAAAAATCCAGGGCCCTTTGCTTGATCTCGTGTGTCCTGCTCAATCTCTCTCTTCATCTCTTCATCTGACACATTGATCTTGACATTTTTGCACTTTTAAAGCAGTTTTGGATATTCAAGATCTAAATTGGTGGGCTCAAAAAGATCTGATAGCACAGGCACATTCCAGCTTTTAGCTACAAACTGTTCAGCATAGGGATCAATTACACTGAGGACTGATGCTTTTGTTTCACACTGGTTTAGTGCTTCGTAAAAGATGTCCATTTCCGATTTGGAGGCCGGATGTGAAGGAATGGCAGTTGTTGCTTTACTATATGTAGGTTCAACCTGACTGTCGGCATAAGTCGTGTCCAGAGAGTCAATTCGAGTGTCAAGGTTTTCCTTGAGCTTCTTGGCAGAACTAAAATCAATATCCTTAACTCTTGCGTAGGAAACCTCGGTCACATAAGTTGGCAAGAGCCACACGCATTTCACTTGCGTACATGCCATCTTTCTGTTGACACGCCCAGCATTCGATGTAAATCATGCGGCTGGCGACATGCGAACACGATTCAGCGAGTCAAGCTTTACAGCCTAAACGGTGAGAAGAGAGTATTGCTCCATTGGTGTCGGCTATAATCCATAGATTGACGAGAGGATCATTCATTCGCTGCGAGTGACGAACTTTAGCAACAACAATGTACCTTCCGGAAATTTATTTTGCCTTTTACCAAAGCCACAAACCACGACACAACTTGGTTGTACGCTTCTAGGCTCTTAAAATTTTTAAACTGGTCATTCGTGTAGAAACTCGTCTGTAGAAATAAATAGCTAAACAAATCGGACTGTTCGATGGGTGGCAAACATTCCGGACTGAACTGATTGCTGGGGATATTTGCCGGGTCAACGCCAACTACAGAAATCTTCCGAAGGTATCGCAGTTTTATGTGGCTTTCCAGGGATGCTGCATACTCAGAAAGCACAGGAATCCTTCTGCTAAGTTTGTCGATTTCATCTTTCCCATTTTCCTGGGATGAATCCATGCTGAATTCACAGAACAGCCCAAAATATGCAAAAACTACACAGATCTGGCTTACTATTATCATAAATTTCACACTCTGAGGGGCACAAATATGACAGACAACCATATTTGGAAAGGCCTGTGATGTCACGTGAAAACCAAGAATTAATTTTGTATCTGGTCCTGGCAGGTTGGCATTCGTGTAAAAAATTTCACCACTGGGGTGATGCCTACCTCTTGTTGTTGGTAGTTCTCTGATCTTGGTAGGTAGCATGGGTAGTGTGGGTAGAGTTGTCAATCCCATGATCTGGTGGTTCCCTGTTTCTCCTTAGGTTGCGTCCCTGAAGTCTTTTCTTTCTCTCCGTCGATTTAGACAGATTGGGGTTTAGTTTCTGATGGATGTGTTTCTTTAAGATTTCGCCATACGTTTCAGTGCCCCAAATAGGGGGATGTACCTGTTGCGCCATTTGCTTGTTCATACATATATATATCTGTCTGTCTGTCATTTGCGATTTTTTTTGGATTTTTTTTTTTGTTGCCTCATGGGTCATCGTGACGAGCTGGCATTCCGTTGCGTCTGTCTCAACGTGAAGCTTGATTTCCTGAGCTTTCTCTGGTCTTCAAACCCACATCAACACCAAAAGAGTGAAACATGAAACCAGACGTTTCTCAAGAGGGACAGACAGAGGCTTGGTAAGGGAGAAAACGTCACTTGTTTTGAGTTTTGCAAGGTCCTCTTTAGTGATTGGTGGCTTATGGATGGTGTTTTGCATGCCTTCTTTCTACAGTTTTATTTTTGCGTCAAGCATCTGGTTGGAGAGCACAAACCGGGATCTTATGTAAACTTTATTCCCATATTGTTTGGTGGTGTGTTTAAGAATCTCTCAATGCCGTTTCTCAACGACAGAAGAGTTGTGCAACTATAATTTTCACCCGCTTTGTTTCTAGCTTTGGCATAAAACTGTTTGAGACTTCTGTCAAGTTTTTCGACGGTCATTTCAACCAGATTTACACCTTTACACGAACAGATAAAACAGAAATTAGAAATTACTGTAATAAGCGAATTTATCTTTTCTAGTATTTAGCGCTCAAGATACATAAATGTCTGATGTTTCATGAACTCATTGTTGTCGGGGTTGTTGAATGTAAAATTTGACCCTTGTACGACCTTCAGTAAAATGCAATTTTGATGCTTATCAGTCGTGTTTGTAACTTTATTTTGTGGGGGAAAATTGGTGCAGGAAAAAGTTGAGTGAGAAAATTTTTAAATGTAACTGGTGTAACTGCCAAGATCCTAAGGTTGCTTCTTACTCGGAAACTTAACAATTACAGGGGTAGCTATGTGCGAGGCGATAGACGATTCGAACTCCACTTGCAGAATGATTAAAACACATTTAATCACAGTCTAAGGTTCACGTGTTACACTAGTAGCGACAGTAATGACAGAAGCGGTAACAAAACTGTTCCAAAAATAACGATGTAGTATTGTAGTTGCGGTACAATTGAGGAGGTTCGAACTGAAAAACGATAATTAAATAAAGTACAGCTAAGATACAGAATTTAAATACATAGGCATGTAACAGACAAAATAATCGGCACTTAACGACTAATAAGGCGGTTTCCAAAAAGAACTAATAGACATTAAGTAACAACTTGTAGCATACAAAGGAGGCTAAGAACATTACATCCAAAGTAACGGTATATAGTTGAAAGGCTGAACTGAAACTGCTAGCACTGAAGATATATATCTAGATCATGACAACAATAATTTGGCAAAGATTAGACAATTGGTTTCATAGCGTAACAACACTTGAACATTGAAAACTAGTTACTTGGCAATACTGAATAACAATGAAGGTAAAAGATAGGAAAACTTACTTTGGTGACAACTCGCACAGACTATAGCAGAAAGTATAGCGCAAAGGTAGTCAAGTGGTAGTCGGTAGCTGATTGATCCTATGATCATAGCGGTTGCAAGATAACTGACTATTACGGTTGTAACGAGTGCCTTTTTAAATGCGCGCATACGTGATTATGCCTAGGGCGTTGCTTGAAACGTGTGTACTATATTTTAGAAGTGTTATTTCATTTCCTAAACACACATTTAGCCTTGAGTAAGCATGAAACTGCAAATTCCTAACTAATGCGTAATACATTTGAGCATGTTCTACTGAAACTAAAGCTATTGATTGTCATAAAAGCGGGGGACGTTTCAAAACTAACAACTGGACCGACCTGTAAACACTGAAACAGCCCATTGTGTTGCCTGTTTCATTTTTTTGCCAGTGAATCTTTAATGAGCACGTCAAGATTTCGTGTTTCAACCACCGCAAACCTTCTTTTTTTACTTGACCCTTCTTCATTCTCTTTCATTGTTTTAGATTTTGGTTGTTTTTGATTTTGACTATTGCCTTCGATTTCCAAACCAAAAGCCAACATTAGGTCAGAGTTGGGAAAATTTTTGTTGCTCTCCTTGGCCATTGGCCTACTCGCTGACTTTAGGATCTTTGGAGGTATGAGGTCATGGCCAGTCCTCTTGTTAGAATCCAAATTAGACAACGCAACCTCAATTATCTTAAAAGTCCTTAAATTGTGCAGATTAAGGCTTATTAAATGGCACTCTGTAAGACTCCTTAGACTGCACACTTTAATTACACACTTTAAGAGTTCTTAAATTGTGCACTTTAGCTTTAAAGAGTCCTTAAATTCCGTAGTTTAAGACTCCTTAAATTGGGTACTTTCAGAGCCCTTAAATTGCACGCTTTATGAGTCCTTAAATTGCACACTGTAAGAGTCCTTAAAGTGCCACTATGATCAAATTCTCGATACACATTTTTTACATTTTCGTACACAACAGGTTTTCCCTAGATATCTTGCCAAATTTCAATCTATTATGAACATTAGAAATCTCGGTTTTTGGACCTTTATTTCCGAGAATTTACGGCCACCATTAATTTCCCTTGTTCCAAGTCTTAGTGAGAATTGGAGAAAATGACGTCATTTTCTCAAAAATACCACATGGGTTGAAACTCGGGTTGGGTTGGGTCAAAAGAAGAAGACAATGTGAAACTGCCCTCATACATGGAGCGCCTGGAGCATTTTTGCAACAAGGAATGGGAAATAAGTAAAAGACTTTTCTTCTTTCACAATTTCAGCATGGAATTTTTGCGACCTTTTTGAATATTTGCTATGGCCTTGCTCTTTTCCTGATTTGGTTAGTTTCGGTCTTCTTGACAAGTGCATATTGTGGTCAATTTCAGCCAACATAACTCTTATGATGAAGTACAGATACCTAGTAGGTGATCAGATAATACACAGTTATTACCGGGAACACACAAATTTAATCAATGAAATGGTTTCATTGGAATCTACAGTCGTTTTAAATTGAGTGTTGTAAAACCAAAACCAAACCAATAACTCAACAATTACCAGTAGACTTGTCAGCCATTCTACTGAAACCAAAACAAAAGTAACTACCTGATCACTTTCAACACTCAACTGAAAACCACTTAATGAAGAAAACAACTCCAATGTTTTAAAACAACAACAACAACAATCTTTATTCGTACTCGCACATACTTGCTTGAAACTACAAAAAGTTACACAATTAAACAAAATTATTAAAAATAAAATTGGAGTACTAGCTGCCTAGAATAACCATAAGGGCTAGCGAAGCCAGGTAGCCAGTTAACATCATCATTAAATAAAATTAGAATAGAGGTCAGCAAGAACATTGGAGCACAAATGCAGACACAAGAAAAAAGAAGAGGAAAAACGAAACGGTATTTATACGACATAATTTCATTTCCACAAAAGCTCAAGGCTGTTAATGGTTCCAGTTTGATCATGACTGCACTTGCAGACCACACTACAGTACATTAAGATGAGTATAAAGTCTATAGTGGGAAACTAACAGGGGACCACAATATGCTGTGGTTGCTCCAATTTGTTTGTTAATTACACACTGTTCAACCCTGGAGGACTCAACAAGCAGAACGTAGCATTTAATAAGGATTTGAAAATAATGACTGTTAATATGTTTATTTTGTTACTTGCTCAAATGCCATTCTTTTTGGAACATATTTTGTCATCATGCTGTTATATGACTCCAACACACTGGTATGTCTGAAATGGACAATTAAGAAATTGCTCCAATCCAATAATTTTGAATACATTCCTTAAAGTGCAACTAGCCCCCAAAATTGTTTTTCGCTTATATAAATCTCCTTGTTTTCCTGATCACCACTGCGAAAAAATTATCGTTCTAGCTATTTTCATTAATTTTCTATGAATTTTCAAAGTTCGTAAAATTGGCCTTTCCATGTCCCATGACCAAGGAATAGTGGGAAATGGGAAGAGTTGACTTGTGACGTCATCGCAGGAGTAACAATGTTTTGTTTCCGAGAAGAACATGTGGGAACATGCGATAGTGTGATTTAAAATCGTTGCAAAATGCAAGGAGGATTTGTTGTTGGAGGCAGTAGCATTACAAAAAGCTTAGGAGAGAGTATTCTTCTTCATTCAATACCTCTATCTCGATGGCACTTGTCCAGAAGCGAGAGAAAGATGGAAGAAGTGGGCTGACTTGGTTGGACCGAAAGAGTAAGCCATCGAGGAGTTTATCGATCTCGCTTTCGCCGCTACTGTAAACAACTTGAGATTTTCATGGCCTGTATATTCTTCTCTAGCTTCTAGTGCAAAGCTTGACATTGCCAAGGTAGATAGATCTAGATATGACATGAATTTGGGGTAAGCTTGGAGCCATACGCCTAGACAATTCAAACAATCCCTTGAGTCTCAGACCAAAGTAATGGAAACTACGTGAGAAAATTATACGGCAAATTAAACGCATTCCAAGTTTTTTTGTCCTTGAAATAGAGTTTTCAAAACGAACAGTAAGCGAACTTACGTCCTACAACGAGGCGATTAAGATTAGTGAAGCTTCGAACTGCTAAACTAGGTATGTATTTTGTGGATTTTATATACAACCACATGCACGACGTGGATAATCCAGCCGAGTTTCTCAAAGGCCCTTCCGCATACACAATTGTTTTGTTCCTTGAGCAATGAAATATATCTCCATTACAAACTTAAAATGAATCAAGCATTGATGAGTATATAAGGAAAGTAAAACAAACCATTTAGATTTGACTCTACCGACTGAGATTGTCACGCTGAAAGAAGAATGCGCTTGTTATCAACCGAAACGCAAACTAAATCAGGTTAGTAATACGCTATTAATTAGTAACCTGAGAGTTCTCCACTTACATTAAAAGGACTGTTTAAACTAAAGAACAGTGACTAGAAATTACAACTTTAAACGCCTGTAGAAACGCGGGGATTTTATCAATCGAGATAATTTTTTCGCTGAAGTAATTGGGAAAACTAGTAGATTTTGTTAAAGGAAAAATAATTTTGGGAGTTAGTCGCACTTTAACAAAGTCGTTTAGGAAACAATCCAAGATAATCATACAAAACTGTTTAAATTTAACCTATTCCCCCACTAACCCCTGACAAGTACCTAAATCTCACATAGAAGTGAAGTGTACTGAGCCATTGAGGATCAAGCACTATCCTGCATAGTGCAGCCATGGCTTTTGACCCCTTTTCCAAATACTTCTTGTTGCTTTCCATGTCATTGATAGGATCATGCTAGCACTGCCCTGTGGCCCAAGTGTGCTCTCTGCAGACATGACGGAGTACACCACACCAAGTTTCCTTTTTTGAAGTGAAAGTACAAAAAATAATTACAACAATGTAGTACAAAGTTTGACACTATGAACAGAACTTGCGTAGACCCTATTCATAAATGGCTGCTAATTATAAATTCCTTTGTGTGCATTTAAATTAGCCTCATTGGACTCGTTTGAGAGTAAAAATACTTTTGAATTGTCAACCCAAAAACGAGGTTAGTAAGGCTAATTTTAATACTTCTGCTGCAATCCTGACTGCAAAGCCAGAAATGATTTACAATAAATTTACAATCTTGGCAGCCTAATGCAGCAAAAATGTGAAATTATTAATTGATACATGTACATAGCACATTTCCTGATCCTACAATTTCATACAGATTTGGTTTGCAAAAGAGGCTTTTCAAAGTCCTGCATGACCAGTTTTGCTTGCTGTGTAAGTGAAGGATGGAACTGAAATATTTTGGCAACCTAAAAACTACTGGCTGAACTTACCTGATGAAGAGCTTTATTCAGCTTCTTGGCCTTGTGCCAAATATCGAGTGAGTGAAATAGTTCCATCAGTTGGGGGAACTTTTCTGTTAACATAAAAAGAAAATGAACATTAAACCAAACTTTTCAGGAAAAACCATGAATAACTCTTGCTAAGTCTAAATGATAATGTTCACTCTAGATCTGAAAATATTAAATCTGAAATCAATTAATCAATTTACTGGTGTCCATTTTTACTCTTATATTTGTAAATCTGAGAGAGCAGGAAATATATAGATTTGCTGTTGCCAACGTTTGCAAATGCTAACTAATGAAAAAAAAAAAGGTTTCAATGTCATGATTGAGCTTTGCAAGTTGTGAGAATTTTTCTTCTTTTTCAAGTAAGATCACCGACATCAATTTTTATGGATCTCACTGTAATATATGAAAAATTGAGGCCAGCAAATGGACCTCCTTTAGAGACAGCCACCTACATACAGGTTTTGGCAAACAAAAATTTTACCATTGATTTATACACCTTTTAAATCCCTGACAAGTTTGATGATTGTTGGGAGGCATCTGATGTTATTTCATCAAAGGGAAATATGGTTGCCATTCTCTCCAGTAACCTTCTCAGTATTCCCTCCAGTCTCTCTTTTGTCTATGACTTCGAAATCAACTACAATGTTAAATTGCTCCATGAGGGTGTAAGCACAGTAGCGGGCACTGATCTGGTGAGTCATTTCGACCATCTCCACATAGGCACACATCCTCATAGTCTTTAAAGAGCTTTTTCACTATCTCGTTCATTTCCATCCATACCTCCTCCACCACTGGTGCGGCACAATGCTTCTGGAAATGCATAAACGTGTTTCACCCCACTACATTTAGGCCAAGGGCTTTACAAAGCAGGCTTAATTTCTCATAGTTGTTGCCTGAGATGATGATCGCTGCAAGCAACAAGCTATCGTTTACATATACAGATTGATTCCTTTTTGGAGCAAGCACCTCGGAGGACACCCACTTTTTGCTGTGGCCATTTGCACATTTTGAAAACAGCTCCAGATTCCCACTAGCAGCCTTGGTCTCATGGGTCAGTGGGCCACTGCACACAAGCCCATCAATCTCCACTGTGCAATTAGACCCAGCCAACTCCAGTAGTTTTTCCGCTGAAACAATGAAGCGACTTCTTTCATGAAGAGCCCCGAATTATTTTAATTCATCACCAATGTTAGTTAGTTTGGCCAATGAATTTTCCAAGTCAAGTAAATGCTTATTGCTGTTGTCAATACAGTACCGCTCAAAGGTAAGTTACCACCTCTCGTCTCGTTTCTCAAGAGATGGATCTCGTTTCTCGCAAGACGTTTCTCGTTTCTCTCGAGAATCACTGATGCGTTTAGTGTGGCATATACTACACGTAAGAAACCGGACATGTACAGTACCGCTCAGATATACGTTAACTGCGCAGACGCGTATTATACGCACATACGCGTATGACTATATGCACATACGCGTATGACTATACGCACATACGCGTAGAAGTATACGCACATACGAGTATACCTATATGCACATATGCGTATAGTTATACTCGCCTATACACATATACAGTATTGTGAAAAAGTAATGCAAGCGAACTTCAGCGAAATTCGCGCTTTTCGTGGCTTTTCGACGAAATTTCACTTGAAAAGAAATCTCTTTGACAATTCGCGATTTTTCGTCGTCTTTTCGTGACGTCTATTGTTTTGATCCGCGCGAACTTTCACGAAAAAGTTTGCGGTGTGCGGTTATATGTCGCGAACTTTCAAGCGATTATTCGTTCTACACGAAAGTTCGAAGTGTATTTTAAAGCGTAGATTCGCGAAGTTTCACGCAAAGTTCACTGTGATATGAATAAGAATCATCCTTATCGATGTTGTGTTATGGCGGCCCGAAACACAGGCTCGATTACTAGCTGCTGTTCGCGAAAGGAGTTCAAGACGGGAGCAAAAAATCGGCCCAACCTGAAACACGGTCAGGACGTGTTTATAGATGTAAATTCAACTGCTCTATTAAACTTACCTTGTTAGTCCACAAGGGAATATTTGCAGGCGGTATCATTACGGAAAGTTGACATTCGCTCGAGAAGCTGTGGACATATACGTTATGTAACAACACACAAGGTTTTCGCAATGTAGACCCAGTCCCTCTGCGGGTTTGTTATTACAGCTACCATAGCAACGCTTCGTGTATAAAGGAATAGACAACAGATTTCGCGTTCATTCGCCTTTAAGCACTCGAACAGCTTATGAGTTAGAAATCATGCCAAAAGTCTCGGATTATACAAGAACTCGAATTGAGGTCCTTGACAAACAAGGTCTCCCCCCAGTTGCTATTTTAAGGTCCTTGAAGAATGAAGGCTTCAGTGTCAGTCTCGCTAGCGTTACTCGAATCGTTAAGAAGCTACGAATTACAGGCTCCGTGGCAAATTTACCGCGTTCTGGAAGACCTAAAAAGCTGTCACAAGAAGCAAAAGCTTTCATTGATCAGCAAATGCAAAAAAATGATGAGATGACAAGCAGCCAGATCCAGAAGAAGCTGGAGAAATACGGAATTTCAGTATGTTCAGCCACCGTGCGAAGAGTGAGAAAGAAGCTTGGTTGGACTCTACAGAAGACGGCGTATTGTCAGCTCATCCGAGCCCCAAACAAGACGAAACGACTGGAGTACGCTCGGCGTGTGTTGGAAAGTGGCGATACCTTTGACAATGTGATCTTCTCTGATGAATGTTCCGTTTCCCTTCAGCAATACCGCCGTACCTGCTACAGGAAAATCGACGAGCCGATGAAGCGCAAGCCAAAACCGAAGCATCCAGTTAAAGTTCATGTTTGGGGTGGGATCAGCAGACATGGTGCCACAAAGATTTGCATCTTTGATGGTATCATGGATGCTGTTCTCTTCTGTAATATCCTTGAAACCACTCTGGTACCGTTCGTTAGAGAGAAGCTGCCCGATCATCGTCTTATGCAAGATAATGACCCAAAGCATACCTCTAAACGAGCAAAGGCCTTCTTTGAAGAGAACGGCATCAACTGGTGGAAAACGCCCGCGGAAAGTCCTGACCTTAACCCGATCGAGAATTTGTGGCACGAGCTGAAGTTCTTTTTGGAGACCAAAGTGAAGCCACGCAACAAACAAGAGTTGGTGGACGGCATTAAGAAATTCTGGGCAAAGAAAGTCACGCCAGAGAAATGTGCAAAATATATTGATCACGTTTTGCACAAGGCCATCCCAGCTGTGGTGGAGGCTCAAGGCGCTGCCACCAAGTTTTAAAAACGGCTCTTTTCAGAGCCACCGCGCCCTGCTTCGTCTAATGTGGATTAGACATTGCACTGTAGGTCGCTAAAAACGGCTCTTTTAAGAGCCACCACATCCAATAAAAGTCAATGACCAACAGCAGATCTTTGCGCTTGACACAATAAAGCATTTAATAAATAACAGTAACAAGCCATTTAAAACATACATACTAAACTTGCACAGCATAACTTCCTTCGGAATGCTTTTTTTAAATTGGCTCAGCTTTGAATACATGACAACAACAAACAATAGCATATTATTTCAAGCTCTCAAATAGACGGCGGCGAGCTGAAAAGCGGCTGACCAAGAGAAAAAAATTATCTTGCTCGCCCCCGACTATTCGAAAGCCTTGTGACTACAAAAGCGGAGAAAAGTAAATCCCAGTTTTAACTTAGTGTTTTAAAGCTGATAGTTCGAGTAAAACAATACATGACATTGTTTGTTTCTTATAAGAATTATCACTTTTTATATTTCTTACAGTTAATGAGAGAGAAGCAAAACACTGTAAACACACTTTTATTCATCCTTTGAAAGAAGTTTTAGAACGTGAACTCTTACAGTTTGTTTACGAGAGTCCAGTGATAAGTCTGTATGGGAAAAAACAATGGCACGCATGTATTTAAATGCAAATTATGTCTATTCATAATTATCTTTCATTTCAGTTCTATTCAAGTGGCGAAAGTGAAATGTTTTTGAAAATTGAATGGCGCGCGAAATGGCTTTCAAACACGTAAACAGAAAAAGAGTGATTTTACATGTAAACAATCCCAGCTCAAGAAAACTAAAAACAATAATTTTAGAATTAAATGGCTTGGTGCAAGTGGGACGTAAGTGACGTCCTTGGGTAAAATTATTTTTCCTTCAAAAGTGCCTGAATTTTTGTATGTGTTTTTCAATTTAGTAGAAAAACATTCTCCTGTATCTTTTTTTTCGGCTGAAATACTCTTGTTCCGCTTTGTTGCGTTCATTGTGCGCGCTTTGATATTTGACATCATTTTTCTCAGAAGCAAAGTGTAAACCAGCCAAACAAATACATGGGAACCTTTTGCTACTTAATTCAAAAGCACATGCAAAAATTCAGGCACTTTTGTAGGAAAAAAAATTTACCCGAAAAAGTCACTTACAACTGTCTTGCACAAAGCCATTCAATTATAAGAGCGAGGGTATCAAATTTTAATTCGATTGTAAGATAGCCTGTGCTTGAGACGTTCTAGAACTAATGGCCATTTCATCATCAAAGGCTTTTAAAAGCGCTTCAACACAACGTATTAGAAGATTAATCAGAATTAAAGAAAACAAAAAATGTCTGTAAGGTAATTATAATTCAAACTTGTTTGATCATCACCGACCATGCGCTGCAAAAAGGCTTTCTTGCGCATCAACTTAACTAACAAAAGTTGTGTAGACAAAACAAAATATCACAGCTAATCCTTTCGTGTGCCGGTCTATTGATATTCTAATAGACACGCGAGAGGGTGCCGAACGGTATTGTTTGTGTGAAATCAGTTCAAACAACAGACCTAGTTTGCATAACAGTGTTAATAGGGAGCGCCAATCAGAAAAACGGATTTTTGGATCCGACTGCGACCAGTGAAGGGTATAAAATGGGCTAAATGGGAGTTTGTAGGTATATTGGAAACGCTATCATAGAGGAAAATTATGGAGAAAAAAATTGCTAGGATCAATTGGAGTCGTGGTCAGTATTCTGATGTTTACCGCTCAGCCATCGTCGATCCGTCTCCATTAAAACCGGGACAAAGCGTAAAAGTGGTTTGGGGCAAAACTAGAAAAGAATACACGGCAGTCGTCGAATGTTATCCGGTTAATGGGGAAAAGGAAACTCGAGCATCACAGGATGACCTCCCACCTCGCAGAGCTAGAGCTAAAAGAAAATTGGTAAGTATTTGATAACCTTCAAAAACCTGTTTGACACACCTGTTAAAGCTAACATTTTTTCTGTAGTAATATGATTAGTATTAATGTAACTTTCTGCATTCTTATAGATATCAGAGTCGCCTCGCTCAAGGAATGCAAAATCCGGGAAGGAAAGCCAAAAACCGATAGCGCAGAGGCCAAACAAAAAAGAGAAACCAAGAGGAAAGGTATGTACCGAAAAATGTTATAAGGCTCATGACAATTTGGATTGCGTTAACTGACCTTCATTCCCGCTGATCGTTGACTACTTTAAATACTGTAAGCAATCTCAACTGCACTACAGCTAATGCAACAAACATTAAGGAGTGAAAAATATCTTGTCATGTTTTCAATAAAGTAGGAGTTACGGCTGTTATACTTTTACAAACTTTTAGAAACCGCTACCGGTGAATTTCCAATGTCAGGCGTTTCGCTAACGTTCAGTTCCCTAACGTACTACGGTGCTCAATCGATTCGCTAACGTTGTCAAGTTGCTTAAGTGTATTGAACTTACTATTTATCAAATCTGTTTAAAAATATTTAGCTTGGTAGTGGATAAAAGAACGAAGAATAATCTATATATGCATCGAGTCTCGGGGTTTTATTACTATTTTATAAATACACAACACAAGAACTTTGAAATTAAATTTGTTTATACGCTTGTAAAACTGTAATTTTATCATCGTTTATTCTTCTTCGGAGTTGATTAGCGAACTAGACGTTAGCAAATCGTCTCAGTGCATTAGCGAACTGAACGTTAGCGAAACGACCGGCTACCATAAATTCATACGGCGATTACTTCTGGTTTATAGTTTGCCAGCACAGTGCCAGCACAGTGCTTTTTTTATATCTTTTTGTTGTGTTGCGGTCTTTCCCAGGGATTCTTTAGCCAATGAGAAGTTCGCTAAGTAGTCACTCTTCGCTCATGCTAGAGAACGCAAAGTTTTTATTGTTTTATTTGTGATTGACTACAATTAGTTCTCACCATGCACAGTGAAGGAAAAAAGTACTTTATTATCCTAACACACCGCATAACATAACATAACATAGCATAACAGTTGAACGGAAACGCTTAACCTGGCCTCTAAAATTGTCAAAGCGGTCTGCGGATCCACAGCTACTTTGACAATGTTATGACGAAATTCATGATCAATAACAAGACAGACGCGTGAAAACCTGACGTCAGTTTGTTAAATTGATAATGGGCTGTTTGCTGAAATATCAGAGCAGAACATATTGATGAAATTTGAATACAAGAGCTGCACTGGTAACTAATGTATTTTGTTAGATTATAGATGCGGCGTCACCAACCAAGGAAGTAGAGCACATCTCTTCCTCAGACCCTTCGGACTCAGAGGAGGAAAGTCGTCCACTGGCCTCGTTCCTTCGGCAAGAGGATAGCTTCACACCTGGAAATTTCTCAGACCTCTCTGACATAGAAGCAGAAGATCTGACAAATGTTGGGAGATTACTGTCGAAGACAATCAGCTCCGTTGATAATGCAACAAATGTAAGTCATGGTTTAAGCTGTATTCCGGGATTGTAAACAATACGCTACACTTTATCACACTGAGAACTTTATTCATATTTCGAACGTTCTTGGATTTATCGTGCTTTATAAATTAGCAGTTAAAATATCAAACAACCATTGTATCATTTTTAGTCGTTATTTATTCTGACATTAAGTAGCCTCCAACGCAGACATTCTTAGGCTTGTCACGCGTTCCTCCCCACGTGGGGAGGAACGCGTGACAAGCCTAAGAACGTCTGCGTAGAAGGCTAGACCTTAAGTGTGTTTCAGATTTGATAATTCAAAATTAATTTTGTTTATATTTTTTTATTACCAGTTAACCCAGAACAACGAAAGTGCCATCACTGCAGAACTTGGTCTGATGAGAACCATCTTGGAGCGGCTCGAGTGTTCCTTCGCCCGACAGGAGGCTAAACTGGACAGGCTGTTCGAAATGATGAACAATGTCGAACAATCACTGCCGCAGACTCCCCAGTGTCCTCCACAAGCTTCAGTACAGTCAAACTTCTCAACACCGTTCAGTGCGCAGGCATCGTCCTCCCTTGAATATCCGCCACCCGCAGTTATGCCCAGGCCACGAGAGGTGGAAATATTTGATCCGCCGCCCCCAAGTACTTCTTTCCAGGACATAGAAAGACTGTGGGATAATACAAATGCAATAGGTAAATTGATAAGTTAAAAGTTTCCAAATAACGTGACGTTACCTGAAGTTATGTACATGTATGGTCGTAAGACGTTGCTAAGATAAACAGTTAGCCAGGTGACAGGGCGAAAATTTTTTTTTTTCGGAGGGGGGTATGGCCAAGAATCTGACATTTGAAGATATTCAAAACTTACCTTTACACTTCTTGTGTTTTGATCTTCACAGGAAATGACACAGTCCTGCTGGGTGGAAATGGTGGTGTTCGGATGGCCAGAAACGATTTTAATTTCGTGAAGGCTGCCCGCAAACCAACAGCTATGGCTCTTCGACTAGTGGACACGCTTTTCACGAAGGAAATACTCCTTAGTTCGACAGTCCATGGGACGAAAGATTATGCCCCCCTGGACCGAGGCATCATGGCTGCAATTAGAGGTTAGTTCAATTTTTGTGTAATATTAGTATGCTATATGACTAGACTTTTTCTGAAAGTTGAATTAAAAAGATGTTCATTTTTTTCTGTATTTTTTATTAAAAGAGTACCCTTATTCAGAAAAAAAAATACGAAAGCAAGAAATCTGGAGCTGTAATTTTAGGCTTTTGACTAAACTGAACTCAGAAAGGCTGACCGTACGGTTGGGGTTAACTGTATATAATTTCCAATATGTAATTTGTAACATGTAATATGTATAATATACCATCTCGCTACAGATGTCTGTTTTACATTTAGAACAGAGTTTGTTATGATTTGAATTTAACTTTGCCTTACCTGTTTTTTTTTTTTTAGAGGAAGTTCTAAACGCCTTTGCCTACCAGTGCCGCGGCGCAGAAGATAAAGTTAGAATGTGGGAGCAGTGTAAAGTCAGTATAGGCAAACGGTGCCAAAACTTACGGAAAGACAATCGAACAACTTGAAACTCTTTAAGATTATTACGATTGTTTTTTTCGCTTCTTTTTTACTGAATAGTGGAGTTTTCTTTGGTTTCAACAATAGAGTAATTTATGTTTGTAGTATTGAGAAGATCTTTTTTTCGAAAACTTTTCAGATAAGAAAATAGTTAACTGGAATGTCGTCATAGGACAAGAAAAAGAAAAAAGAAAAGTTTTTCAATGTTTTCTAGAGCCGTAATAAAGTTTAATATTGTATTTCAGTATATTGTTTATGTTGCAATAGGGTAAGATAAGTCCTGTGCTTTTCTGATATATTTAGTAAAAAAATTTAAAATTGCAATACTGCGATGGTACTATTAAGATCAGTAATAAAAGTTATTTGTTCAGTAGTTATATTGTTAGCTCAATCACAACTTACTTAATGTAACGCCTGTTAATAAAACCGCTTTATTTTAGAAACTAGTGATCACAAGGAGTAAGCAAGCTAAAAATGCCGCACTTCATTTTTGAATTATAAAACTTCAAGAAGTTTTTGCAATGCAAAATCACTTAAGTTCGGGTGAAATTTTAAATCTCAACGATTCAGGGACAAATTTTACCGCAGCAGCAGTGCAGATAACCAGTAAAATTACTAGCAAAACAACTCGACATGCGAAGCACACGCTTTGTTGAGTGCGACCGAGTTAATCGAATGCCAGACAACTCGCCCCCTGGACAGTTCACTAGATTATAGTATTTTGCCAAAGGCTAATTAATGAACTTAGAAACTTTTCTATTTTACTGAAAACGTACCGAGGTCGACACAATGATTGAATAAACTGTGAAAATGAACACAATGAATTGCGAAAACCTTTCATCGAGCATTCACGGCTGTTGACCACGATCGCATCAAGTCACGATTAATTTATGACAAAATATATTATACCACGCTGTTTTGATATTCAATGAAATGCTCCTCCGTTAAACTGACAAAACTGCTTTTTAGATGTTCAAAAGCTCCTTGAAAATCGTTTTGCGTCGACTTATCATTTGTGACATTCTGTAAGCTCATACGAAGTCACGCTGTTACTCCACGCTGATTGGACAATGCTAAAGAATGCATCCAATCAGCTTGGAGCAAGCAGCGTGACTGTTTCTCCATCGGCTGCAGAATTCACACGGACTTTCAAGCGACAATGTACATGTAATAAGACTGTTCATAGTGGGAAAATGCGACCTTATCTTTCAATCTTGACTTTGATTTATTGTTAGTATTCTAACCTTAAAAAAAGGCAAAGCCATGCATTTACAAGTAACACAACTGTGCGAATGGCTGCTACTTTGCCTCCGCTACTTAGTCGGCAGAGACAAAGCGACGGTCGGAATGCGTCCGCGTACAGCTGTTAGGCGAGGGAACTGGGATTGAACTGGGAACAAGGACGTGGTTCCCAGCGATCGGCATCGACTAACTCATTGTGAAAGCATCCATAGCAAATCTTCAAACTTCAGAATTTGGGCTTTATCGGACCATTGATGTCGATTTGCTTTAGCGGAGCTAACACAAAGAACCGCTGATGTTTTGGGTTTTACGTGGAACAAGCAGAGCTCGCTAACTTTACGAAAACGGTAAGTGTTTATCTGAAAGTGTTGGCAGCGCTGTATCTCAACTCAAAGCCAGCGAACTTGTTTTAAAGTCTTCGCAAACATTATGTGTGGTACCTTTCACAGTGTAGCTGCGTGTTTTATCTGGTCAGTGATTAATACGTACTATTATTTTGTAAGGTGTAAGGTTCGACTCGTGGCACAGTTTCGAACAATAAACAATATATTTCGTGTAAGTTACATGACAAGTTTAACATAATCGATCACGGAGAGGAGTTTGTGTGAAGGCAACTGAACTATTGTTGGATGTCTATTGAAATTTCGTGTCCTGGCTAGCGAAATAACGCGATTTGTCGCTGAGACAACGAAAGTTCAAGGAAACATCGCTCTTTGTTCCAGCGAAATGTCACGCGAAATGTCACGAAGTTCGGCTCGAACTTTTGCGCGAAGTTTCGCGTGAAAAATCGGGAGAACAAAGAACGAAATTCGCGCATTTCGCTTGCATTACTTTTTCACAATACTGTACATGCGCGTACGATGTGTCTTTGTTATTCAGAACGAAAACTTTTCTTTGTGTTTCATTGTTGTGAAAAAGAAAGAGTTTAAAAAGCAATGATCCAACAACGGAAAATTAAACTATTTGCATAAAGCAAACGGAAATCATGTTAAAAACACGCATGTCGCATCGCTTCATGTATTTACTGAATAACGAGAAGCAGCAGTTTATCTGCTTTATCTTTCGCTGTTGATTTTTTTTTTTTGTTTGTTTGTTTGTTTGGTTCTTTATTTAATATCACACAAGTTACATAAGGGAGGAGGATACAAATAATTAAGTGAAATAAAGAGGAGAAAAAAAAATGGCATCGAGTTACATAATTTAACTTATAAAGGCTAACTAACAAAAAAAAACTAATCTAGAGCATTTATACAAGTTTCTCAATGCGGTATTTAAGATTAAGTCTAATATTGAATTCATTTAACTCAGGCTCTATTTGATTAAGTTTCTGATTGTAAAGGTAATACTTTGCAAATAGCATACAATAATTTAATTTCTTTAGAAGAGGGGATCGTTGCAATTGACCAGTAGTATTTAGAGAGTTACCAAAGATAAATTCTTTATCACTTTGTGTAAAAGAGGTGGCGTTTTCTTCATTGAAATGTTGTAAGACATTTTGAAAGAATTTTTTAGAATGGTGGCACTCGATGAAAGTGTGGCTTATTGAATCTGGCTGGCCGCAGTAACTGCAATTTGAATTATTCGATATTCCAAAGAGGTGAAGTTCTTTCTTGGAGACAAGTATCCTGTGAACGAGTTTAAAGTAAAATTCTTTGAGTTTGTTCTCTTTGCACATAAATTTGATTTGCTTGAAATAGTTTTCCCAATGAATATCATTTGATGAGAGATCTCGTTCCCATTTACTTAGTGCAGTTACGGAAGGGGTATTTTTTTTTACAAAAAGCCAGTAATAATCCCTGTTTTTCATCTTCGCAAGGTTGATCGATAATGAAGGAGACAGCTGGAAATTCTCACTATCAAGAAAAAGTGTCTTCTTTAATTGAGTTTGTTTTGCCCTTTCTAGTAGGTGTTTCGGAATTGCAGATACAACCTGGTAGTAATTTAAAAAGTTACAATTTATTTTGTAAATATGTTGGAATTCTTGAAAGGATAGAAATTTTCCGTTTTCACTGAGAATATCTTGAATACAGATAATTCCTGAAACGAACCAGTCCTTCAGAAAAAACGGCCTATTCCCCAAGAGAATTTCTTTATTGTTAAACAGAATCATTTCTTGTCCAATGTCACTTTCATATAAAGTTTTAAGTTCTAGAAAGTACCCCAGTATCTGTTGGTAAAAGGGGGGTAAATCAATCTGGTTGAAGAATTTTTTATCATAGTTACAACGTAATAGAAAGTTTAAACCGCCGTATTCTCTAAAAAAATGATCGGGAATTGCTTTCCAGATTTCCTTCCTTGACAGCAGATCGATTGATAGAAATCTCGAAATCCAAGCAAGCTTTAATGATTTAGCCATTACCTCCATATTTGGCACACGTAATCCTCCATCAACGTAGTCTTGGTACATAACTTGCCTTTTAATTTTATCCGGTTTTTTGCACCAGATAAAGTCAAAAATAGAAGTTGTTACAAAAGAGACAATTTCCGAGGGAGTGACTAACATTGACTTGGAATAAATTAGATGAGGAATGCCGAAGCTTTTAGTTATCAAAACCCTACCAAATAAACTAAGATTTCTTGATCTCCAAATATCAAGATTAGTAATTAGCTTTTGAACCTTAAGCGTAAAGTTTCTTTTCTCATTCGCATTTTCATCGTAAGAAACAAAGATCCCAAGAGTTCTGACAGGTTCTTTCGTCCAGTTTAGATTCAGGGGCTGATCTTCCCTATTACGCCATGGGCCTAACCATATTGCTTTGGTTTTAGAGGCGTTTAATTTCAAACCAGAAGATGTTCCAAAATCGTTTACTATTCTAATCAAGTTTCGGACAGCTGATAGATTGTCACAAAAGGCTGAAGTGTGATCTGCAAATTGGCTTATTTTGGACTCTGTTCCAAATATTGTAATGCCTCTAACAGTTTTATCTTGACGAATCCTTGTAGCAAGGACTTCTGCAGCTAAGATGAAGAGATACGGTGATAGGCTGTTGATGAATCGGAACGAAAAGAAAAATGTTACTCAAACTCGGCATTTAAACATGTGAATTATCTGGCGACTTACTAAGCATATATTCACGTAAAGCGCTTCCGGAAAGTGCGATCAAATTTTAAATGCCTAGAAAAACTGCAATAATTTTAGGAAAGTCGCTCCGTAGATGTGGGTAATTGACTACAGCTGTACAAGACATATAAACAAACTTCCCTCGATGAATGTTTGAGAACAGATAAAAACCATACAATTTTGTATTATGAAAGATGTTTTCACTAATTCAGCACAGTTGGCGGTCTGTTTTTCGGCACGCATCGGCAAGTTGCGAGATGTTTATCGGTCTAAAGCCTTCCGAAGACCTTGTCGAAAAAATTATATCTTCGGGTATATTTGACACAAATCATTCATTCAAACAGTAAAATGTTCTTTCTTTAACCAGATAATTGTTTATAAAAGTTTCTATGGCGCGCTGCTCACGTTTAGTTATTTTTTACTTCATGGAAAAGTTCTGTTTCGCACGCGTCGGCAAGTCACTTGCGAGATGTATAGTAACTTAGAGCAATAAGCCAAAGCATAAGGAAGAACACAACTTTGTATTTCAACTATCCTCCATGGCTGGCGAGCACATGCTTTCTAGTCATGCACACAACACTCTAGGCACGCAATGCATATACAACATCCTCCCTTTCCTATGAAGGCATGGACAGGGTAACACTAAAACAAAATAGCATGACTAAACTCAACTTGGCTGACAATGGAATTTGTATAGGCATGGTTTCTAAGAATGTTCTAGCTCAAATGAAAGTCATTAAGATAACTGGGAACACAGCGTTCATGGAAAGGCCTGCTGCAATGTTCAACGTTCTCCACTGTAATGTTCCCATGACTGGGAAGGCTTACTCCTTGGGTAGGTCTTCTGACAGGTTTGATGCTTCTTGTTGTGGGAATCACTTTCTTGACCATGGATACATTTCTAAACAAGCGTGCCCCTCCTCTCGCAAGTTCCACGCTGACTCCCTTTTTTTGACAACAGTAAAGGGGTCTAGGGTCATATCTTGTGGTTAACTTGTTTTGACGCTTCTGAAGCAGCAGCACTTGATCTCCCTGGCGAATGTCTGAAGGGGTTGCCCTGTGTCGTTTGTCCATGTATGACTTAGCCTTGGACTTTCGCAAATTGTCATTGGAACGTGCGATTTTGATGAGCTTAGAGGGACGAGAGAGATCCAAACAAGGAATCTTAGTTCGGATATGACGATTCATCAACAGGGATGCGGGCGATACCCCAGTGGAGGAATGGGGAGCACAAACTCCAACAGTTCAAACAGTTCAGATTGCTCCGGACCCCACAACCATGGATGGTTCTTGTGTGTGATTCTTCGTATAGGATCTGTCATAGCAGCGAGGTTTGGGACGAAATGGGCCACGGTGTTTACTAATCCAAGAAAACTTCTTGCTTCTGTGGCTGTGCTGGGCAGTTGCATTTGCTTGATTGTGTGTATACGATTCTTGTCGAGGGAGATACCTTGTGCGGAGATTTTTTTTTTTTTTTTTTGTAATTTGTTTATTTTTTTTTTTACATTTTAAGAATAAGAAAATAAACATTACAATTTCATGCTTACAGCCTAGCGATACTGACAAAAAAAAGCAAACAAAAGAAAAAAAAAACCAACCTCACTTGAATACATAATTACAATAAACTAGTTACAAAGACAATGCTACAATAAAGCTTACAATACATTGAATACAATAATTACTTTCGGTACATTACATGCAAGTGCCATTAATACTACGAGTAAACTAATAATAATACAGACTACAAAAACTACTGACGCAACTAGATAGAACATATTATAAGCTGCTAAAAAAAAGACAAAAAAGCAGAAATACTTATTCATTTTTTTTTTGTATTTAGATATTCTTTCCACCACCATCTCTTTCTAGATCAATACTTCAACAAGTTTTCTCCATTTAATAAAATGTTGTGAAAGCTTATTTTTTTTTTTTTTTCTTTTTTTTTCTCTGGCTATTTGGAGCTCAATTCTATATATTTGTTTAATCCGAGCAATGAAACCCTGAACCGTCGGTAGACTATTCTGACACTTTTTGGAGTAAATATAATATTTTCCTAGCAATAATAAATGATTAACTAAGGTAAAATTGTCTTTTATGTCGAACTTTCCAAAAATTATGTCCCATTCCCTCAATGTTTCAATATCAATACTATTGTCTTTAAGCCAGGATAAGACATGTTTCCAGAATTCAGAGGATATTTTGCAGGAAAAAAGTAAATGCTCGATGGATTCTGCTGATTTCTGACAAAGGGTACAACTAGGGGAAGGAGCTAAGCCAAATCGATAAAGTTTTTCGTTTGTATAGACAATACAATTCAAGATTTTATACTGAAACTCCCTAGTCTTCGAATCCAAAGTTGAACGGAAAGGTAAAGAGTAAACTTTATCCCATTCCACATTTATATCAGGGTATTTATCTGTTAGTTTTCTTTGTGCAGTGGGTGGTATTTTCTTTTTCCCCAAAAATATTTCATAGATTTGTTTAGAGGAGATGTCGAGGATTGGAACCGAGTTTTCCATTTCTCAGTCCAATTTTTGGATCGTTTGGAATTTCTTCAATCAACGATGAATCAGTGAAGGATTTAGCAAAGGCGCGCCACTCAGCTGGAAAGGAATCGATAAGGCTCATTAAAAAGAAATTTTGTTCGGGAGATAACGGTGAGGTTCCGTACACGTTAAAACAAGAAAAGTTATATGCCCGCACAACGTGACCTATCTTAAGGAATCCTAATTTAATCATATCATCTCTATATATTGACATTTTATCAATACAAAGAAGTCTATTGTTCCAGATAATTTCATTTATCACCTCGTGGGAAGAGTTGGGTGTTTTCCTGTTTAGTTCGGACCAAGCATCTAGACATTCCTTGTAGTAAGATGGTAAGCAGATTTTTAATTTAGATGTGTCGAAATTACAGTATAAGAGAAAACGGCCCCCAACTGGTGAAAGAATTTTTCCAAGAATAATTTTCCACGAGCTTGGGTAGTCTTGCAAAAATTTCTTTAAACACATGATCCGCTTAGTTTTAATCAAAGATTCAATATCTAGCATTCTTAGTCCACCATTTTTAATATCAGATATTAAAGCATGGCGTTTGACCTTATCTTTTCCATTCCAGATGAACTCATAAATAATAGAATTTGCCTCTTTAATTAGTTCTTTGGAAAGAGGTATAACCGATGCTCTATACATAATTTTAGGAACTGCAAATGTTTTCACGATTTGAATCCTTCCTAATAAAGACAAGCCCCTCCATTTCCACATATTAATTGACTTCTTCATGTCCTTTAAAGTTTGTCTGAAGTTTAGGGCGTCCCTTTGTTTCACATCATAGCCAAAGTACACCCCGAGGATTTTAAGGCTTACACAAATATTGTGCTTTGGGAAATCAACATCTTGTAAGATACTGTTTCCAAGGGCAAAAATTTCTGTTTTCTCATGATTAACTTTTAAACCTGAACATTCGCCAAACAACTCAAGAGTCTGAAACAAAGCATTATACGAGGAACTGTCTTTAAGGAAGCAGGTCATATCGTCCGCAAATGAAGATAGCTTAAGTATTTCTTGCCCGAATTTAAAGCCTTGGATATTGTTGTCCTCCCTTATCTTTATGGCCAAAATCTCGACAGCTATAATAAATAAATACGGAGAAAGTGGATCTCCTTGTCTGACTCCTCTTTCTAAGGGAAAGTACCCAGTAGTGAATCCATTATTTATAACTGCACTAGATACATCTTTATATAGTATTCGAATCCAGTGTATGAAAGAAGGGCCAAAGTTGAGTTTATGCAAAGTTCTAATTAAAAAATTAAATTCCAGTGTGTCGAAGGCTTTCTCAAAGTCAATTGCTATCAAAATGCCTGGCAAGCAGTTACGTTTCGTATAATCAACAACATCATCAATTGTCCGTAGTGCATCAAAGATTGATCTACCTTTAACAAAGGCATTCTGGTTTGCGTGAATTATGTGTGGCAAAACCTTTTCTAAGCGTTTAGCTAATGCTTTAGAGATTATTTTTGCGTCCACATTGATTAACGAAATCGGACGCCAGTTTTTGATCAATCTTTTATCTTTCCCCTTTTTTTCAATTAGCGTTATTATAGCTTGTTTTTGGGTGTTTGAAAGTTCGCCAAACTCATAAACGTAGTTGATACAGTCTACTAGATGTTTACCAATTAAAGGCCAAAAGGCTGTGTAAAACTCAACTGTTAAACCATCATTTCCGGGAGTTTTATTCTTCTGAAATGATTGCAGTACAGAAAAGCATTCATTGTACGTTATTTTCCCCTCACATATCGAACGCAGCTCTTCAGATAACGTTGGAACACCTGATAGGTCATCTAGGAGAGAGGACAGTTTCCTTTCTGATTCGTCATCGTTCTTAGTTTTGTATAAATTAGAGTAAAAAAACTCCAACTCCGATAAAATTGTTTTAGGATTACTCGTCAGTGTTTCACCGCTGGTAAATATTTTCCTGACACAACTCTTCTTCTTGTTTGATTTTTCTAGGTTCAAAAAATACTTGTTGTTTTTCTCACCTTTTTCATACCAAGTTGCCCGAGAACGTATAATAGCCCCTTGTGTAATATAATCGTAGAGTTCATCATAGTTAGCTTGTGTGCGTTCTAGTTCTTCAAAATTCTGAATTGATGGCTCGGCATCACATTTTTCCTTGCAGCAACGTAATTTACCTTCTACTTCGATTAGGTTGGCTCTTCTGCTTCGAGCTTTTATTTTACTGTAATCGATCGTAAAAAGTCGAATTTTATATTTAAGCAGATCCCACAGGACACGCTTATCAAAAATATCTTTAAATTCTTCTAGCCTTACTTTAAAATTTCTGTCGAGTAACTGACAATACTCATTGTCGTTCACTAGCGTAGAATTAAATTTCCAAAAACTTGGTCCTCTTTTACTATCATCAATACCATTCAGGGCTAAAGTTATTGCAGAGTGGTCCGATTTTGTCGAAGGTATTATATCGACTGATTCGACATC
>OZ026601.1:11219758-11244758 GCA_964020085.1 Micromussa lordhowensis | reverse complement strand
GAGGTTTCATGATCAAAGCGTGGTTTCTGGTGTTTACAAGTTTGAATAAAATATTAGTCGAGGTTTCATGATCAAAGCGTGGTTTCGCATGTTTAAAAGTTTGAATAAAATGTAAGTCGAGGTTTCATGATCAAAGCGTGGTTTCGCATGTTTACAAGTTTGAATAAAATTTTAGTCAAGGTTTCATGATCAAAGCGTGGTGTTGCTTGTTCACAAGTTTGAATAAAATGTTAGTCCAAGTTGAGGTTTCATGATCAAAGCGTGGTGTCGCTTGTTCACAAGTTTGAATAAAATGTTAGTCCGAGTCGAGGTTTCATAATCAAAGCGTGGTGTCGCTTATTCACAAGTTTGAAGAAAATGTTAGTCAGAAACTCAAAGCACAAGTTGTTTAAATGTTAATTTTTAGTTTTTAGTTTTGTAATCTTAGATAATACATAGATGTATATATATATATTTCCTTCTTTTTTATTAAGTCAATTTATAATAACCTAGGTTCTTAGCTTTCACAAACGAAGAGCCACCATGTGGATGTGTTGTGAAATAAACCTTTTACTTACTTACTTACTTACTTACTAGTCCGAGTCGAGGTTTCATGATCAAAGGGTGGTGTCGCTTGTTCTCAAGTTTGAATAAAATTTTACTCCGAATCGAGATTTCATGATCAAAGTGTGGTGTCACTTGTTCACAAGTTTGAATAAAATGTTAGTCCAAGTCGAGGTTTCATGATCAAAGCATATAGGGGAGGGGAGAAAAAGTCCTTTAATTTGCGACAGTAAGCTTTTTTGTCAGGGTGAGTGCAAAAAAATAGGTATTCTTGTAATGTGTCTCAACAGGTTTTGTCCGAGGTTGTAGCTTGCTACACCCCTGTTGTGCACCCTTCACAAGCCTCCTAAAGAGGAGCTTCAGAGAATGGAGAAGCTGGGAGTCATTAAGAAATATACAAAGCCCACTGCCTGGGTACACAGTCTTGTGGTTGCCAAGAAGAAGAATAACAAGCTCAGAGTGTGCCTGGATCCTAGCGACCTCAATCGTGCCATCATGCATGAACATTTTCCCATGCAGACCGTGGAAGATGTGATTAGCAGAATGCCCAATGCAAAAGTGTTTTGTGTGCTTGAGGCTAAGCATGGTCTTTGGTAGGTTAAACTAGACAAGGACAGGAATCGAGGTCAATTTGAATTTTGCGCTGAACGCCTTTAATGTCACCCAGGTCATCAAACACATCTGCATACTCCGATTCCAGGTCTTCTTCTAGAAGGTGGTAAATTCTCTTTATCAGGCCTAAATCAAGACAGGACTTCAATCCAAGAATGGATGGTAAATCTTGCTCAATCAATATGAAGTCCAACACGGTGAATTTCCCTTTTTACTCACAAGTTTGACTGATCTTGCCACTGGGTGTGATTCAACGTCTGTCATACACCTTCAGCTTGGTTTTGCACTGGTGGGTCTGTGTGGGAATGACCGGAAGTCAAGCCAACAACAACTTGGAAATGACGTTACAATCAGCCCCCGAGTCCAATTTAAAATTCACACTTGTATCAGCAATCTTGAGCGAGACGTGCCAATTGTCTTGAGAAAGGCATTCATTGCTGGACTCCTGAAAACGTCAGAAGATCAGCTTCGTTGTCACTGCCCTCCGATTCAGCGACTGTGTGTATCATTTTCTCGCCAGGAATCCATACAATGTCAAAGCAGCCAGCTTGCCCTGGAGTCATGACATCATCTTGTGTCCTTAGCCCTATCCTTAGCTTTTTTTATAAGTGGCCATGGTTATGCATCGTACAGGAAAACCTTGGGAAGGGGATTGGGCTTGGGTATTTTATCAGATAAGCTATTTTTAGACGTCATTGATCTTGCATTTCCTCATATCAAGGACATCCTTGATGACATGTGTGAGGAGGAAAAGGAATATTTGAAAGCTCTTGCACCTACCCAGTTAGGGAGTTGGTCTCGAGGAGTTATGACTTGTGATGGGTGCTGGCAGATTCGGGGCCATTTTAGCCAGAACTGTACATTTGTCATAAAAAAATTTTTGACGGGGGGTCTTCTTTACTATGGGCATTTATCAATGAGGGGGGCAGATACAATTTGCAATGAGGAGTTGTGGGAGGGTACATCTAAGGCTGCAGAGGGGCATTTGGCACAGGTTTTGTGGGCAAAAGCAAAAGAAAAGGGTTTCAAAAGTAGAAGTTAATTGGCAGGATGCCGACTCTTCATCTGCAAAGGGTTTTCGATATTCATATTCAAGTGAGCAAGAGTCAAGGATAATGTTGTGTGGTGGGCACGTAGGGAGGGCTCATGGAAAGAAGCTCTTGGAACTTCAAACAAAAAATTCTTTCAGTAAGGCATTTATTGACAAACATAAAAAGGATTACCCCCATATGGAAAGACTTAAATGCTGTTGTTCAGGGAAGAAGCACACATACGTTGCCACACGGAACAAGCCAGTTTGTGGTTGTTTCAGCCCAGCTTTCATTCAAAGTGCAAAGCTCAACCACTATTGTGCTCTAGTTCAGGCTGGGTGTGACCCCAGCAAATACAGGGAGACAATGCTGTGCTTGGGTAAGTACCATTCCCAAGACATACATGAATGGGAGGATGGTTGCTGTCAGTTCCATCCATCAATGAAATGTACCTGCAAGAAGTGTCCAGTGGATGAGGATGGATTTTGTGAAGAGTTGAATTGCCCTGGAGATACTTATCATTCTGCCCATGTTTTAAAATGTGAATTTCATGCTCTTTGCTATGAAATAGAATGTGCTGCTAGGGCTTCTGAGGCAGAAAAAGTTATTGATCTTGGGTTGGGAAAAGGCCACTCAAACCTTCCAGAGTCAACATTTAGTGCCCTCTCTAAGTTTAGGGCTAAGGATGTGAATCTGCACCAGAAACATTACTCTGCATCGACCAACTTGGGCCTCGCACAGGCCAACATGACTTGGTATTTCAAGAGGAAAGGGCCTAACTACCACTGGATAACAGATTTGTATACCAGACTGGGCCTGCCGTTACTTGATGGCATACAAGAAATGGTATGTTTTCTGCATGCATTCTGCAAATAAGCAGAAATGTCTATTACTTTTCAATTCCTTACTTTAAACGTAAGTCAGTTACTGTCCCATACAATGTACTGTGAACTCTCAAGTAGTTATGAAGGATTGATTTCATATAATTATTTTGATTGATGCATGTGACAGTGGGAATGGTTAGTGTGAGTAAAGTTGAAAGTTTGTATGTTATTGAAAATCAAAGTACCTATGCGTTAGTTAAACACAATTTATTTCCATCTCAGGATAACATCTGCTAAGGGAAAAGAAACTGATTAGCTTTCTATATTTCTCTGCAGTGCACACATGACATTGAAGATAGAATGAAACGGTTAGAAAGGAAGAAGACTGAAGGAGGGAAGAAGAAGCGGGTACAACTAAAAATAAACAGGACGGAGGAGCAAGCACTAAGGTACAAAAAGAAACATAACTCTTGAACTATAGTTCTGTGTATTTTATTAGTATCTTCAAGTCTTGTTCAGTAAATGGCTTCATTATTCCTTTTGAAAAGTATGTCTGGCTTGCTAAATATAATGGGAAGTGTCATTTTGTCAATTGTTTCTTGCCATGATGGGGACAAAGTATTTTCTTTTGTATTTGGCTAAATTTATGGCCACTAGTGATGTTCCAACCTAGACAAAACAGCTAGTAATTTTCCGTTTCCTGATCTTCACAATGTTGTAGTATGATCTATGCGTTCTGTTAGACTGAAATAATAATAGTTTTTTTATCTTTTATTTTAGAAAGAAGTATGTGAAGAACTGCCAAATCAGACATACATACGGTGATGAAGAGGAGGATGAAGCTTGTACTGAGGAGGATGCCCTGCTGCTCACAGAATCTGCAATTGCAGATGGAATTGCAAGACCTCCCCCTGAATTAGCGCCAGTTCCTGTCCCTGAGGGGGCTACCCTTGAAGTAGGGGGAAAGTGCTGCAAATGGTGTGGCAGCACAACACATTTTAGAAAAAGTCACAGAGACTGTCCCTTCAACAAAAATGCATAACAGTTGTAACAAAAGAAACGTTCTGTAAGGGGTGCGTTAAATAAAGTGCTGAGTAACATCTGATAACCTTCTAAATTCCCCTTTCAGTTTGTCTTGGGTATACTTTGGAATCAAATGGGAGAATATGTGGTTATGTAGGTAGGGACTTTGCGCCTCATTCCATGCACCCCCTCTCTTACTCTGTTATAATGAGAACTGGTATAGCCATCAAAAAAAGGTATTGAGCCTTTTGTATGTATGTATGTAAATGCTAGCCAAGGTAGGAAATTCTTGTTGTCAGTGATTATTATACTTTTTGGTAATACACGAAAAATAAATCATTCAAAGAATAGCAACAAGGCACAATTCAGTCAACTTTTTCTTTTATTAACTAACACAAAAGTGACCAGCAGTAAGTATTCATCTTGAGTACAACTAGAAGGAAACTAAAACATACAAAAGAAGTAATATCAAAAAGACTGATTACTTTGCACCCACAACAGGTATCTTTAATAGTCTTACATTATCTCATGAATTTCAAATATCGTGACACTGGTGATAATTACTTTCATTTTCTCATTGTACATGTATCACAGGTTGATTGTATGATTTGAAATTATTTCAGAACAATAAAAAAAGGTTGTCCTAAAAATATTATAATTTTTAATTCACACAATGTAAGTATATAGTACAAAAAAGTAATTAAAAGTTAATTTTTTTTTGAAATTAGAATGATTTCCATTTGATTCGAAAAAAATGTATTTAAATGACATGTTTGCACTTGGTGACGGGCCATTTTACACTGTGCAAGTCTTCCATGGTGACATGGAACACCTGATGAGGAAAAAGATGCAGAAAAACAAGTTTGAAAGATCGCTAAAAAACATTAACTTTCACTTCCATATCACTTTAACCAAACCTGGTTGTCCTCTGCTTTCCCTATACCTTTGTAAGATTTTTTACAGAAGAAATAGCGAACAGGAGGAAACTTACCGCACTGCCTTGAGGATCCGGGTAGTCGCGCAACTCCCCACCAATAGCTTCCCGCACAGCCACCTTTAGGCAGGATGAATACACATAGGTTGTGAGAGCTTTCCCCCTAAATTTGTTTTTTCCTACCGCGTTTCCAAACTGTAGAGAAAGAAAACTAATGTAGGTAGCCTGAAAAAAAAACCGAGCAGACTGTTCACTGCGCCATTACTAGCAATTCGCAGGGAAACCAGTGGTGGCACTACGAATGTTGTTCAAAGTAACAAAACAAAACTAACAGCCGAAATGACCCAAATGAAATCGCCAACAGAAGCAAAATGATTGAAACGGCTTTGTTCATCTCGTTGTGGTCGTTTTGCTGTTTCGGATTTTACAAATGTTCATTGACTTTTACACAACCCTGACAACCACAATCCATGCCTTTATTATGGTCAATTTTTTTCAAAAACCCTGGGGAAAAATTACAAAATTTGGAATTATGCAACATTGTCATAGGTTGTGAAGGAAATTGCTTCCAACCAAAAAAGTTCCAGGACTGATCTGGAAAAAGAAATTTCTAGTGATTCTCAAATCCGCTCGAGTAGCTGATTTGGTTTAGAATTTCGTCAAACACGTGGAATTGAAACATGGGCTACAAATTCGCGTTGCGAGGTCCTGCCAATGAAATTTAACAAAACCAACTTCTTTATTTTGCCTTCTTTCACTGAAACATATACACTAATAATTTCATAATACTTCATAAGGCAGGAGATCCAGCAAGCTCTAATGAGCTTTTTAGGAGATCTCCCCAGTATTATAATACAATTTACTAAGAATTACTTTCTTCAAACTAATGCAGTGATGATTGCAACGGATACTACATGTTTTAACATCACTTACTCACAATATTCAAAAAAAGCGGCGAAACATTCTGTGCCGGAATTCTTCCTGGCTTTCGCCAGGCTTTGGCTTTGTGCGCCGCAAAATATTTGCCAAACCAGGTGGTGTTCCAGCAAATCTATGCGAAAAAACGAAATCATCTTTTGATTAAAATGAAGTTTAACGAGGATCGTAATTTAGAGTGAAAATCAAAAACTGTTTTCCTACCCGTTCTGGCGAAAAGCCTCATGGAGCATTTTTACGGCATCCATGCTTTCAATGAAAGAAGGATTCGCGAAGAACTGTGATTTATTTGCCAAGGGCCGGCGTATTGAGTTTCACTCAGTGCGATGTTGATGTCCGCACGTCACCCATCTGTCAGTAATGTATTCTTCAGGAATTCCACAGCCGAACAAAATCACGTATGGCACAGCATGTTGTCTCTATTTTTTGCGCGAAAAACCCCTTAGAATCAAAAGTTTTCTCGTCTTTATCTCGGGAACATGTTGGTGCCAGGAGCTTAAATTTGGCATGCAGGCTTATTTTAAAATGTTCTTTGAGGAGACAAAAAATTAATCGATTCTGAGATAGCAAGGTTAGCCTCCGGTACCACCTTAAAACCAGGTGTAATAAATAGTGAAATTAATTTGAAGCCTGCCTGCTTCATCCACCCATCTGTTTATATCTCTTCCCTGCATTTCTCCTTCACTCAGTGTAGCCTGCTGCAGGGAAAACACCTATTTTTCTTGGCCTGGCATCATCACAATCCTATGCAGGCTGGATACTCTTTTCTTTTCCGGGAAAGAACCTATATGTGAACACAACTTTTCCATAACAACTCCATGTGCTCTCTCCCTTTTTCTAAGTAATAAGTAACAGATCAAGTCCCCCCGCGTGATGGGTGCCTGGGGCTTTTTTACTCAGCAACAAATGTTCAGTTCAATCGTCTGTCCATCCTCCCCCCCCCCCAAAGAGTGGATTCCGGGCATCAGCTCTTTCCTTCACATCACTTTTCTCGATCATCCGAGATGTTCAATGGACACAGTCGAGTAATTGGACGGGTAAACTTGTGGCCTCTTGTGCTCACTTGGACAACGTGCACCCGCCCATCTTGCCCTGGAAATACTTCTTCTACTCGTCCCAGAGGCCATTGTCCGCGCGGTGCGTTTTGGTCCACCACTAGCACTACATCCCCAACCTTCAGGTTGTCTTTCTTTTCCCTCCATTTCTTCCGAGTGTTCAGCGTCGCTAGGAACTCCTTTCTCCACTGCTTCCAGAATATCTTAACCAGGTTCTGGATTAATCTCCATCGGTTTCTGGGATGCCAGCTCATCAGTCACTTGAGGTGCTAACTGTCCTCCTAAGTGACCAATCAAGAAATGGCTCGGTGTCAGAACCAGTTCATCACGAGGGTCAGTTCCCTCATAGGAAAGGGGCCTTGAGTTTATAAGCGCTTCCACTTCTTTGATTGCAGTCTGCAATTCGTCATCATTGAGTCCAGCATTCCCCACTATCACCTTCAGAATCTTCTTGGCTACTTTAATCAGAGACTCGAACACGCCACCAAAGTGCAAACCAAGTGGGGGATTCCATCTCCACTTTATCCCTTTGTTTGCCACATCATCTGCAATTGTCGTTTGGTCCAGTGATTGGATCAGTTCCCTCAGCTCCCTTTCGGCTCCCACAAAGTTCGTTCCATTGTCGCTAATAACTTCTTCTGGCTTTCCTCTAGTGGCCACCATGCGACTAAATGCCTTCAGGAAATCTGCAGTGCTTAGTGAGAATGCCATTTCTAAGTGAACAGCTCTACAGTACCGCCCAAATGTAAGTTACCACCTCTCGTCTCGTTTCTCGCGAGACGCGTCTCGTTTCTCTCGAGACGCGTCTCGTTTCTCTCGATACGAGTCTCGTTTCTCGCGAGAGTCACTGAACCGTTTAGTATGGAATATATTACTCGCGAGAGGTCGTTGTACTATCTATTGTATCAGAGATTTCCGTTTGCACTGTGTTGTCAAATCGGTGAAGTCGAAATTAAAACAGAAAGTTTGTTTGTTTTCAGCTTTATCGTACTGAATTTGCAATGCCTCCGAACGTCGGTCTAATGCGTAAACAATTATCTTCCTTGCCGTTCGAACGGCTCTTGCCGTGCGTTTGAAAAAAATTCTTTACGTTCGAACGGCTCTTGCCATGCGTTCAAAAAAACCGCTAGCCGTTCGGACGATTCAAAATAATTATTTTGGGGCGTTCGTAAGGTGCGTGCTCAACTGTCTGCTATTCGGATGGCTTGATCGAGCTATCCGTTGCAATCTTGACTCTTAATTAAGCCCCGGCGCGCTAAACGATCAAACATTTTCATCCAACGTCGTGTTTTTCAAACATAACATGGCTAAACGGACAAACAACTTGGCTCTCAAACAACTTGAACACAACTGAAACGAACGATTCCTTGATTGGCGTGAGCTGCGGTTTACATGCATGTTCTACAAAGTAAACGTATAGCCAAAGAAATTGATTCTCGCGCGTACCTACGAACAAACAAATTGTCGACCTTACTAGGTATACGGCCACCGTTACACAAGAGGTCTTAAGTTCTAAAGTGTAAGCCATACAAATTCTAAGCACTGTTGAAGTCATTCTTGGAGAGAGTTTTCGTTCGCGAATGAATCATTCGGTAGATTTTATCACACTTTTGGTCACATGCTCAAACCTGTGAATCGAGAGTCTCAAAATAACTTTACCGATTGAGAGAGAGATAAGGCCTTTCGCTTTTTGTTCGGTTGTAATTATTTTCATCAGTTTAGTAACGGTACATTTTTATCGGTTGGTTCTGAATTAGATACTGCGTTCGCTTTGTTTTGCTTTTTCGACATGGTGGAAATTTTATTGTTTACAATTTTTGTTACGATGTGTCCCGGAATCCCAGACCCACGGTGTGGTAGCGACGCGAAATGAGCTTACTTTCTGTCCGGAATGGCCCCTGTAGCAACGGTTATAAAAAAACATATTTACTGGGAAGTAGCTTTCTAGAGTAACCCAAATTTCAAAACAAGCAAGTTTCTGAGTCGGCGAGCACACGCAGAAGACTATACATGCATGCATGACAAAAGCGCGACTTTTTCACGCATCAGTAAAGTTTTCAAGGCGTCACAACAATTTGTAGTTGATTCGCTGCTATGTGCTACAATCGAAAACAAGCTTGAAATCTATTTTGAAACGGCATTCTAGGAATATCTACGTACAAAGCGTGCGTGTGGTCGCTACAGCCGAACAAAAAAATCAATGTAAACATACAGGACTGTTGGCAAGTTTCTGACATATGCAAATTACGCTTTTTACTGCCGGTCCGAAACGCAAAATTATTTGCCATCCTTTTCTTAAATAGCATTGACGCCATGCTTTTGGATATTAAAAGAAACAAGTTTCATTCAAAACTTACTGAGGTAATGACCAGCGTTCGATAAAACAAAGAACATTTCTCAATGTAAACGTGGCTAAACGTAGACGTGACGATGGCGCCACTCAAAAATAATTATTTTGAGATTGCGTTATTTTCATTTTCACACTGAAAACGGCTTTGCGAAAGCAGCGTTGTCTGTGTCAAAAGTTTCCGTTGTCAATTCCTATAAACACTTGGAAAATCTCTTGGTTTGAACGGCTGATTTTTTTTTGCCACACAAATCGGAGCCGTCTAGCGACGTTTGTCACAGAAATAGTGTTTATGTCTTTTTGCTTCTGCCGTCTAGCCGTTCGGCTTTCGAAAAAAAATTGCATCCATTCACCCGTTCGACTTAACCGTTCGAAAAATATTGCATCCGTTCACCCGTTCGACTTTACCGTTCGAAAAAAATTTCATCTGTTCACCCGTTCGACTTAACCGTTCGAAAAAATGTTGCATCCGTTCAGCCGTTGTTTCAAATGGCTTGTCTAGCCATTTGTTATCCGTTCGCTTGCCGTGCGTTCGGCCGTTCGAACGGATAATGCCGTTTGTACATTCACCTAAAGGCAAAGCGTTGGTACTTGCAGTGCACTCGAGAGAAACGAGAAACTTCTCTAGAGAAACGAGACTCGTCTCGAGAGAAACGAGACACGTCTCGAGAGAAACGAGACGTGTCTCGCGAGACGGTGGTAACTTACATTTAAGCGGTACTGTAGTTGCAGGACAAGTAAAGAGGCACAGATATCTCTTGGCAGATACTCTTCTTGTTATTTTCGTGACAAACGGTCCAGCATAATCCACACAGCTCTTGGCAAACGCCCTCATTGGCATTCCCAGTCTCGACGTTGGGAGTGGTGCCATGATTTGCGCTGCTGGCTTTGCACGTCTTCTCTCGCATGACTTCCATTCTTGATCCCAATTCTTCACTTCCTGCCGACCGTCTATGATCCAGTAACGACTCCTTACTTGCACTAGCACGTGATTCACTCCTGCATGATGGCACCGATGGTGAACATCAGCTACAACCAGTCGCCGTGATGTGATGCTTCTTAGGTAGAATCATCGGATGGGCAGCATCATAAGGAAGTTCTGCTCTGTTTAATCGCCCTCCTACTCGCAACACGCCTAGTTCATCCACAATTGGGGTCAACGGTTTCAAATGGCTCTGCTTACTGACTTCTCCTCCTCCTTTCAATTCCTTAATCTCTTTCGCGAATCTCTCCATTTGTGCCTGTTTCACCCTGAGCTTTCCGGCTTTGTCCAGTTCAGCTGGAGTTAGTATAACTTCTCCACAAGTTTCATACTCTGGATTCTCAGATTTTGCTGATTTCTTTACTTTGGCTAGTAGTTTAGCGACAAATCTTAACACCTACGCCGTGACTCTGATCAGCCTGGTCCAACTTGAGAACTTCAAGGGATCTAGCCATGTCTGGGAAATCTCGGCTGCAAAGGCCATCTTCGATTTTGCTATCTCAGCAAGATAGTCTTCAGAAAGTTCTTCCACTTTGATCTGTTTCCTCTGAGGCCAATCCTCTTCTTTCTTGTACAGAAACTCGGGCCCCGCTAAACCAACGATGATCAGTCGACAGTTCTTTCGCATGTAGCCCTCGTGTTGCATCATCGGCACAGTTTAAGTCAGTTGGGACGTGGTGCCACTGTCTGGGGTTAGACTTCTGATGGATCTCTGAAATCCTGTTCGCAACAAACGTCTTGTACCTCCTAGACTGACCCTGAATCCAGCAAATGACATCCTCGCTGTCTGTCCACAATGTGCAGTTTTCAAACGTCACCTCCAGTAGTTCCGAAACCTTTCTCATCAGTCTCAGTCCTAGCACTGCGGCCATGAGCTCTAATCTAGGAATGCTTATCGCTTTTGTAGGTGCGACTTTAGCTTTTGCTGCTACAAACTGCACAGTCACTTCTCCATCTTCATATTCATGCCGAACGTAACTGACTGCTGCATAGGCCAACTGTGAAGCATCTGTCATCATGTGGATGGATGTATCAACAACGCGTTTCCCGCTCACTCGGTAGCATCTCGGCATTTCAACACAGGACAGTTCTGGTAGTTCACGGAACCACTCTTGACACTTCTTCCTCAACTCATCCAGGAACTCGTCATCCCAGCCTAATCCAAGTAGCCAGTTCATTCTCTTTTATCTTCTCTCACCACAGGAAAATGGGGTAGGTACCAGCTTGGCCCATCGTCGACTTCTCCTGGCTCCAGCTTTGGCCTCCAATACTTGGCAGTATTTCTCAGCAACGTCCGGTCTTCATTTAAGATGTTTTTCAAGAGAGTAGACTCTGTCTTCAGCACTCTTTCTGTTGCAGTACAGCGGTGGTTCATCGTCTATCCATGGAATCGCCACTTCATATCGTCCATCAGTATAACATCTTGTCTCTGCCGTTTTTCGTGCTGCAAGCATCTCTTCTGGTGTCAAAGGCTGGTCCCGGTCTGAGATACCCATCACATCTTCATCCCACATCTTCCGCATCAGGTCATCAGCTCGCACTTCTGGAGTGGAGTTTGCATGAAACGTATATGCATGGCTGGCTGCTTGACACTCGCCCAGTTCTCCTGAAATATGCCCAACAATTGTCCATCCGAGTGTTGTCTTTACACCCACAGGTTCTCCTGGTTTCCCTACACGATGCTTGAGAGGTAAAAGCAGTTCCTCATAATAGTCACTTCCAATCAGCAAATCAACTTCTCCATGCCCAGCTGGCTTTGGTATCTCCAGATCACAAAGATGACTTAGACTACTCGTAGTGTGAAACCAATCTACCGCTTTCATCTCACAAATGTTCGGGGTTGTCCATAAAAGGATCTCTCTCTTGGCACCACTGTCCAAACTCTCTAGCTGCACAGTAACAGTTTTACTATCCATGACAATTGATTTTGCTCCAAAGACTGACACATGTAACAGGTGACTCTCAGCTTCTAGGCCCAGTACATCAGCTATCTCCTCTTTTAAGTGTGACGAACCAGAACCTCCATCAAGAAAGGCGTTAACTTAATCTTTACTCCGTTTTTTCCTTGCAGGATCACAGGTACCATCTGCAGGGCTACTCTGCCAGGGCGGCTCACACTAGTGCTTTTGTCAATCACTCCACAGGTGGCATAGGTTGTAGGCGTTCCAGCCGTTGGAGTCCCTTCCACATCGGCTTGGAAGGGGTGAAATGTCTCGGCTGAAGGGTTCAGCTTTGGTGGTCCTATGGTTGCATGCAGCTGTGCGTGATGCCTACGGTCAGATCCTTCAACGGGACATGTCCCTTTCAGTAAACAACGCCCAATCCGGTGGCTCCTCTTAAGGCATCGAAAACATAGGCCAAACTTCTTCGCCAACTGCCACCTATCTTTAACAGCTGCTTTCCTCCAAGTTTCACACAATGTGATTCCATGCTCTTGCTTACAGATTGGACATTCCTCTCTGGTTCCTGACGTTGCAAATGTGTTACTCTGCATGTCTTTCTGTTTGTTGGACCACCTTGATCTGCCTGAATTTGGTCTAAACTTTCCGCCATCTTGTTTAGGGGTTTCTATTGTCTTTGGGCAATCAAAGGCCATCTCTTTGACTTGCACTGCCGTTTCTAGCCACCTGTCTAGATCAACTAACTAGGTCAACTTCCTTGGGCTGCAACTCTAGCTTTCGTTTTCTCCACCGTTCAGCAATTACGGGAGGTAGCCTACTGATTACTAGCTGCATGTTGGATGCTGCTTTCAAATCTGCTCCATGATCATAACTCTTCAGTGTTCTTACAATGTTGTGTAAGTTGTCCACAAATGTCCTCAAACTCGAAGTGCTGTCGTCCTTAAGTGCGGGTAATTCCAAGAGCTTGTTAATTAACGACCTTGAAACGAGTTCCGGATTTCCGAACCGGTGAGTCAATTTCTTGATAGCTTCTTCATACATTGTTCCAGTAAAGAACATTCCAGCGATGGCTTTCTCCGCTGATCCCCGTACTGACGCTTTATGATAGATCATCTTTTGGGTTTTCGTGAGCCGTTGATCATGTACCAGTGCTTTGAACATTCCGTACCAGTTGGGCCACTCACAGGGTCCCCATGAAATACAGGCAGGTTAATCTTGGGAAGAGAAGATGTCACTGCTGACCTCACGAGGCCTGACTTCGTCAAATCCACAATAGCGTCTTTGCCTTCTGTGTCCTTAGGAAGATTTTCTTCATCCTTCAATGCGTCTGGTTCTTCCTCGGGTTTCGCTTTTGTCAGCCACTCCTTCACCTTATTCACTCTGAACTTAGTTTCTTTGCCAGGGGAGTCTTCGTCCTTGATTTGAGGTCTCAGGGGTTTCAGGTCCATCATGATATTGTCTGCTTTGCCTGCCACCGACGTATTCTCTTCAAAGTCTTTCATTCGTTCAGCAATATCATCTTCGTCTGCCTCTTGCTTTAGAAGCAATGTCTCTTTCTCTTTCCTAACAGCTTCTTGTTCTGCTTCCTTGATTGCCATTTGTGCATTGAGTTCGGCTTTCTGTGCTGCAATTTTAGCTTCCAACTTTACTTTCTCTTTTACCTGCTCTACTCTTAGTTTAGCTAGATCAACTTCCCTTGCTACTGCTCTTGCACGTGCTCTAGATGAAAACAAAGTTCCTTTGCTTATTTTACTACCACTTTTCTTGCTACTCTGAAAACCGATACTAGCGTCTGAAGTATTACCGGCTGGATCTATTTGTTTCATTCCTTTGGGTGCGATTGCAACATTCGACTCTGATCCATCACTGTCTATTTCGAGTTCCTGATACTCAAAAGTTCTACAAATAACCTCCTCTACAACTGCCTGGGATTCTATCAACCATGTGTCCGCATCTTGCAGTTCCTTATCACAACTACACATAGTCTGAAATTCTTTATGATTCTCTATCAGTTGTTCCCATGCTCTATTTAGTTGAGTAACTGCAAGTTCAATTAACTTACGGCTCTTCCGTGACTTCAGATACTCGTCATGATGTTTATCTTCTTCGTCAAATTAGCTCTCATCTATCTCCTTCTGTTCTTTATCGTCAGGAGCTTGTTTTGACCAGGAACATCGGTGTAATCGCTCAAATAGCTAGGAAGGTTCCGTTCACGTGTCGCGAGTGACGTCGCGAGTGTGTTTTCCTCCTCCGAGGCGACTGATTCCACTTGCGATTTTGCCGACTTTTCCGCCATGTTTCGATTCTACAGTTCTATAATCCAACGCCGATACTATTCTCCTTCATCCGGCGCTCGAAGGACCACTATGGATGCTCCTTTCTTTCCGGGAAAGAACCTATATGTGAACACAACTTTTCCATAACAACTCCATGTGCTCTCTCCCTTTTTCTTTTTTTTATCCCATAATATACAAAGTAATAAGTAACAGATCAAGTCCCCCCGCGCGGCGGGCGCCTGGGGCTTTTTTACTCAGCAACAAATGTTCAGTTCAATCGTCTGTCCACAGGCAAACAATTTGTTTCTGGTTATGTCAGAGGAAGTGTATATTGTAGGGTTTTGTATTATATAATTGTTTAGAACGAATGGAAAGAGGGATTTTGCTTTTTCTGGAGCTTTATTTGTTAGCTCATGTGAATGTGAAATACTCTTAATTTTCTATCATTTAATGGTAAAAGAAAAAATATTACCACTTTAAAGTTTTGCATGACCACCTATGGACATCACAGGATTTTCTTTTTCAAGCAGGAAAAGGGTAATTTTCAAATGTGCTCTGATTGGAGTTAAGATACAGACTGTGTCAGGACAGGTGGTCCATGCAGCTGCACCTCATTCCAGTTTCCATGGCATTAAGCAACGAGAGTCAATCACAGGGTTAGTCCAACCATTGAAATCGCTTTTTACCTGTTTGTACACCTTGTTGGAGACAGTTATTATTTCTAAGAACACAACACAATACTCCAGCCAGGGCTTATATCCTGTCTGCTTGTCCAGTATGCTACTTAAAAGCCATTAGACCACCATGCAAGCCTCCATACATGTATTTTAATAGAGTAGAGGAGTTTTGAAATTATTTCACTGAATCAATCCATTCCTGTAAAGTGACCCTAAAAACTACAGTAGTCTCGTCTTGTTTGATGTGTACCCTATTTTCGTACCTGCTTACCTTATCTCTGCAGTTACTGGATGTGTTGATGATACCAACTGAAGATACAATGTCTGGTCTTCAGTTAAAACAGCCCTCCACCTCTGCCCTTCACTTGGAAACATGTCACCTGTGAGAGGCTGTTTTTCATCCTTCTGTCGCGGAAGACATTTTGGAAAATCTCTGATTTGCCAAGGAAATGATACTACCTTTTCATCTTTCCATTGGTTAACTTGGAATCATACTTCTACAAAAATGAGGAAAAGTTCATCACCATAATCATTTAAATGCGCAGCCCTTATTGTATAACAAAAAAATCTCCTGAAGTTATGATTAACCCATGGAAGTTTTTCTGTTCCAACATACCAATTTTCTGGAAATGTTAGTTCAGCTGTATGTTTTCCTTTAAGACTGTTTGGCTTTTGAGGTCCTGTTCTCTCTTGGAAATTGCAGTTAAATTCCATGGCTCATTCAGAAATTTGACCATTGATAATGCTGGACAAGTAGGAAAATAAAACCTTTTTTTACCTTATCATCTCTGGCCCAGTGCAGTCGTTGGACTTCCACAGACTGTAGGTTATAATGGCTGCCTGCAGCCTCACTGATGTGTTGGCTGTAATCCTCTCTCATCATTATCCGTCTACATCCTGTAACAGGGCATTCAACTGCTTTTTTGGGGCATTTTTGTTGATGCAAATTGATTTCGTTGCCAGAAAAAACATTCACTTTATAAGTTTAAAGGTTTTTTATTTTTGTATCTCCGACTAGAATTCTGTTCCTTGGCTTCTAGCTACCACAATGTTGCAAATTACAATGCATTTAGATTTCTTTTGAATGTTGGTGATTCTAATTTTAATAGTCGCGCAGCTGCCTACAGTGTTGTGGAATTACATTGCATGTGGATATTTTTAGAGAAGTGAAAATTGAATAGTGTTTCAAGACAAATTATTTCAACTTTTTATAACTTGTTATGGAGTTCTATGTTATGTTTGAAATATCAGAAATTGTTGATGTTAAATTTTAATGTTGCTGCCTGTGGTAATATGCTGTTGAGATCATCACACCTTTGATATTTGGGAATTTGTCTTACCAATATATTTTTTTAAATCTCTTCATAACTAGTAGTTTTTATTTATCAGTCATATTACAGTTCCTGAAAAGTGCCTTGAAGTGACTATAGAAATCTCTGCTAACTTGAACAGATGTCTGTATTCCTCGTTACTCTGTTAACGCAAAGTCTGCACTGAAAACACTTGTCAACAGTTGATCAGAAAGAAGTAACCAGTCAAAACTAACCGATCAACGTGACAAAATCTGAACTGTATCTCGATAACAAAGTAAGCTTTCATGATACAGTATGAAACAATCTCTCAATCATTCTATGAATATATATTTGTAACTGTGATATTGCTGAGACAAGAGAAATCATTTTTTTAATTAAAATTGATTAAATGTTAACTAGTTTAACATGCACTTGTTGAGTTAATTGAAAGTGATAAAGCACCATTGTTAGTACTTGCTACCAATGGTGGGTCCTCTTTATTCCATTATGTAAGTTTAGTATCTTAGTTTGAAAATTAAGTGCAAATTAGTTTTACTTTAATTTAAAAGTCCCAAACATTGAATTATGAAAGAAAAAACGAGGGAGCATTTACTTTTATCACTTAAATTACAGCCAATGATATCTTGCTTATGCTCTTTTGCCACAATTGCAAATTGTAAATAGGGTTTTTGCAGCCTAGATAGAGGGCCATTTCAAACTCAAGGTCAGTTCAACTTGTATCGATTTTGAATGGCTTTTGTGGGTGATTACAGTAGTGGATCCATTTTAAGGTGTTGCTGTTTTAGCTGCCATATAATATGCAGTTTATTCATGTGAGTTAAAATTAATGAATTGATTTAATTAAAGCTTTTTTGTCCAAAAGGTTTACCCAGAGAAAAAAGTTTTCAGTCAGTTTTACAACAGATAACAGACAACAGCAACAGAAACACTATTAATTTGTATTCTCTTTAGAAACCAACTATGTTTGATTTGCCAGAAAAATATAAGCTTTACATAAAGTGTACATGTAATAAATAAAAGAAAAATAAAAGTTTGTACATGTTACATCCTACCATGTATAATTTGTTAAGTTTAGATACTTGTAAGGGGTTGGCATAGTGCAGGGTAACTTCAAAATTATGCTCATTGAAATTCGAGATTGATTTCAAAAGTACATGATGAATTAAACCATAGTCATATATCGGTAAAACTGCTGCACGCACACTTTGAAAATATTCAAACTATAAGGTTTCTGTTCCTTAAACAAGTGTACATGTATTAAAGGAGAAATAAAGGTTAATTTTGTACATGTAACATCCTGCCATGACTATACTTTGTTTAGATAAGCTTGCTTGTGTGGGGTTGGCATAGTGCAGGGTGAGCTTAAATTCAAAATTTCAGGTTATTGAAATTCGAGACTGAGGTCAGAAACCACAATCATACATCGGAAAAACCAACTGATGCATTGCTCACCTTCTTGTAATTTTGCATCTAGGGATATTATATGGTCATCTCTTTGGTCGCACTCACTTTTCCAAATTTCATTGATAATATTAACTTCGTGACTTGGCTACTCTCGCTCGGCCTATGCTCCCTCCCAAGTCCAGGTACCAGAGCCCTCTCCACTGAATTGACTAAGATGAAACCGATCTTGATAGTAAATCAAGCTCAGTACAAAATATGTGACCTGATTTGGGAAAATGTACACTAACAGATATCCATTTAAGGTGGCTGAACACAGTTTTAGCGCGCGCATTTGCTGATGCAATTCAGCACGTGCACAAGGATTTCAATAAACAAACATGCCGTCAATACAGCGATCATTTCGTTTACTCAACAACCGCACTATCTGTGTTATTTTTCACTATAATTGAAAGCAGTTTATTGATGGCTTTAGTCTTTTATTACAAAGATTTGTTAGGAAAGGAAATAATGCTAAGAACCCAGCAATTTTCAGCTTTTGTTTGTTACCGAAAGAACCCAGCTAAATGCAACGCATGCGCAGTTGCTCGAAAAATTGAGACCGATTGCTTTAGCAGAAACCTGCCGATTTCTAACGATCCAGTCGTTAGAATTCCAAGAAATTTGGCAAAAAAATAGAGCAGAGACCCCTTGAATGATCTATCACGAAAAATCTGGATTTTGACATAGGGAATTTTTAATAATACAGAAAACGATTAACGGCGAATTGCAAAAATCGCCTATGTCAAAATTTTATTAGAACAGTGTTAACAGAAGGGATTTTATGTCAATTCGTAGTGTGCAAAAAATGAAAGCAATCTAACGACTGGATTTTTTTTAAATAAGCAAAAACCATTATTTAAGGCTTGTATTTAATCAGACCCGTTGCCATGGCAACAGCGCACACCCTAGTCAAAATGCAAGAATAAACACTTCCGCCATTAATCTTTACTCTTGCAAAAATCGGGCGCCAAAGCATAAATAGTTCAAAAGTTATGGTGAATTACGCATAGGCACTTGAAACTGTGTTCGGCCACCTTAACAGCCTGAAAAAAAAGGATATGCAAACGGATAGAAAACAGCCTTCAAAAACGTTTAAACGGTTTCTCAAACCGTTTAAACGTTTTGAAAAACCATTTAAACGGATGAGCAGAATAATTAAACTTTTTCCTCAAATCATAAAATGGTTTCCTAAAACTGTTCGAACGGATGCGTAAAAACGTTGACAAAACGTTTAAATGGATAAAGACATAATTGGTTGCTTCAATCAAACGTTTTCTTTCAATGGTAGAAATGAACAACATTCAAATTGCCACATGAAAATCGTCTTACCATGCCATCTACTTTATCCTGAAAGTGAACGAGTCCAACTCAAGATTACATGAAATTAATTTCCAGTCAAGAAAACAAATGCCATTAAAATATACCTTCCTTCTTTATTGTTGTTCGCCTGAGAAATTATGTACTCACATCGCCAGTCCAGCTGAGCCAGTACAGTGATCGAACAAATGGCTGGTTCGACAAGGCAAAACTTCGCTTCAATAAAGGATACATCGCTTACAAAAGAGTGGTTTAGATTCCGTCAATGTTTCCGTTTTGTCTGAGTCCTTTTAACATGTGTGTAAACTAGAAACTAGGAGAATAAGACTGTGCCGACGGCAAAGACGACTTCAATTTAACACGCCATATTAGCTGCTGTCGCCATGCTCAGCGGTTTCCCTTAATAGTGTGTGTGATGATTGGTCGTTGGTTGCCATGGAAATAAAGCAAGACATTCCATCAGAGAGAACTAGCGGTTGTGTTTTTCGACCAGACTGAAAATAACCCAATTTTCGTATGTTGTTACTAATACAAGTGTAATTTGATCTGATTGAATTGATCATTTGTCTGTCCGAAACCGTTCCTAAAGAAACTTTTTAGAAACGAAAACTTCTACGAAGAGCACGCTTATGTGCGGGGCTCAACATGCATTCCATTTTTAGACTTAGCGCGAGCACTTTGATACGTTATGAAGTCAATAAAAGCCGTGAAATCGGTGTGAACGAAAGTAGCTGAAAGTTCACAAGCAAGCACAATAACTTTTTGTTAACTTTCCTTCACACCGATTTCACCACTTTGTTCATTCATTGACTTCAAGCGGAGACTTGTTCAAATAAACAACAGAATTTATTTTACAAATAAATCAATGTTGCATGTTTTGTCCTATCCTAAATTTACAAAAAAATACAGTCTGAAATTTCGACCCTTATCCCAGTTAGCATAATTGCAGTTAAAAAAGTTGAGCCGATGCATATGTAATAGATCAACACTTGTTGTTAATCTTGCCTTTTATACCCCTCCAGATTTTTTCTTTTTTCTCATTTGAGGTAACAGGAAACTGTGTAAATATTAAAGTTTTCAAGGAGTTCAGTCTGCCGCTATCTAGGGACCTTTTCTTGTGTGACCCATCCGTGTTGCTGTTTGCAAGCTCTGCTTTTGTTAACAAGATTGGTACCAGCTTCAATGTGCACCTGTGGAGACTCTTTTCTCTGTGCAGTGCCTCCTGGACAATACAATTGTCAGCATGTAAATGTAACTGAGCATGAGTTTCTCAAAGTCCGTGGGTTTCCAAGTAGTGGTGGACGTAGGTTATTGTGGAATTCGCTCCTTTTCCGACAGTACTTGCTTCGTCAATGAGATAGTTTACTTGGCGCCCAGCTCCTTCACACATGACACTGAAAATGCCACATTTTCGTGGGGTCTTAAAGTAGATGGGCCCTGGTTGCATCGGGTTGCTAGGAAAGTGGATCTGTTGTGCGTAGCCAAACGAATAGTGAACTGTGCCATTCATTGAGCACGGGTCATGACGTTCGCTTAATTGGATAGGCGGCTCCACAGTTTCAAAAGTGTTTTTCGCTTCCTTGCAAACCTCGTTGTTCAACTCTCTCTCACTTTTAACAGTGTCTGGATGTTCTTATTGAACGCCGACACATTCTGACTTCTCTCCGTCGCCCATTCGCCGATCTTCCGAGTTTTCGTTTTGCTGGCAAGTCGTGCACAAGTCAGTCATTGGCTTTGCTGCAACCACATTAGGGTGAAATTGTTCCCAGAGATCTTTAAACTTAGAATAGCTTACCGCCTGCTTCTCTGAGGCTGTTCATTCAGCAAGAAAATCGCACCACACGCTCGTCTTTGTTTCGCTTGCAGACAACAGTTTTATGTTGTCACTTTTATAACCAGGAACCCTCCCAGGAAGCGAGATTGCGTTCTCCTCAACACAGTTCGTGAGGAATGATTTAACATCTTCAACCACAGTTGTAGGGAGTGTGTTGCTTGGTAATCTTTTGCAGTTTCCATGGGTTCTTGGTGAAATGCCGTAGTTTTCATAATGTTCCTTTAGTCGGCGAAATCTTGAGTAACTTAATCCATCCAGATTAAGAAACATGTCCTTGCAGATGCTTAATGATTGAAACAGGAAATTGCAGCAAGGTCTTCAATTTCGTTTATCGCCACTGTGATTGATTCTGGTGAACGCTTGAATGTTGGCCAGAATAACCAAGTCCAATTCTGTGCTTGATAATTCAAGGCAGTTCAAGTTTGACATAACAGTTTCTTCAGAAAAATAGCCAGAGCAAGGACCACCGTTAGGTCCTCTTGCGCATCTGCATCCTTCTTGCAAAAATCGCTTGACCCTGTTAATCACTTGTTCTTCATTTTCATTTTGCTTGATGTTTTCCTCCATGTTTAACTGATAGCGTTTTCAAGAATTATGACTCTGCATTTGGAACATAAGATATGAGAGGGAGCTGTTACCACAGCAATGCGTCATCAATAATCAAATCACGGCTTCTAATTGGTCACTAACCAGAAGTTTGTGCACATGCCAGTAGACGATCGCAACAAAATTTCGTTATGGCGACAGTCAGGGTTTATTCTGTTTTTAAAGAGTCTGAACAACAAACAAGAGACTGCGGGGAGGTTTTACAAACGAGATCTTCAACCAATATATCAAGGTAAGCTGAAATAGCTGTGAGGTATTCAATTCAGTGAAGCAAATCACAATGATTACAAATTCTAGTTGTGTTACAAGTCACGCTGAATGGAACATTCAAATTATAGCGGACAATATTGTCTCCGAGCATGTGTTTCTGTTTATGATGAAAACAATTATAAACAAAACTGGAAGCTTGTTTTCTAAAAGCAATTTTCTAGGAAAAAGTGAAATTACAGTATGCAAATTTGAAGCGTGTTTTGCTTGCCAAATTAATTGATAAAATAAATAAACCCAGGAATAAAGTGACTCGGATAAGATATGCATTGAAAGCGAAACCTTCAACTGCGAAAAAGATTCACTCTTAGTTTTAGTCTTACAATTATCTGAAAGGTAAATACAATGTACAAGACAGCAAAGTAATAATATTAAGTAAACAACGAACGAAATGGTTGAAGTGAAACAAAGTGTTCGAATGATCCAGCGTAATAAATATTATAACTTCTGCCGCTGTTTGTTTACATTGTTTTGTGGCATCTGCAACTGCTGTACGTTGTTTTCTAAGCTATGGCTAAACAGTTACGGCAATAGGAAAAGACAGAGGGATTGATTCTGACAATGTAAACCGGGACAGCTTACTACAAAACGGACCAAGCCATTCTACAAAATGGACTAAGCCTTTCTATAAAACGGAAGAAGTTTGCCGTTAAATTGATAGCTCCTCCATTTAAACCATAGTTAGTAGAGGGGACTGGTTATGAAAGTTGGCGATCTTCAAAGCGTGAAACAATAGGGCAACCTCTGATGTTGAACGTACCTGTCACGTGGTCGCGACGGTGCACAAACCCAAACACACTTTCAACAATGGCGGATGGAGGCGACGACTTCTTGTTTATAGGCGATGATTTTGATTCAATTTTAGACCTTCTTGACGAAGATGAAGCACTGCAGGAACAATTTTCAACTGCTGCTAGTGAAGTAAGTGCAATAGAATAGAAACATTCACCCGTACGTAGTCTGTTTCCAAAAGCATATTACGGAGCTGCATGCGACTGTACTGTCACGCCAGCAGTAAATAAAACATTGATCCGACGTTTTTAGATGATACTTTTCCTTCTATAGTCTACACATTTTATAATTCTTTAGCAGAAGCGCTGTAGATGCTGAAATTTGCCCGATAATACTTTTAAGGAGACTTCACAGAGCTGATGCAACAACAACAATGAACTCTATAATTTATTGAAAAATGTGTCTGTAGGAAACAAGACTAGTGACATTAGATCGTAGTATAGTTAGTAGATCGTAGATAGTTGAGGCCTGAAGACTACGATATTATTGAATTATGATTTGATAATTGTTTTCGTTTTCAGGTCCAAGCAAAAGAGATCGTGTGCAGCGACTGTGGGAAAAAGTACAAATCAAGAGGTGGTTACCAAAGGCACAGAGCTACAAAGCACAGTTCAGATCAAAAAGCACATCATTTGACTTTGACGCCAAACATTCTTGCCGAGATAGTAAACACTGCTCTGAAGAACATTAGTGAAAGGGAAGTGTTTGCAGCAGATCTAAGAAACGAGTTAAAACAGTATGAATATGAAGAGCCTGGAGGAGAAACACAAGAATTCACTGTGATAAAGAAATTATTTGAAGGCTGTTTAAAAAATGGGAATGCTGAGAAATTCTATGGCAACTATTATGCTCAAGTACCATTGAAATCTTCATTTTTTTTCAAAGGACTGTCTCGTAATGCTGCAACACTTCTTGCAACCAAGGTAGCTGATTTTATTCTATCCTACTGCAAAGGCATCAAGTCTTCTGATAAAACCCACCTTCTGCTCAAACGGTGCTTTCAGAGAAAGAACAAGCTGGTCTGCAGTATGTTGGTGGATATGTGTTGCATAACTTGCACAAAAAGTATGCAAGAAAGAACACAACAGAGAACCAACAGGCAATGGCAATCCTGAGAGCTGGAAAACTGGAGCATGGATATGACAATCAAAAACTGGTATCAAGTTTAAACTGTGGGGGCTTGTGGAACATTACAAAGTATGCACAGAGCATTGTTCTCAAAACAGAGTGTCATTTTAGACAATCAACTTCAGTAAATTCATTGCAAAAAGTGGATTTTGCTGGTATAATGCACAACACAGTAACTGACTGTGATATATTGTCAAGCTATCAATGTATGGCTTCGGATGCAGAGCTGATACCCAATGTTGAAGTGAGCAAAAATGTCTTCCATGCTATTTTAAGTCTGTATATAAGGGTACGGTCATTTTCTTGTGCTAAAGACATCATTCAGCGCTACAAAATTACTGCAAAGCAATCAAAGGGTAAAGCACTCCGAAAGGAAATCATGAGGAGTAATGAACAAGAAGCAGTTCGGCAAGAGTAATACAAAGCATTTTATTATCCTTGGTAGAACATGACATTATAAAAAAATTGTTCTGCATTTTATTTTCGATGAATATTGTAAAACACTCATGTCTCGAAAAGGACTATTGCGATATGATAGCTTTAAGAGCAAATTCAGTTAACCGGTAACCCTTTTTAACATATTTGCTATTTGGATGCTCTAGAACGAATAGAAAAAATAATCACAGGAAATGATTTTGAACAAATTTTATCTACATTGTTAATGTTGATTAAAACATAGTTAGTAGAGGGGATTAAAAGTAAAAAAGAAATGTTTTTGTTTGTCATCATGAATTTGATAGCCCTTTTCCTGGTAACCTTGTAAGTTACAAAGATTAATAAAACAGTCACATTGCCATTCTTATGCCTTTAATAATGTTTCTTTCACATTAGGCACCTATAAGTGTGTAGAGTGTAGCTCGAGGAAAACTGTGAGCTTTCAGGAACAGATTATGCCCAAGAACAAATACCCGACAAATATCCACGTTTAGACCAATCACTCCGGAGTGAAAATATTTGATGGATTATAAATAACAATGTTGCAAAAATGGCCTTAGTATTGTATAGTTTATTTACTTCTTTTTTCAGCAATTTTTGACAAGTGACATGAAAATAAACTTACAATAAGTCACTAAAGGCTGTGGGCTGGGGATTCTCCCTCCCTGCACCAAACTACTATAATTAGCACAGAGCTTTAATATCTTACTACATGTAGTTGTTC
>OZ026601.1:11209758-11212258 GCA_964020085.1 Micromussa lordhowensis | reverse complement strand
ATATACCTGTTTGTGTTTCTTGAGACGTGGCCGAAATCTCATTTCCCCAGAAATCCCAGTTCAAAGTGTATCAACTGGTTGACGAAAATCGAGCTTGACCTTGTTTTAGACATTCCTTGCGGGATATATGAAAAAGATTAAGCACTTATTGACTGGCCCCAAGGGCAACAGTGAGTTTTGTTTCCCATCGACCCTCAATGTTCCCAGAGGCAAAGCCAAGGGGAACATTGAGGGTCGAGGGGAAACAAAACTCACTGTTGCCCTTGGGAAACAAAAGTAGAACAATATACTGATGTCGGCTAATGACTTTATTGCAAAATGTTACAAACTCCAGTAATCTGCATGTAAAGTAAGTCACAAATCATAACTGTAAATTCAAATCGCAAATGTTAAAACTTCGTTGAAAAGTCAATCAATAGAAGAAATACACCTTACTTATAATTGAAATTCATAGTAACTTGACAATTGTAATCCATCATTTCTCACGCCATCATGTCACGGTGTTGTTGCCCTAGGGCATCATTGAGTTTTGTTCGCCCTAGGGCGTCATTGAGTTTTGACCAATGGCACGTGACACATTCTCCAATCAGAAAGCGTATTTGAGTTGGGAGGTATAACGAGTGAAACTGGCCAACGTAACTGCACTGTAGTGTTTGATAATAAAACAAGGCCATGAGCCATCCCATTTTTGGTTTCTGCTTCTGTTCGTTCTGTTTTATTTTCCTTTCTTTTAAATCCTTGGCTCTATTTTTTTCCTTCCACCGTTTTCCCTGGTTCATGTACATTGTATTTAGAAGCCTCTCTGGGACCCTTATTGGTGTATTAAGTTATTTCCCTTTTCCAAACAAGTAATAAAAGTGCTAGGGTTTTAAATGTTTTCATCAATATCACGTTTATTACATTTAGCAGTAATAAGAAAATATACAACATTAACTTGAAGAGAAATATATATTCATGGCAGCAAACACTTTTGATTTGAATCCGACCCCTTCCCTTTTTGAGTCAACAATAATAATAATAATAATAATACAGTATCATGGACTAGTTCGATACTCAATGCAATAACAATGCTTGGACTTAAGATCATCATGAAGTTCTCGATTCTGCCCACTTTATTTCAATTTAATAGCTGTACTTCAGATCACAAAACTAGCTGGTCTTTTTCTGGCCTTTTCTTATCTTGAGCGGTAGCGGTAGCGGGAGTGGTAGCGGTAGCGGTAGGTCACAGATCGGTATTTTAAAAAGCCACATGCAACCATTTGATGTTGATTCAAATTGTGCTTCAAATTGTGATTCAAATTTGTTCCCGTGGTGTAAAAATTTTCTTTTCGCTTGTTGTTGCAGGTGATATGTAACTGTAAAGGTGCCTGTGCCCGAAAGAAAGGTCCAGGTTTCTGTATGTGTAAAGCGGCGAACAAGAATTGCTCGACTCGGTGCAGATGTCCTCATTCGAAATGCAAAAACAAGGTAAGTGAGAATCATTGCTCACAGTCTTTGTTAAGTTCATTTATCTTAGAGAAATTCAAAGCCTTATCAAGATCAACATTGCGATGTGTTTTCCCTAGGCACGTGAGAATACCCAAGAAAACGGACAAGAAGCCATTGATCCCGATGGAGAAGTACAGCTTGCAAGAGAAGTTCAATCATCTGCGACTCAAATCGAGGTGTGTACAAGCGTATAAAATCCATTTTACAAATTGCATAAGAAACATGTTGCAATGAGTCTACATGGACTAACTTACCCAAAGAAAGTGGTAACTCATATTAATGAAACGTCTTCTAACTTTTGACATGCTATCGATGCACAATAATTGACAACACAGTTTGCCATACATACCACAAGGTTTATTACTAAAAGCCAGGCTGGGAGAAATTTCCATTTATCTAAGGACACACTATGTACTCTCGCCAGCTGGACACCTCAATAACGAGATAGCATTTCAGTCACAAACTGTTCCGATGTACTGAACAGTTTTGAAAACTATAAAATATATGACGTGTACATGTAAAGGTATTTTGGTACAATTGCTGGAAACAAGAAAACAGATTGATGTTTTATAATTTTTTTTTTACTGACAGGAATTTCTTGCCCCTCTTCAAAGAGAAGACATGGCTTACCTTCTGAGAAATGTTTTGGCTATGGGGAGAGGAAGCTTAGACTTTGCCAAGAATCTTCTTCAAGAAAAGAATGCTCCTCCACCTCCCCCTCCAAGTCCCGGTGACACTTCTCCCGAGTGGTGCAAATGCAATGTGTGTCGGCTAATGCCGAATGAAATCGAAAATGTTTGCTGTAAGAGGGTGGCCTGTATTACAAGATTTCAGGCGTTCAACAATATTTGCCTAGACAGGGACATCCTCGAGGTTTGCATCAAGGCTCGATGCGACATCCGGGCTGATGAATTCAATTTCTCCATGGAGAGTTTCAGGAAAGTTGCCTATAGACAGTTTGTTCTGTGGGGGTTTGGCAAACTCGGCCGGGGCAATAGAAGGGTAGTGCCCT
>OZ026601.1:11157258-11207258 GCA_964020085.1 Micromussa lordhowensis | reverse complement strand
CAATAATGTTTTACTTCATAGGGACTTTAAACATCTTCCTATAATTTACCATGAAATAATGTTTGTATGTGGTAAAATATCTTTACAGGTGCAATACTGATATTTTAGAGGAAAAGCTATAAATGATCAGCTGTTTCCCCTGTTGAACTGTTCCACTTTTTCAAAGGTGGCTTAGCAAGATGAGATGGCCCTTTCATCAATTCCTCAGTAGAGGGTGCTGCCTTCATGCCAATATTGGGAGCAATCTGCTTTGGGTTGAAGACATTGTCATCAGTTTTCTGAGAAAAGCTTCCCTCCAGAAGGCAACGCTCCTTCAACAATTTGGCCATGAGAAAGGGGAAATAGGAGTACGCTTTCTGTTCTTTGACAATCTCCGCGTGGAGCTTTTGTGTACGCTTAGAGTATTTTCTGTGGCCACGCTCCTCGCCAGCTGCATTCAGTTGCTGCCCTCTAGAAAGATACATATTGTGGTCGATGGCAGCCAGCATAATACGCATGATGAAGTAAGGATACCTAAAAAAACACCAGTCAAAAGATGGGGCTCTTTCAGCTATGATTACAAATTAACATTACACAACTCGTACTAATAACATGATCAATTCAAAAGAGCTGTTCCACTATGAATAATCATCATCATATGAGTCACTTCAAATGTCAACTGGAATGAAGACGGTTAAAAATGAACATCAAGTTGTATTCCAACCTGGGAAGTTGGAATGAAACATGCATGTAAGAACCAACTGTAGTTTATATAAATTACAAGGTAAAGCCACACAGTTAAATGATTTATTAACCAGCCCAGTTCTTTTTGGTAAACAAACAAAAAGAATTACAATAACATATCCCCTGTTCATCTTCACAGAACTGACTTATTTAAACAACAATCATTAAAGTGCATATTGTTCTAAGTTTCTTACTCAAATGCCATTCTCTTGGGAGCATATTTTGTCAGCATACTGTTGTAGCTTTCAAGAACACTTGTGTGCCTATAAGAAACACAGATCATACATCCAATTAATGGACCATTTTACAGTTTTCTGCTCAGTTACCTGGCCTTTGAATGGCAGTGAGGCTGGAGTTGACCTTGCTTTGATACAGACCTCACTGCTTTTGTTGTGTAAATCAAGTTGTTCTTATGCTAACTAGGTGCATTTACATGATTACTGAAACTTAATGACCTTTGGAACAAAATTCTCTCTCCCTTCTAGGCTTGAAAAATTTACATTCCACTGATATTAGAGGACTGAATGAAATATTATTGATTCCCTGTCCAACCTTTACATTAACCAAAATCAGTTTACTGACTGTGTAGTGTTATTCTCCTTCCCACTTACCATATATTTTAATTACCCCAATTTGATTCCAGTTTTATTTCTTTTTTTTGGGGGGGGGGGGTGGGGAACTTGCAGAAATTTGAAGGAAAATGGTGTAAAATGATGGTTGATAAAAGTTTAACTTCTGCTTGTGAACAAATAATATTGTAAGGTTAGTGATATAACTGATGACAAACCTGAAACGAACATAGAATGCCAAATTACTAAGCCACTTTTTATCAAGGACCACTTTTCTTAATGCTGCCAAAGCTTTTGAAGATTTCTTCAGGTAGGTCTTTCCATTTGATTGTGTCTCTTCTGGGGAATGCCTGCATTCACCTTCTGCCCATTTGTGATCACCACAAACATGATGTAGTACACCAAACCAAACTTCCTGCAAGTAGATGATTCAAAGTAGTTTAACCTGCCACACAGTAGACACTAAAAATATGGGCCGGGTTGTTCGAAAGCCGGTTAACACTAACCCAGGATTAAAAGTTAATCGTAGTATATATTTTTATTGTACAAGAACGTTTTTCGCTGCTTATGTTTTGTGTAGTTTGAGATTTTTCAAATTCAAAACTGAAGGACAAAAAAAAAAAAACAGAAAACCTCACCACAAAGTTACAAAATTGAAATCAAAATTCCGGCTAAACCTGGATTAGCTTAATCGGGCTTTGAACAACCCGGCCTGCATATAACAGTTGTGTAATTGAAAAGTACATCTGGCTGTCAAACACTTGTAAAAATGTAGTCAAATTTGAAACCTTTATAATAGACCTTTTTACCGATATGGCGGCCATTTTGAATTTCATTGTTTCAAATTGCTATTATGGGATGCTCAGGGGGCAAATTAGTATGTATTTGCCCCCTGAGCATCCCATAATAGCTATTTGAAACAAAAAATGGCCGCCGTATCAGTAAAAAGGTCTATTACATGTAAGCATTACCCAAAGAAGAGGATACTACTGTACGTATACACTGTATAGGGAGGACTGCAAGTTTAATCAATTGTACTGAAAGGAGTGTTAATGTCTAAATAAAATTTATGATCGAGTACATTATTGATCAATAATCTCTCTATTTTGTTACCTTTAGCTCATCAACACTTCCTTCACAGGTTTGGCAGCAAAACCAAAAATGACTTACAATATCTTCAATCCACTTGTTTAGTGATTCACATCCTTTAACTCGAGCAGCCTGCAACAAAAACAAAGTATATTATCTTTTAGGAATCTCTATTAGTTCCAATTTAATCACAAAAAATTCTTGAATTCCTTTTTTTTTTCTGCCCTTAAAATTATTTTTCATGGAATTCAGCCATACTGATCTTCAATAAATAATATGTGATAAGTGTTTATTAGTCAGAGAAATGTATCATCTTCAATTTTTTATAAGAAAATGAAATAGCCACCTACTTGGTGAAGACACTTGCTAAGTTTCTTGGCCTTATGCCAAATGTCAAGCGAGTGGAACAACTCAAGTAGTTGCGGAAATTTATCTGTCAAGAAATAAAACAGTATACAAACAACATTACAACCACTAACATAAATTAAACCACAGCCACACATATAGCTCTATCAGACATCCTATGTCGGTGTAAGAATCGAAACTGTATGTGATGATTGTTTCATTGACAGAAAGTTCAGATATATCACATCAGAAATCTCTGCTTTAATTAAAATTTTAAGCAACAACTTCATTTGAATCCAGCATTTGTTATTACATATTCTTTAATAATCAAGTTTAACAGCAGAATTTGCTGGTAAAGATAAAGTGATCACTTGCCTACAAGTGCAGTACTTATAACTACACCATTAATATCTGTTAGATAAAGCTATAACCAATGTACCTTTCATTTCGCGCACCAATTTCATGATAGAGGATGAAGCATCTGTCGTTATTTCACTAAAAGGAAGAACATTGGCCATTTTTTCCAACAGTCGTCGAAGACCCTCCTTTTCCATAGTGACAGAGTTGCCACCAGTTTCTCTCTTGTCAACTACAGCCATGTCAACGACAACTTTAGTGGCATGTTCCATCAAGGTATAGACACAATACCTTGCAGAATGACCAGGTGAATCATTTCTGCCATCCCCGCACAAACACATCTCTTCATACTGCTTAAGTATGTCGACTATCAGGCCATTCATCTTGTTCCAAACATCGCTAATAACAGGTGCAGCACAATGCTTCTGAAAACGTGTGAATGTATTGCTGCTCATGATGCTCAGTCCTAGGGCCTTGCACAGTAGAGCAAATTTACTATAATTTATTGTTACCAGAAATTATTATTGCCGCAGCCAACAAATAATCATTAAGATAAAAATCTGAATTGTGCTTTGCTCCCAGGACCTCTGATGAAATCCATTTTTGGCTGTGTCCATTTCTACATTTCCTTGTGATCTCGACTCGTGATCCAATGGAAGTCACATCTTGTGTTACACAGAGAACTTCTCCACAAACTTTCCCTCCAATTTCTAAAGCACATGTGTCTGTGGATAGTTCAAGCAACTTATTGATGGAAACAATCACCCTCATGCGCGAGTGTAAAGCAAGGTATGCCTTGAGGTCTTTCACATCAGTCAACTGAGAAAATGCTTCTTCTGCTTTTTTAAGATTTCGTCTTTGTTGTTCTCTGCTGACTTTGAGCCTTCACCCACCTGCTCCTCTGGCTGTGGACCAGCCTCATCACCAGCTACATACTCATCCTCAGTGGATTTGGCTACTGACAAAACTCTCACTATATAGAGGATCAATCATTGTCAGTGTCCTCTCATCTTCCTCAGAGCTGATGTCCATGCTGTAAATAAGCAACAAATAAAAATATTTCATTCATGAAAATAAATTCACTGAAATAAACAATAAAACATCTGACAATGATAGTGGTTCATTTTAACATGAAGTGCCTATAAGAAATTTATGTGTAATAATTATGACAAAATAGATGGTAGATAGTAGTAGATAAAATATGAGCGGGGATGGGGATGGGCGTTTACAATGGCGAGCCGATAGGCGAGCCATTGTAAACGTTCATACAGATCTCACGCGAATATGTTATCCTGCTTGTGAACAACAACAACTTTATTTGTACCCAACATAATACAATAATAATAACAGCTTAAGTTAGCTAAAATATAGAAGAGTACTAGCTGCCCCAAATAACCATAGGGGCTAGAAAAAAGGGCAGCTATACTTAGGTGATTTATGAAATGAATACATTAAATTGAATGCAAAGTATTGAGTAGAGATCTGTGTCAAAAGTTAATGAATACTAATTAGCTGAGCAGGGGTTTGTATCAAAAGTTAATTCTACTGTTTAATTATTGATTGATTTGTATTGGGGTTTACAGTTGTGTACATGTGATCTGAATACTGTGCTGGGATTGGTTTGCACCCTCATGAATTATTAATGAATTTTATAACTGTCTGTACAGTTGCGTATAGTCTGTACACAAGAGGTATTTGTTCCAGTTTATACATATGACATAACCAAACATCACATACCTAGCTTCATTAAAATGTTGAGTGCCATCAGTAGTCACCTAAATTCCACTCGTCAAGGTCACTGTGTTCTTCCACATCCTCTTCACTGAACATGTCACTCTCATGGAGTTCTTCAAGAATGACACTCATGCTACATGTACAGGATGTTAAAATTCATAAGTTTGAGTATTTTGGGAGTGTCCCCATGAGGATCGGGACTGTTATTTGCACATGGTTTTGCTCAAGGAGCATTTGTTCGAGCTCACCCCTCACCCCCCCTCCCCTCCCCTGTCTAGCCACATACAAACAGTGTTAACATATTTTTAGGTTCTTTCATCACCATACAACCCTTACTAGATCATGCTCATGGGAAGTCAACATTTCCCAGAGATAAACAGGTATATACACTGAGGGGATACAGTATAGCCACATGTGAGCATACCTTTGTTCCAGCTCTGGAAATTGGTGGTTGTCCAAAGCTGAGATGGCAAGGACACTTTCAGCTGCTTCACTTGCATTGTCGCTGTCTGCACTGTCATTTTCATCAGGACTAAGAACAGAAAATGGATTCCCTGCCAAACTGTTATTGGCTTGTGCAAACACTTCCAACCTTGATTTCTCTGGATCTCCAGTGATATCAACAAAACTTGAATACAATAAAACAATCAAGTGTAAATACCTGCAGGCTGCAGCCATATAAAAAATAATTATCCTACATGTTTGCACCATTTTTTGTATGCACTAATTTCTGGAATCAACCACCAAAAAGGTCCATGACTGAACACAAATTAAGTTTTTTTGAATCACCTATCACATTATCTTCAATAATAATATTACAGTAGCAAAAGCTATTCAGCATAAATATGCAGTAAGAAATACTAAAAATATATATACAAATTTTAAAAACCCTGTGCCAAATGCTTTTAATAACTGACATTTTTTTCCATAAAAAATAGTACCTGTCAGAGACTGCACTTGACGTTCCAAAACTGTTTTGAAGGAGAAGCAATCTGGGAACAGTGCCGTCTGCATGAATTGGAGTGGACATAGCTGGAAGGCCACTGCTATAGTCATTCACAAACACTATTAAAAAGAAAAACATAGATTTGGTGAAGAACACAGTAAATATTTGAGACTGAAAAATCATAAATCGAGTCTGTGTATAAAACTTGTACAAAGCTTACATGTACCTGATGTTGAAGGAAGTTGTTCGCAGGCATGTTGGTGGCCCTAAAATTCCTAAAAATCCCTAAATATTTTCACTTGCCCTAAAAAACCCTACTTTTTCAGCTTTTTTTCGATTTTCCCCTAAAAATCCCTACTTTTTTCCTTTCTATGATGGTTGAGCGCGACTGATGTCATTGAAAGTGCTCGGCGTGGGTTCTACATTGGCCCTACCTGATCCATGCTAAGCATTTTCAAGACGCGATGTGCATGAGGTCTGGTGCACGCTACTGGTGTACACGGCTAAAAATCATATACTGTAAATTTGGCTCTTGTGAGCTTGTTTAAAATCAGATCACATTGATATTTGGCAAGAAGTTGACGTTTGTGAATATCTTCTCATTGAAAAAGTTTATGTCTGCCTACATATGGTTGAAGGAAAGAAAGTATTTCAAAAACGTTGTCTAAAACGGGGCCATTTTGAATGCTCCGCGTAACATTTGGAGTCACTAGGCACATTTTAGAATCTCTCAGTTTTTATTAAAGTTACCCACTTTAACTTTCTCCACAAAAGTCATTGCCGGGTTTATGGGTACTCATTATCTTAAAACAAGGACAGTAGGCAATCCAAAAATGAGGAAGTTACAACAATTTACAGCAGGATTGTCATGTTATATCCTTCTACATGGAAACTGAACCACAATTTAAAATATCGTTTTTGTTTTAGTTCCTTTTGTTATTGAGAAGATAAGAAACCAATTTTTGAAATACTCACAAGTTCAGCTTTCTTCCTTGGGTAATTCTTAAAAATAGGGAAAACCCACATCTAGACTATGGCCAAACTCGCAAGGTAAAAACAGCATTTTTTGAAGGCAAAAATTCTTCAAGGCATGCGGTTGCTCTAAAATCAGTTTCTAAAGCGTGCCTTGGCACGGACAGTTTGTGCATAAAATGTGCCTGGGCTGTGCATGAGGTGTGCAACATATTTTTATTTGTGTGGGTAAAACGTGCCTAAGCTGTGCCTAAGTTGTTCCAACATTGTGCTTTAGTTATACCTAAACTGTGCCCAAGTTGTGCCTAAGGTTGTGCGTCAAGTGCTCGACCAGACCATGCCTAAATAGTGCAAAATAGTGGCAAAGATGCGTGTTTAAGAGCTCTTAAAGTATTCTTTAAACTTATCTGTGTGAGGCCTAAAAATAATCTTTGTTATTCAATCTAATGAATTTTAAACAGCACTCTATTCTATCTCTAACCACTTCTGTGAACTATTGTAACCGGCTAGGATATATAAGGTCAAAGAATCCCAGGAATCATTATGATGCTTGTCCCAAAAACGTGCCTGACTGTTCATAAAATGTGCCTGAACTGTGCCTAAGCTGTGCCTAAACTGTTCAAAAGAGTGCCAAAAATGTGTCTTGCCTGTGCCTAAACCGTGCCTTATTTGTGCCTTTTTTGATTTTACCCTGTGCTGTTGCACCAAAACCGTGCCTTTCTCTGAAGAGCGAATTTGTGCATACGCACGGTGTTGCGCTTGTGTACACCAGTAGCATGCACCAGGCCATGATCCCTTTCCTGTCCACGTCATTAATGCTATAAATTAACCAGTATTTCATTTGAGTATCTTTCTGTTTGGATAACAGTGGTAAAAAGGTTAGTTGAATTCTTCATTCTTTCCTAAATAAAAGCCCTAAAATAGCCCTACTTTTTAACCATTTATCCCTAAAAATCCCTACTTTTCAGGGGAAAAATCCCTAACTTCCCCCCTAAATATTGTCACAAGGTGGCCAACATGCCTGTGTTCGGCTTCCACACTAAATAAAATATAAACAAATGATCAATATTGGCCAAAACTGATTTACTTTACGCATTTCAATTATAGAATAATGACTTATACAAATGAGACCGCTTACATACATATCTCAGGATCTCAAGTAAAAATCAGTCAAATGTTCTCACCTCGAAACCATCTCCCCGGAGTCTCTAGTACCATTGTAGGAACAATGCAATAATATTTCTGCAAAAGCACTGTCTGTAGTGTTGCCGAAACCCATGGTTGTTTTCCTTGCCCTCCATAAGTCATACACGGACTCTCGAAGTCGAATAACCTTTGCCGAGCCGGGCAGACGCGGCCTTCCTCTTGACCGTTTCTTCGGCGGCATCAACTTTTCAAATAACGTTTTTCACCGTCTTGCATGTAAGAATTAAAAACTATTTACTGGTATGGATACTGCGATATTTTGTTGTTCTCACACAATTCAAGATGGAAGGTCGAAAGCACTAACTAGCAAGATAGAACAAGATACAAAAGCGATTTCACAACTACAACGAAAATGGCATATTTTTCATATATGAAGTCGAATAACCTTTGCCGAGCCGGGCAGACGCGGCCTTCCTCTTGACCGCTTCTTCGGTCTTCAAAATCTTCATATATGAAAAATGATCCGGGCGCGCAAAGGATCTCGGTTGAAAATGGGCCTTTAAAAAAACGCGGTTACTTACACTGTCTGCGAAGCGTGACTCTCCTGCCCTTCAGTAAATATACGAAAAAAAGAGTATCTGATTACATTCTTTGCATAGGATGAGTTTAGCGTGACTTGTAATTGGAGGATTTTGTTTATGTCTAATGAAAAAAACACCTTGACCTTTCAATATAAATTTACATATGGGTTTTTGACGAGCACTATGCTTCTTGTCTTTCCATGTCCATTTGTTACAGCTACTGCTGCTTAGCTTGACAAATTTCAATTTTACAACTCCACGAGTTGAACCAAAAACCATCTTCATGCCGCGTTAGCCGCCATATGTATGAATTCCATGTTGTCGGACAAAAAATTTGTCTTTCTAGTACCCTGATAAAACCTGCTGAAGTGCCTAGGACAAGAACCATACTAAGCAGGGGAGGTAATTTGGTTTTATCAACTGGGTTGATAATGTGAATTGTCCACCGTAAAGAGATTCGGAAGCTACGGTGGACAATTCACATTATCAACCCAGTTGATAAAACCAAATTATCTTGTAATACTCCCACCGACGCAGCACCACAGTTTCTTTAGAAACTTGCCCCCTTTATTCAAGCAGGGGAGGGTTGGGAGAAACGATTTAATCCAGTTTAATGAATAAATTAATCAGAGTCGAGTGAGTGAGTGAGTGAGTGATTGAGTGCCATCCGATTGCCCCCTACACTCATGGATGTTACGTAACATCCATGAGCAAAAATGGGAAGAACAGCACACAACTGGTCAAAGTTACGAATCAATATGAAAATTATTGGGACTGCTGCCCTTGCTAATCAGTCCAATATAGACCTTGAATAACCGGAGATACGGATACTGCTGCCCCCTGCTAATCATTCCCATAAATCCCCAGCAAACATTACTACTAGATCATAATATGAATGAAGAAATGGGAACTAACATTAACACTGCTAAGGAGTTAAGCATAAGCCATTAAAGAGCAGGTTGTAAACAATGTAATGGGTCAAAGATGGTGAATCTAGAAGGAAGGAAGATATTGAGACTGCTGCCCTTGCTAATCAGTCCAATATAGACCTTCAATTACCAGAGATATGGATACTCCTGCCCTTGCTAATCAGTCCCATAACTCCCAAGCAAGCCTTATAAGTAGAACATAATTTGAGTGAAATGGTGAATAACCTTAACACTGCTAATAAACAACAGGAGAATAGGAACAACTTGGTAAAAGCAGGGAACCCAACAAATATGAAAAGTGTTCCCCTTGCTAATCAGTTTCATATTTCCTGAGTAAAAAGACACCAAGCTGTAGGTCTTGCAACAAAAAATATTTCTAGGTAGATACTGAAGGAATATGAGTTTATCTACGAAAGGCATTGAACCGCCACCTGCCCAAAACCCTTACCTGGTCATCAGAAAGACCCCGATCTGCAGCATGAGAAGCAGCCCCAATCCTAAAACCACGCTCCTTGTAACATGCTGGGTTAAGCCCACAGAATTTCAGAGCTAGAGACAGTTGATCGGTTAAGGTGGTACAAGAAACTGGATGACCATGTGGTGTCGTGAAAAGTGGGCCAGGTTTAGATGATCTAACATCAACTGAACAGGGCAAAAGGCCGGAGCACGAGTGATAACAATAGAAAATGGGGGTTGGTTGTAACTGTGCTTGAAGTCCTGAAATGTAAGCTTAAATGAAACTATGCTATTGGAGTCATTCACCAGCTTCACTACTTGATGAAGTTGCAAAGGTTGAGGACCATGCCTATTGGTGGACGTCATTTCGCCAACTCTAAGGAAGGCATAAAAAGCAGTCGAGCACATGGCTTGAAATTGACGGATTTGATACTTTGAACATGAAAATCTGGAGGCAGCTGCAATAATTTATCTAAAATTGGTAGAATAATTGGGAGCCGACTATCGAGGCAGGCTCCATGTTTGCCATAACCTTTGAGTATTTGGATAATAAAAAATGCTTGAGAAGGGTCTGGTAATCCAGACAGCTTATGGGAATAGCGCAATGTAGATACACAAGTTGAAACAGTTGATGAAGCATAATGGTTATCAAACAGATAAGCAATAAAAAGTGCTAAACGAGGGGGAGGGATTGGAAGTGCCACAGATACCCCATGAAAAGTTGAATGTAAAAACTGATTATATAGCTTCCAAGCTCTTTTGTAAGTAGGAAGGGATGATGGCTGCAGGTTTGATTTCATACGGGTTGACACTATGGCTGCCAGTTCTGAGGCTGCAGATACAGGGGAATCTCTGTTGGGCATTGATCCATGTGAGCTGGAGCCAAACGTCTGAAAGTCAGTAACCTGTAAGCGAGACAGAGAGTCCGCTAAATGGTTGTAAATTCCGGGGATGTGTTTTGCCTTGAAAACAATATTATGTTGTAAACAAATAGAAACCAGCTTCCGAACGAAATGTATCAATGATTTGTCTTTGCATGATTGTTTGTCGATAACATGAACAATTGCTTCATTGTCGGTGAAAAACAACACACTGATTACTCATTTCATGTCCCCACAGGTACAAACTTAGGACGATTGGGTAGAGCTCTAAGATGGCAATATTACAGTAAGCCCAATCTAAGGGCCATTTCCCATAGCACCATCTACTGCCAAAAATTGCACCAAAACCGAGTGTACCCGAGGCATCTGTGTAAAGACTCAATTTGGAAGAATTTTCCCAGGCATCATCAATGAAAAAGGACCGGCCATTGAATTCAGTCAGGAATGACAGCCAAACTTTCAGGTCCTCTTTGACCTCTTTATTAAGCCAAATCAGATGAGGAGGTGACCTGATCCCTACTGTAAGGTCGATCAGTCTCCTTAAAAAGGCTCTACCTGGTTGGATAACTGAGCAGGCAAAATTTAATAGGCCACTCAATGACTGGACCTCCTTCAGAGATACCTTTTTATGTCTCAGAAATTCAGAGATCATCTGTGTGGTTTTGTGAATTTTGTCAAGAGGAAGGCGAGCCTTTGAACAAACGGAATCTAATTCAATACCAGCAAATAAAAGGGTAGTAGCAGGGCCGCAAGTTTTTTCAGGTGCCATGGGAATTCCTAAGTATTGCTTGTTTCACATGTTACTCTTAAGGCCTGTTCAAACGCACTATACACGCACTATACAACACTCGACTTTGTATGATCGACATTGTATAGCGTTGTTGGGTAAGGTGTTCAAACGTACTATACACGGACTATACAACCACTCTGCAAGTATGACGAAACAGAGAATTGTGGGTTAAGATTACCCATAGTTCCACGCACGTTTCCATAGAAATGACGTAAAATAATGCTCTACAAGTCGAGTGGTGCGTTCAAACGAGCTCGACTTTGTAGAGTATCGCTTCAGTGATCACGAGACAAAGGAAAAGTCGAGTGGTTGTCAAGTAGAAGTTTGACCAGTTTCAAACATCGCTATACACGATTAGACTTGTCGAATCGTGTATAGTGGGCACTATACAAGGTGATCAAATGCACTCGACTTTGTAGAGTATACAAGTCGAATGTTGTATGGTATACAAAGTCGAGTGCGTTTGAACAGGCCTTTAACCTAATTAAGTGGCTACCACAAAGTAGACGTTCTTAAGAGCATCTGATAGAACTGCAACACCCGGGTCTACAGCTACATACTACCTCTACCTGAAACATTTCAGGGTTTGAATTACGCGTTTGATGGCCATACATGTTGCTAGGTGAAATTACACCTGATAGATATAGTTAATATAGAATTTACCATCTGTTGCCCTTGTATGACTGCCATGTTTAACTGAAGCACCACTTTGTGAAATTGAATCTGTGAATTAAACAAAGTCCATTAATCACTGATTGATAGATGACATTGCTACATGCCCAAACTTAAGCAACCATCTATTTTAGACGACATAAACTTACCATGTAATGTAGCTACAAATCTCTCTGCCTGTACAGAAACTGGTGTGGCTTACCTATGTAAATAAGAATAGGAAAAAATTACTAATGGGTGTGACTTTTTGTAAAGATCCACGATCAATATCTTTACTGATCTTGAATCACTGAGTTGGAATTAATTTTGAAAGAAATGTTGTATTCTCTTTTCAAGATTGTCAGTAGTGTCAATATTGTTGATTGTTACCAGCTGACTTGGTTGCCTGAGGTGTAGAAAAAAATAGTGTTTGTTCCATTCATCATCACTGTCAACTGTGGAAATTAAAATAAAATGCATGCCGTATAACTTTTTGCATTATATTTATTGTTAGTAATAATTTATTCAAGAAGTAAAATTTAAAGTTGAAAAGTTACCTTTTGTCCTAAAGTATAATAATAAAAGTAGTAAACAGAAAAAACAACAACTAAGAGGCTAACAATGGCAATGCATGACAATTTTGGGTGTCAACAACAAAGAATGTAGGAACTAGACAGTTAGACTCATGTTGGTCATGTTGATATAACTTGCATAATGACACATCAATAATTAACTGACATGCATGGTCTATATCAGAGAAGACAGTTACTGCTGTCCAATTCTTTAGCTGTGACTTGCATTGTTTTTAATAACATTCATAGAAGTACTATCAGTAATTATTACTTAAACCACTTTGTCCAGGTGCCTGATGTTGCACAACTTCTTCATCAACATCTTGTTCATAATTGTCATCATCATCTATTGTGATTTGACCTATTCATTTTTTTAAGGTAAAACAATTTAAAAATACAACAGAATTAGACTTGCACATAAAGCCTTCATATTGGTTGAAGAAAGTTATGTCAGCTCTAAGTAAGACTCTAGGACACGGAACTACATGTACAGTATTGTGCAAAAGTAGTGCAAACAAAATTCGTCGAAAGTCGTCCTTTGTTCTTGCGAATTTTCCATGAAAAGTTGTTGAGTTTTCGAAAGATTTTTCGTAGGGTTCAAAATTCAAGATAGGGAAATTTGAAGTTGCGAATTTTCGAGGTAACCAAATGAAAATTCGAGATAGCGAAATTCAAAGCAGCAAATTTTCGTGACATGGACGACTGAACAAGTGTACATGTATGTAAATAAACTAAACCCATATTGAAAATAGATTCAATGATCCGACAGTTTTATCGGCTATTTCCAATGAAAAAAAGTGAGTGCCTTGCACAACAAGAATAAGTGACTGCCTTACAAGTAATTTCTTGAAACAAGTGTGTTGACATGTCTATATTTACAGAAGCGCACTTTCCCAAAACAAACAACATAGAAATGAGATAGAACTTTTGTAGACAAAATATTACTTATGAAACATTACATTAAAGCTGTCGAATATCTTTTGCGTGTTTTTAGCCCAAGCATTGCATGTCCTGATTGGCTCCAGAGAATCATACAAAACTGGCTTTAGATGTCTCACCTTGTAAACTGAATCCTTGCCACTTTTAAAAGCAATAAGTTTATTTCAAGCATTTTCTGCTTACATATCGAGCGTAAACTTCAACCTCACGTTTAAGCCCAGCCATGTGTTTCATGTAAACATGTTGCCGAATGTTGACAACGTTGGAAAACTTACGAGCCCACAGTTGTTTGCCCTGCAGTATAGATGTTGCATTAGTAGCTATTTCATTTAAAGGGAAAGTGAGGGGTTCGCAAGAAGAGAATACTTAAGCCGGCCCGGGTGTGCGTTGTTTGTTTTGTTCCCTGCCTGGGTAAATGTAGGCTTGGCGCAATAGGCAACCTTGTGCGTTTGTTGCAGAAAAGCTAAGCAAGCGAAGGAGCTGCAATGTTTTAGGCCAGGTAGTGCCTGTGTGAGGTTCGCTAAGCGGCCGAGTGAGACAATTGTCCTGTGTCTGGGGGGTTTATAATGAATAAACAAGATGAAGGACTTTTCCTAGAGTCTAGGTAAAAGGCTGAGAAAAATCTAGGAAGACAGAGACCCACAAGTTTGGGAGAATGGGGGTTATGCTTTTTCCTACAACCAATCTAAGGCATAATCTTTGTAACTACTCAGTTCATTTAGTTCTTACTATTCTGAGTATTTTGTGCTCATTTAAGTTTAACATTGTTTTGCTGTGTTATTTTATGTACTAAGCAAAATTTATGGTTGTTTGTTGTAGGGTTTTCTCGATTAAAACAATAGTAAATAAAGCAGTTTTCAATTGCGTGTCGGAAATTAAGTAATCAGGCAAATACTTTGGTTTTATGGTTTTGGTATTTCTTTGATTTGAGATTTGTTGAGTAGTCTAATTGGTAAGTAATTCATTTGGGTTTGGGTGACTGGCCGTAGACGTCACTGCAAAACAGCTGTGCGGAGGAATGGAGATTCCTTGTAGGTTGGTGTTTAGTAAAAATAATAATAATAATCTTTATTTCCTAAAATAAAATTACATATCTTAAGTTACAATATAAACTCAAAAAACTATTAACGTATCATATCTAAAAATTATTCTATTACTAAAAACGTTCTTAAACCTGTCAGTGTAGATTCTAGGGACAGAGACTGACATCTCTCTAAGATTGTACCTCGTGTTCTTTTCCTTAGGTAAACACTGGAAGAACGGACATTCGGGGTCATTCGATCTTTTTTTGTAGAGTGTCTTATCCGCCTTCTCTAGCAAGTCCCTGATATTTACATTCTTGGACATGAACTTTCTTTTCATACACTGGTCTAAAACTTTTTGTATTACAGAAAGGTCGGAATCTGAGGCACCATAAACCAGCAACATGTAACAAAAAATTGGTAAAACTATTGCGTTAAAAAGGTGATCTACTTCCTCCTGGGACATTCCTTCCTTACGTAAAGATCCTAATATGAATAATGGCTTGTTCGCCTTAGTTACCTTCACGCGCACATGACTACTGTATTTACAATTTTGTTGGAAAGTAAAACCTAATATGGATAACTCTGTGCACTGTGGTATATTACTAACTGGCGCGATGTCCTGACTGAAACCTTTCTTATGGAAAATAATTTCCTTGCCTTTTGTTGGATTGCATGTCATGCAATTTTGGCTGGACCAGTTAGGAAACTGATCCACCAAGTCAATACGATACTCACCGTTTCCCTAAAAAGGGACGATAATTGTAGAATCATCAGCATATTTAAACAAGGCGGGGTGACCTTCTAGATTGATTTCCAAGTCATTAGTAAACACGTTATAGAGATATGGCCCACTGACACTAACTTGTGTTGTACCCCTATTTACCTCACGCCACTGTCCCTCAAAACCATTATAAACTACTCGCTGCTGGCGTTTCTCGAGAAAGCTTAAATACCAGTTCACAATAAGGGGATTCAATGGAAACTGCCTAAGCTTAGATGACAGGAGTTTATGATTGAAACAGTCAAATGCTTTACTAAAATCCATTGCAAATACTCAGATGGCTTTGCAGTCTTGCTCGTCTAAATAGCTGTAGATGGTGTGCTGCATGCTCAAGAGCGCATCAGTGCAACTCCCCCCTGTCGTACCGTATAAGCAAACTGTGTTGAACTCCGATGCTCTTCGACAAAATCTCGTGCATGGGTGTTATACACAGATTTCTCAAACGCACGTGCAATTATAGGTGTGATCTTAATTCCTCTAAAGTCCTGCTTGCCCTTAGGGATGTCGATCTTAGGGAGGGGTGTCACATGAGCTCTTTTCCACGAGGAGGAAAGTTGTTCGAGTAAAGTGAAAATTAATCACTTGAAAGAACTCTTGCTGAGCATGATTCACTGACACAAACGGCTACTTTAGGAGCCACAACTCATGAAAAAGTCAATGAACAACAGCAACACGCTCTCAGTTTCTTTTACGTTCATTTCTTGACATCTTAAAAAGTTTAATGAATATTAATTAGGTTTTTGGGAACTCCAAACGCAGATGTCTCCATGGATCCATGGATAAGCCGCACCCTTGTTTTTGACTTCAACTTTGTGGAAAAAAAGGGCGGCTTATACATGGACGTTAACGGTACATATGAGCAATGACATTTACGACCAGTGAGAACTGAACACAACTAGTCGCCAAATAGATTGTGGGTGAATGGTATGATTAACCACCACTATGTGGATCCTGCTTTGAATGAGCCTACACCCTCTGACCTGGAATGTTATGGCAAGGGGGAGCGGCTTCATTGGAGGAAAAAAAATGACATTGTAAGCCCCCTTGATGAAGAAAAGTTTGCCGAAATTGCTCAGTTTGTTAATCCACAAACCAAATCAGAAAGCTTTGGCATTGACATATTTATCAGGGCCCTTGAAGTTATAAGAGCAATTCAACAAAGAAATATCTGAACTTACAGACTTATGTTTCCTTTTCTAAGAAAATTAAAAGTTACACACATAGTGAATAGGAAATTTGTGAGAATTTGACACGAATTTGTTCTATGAGCAACAACTGACACATTAATGATCTTCCATAACTTAGATGGAATTAAGAGATTTCCAATGAAATGAGTCATTAATAACAGCTTTCAGGGTTGTTTGGAACTCTTGAGTATGAATCAGCTCTTCCAGGTAGTTCAAGCTGATGAAAACAAGCTCATGAAAAAACTATTCCATCCATGTTGAATGAAACTGTGATTTTTCCTCCCTCTATTCCTGCTGCAGGAATGGACTCGCAGCCAGTAAGAAATCCCATGAAGGACTTCAGATCTGCAATGGAAATTGAACTTGTTTTCCTCCATTTTAACAAACAGTAGCAATCTTAAGTCTTCAAAATGAAATGAACAGCACTTTGGTCAGCAGGTTTTATTTGTTAAAACAGGGAGATATAGTTTAACACTAGGTAACTATATATCAGAACTATACTAGATAAGACAAGATGAGATAAGATAAGAACTTTTATGCTTCAATCTCCCCAAGCAGAAATGCAAGAATAAATTAGTCAAAATGAAATATGTGCTGAGCTCTGTTCATAAAGGCAATACAATTTGAACAGCATGGAGTAAAATGGCTATGTGAAAATTATTACACATAGCCGGTTTATTAAACTCGGAATACAACCAAGTGAAAATATTGATACAAGTTATCATTAAATAAGTATTGCCTGTGAAGGTGAGGGCCATGAAACCGCCAAAGCCCATGCAAAAGCAGGGGCACGCCCCACCCCAGCACAGATTGCATTTTGACAAATAAATGTAATGAAAATAAATAAATGGGAGGAAGAAAAATTAAGCAGCATAGCAAGATACAAGTTTTGAAAAAACGTTGTGCTGCCCCTGCAAGCAACAAAAGGGAAAAACCACAAGTAAAAGATTCAGCAAATAGAGTTTAGAGAAGATATCCTGATATATTTTTTGAATGCATCAGATTTCCGTCTACCCATATGCCTAATTTGGGTGTCGGAATGCCCTTGTTCTGCTGCATAGGTAGCGGCACCAATCCGAAAGCTGTGTCCTTTATACCTGGAGGGATCCAAGCCACATACTCGAATAACAGAGCAAAGGACTTTCCCGAAGTCGCTTCTCAAAACAGGAGACCCATCTGTATTAATAAAAAGGTGGCCATTTTCCAAACCCCGTACAGTGATGTAATCCAGGAATGATTGAACAGGACACGCATTAAGCTGTCTATGCAGAATGAGAGAAAAGGCATTTCGATTGGTATTATGTTTATAGTTTGTGAATGTAACTACCAAGGAAACCACTTATGTATTATATATTTTTTGAATGCATCAGATTTCCGTCTACCCATATGCCTAATTTGGGTGTCAGAATGCCCTTGTTCTGCTGCATAGGTAGCGGCACCAATCCGAAAGCTGTGTCCTTTATACCTGGAGGGATCCAAGCCACATACTCGATTAACAGAGCAAAGGACTTTCCCGAAGTCGCTTCTCAAAACAGGAGACCCATCTGTATTAATAAAAAGGTGGCCATTTTCCAAACCCCGTACAGTGATGTAATCCAGGAATGATTGAACAGGACACGCATTAAGCTGTCTATGCAGAATGAGAGAAAAGGCATTTCGAATGGTATTATGTTTATAGTTTGTGAATGTAACTACCAAAAAAACCACTTTACCCTTGCTACAAAACTGTCTAGTAACATGTGCAAGATATAACAGGTTACTATGGATACTTTGGGGCTTCGTGGCAGTAATTTCACCAATACGAAGAAAGCGAAAAAAATGCCATGGAACACATTGCTTTAAACATGCAGGATTGATACTGAGAAGCACAAACACTAGCTGAAACTTGCATAATATAATGCTGACTAAAATTGGGAGAGTAATTGGAAGTCTTGAGTCCAATGTGTGATTAATCCTTCTGTACCCTTTAAGCATTTCAATGATCCTGGAGACCCGCTAAGCGATGATAGTACCCAAGGGCAGAAACATAAGTATTTATGGTGGAGATGGCATAATGATTAGCGAATAAATAGGCAACAAACAATGCCAAAGTTGCTGGTGCAATTGGCAAGGAAGCAATTTGAGAATGGAATACTCCCAATTGAAATTCTTTAAAACGTTTCCACGTGCGACGGTATGTTGGTGCAGAAGACAACTTTAAACTGGCGGATAAGAGCTCATGCACTATAGATGCCAATTGCGTAGAAGTTGAATGGGATGGAACTTTTGTTGCCATCAGATCCATGAATGCCGGTGCTAGTGTCTTGAAACGTTGAATCTGAAAAAGAGACATCTGCCAGAGTATTCCTAAAACCTGCGATGTGTTCTGCCTTAAATATGTTACGTTTAAGCAAACTAGCACAAGCTGGCAAACAAAAGTCATCAAATATTTATCCTTACATATGGTTTTATTGATCACGTGAACGAGAGCCTCATTATCAGTGAAAAATGTAACACGCTTGTCCCTGATATGGTCACCTCACAAAAACAAACTAAAAACAATGGGATGAAATTCAAGCACAGCAATGTTACGGCAAAGCCACTCCTTGGGCCAGGCACCATAGCACCAATGTGTTCCAAATACTGCTCCAAACCCCTGGGCCCCTGCGGCATTAGTGAACAACCGCAGGCTAATACTGTTTTCCCATTTTTCATTAAGAAAAAACGATTTACCATTGAAATCCTTAAAAAAAATGTTGCCAAATAAGCAAATCAGCTTTAACTTCCCTATAGACATGAACAAAATGATGTGGGCTCCGGAGCCCAATAGTCAAATCAATTAGACGTCTTAAAAATGAACACCCAGTCACAACTACTGAACAGGCAAAATTTAGAACTCCAATGAGAGATTGCAACTCCTTCAAAGTTGCCTTCTTCCTTTTCAAAAATGCAGCAATTAAGTGTTCACACTTTAACAACTTATCTTCTGGCAAGCGAGATTCAGACTGGACAGTGTCTAGCTTAATTCCAGCAAAGGTCAAAATGGTAGAACGACCACATGTTTTTTTCCAGGGCCATGGGAATGCCAAAATAATCACATAGGTCTAAAACTGGCTGCAGGCTTTTTGAACATTGATCCTCTGGGGGGATGAATGAAATAAAAATCATCCAGTAATTGTAGAAGATTGGCTAAACTAAGTTTTTCCTGCGCGAGCCACTCAACAGCCGTGCTAAAGGCCTCAAATGTTTTGCAAGAGCTGGAACATCCCATAGGCATGCATTTATCATAATAATATGGGTGCTTCCATTTTAAATCTAAGAGATAATAATCCTGCGAATTAACCAGCAAAATCTGGAATGCACTTTTTACATCAGTCTTGGCCAGAAAAGAACCAACACCTGATTGTTTAATTCTCCTAATAGCTTTGTCAATATCAGCGTAATGGACACTGGAATGCTCCCAAGAAATACCATCATTGACTGATTTACCTTTTGGATAAGAAAGGTGATAAATCATACGAAAATCCCCTGGAGTTTTCTTTAGAACAATCTCTAAGGGGGATACTCTGAAAAAGGGGAAAGGTGGTGTCTCAAAAGGACCTGCAAGTCTTTGGGCATCCAGCTCTTTAGCTATTTTTTGATCCACTACCTGAGGCTTTGCTCTACCTGATAACAAATTAGGGGATTCGTAATGTATACTTTGACCAGCAGAAAAAAGAGGGAAACCCTTTTTAAAACCCTCAACTAAAAATCTCTTCTTCTCAAAGTCATAGCCTTTGAGCAAAAATTCAAGCCTGTTTACCCTTACTGGTGTTGGTAACTAGGATTGGCAGAAAATGATTTTCCCTTTGAGGGACGAAAATTGCTGCATTTCACCATTTGGTGATTCAGTGCACATAGTGGACATGAATGTTTAAAAGAACACCCGATACATTTCAGGCCTTTATGGTATTTCCAATAATAACTTTTTGGCACCAGTATTCCTGATTTTGGTTCTCCCTCAAATTTCTTGGTCTCAGCAGTATTATATTTTGATGGTTGTGATCGAATTCATAGTTCCCAATGCACTGAGCCCCAAGAATAAGCTTGGGGTTCCTTATGCCATAGATAACGGAAGTTTTCATCATAATTACGCCAGTTACAACCTCTTTTTTCCAAATCGCGAATAATATCACAATATTTCATTAGCATAGGAGCCTCGCAAGGATATTTTTGGGTATACACTCCCACAAAAATTTGAAAAGCTGTGATCCACACATCAATAGAATTAATCTGCTTTGACTTTTGATTTGGTTCAAATGTAATCTTCGATCCTGCAGTGGATGAGGCATTGTCATTGGCAACACAAAGGTGAAAACTGGTGTGTTCTTTTTATTGTTCAAAAGCAGGCCGAATTTCACATATACGTGACACCAGATTTTGGTTTTCAGCCTATCAGAAATTCTCATATCAATTGAAAGGTTAGTTGACACAAAAATATCCTTTTGTTTAGTAGCTACGTTGGTAATACTTCTTAAGCCATCTAACACAGCTGCAACAGGCCCCTGTGCTGTTGCTGCTGTTGTTGTTACTTGATCTAAGAAACTAACACATCAGCATCATTACCAGAGCTACCGGTATGGCTAATAACACTGATATCTGCTTCTGCAACAACTGACCCCTGTATGGCTGGTGCTTGAGCAGATAACAACAGGTCTTCATTACTTGTGTCATGATTAAAAACATGCTGTCCCTGCAATTTCATCAAGACAGCGTTTGCGACCTTATCAACCAGATCATCTACATTTCATTAAGGTCCTGGGAGAGAATTCACAGGTGGTTGCTCTACTCTCCTTTGGCGCCTGGCCGGTTGACTGTCAGCGTCTAGCCTGGAAGGTGGTCGCTTTCTCCTGGTCTACACTCTGCGAGACATTCTAAAACAAAAGAAACTTAACAAAAGTATAAAGCTGAAAGAATCGTTGAAAGTTGTGTACTTTCATTTTTTTTTGGTAAATGCGCAAATGTTGCATCCCATTTAAAGCTACACAGGCAAAAACAATATAAGAGTAAGGGAATGCCTCTTGCATGCCCTGGAAAACTATACCAACAACATTCGGTTGGAAAATGAGATTGGTTAAATCAAACCATGCAAACAAATGATACAAACAACTACAAGACATTATGGACGTAACGAAAAAAACATGAACTATGACAGGGATGGCTTGGCAAACTACATGTGTTGCCGATAACAACATAACATGCCTGTCCCTATAATGCCATAAAACAGTTCCAACAACCTCTGGTTGGAAAAAAGCTAATGACCAAATCATTATTATACTGGTCAAAAACTGGTGCATGTGGAAAACTATACCAACAACATTCGGCTGGAAAAAATCAATCAATGCAATCAAATGATACAAACAACTACAAGACATTATGGACGCAATGAAAAAACATTAACTATGGCAGGGATGGCTTGGCAAACTACATATGTTGCCAATAGCAATATCATAACATGCCTGTCCCTATAATGCCATCAAACAATTCCAACAACCTCTGGTTGGAAAAAGGCTAATGACCAAATCATTATTATACTGGTCACAAAACTGGTGCATGTAAAAATTTACCCATCAGGGGGGGAGAAATACAAAGTTAAACATTTGCAACATGAACAATTGGCAGACTACAACATGCAGGCATACAAATCCAACACAGTATAAAATGCCTGTGCCTCTATTGCCATAACCACTCCAACACCTTTCGGTTTGGAGCATTGACAACACAAAGAATACAAAAGTTTAAGGAGGCACAGGTAATGACATTGCAAAATAGGAAAACAACTAGAAGATGATAGAGGAACGGAAAGTGAGACCGAATACGCTGAAATATACAAATAAATATGTCAATCCTACGTTTATTCGATCTCTATCTCTATATCTCTTCGTGCCATAAGGCACATAAGGCTTTCACATCCTCTTTCCATCCAGTTCGGTTTGCTGCTAAAGCTCTGACAGTCATCCATGATTGCCACCCAGCTACTCGTCTCTCGTCTTCAACCATTCTCCTCCATGTTGTTTTTGGTCGACCTGGTCTCCTCCTCCCCTCTGGCCTCCACTCCAATGCTGTAACACAGTGTTCCTCTCTGTTCTTCCTCATTATATGCCCAATCCAATTCCATCTTCGGCATCTGATCTCATCGCTTGTTCTGTTCACTCCTGTAGTCTCCTAGATTTGTGGGTGTGAGATGGTCTGTGGCCATCTTATTCTCAGTATGCATTTCATGCATTTGTATTGGAAAGCGTCCAGCTTCTTTGGTTCTGTTTTCGTGAGTTTCCAAGCTTCGCAACCATACATCAAAACTGCTCTGACAATTGTTTTGAACAATTGAATCTTTGTCTTCCTACTAATTTCGCTACTGCTCCAAATTCTTCGCAACCTGTAGAAAGTTTGTCTGGCTTTACTTAGTCTCTGTATGTCTTTGGTCGCCCCGCCTTCTTTGTCCAACAGTTCACCTAGGTACAAAAACTCTTCAACGTCATCTACCTGCTTGTCATTTACTTTTATTCTTTGGTCGTTTCTGGCATTTATTCGCATAACTTTTGACTTCGAGTCGATCTTAAGTCCTACTCTGGGAGCTTCTTCGATAAGCCTACTGTCAACATTCTATGTCAACATATCTAGATTACAACAAGGCAATGTCGTCTGCGAAGTCAAGATCTTCTAAGACCGAGGTGAGCTTCCATCGTATGCCAGTTCTCCTACCCTCTGTAGTTCTGTTCATGACCCAGTCAATTGATAGTAAGAAAAGAAAACTTGACATGGTGCATCCTTGTTTTACTCCAGACTGGACTTGAAACCATTCTGTTGTTTCACCTTCTTCTACGACTGCGCATTCAAAGTTGTTGTACATTGCTTTTGTCAGACAGATGAGCTCTTCTGAGATTCCATATATTGACATGACGTTCCACAAACTTTCGCGATGTAAAGAATCAAATGCTTTCTCAAAGTCTATGAAATGTGTGTACAGAGTTGCATTCCATTCATTGACTTGCTCCAATATATTCCTGAGAGTAAAAATCTGGTCGATGGTACTTTTGTTCTCTTGAAACCCCACTTGCTCCTTCCTCAAGATGGTGTCAATTCCTTTTTTAATCCTACTTATCAACACTCTGGCAAAGATCTTACTTATGACTGGTAAAAGTGTGATACCTCTCCAGTTTGTACACTCACGTAAGTTACCCTTCTTGGGTAACTTTACTATTAGTCCTTTGTTCCAGCTTGTTGGTGCTACACCCTCTTCCTTTACTTTGTTGAACAACTTTGTCAACTCCTTTGCTCTCTCTTCCAAATCCGTCTTTAGAAGCTCTACAACTACGCTATCATGACCAGCTGCTTTCCCACTTTTCGTTGATCTTATAGCATTTTTCACCTCTGTTTGTTGGAATGCTCTCTGTCATTTTGCCTTGTCTCAATTTCATGTGGCTGTATAGGCCTGACAGGTGGTTCTTTGCTTAGTACTGTGTCAAAGTGTTCTTTCCAGATCTTCAGTCTTTCACTCCGCTCATTTGTTGGTTTTCCATTTTTATCGTTGACTACTGTACTTGTTCTTTTCTTCTCGCCTGTCAGAGTTTTCACTATTCGATGTAGTTCCCCTGTTCTCCCATTTTCTGCTGCTTTTTCCGTAATATCTACCCTCTCATTCATCCAATACCTCTTATCTTCACAAGCACTCCGTTTAACTTCTTGGTCTTTTTCCTTGTACTGTTCTTTTATTCTTTTCTTGACTCTTTCTGAACGTGTACTTTCTATCTTCAGCTTTAGTTGTCTCCTTTCCTCTACTTTCTTCCACGTTCCGTCACGCAACCAAGGTTTGCTGGTTTTCTTAGCTATGCCTAGTACATCTTTAGCTGCACCAACATATATATTCTCCATTCTGTTGTTCATGTAGTCGGCATTTTCTTCCTCCAAATCTGTCAGGGCTTGAAATCTGTCTCTGACCTCAATGTTGTATTTGACAAGCATCTCTTCGTCTGCTAGTTTCTGCGTATCCAACCTTGTTCGACCTTTCATTTCCCTTGGGTTTCTTTTCAACTTCAGCTTGAGCCTAGTCTCCAATAGGTAGTGGTTGCTTCCCACATCTGCACCTCTCCTAACTATAGTGTCCATGACTGACAATCTATATTCCTTTGCAATCATAGTGTGGTCTATCTGATTCTTAACTCTGCCATTTGGTGCTGTCCATGTTGCTTTATGAATTTCTTTATGGGGAAGATTGTTCCTGTGATGACTAAGCTATTCATCTCGCAGAACTCACAGAGCCTTTCCTCATTTTTGTTCCTGTCTCCTGCACCGTGTTGTCCCAGTACCTCTCTTTCTTCTGATGTTCCTTTCCCCACTTTAGCATTTAGGTCTCCAGTAATAAGCAGGATGTCATTTCTGTTGCACTTCTGCACTGTACCCTCTAGTTGTTTGTAAAAACCATCTTTGCTCTCTATACTCGCATCGTTGGTTGGGGAGTATGCATGTATCAACGTCAGTTTCCTATACTTTGAATAAAATCTTGCTCTTATAATTCAACTACTTTTTGGAGTCCACTCCATAAGACATCTGGCTGCTTGTTGTGACATCATAATTGCTACATGTCCTTAGTGTATATTTTCTTCACCACTGTAGATTATTACCTTTCCTGTGTTAAGCTTGGATTTTGCACTTCCTCTCCACCTGCATTCACTAATACCTAAAATATCTAACTTATATCTCTTCATCTCTCTTGCAACTTGGCCAGCCTTCCCAGTCTATTAGTTTTATTCCTCGGATTCACGATCGAAGCTGACGGCTTTTGGTCTTCCTTTCGTCTTTGGCCCAAAAGCGCCATCCTGCTACTAAGAGCTCTTGTCGCGTCACTGATGTTAGTAGAGGTTCGAATATCTTGTGTTTCTGTAATAAGCTGATTTTTGCGGGAGTGGGTTATCAGCCCCCAGCCCAACCCTAAACTTAATTCACAATAACAACTATAAATCAGGCTGATAAACTGATCATGTCAAAATGATTAAACCGATTTTAAAACTTTTAATGCCTTTAGAATGGCTCCTCTGTAACTTCGATAGAGGGCATATTGCCCATAAGGATTCAAGTGTACACCATCTGCTAGCAAGACTGGTTTCGTAGGATTCAATAATTTACAATGTTGCCAATAAAAAAGCCGTGGGCTGTCAATAACGACGCTCAAATAATGGTTTAACAATCTTGCCTTTGCCTGTTCATTACATTGCATGTTGTTTGCACAGGGAATCACTGAACAACAACTGTGCTTACTGAAAATTTGCTGAGCAATCTTCGAGTCAAATCATCTATATCTGAACCAACTATTAATGGAGACTTCACTGTCAAATAGTTTGTGCCTATATCTAGAATGATAATATCAGGGGCGAAGAGGACTACGTTGTTCAAATCATACTGCAATACTTTTGAAACCGTTCTTCCCCCAGTGCCAAATAGCCGAATATAGGCATCGTGCAGGTCAAAATCCCGCTTTGCGCGATCATCGAATATGTCCTAGAGGTCCTTGTGTAGCCTTCAGACAAAAGAATGACCCAGGATCATTACTTTTGGGACACAGGAATCCATTTTTTTTTAACTGAAAGGAAACAAGTTCCCATAAGCAAAAACGTTGGGTAAATAGGCGATTGCTAAGCTGAAAAGTGTCAGTAATGGAAACTTTAAAAGAAGGTTGCTCCAACACAAATAAATCAGATCAATCAAGACGAATATGTTGCATCAAATGAACATCAATGTGAGTAAACGCTTAATAAAAACGAGAAAGATTAAGTAAAAGAAAAAAAGGAGGCACAACTTACCCGACTTCTTGTTGAAATCACAAACACAACATCCATTATACAAAGATTCATGAATACGACATTATTTATGCACATCATTGCAAATTCAAACTTCAAAACATTATCCTCGGTACCAAGCCCCCAACCTCTCCTCGCGCAATGGGTGAGCAAATAGTGGTTTTATTTAGTGTATTTAATTAGCCCAAGTAAACAACCTCAGAATGCTAAATAAGACCAATATTGCATTCATTTCTTTAAAACTGATCTGATGGGAAAATATACCCACGCAGAAAGTGTGGGACGTACAGTGGCCTAATGGTTAGTGCGCTCATCTCCAGATCAAGCGGTCCAGGTTCAAGCTCTTGGAGGAGTAGAAATACTCCTAGCTAGTCGCTTTATGCTACAGAAACCAGGATAAGCTCCAGCCTAATGGACCACTAGGCTCGTATGCAAACTTTACTCTTACCCTTTTTAAATACAAAGTAAAAAAAACAAGAAATCCCAGAAAAAAATCACATCTTTCTTACCTGCCTCATTGCACTCATCTATAAACTGGAAAAGATAACCCCATATTTGGTGATGCTCATCAGAGGAAAGTGGACTCTTTGGCTTGAAGAGATCCTTTATGCAGTCGAACCTCCAGTAACAGACACCTCCCATTAGCGGACACCAAACTGCGGTTCTGGCGATTTCTTCTCTCAAACACTACATTTTTAACCTCCCGTAAGCGAACACGGACACGTATTGGGGGTCTGCAGGGTCTAAAACAACCTCCTGTAAGCGGACAATAAACAATACATGAATAAAATTTCTAACAAAATATGTTTAATGTGTTAATCACACACTCACCTACAATCATGGACAAAAGTCTTGGGACAAATTTGCACTTTTTTTGCTTTTGCGAACATGCCAGACACGAATACAATTTCACCTACCTAACGTCGCCTCCACCCCACATACAATGTTAAAAACTAGTACCTGAAATTTCACCTGATTTTCAACATTGTACTTGGTGGGGAGGGGGGACAGCAACATGTTTTTAAAAGGATAACAGCAGTTTTTTCAAACTTCAGTTGTAAAACACAGATAATTTGTATCATTAAAGAAGTGTCACAAGGACTTTTGTCCATGATTGTCTGATTTTCACGTCTCGTAGGAAAATGCGAAATGATGATATTTTTAGCCCTAAATGCATTTAGAACCCGAGAATGTGAACATCTGAGATTGGAAAGGCACTTCTAAGAGCTTTTACACGGCTTTTTGGTATTTTTCAATGGTTTTGGACCCACTGGGAAAGGTGCTGATCTCAAATAATGTAGAAACTTTTGTATGTGATGGCTGTGATATCAGTGTCGCTTGATTTGGATATGAAAGCAAATTGTTTACATTGTAATGTACAGTTTTGCAGGTACTTCAAGTATTTAAATGACAAATTTTCTATTTAAGTCAATTTTAGTGATCACCTGGACAGTTATTACCACACGTTTAAATATGCTGAGGAGCTATGCTCTTTGGGTAGTGACGTCGGCGTTCAAGAAGAAGACCTGGCAGTCAGGCTATCAGCAAGTGGAAGTGATTGGCCCATGTTTACTGTTTCGGATTCCCGTGGAAAATGTAAACAGTTTATCGTACCAGTAGCAATCGATGGGAAAACTGCAGACATGGAACTTGACACTGGAGCTTCTGTAACTATTATTCCCAAGAGTATTTGGACTGATGTTTTTGCGTCAAAACCTGTGGAGCGCACAGACATGAAGTTACGAAGTTATTCTGGTCATGAAATTCCTGTTATCGTAGAAGCTAAGGTTCAAGTTGCATATCGGGATCAAGAAGCAGTACTACCAGTGTTTATCACAAGAAAGGATGGTCCAGTGTTGATGGGTCATGATTGGCTGTCCGTGTTGAAGTTGGACTGGAGACGGATCAAACGGATTCCTCTAGAACCAGTTAACAAGTTGGACTTACTCCAAATGAAGTATTCATCTTTATTTGATGGTAATCTGGAGACCAATAAAGGAGTTTCTGCACATTTGAAGCTCAAAGAAAACGCAGTGCTGCAATGTTTTAAACCTAGGCCAGTACCATTCGCGTTAAATAAGAAGATTGCTGACAAGCTTTGAAGACTGGAAAAGATCGGTGTGCTAAAAAAAGGGGAGTTTTCCGATTGGGCCTTGTCCATTGTCCCTGTGCTGAAACCTGACGGCAGTGTTCTAATCTGCGGTGGTTACAAGGTAACGATTAACGCTGTTTTGGATGTACCAGAACAGCCAATGCCTACAGCTGATGACCCGTTCACCCAATTAAATTGAGGGGAAACGTTTACTAAGCTGGACTTGTCTTCCGCGTACCAGCAAGTCCTCTTAGATGAGGAATCAAGGAAGTATGCAACAATCAATATGCACCTTGGCCTGCTTTGATACACCCACCTGCCTTTTAGTGTAGTGTCTAGTCATGCAATTTTTCAGAAGATAATGACTTAAGTCATGAATGGCCTTCAGGGTGTTGGTGGTATTCTTGATGATCTCATTATTACTGGTTCAAATGATGAGACATATTTTCGTAACCTGGAAGGCGCTTTGGAGCGAATGAGCTGCACAGTGTATTCACGAAATGTGAGAATTTGAGCCGCAGTATCCAGTTTGCGCGTGATAGTTATTTCTCAGAGTGGAATAAAAAACGAAATTGTGATAACAGCTTTTTTGTGTAGTATTGTGCAACAGTATAATAAAATAACTTGTTTCATATTCAGGCAGAAATTTCCAGTTAAAATATTTGTGACCCTCCACGGGAAAATGTATACTAACGATCTTCCATTAAACGGGCTAAAATGTTAGCTATCCGTTAGTCATCTGTTAGAATCATTTGATAAAAACCATTAGTAGCGTTAGTCAATCCGTTAGCAGGCAACCCTTGCCCGTTAGAGCATTAGTCATATCCGTTAGTAGCGTTTGTCCATCCGTTAGCACCCGATGCTTGCCCGTTAGAGCGTTAGCCATATCCGTTAGTAGCGTTTGTCAATCTGTCAGCACCCGATGCTTGCCCAGCGTTTAATAGCTGTATCCATTCGTTAGTCAATCCGTTCGTTAGTCTGATGATCTTTACTTGTCAGAAAACTGAGCGACAACTCAAGGCAGTTTCTGATAAACGAAACTCGAAAGACTGTCTTAAACGCTGAATTTCGTTACAAAAGTGTTCCTGATGCACCATTTATTGATGGGTAATTCACAAGCATAGTTCATAGAGTAAAGTTTATTCGGAATGTGCCGCCTATCACGAGCATGAATTTGTGTCGTCACTACAGTGGCGTCACGACAAGCAATGTTATGTCTCTTTCAGTTTCTACAAGACGCATGAAACGAATCTTCCGCTACCTCGGCCGGTACGTCGTGGCTCCGATAGGGCAGTGTTACCACATAAACAAACCGTCGATGGACTTAACAAATTTATTTGATTGTAGGTAAAAACAGAAAGAACTGATGGGTCTGCACACGATGAAAACTAATACGAACTGAAGCGAAATTACCACAATGAGGATAATATAGCGTGACTAATCTAATAGCAACTTTCAATGACAAGCTAAGGTGTGGCGATTCCTATCTCAAAAGAAAAATGTGGCCGTCTGCACGCGAACTAAGTAACACAACATTGGAAAGAAATATAATAGCAATAATCACGGAATGTTCGATGTTCTATATTGTAGTGTGACAGCACAACAAAGTCGATTGAAATGGCAAAATACTCGGAGGCCAAATACTCTATCTTAAACGCTGAATTTCGTTACAAGTGTTCATGATACGCCATTTACTGATGAGTAATTCGTGAGCATAGTTCAGAGAGTGATTGTTTTTATTCGGAATGTGCCGCCGAGCGGGAATTTGTGGCATCATGACAAACACAAATGTTATTCATCTGGTTCTACAAGGCGCGCAAAAACGATTGAAAAGGAAAAATACTCTGTTTAAAACACTAGTTGTTTTAAACTCCAAGCGGATCAATTACTTTGATATCACTGTTGGCTTCAGTTCATCACATATACGTTTATTACAAAGAAATTTGCACAAAGCATGTGAAGTTGTGAACATGAAGTGTAATCCAACTCTTGTTTTTTCTCTTCAAAATATTTTTTTTCCAGCACCCCGCGTCAAAAACAAAATTGATCTCTATTTCTTTTCAATTTGTCCCAGGCACTCGGCAGCAATTTTATTTTTCAGAGGAAAAGGTGACCTTTAACCTTGGCTGTCAAATATTTCAGTGCTGTGGCTGCTACTGTCACGGCTCGGTGCCCACGTCACGTTTTTGGCGGCAATTCTCACGACCAAACTGATTTCAGAATCAATTCTTTTATTTTACAGCTATCACAGTTGTATTTTTTGATCGCTGCACATTTACTGACAAGAAAATGAGACATATAGTATTTGTGCTTAATTTTATGACGCTCAGCCTCACATTGTCACAAATAAAAATTATTCATAAGTTATTTACTTTGAGTAGCCGGTGAGCCAAGGAAGACTAGACAGCGACTTCCACCGGTCGCCAGCGATTTTATTTAATACGGAGAATCTGGTTATGATATGTTGCCTACAATGTCCTCAGAATCGATCGCCTACTCGTCTACCTGTTTCACGGAAGTGCAGTGAAGCTCCTGCGATACTTCTTCACTGATGAAGAATTAATCAGCAGCCACACCGACGACACACATGGCAAACTGCCTTTAGATAACAATAAGTTAAATTTTTTGAAAGTACATGTATTAGTGTTTAGCAAGTTCCCGGTAGAATCTTTTGTCGAAAAAGAAAAACTATGAAAATTTATTAAGACAAAAATTAATGATAGATGTCGTGCTCTTAAGTTTGCTAAGGTTTGTCGCTTTTGCCTCGTTTCTGCAGGAACATTGTAATCCTAGGTAGTTTTAAGAAAAAAATAAATGAGACCAATTTTTTGTATATGTGGTATTATTCGACTCTACAAACTGCTTGGGCTGTGAAAGCTTCTTTTGATTAACCGGTAGTTCTAAAAATCAATGAAAGTCGTGGGCAAAGTTTTGGGGTCATCAGACGAGAATTTTATCAACGGAGTTGAAAATGTAAGTTGGGGTCACGCAACGCTTCGAACGTATGCTCCCAGTGGATCAAATTTCAACAAAAATTTGCATAAAGTTGTTCATGAAGAATCTGAAGTTCGAAATGACGATGAGCGAGATACTAATGTCATTTTAATTTTCCACAATTTGAACTCAAAGGTCCACTGGTGTTTTTTTTTTTTAACTTTCAGTATGGGATGGAGAAAACTGCCAACCATTCCCTGTAGTTGTTTAGCGGGATTCTCAACAAAAGAAGCCTTGACTGTCGGCGGCAAAGTGAATTGTTTATCGATGGTGGTGTAGTGTTGCTTTTTCCCTCGTTTACAACTCCGTCTCTCGCTTGTTTCGTTACGGACAAACGCCGCTGTCACGAAAAACATGTAGAGAAATGGAAAGTGAATGGTCTGAATATGTAACTGCTGGAAACTCTCGCTTTTTCTGAGTGTTTCTGCTAGTTGTACGTCAGTGTTTTGGGAGAAGATATATCGCCTGTTTTCGGCCTTGGAAGGCCTAATTGAATGTTATCGACCACTTAACTAAAGACTTGGTTAAACGGCGAGAGATAATATGTGACAGCGAAAAAGTCTAAAAATTAACCGATTCGATTCATTCTGATTCAATTTCTGCAGTTCATAATGTATGATTTCATTCCCATCATTACAACTTACGATCCGTTAGAAGTGGTGATCAATCATTAGAACTTCGGGACAAACCATTAGAATGTTTAATAACGCAAACCGTTGGAGCATTAGAAGAAACCGTCAGAGCGTTTGAACAAACCGTTAGAGCATTACCACAAACCGTTAGAAGGTCAGGGCTGAGCGTTAGAACGTTAGTACAGAGCGTTAGAACGACTTCAAAGCCGTTAGCAATCCCTTAATTATCCGTTAGTTTTCTAACGTTTAATGGATGATCGTTAGTGTACGTTTTCCCATGGCGGGTCACATTTTCATTAAGCAGAAATGCCCTGGTCAGAGTGTTCGGCGAGGCTAACCTTTTACCCTTCAAAACCTCAAATTTACCAGACAGTTGTCAAATGATCGACTGTTATTTGCAGGCTTGCGTCCATTGTCATTTTTTGGCTAAACAAGAAATAACGCTGGTGTCTATTTTGGCTGATTCACCAAAAGAGAAAACAAAAACACACCTGCTACGACGGGAACAAGAACTTTCCATTTCCTCATTGTATCTTTACACATCTGCAGGCCTGCTCCTCTTTCCGGTTTACGCCGCTTGTTGCCATAGCTTTCAGTTGCTGCTCTTAAAAATCGACCAAGTGTTACGCATTTAACTTCCAGGAAAAGAAACCACGTGTTCTCCTTTCTTTTTTTTGCCTCATTATGACGGTGTTCACATTAGGCTGATTGAAGGATCTCTATCTCAAAAAATACCTAACAAAAGAAACCGAAAGAGAACTTAATTCGCTGTAGAAAGTGGATTGTTTGTCAAAGAGAGACTTTATCCAGCTCGAAAAATTATATTTCTGGATTCAAGTAGATGTACGGACGCATGTAACAGAAAGTGTCATGCCACACGCCTAAATTTATGTAAACGCTGCTGTTCCTCCTGTAAGGAAATTACTTTGAGCACATTCCAAGTTAAAAATAAATTTAAGTGTGGAAAGTAACAAAATGTGGCGAAATATACCTCACACACTGTACTTTCAACAGTCTGTTTCCAATATAAAACGTGTCGGTTTTATTAGATTTACTAATGACTGTCAGTGAGTCATGTCAACGACTTAGAATGTATGTCATTAATTTAACTAATAAATAATTAATTAAGCTATGCAGATAAACCTCTGTTAAAGTCTTAGAGCTGAAAAACAAACAAATTGTTGTCACTGATACCATTACACGATTCAAATTGGCTCCTTAAACTTAAGAAAGACTGTGTTTCATCAATGTTTTCAAAGTAAGAACTACGAAAACCGGCGAAAGTACTTTTCAACACGAGATTTGTGGCACTGTTTCGAAGTTATTTCACAAAAACCATGTCACTTGATTCAGAATGGGAGAGTTGACTTTAAAACAATTCTTAACAACAGAAAGTGAGTACCGTGCTTGCAGAGTTGAAAATTAAGTTTTTGCCAGCTACGAAGGTGCAGAAAGATCGATTGCCAAACACATTTCACTTCGGCATGTGTTAAATGTGAGCTTTTGGAAATAAGTAGAGAGATTTTAAGGTTTTAAAGCGAGTACTGTTGCTGAGTACTGTTGAGTTGTGCAAATAAGAAGTGACCAACTCACTGTCCACAGCACTAAAAATCTCACACAGTATTGTTTCACAAACAAATAAAGGGAAACGACTTCAATGGCTGGAAACAACTTTCTAATATTTGGTTTGGTATGCTTTGGACGAAATTATAGTTTAGGATGCTCGCTCACTGCATGTATCACATACTTATGCTACAGATGATTTTAAGATTACATTTCCACACGCTTACTGATTTCGATTACAGTCAAGATTTCAGACTTCGTTGTCACGCTAGCCACTGCAACATTCACTTTCCTTTCCTCGTCAACACTCTGTGGAGTTTCGCTGATCTCTGGGACTGGCCGTTCTTCCTTTCGTACGGACAAACAGGCAGGACCCCGCCACCACAATTTGTTTTCCTTTAGTGTGGAGCCAGTTCACCTCTCGAGCCAATATCCGCTGTTATCCCATTTTGCTGGCAGCTTGGGCGGTCCTGTCATCTTTCATGAGATCATCCACATAAAAAAGCCTTTTCAATGTCGCCAACTAACGCCACGCGCTTCTCTCTAAACTGGATCAAAATGTCATACAACAATGGTGACAAGGCTGGCACCATATTGAAACAGTCATTCAATGACACACCCCTTTTCCTTCCTTTGACAATGCAAATCTTTCGTGGTTTTGGCCTCATTCCGAATTACCGCGTGATGTGGCAGATAGTGCACTTTCAATGATACTGACTCCGCTTGCTCTTTGAAGCTGTTATGGTAATTGCTTGGTAGCTATGAAATGGCATCTTCTAACGCCTTGTGGACCTCGTTTTCTTCCCAGATTCCAAGGGTTTCAAAGTGCCACAACTTCTGTCCTCCAATTCATGCTTATCGATTTGGGACGAAGCGTGGCTGACGAAAGTAATGTTGATTTGCATGTCATCACGAGTTCCCTTCAACAGTCGCGACAACACCCATCCCAAACAAGTTTCCATGGCTACATGTTGGTCAATCTGCCCCCATATGATTCTATCCCTTTCTATCCCGCCCGATCAATAAATCGACCTCAAGAATTTTCTCTCAGCTTACATCTGAACACCAAAGACCTTGCAAACGCGGGTAATCATCTTTCCTTATCTCAATGTGCTCGTTCCTGATTTGTGCAATAGTGGAAACCCCACATGCTTCGATTTTGACTCCATCTCCCCCTTACAAGGGAAACACTTGCAAGTCGTATACTTCCTTTAAGCCGCTCTCCTTCGCTTGCTTTCCAAATGTGCAAACCTCTTTTGACGTTATAAAAGATCAATGGCTGCCAGGATCAAACAACACTCTCACTCTCAAATTCCTGTTGCCACCCTTGACAATCGCTTGCCCAGTTTGTAGGGTGACCCTCCCCTCTTTTCCCACGTGAAAGGTAGGGCTGGTGACTGCTTGCTTAGCTGGTAGTGCATCCTTTCCTCCTGGATTTCCCAGTGTGGCCAGAGCAAGCATTACTGGCACGATCAGAATCCAGCGAGCCATTGCAATCACTGTTGTGGGCGCGACTGAGTTGTCCCCTGTTTGTACTATCACGCTTGTAGCAAATTGAAATGTTTCCCTTTATAAATACCACAAGTAACCTTAGAATCACAGTCCCGTGAAATGTGCCCCTTATATGCACAAATAAAACATCTACCACACTTACTTCTTCTATCAACTTCACAATAGTACAATCATGGTGGGCATGTCCACCTTACAATAAGCACAAAAATCATTCATTTTTGCCAACAAGGCAGTATTCAGTTCGTCCACCCTTTCCCTCTTGCCCTTGTCACTGTGTATGTAATGGCTGCTTTGAGACTTGCTCATCGTACAATGCTCTTCCTCAGTTCAGTTCGCTAAGCAGTTCTTTTAACAAATCCTCCATCTTCTATTCCGTGTAATTCTTTCTTCATGTGATCACAGGCGGCCCAAGCTCTCGTTGTGAGGAGTTATCATTATTTTTTATCTTTATGCGAACGTTCCGTGACATAGTTACTGCCGTCGTCTACTGTTACATAACGACCGAGTTTCATTATGCGAAACGTGACTCTGGCCTTTAGCATTTGAAGGGGTTATGTTACAACGGTTTTAATTTACAAAGGTTTGTATGGGAAAAAACGCTAACATAAATTTTAGCCGAAATTTTGATATTTTTGCAATAAAAATGACATACCTCAATGCCTTGTTGCCCTTTCTATTGTCATCTTGCTTTTTGGCGTGATCCGTAGCCTTTTAAGCGAGTTATCGCTTTTCGTGTACCCTCTCCTAAGAAAGAGTAAAGGCTACACACTCGATTCTAGACTGACTCCGGCTCGAAGCAAAAAAAAATCACTAGAAGAATGCCAGCCGCCCCAATTCCTCCGCAGAATTATAGTACAGGGTTAAGCGCTCCCTTTCAGTTAAATTCCAAGCCAAATTCATCTGTACGGCGCACGCTACAAGCTCTTTATCAAAGAAAGCTAGCCATCAGGACAGAGTAATCATGCTGTCGGCGTGAACCATGGACACAATCAAAGCCCGAGCGGAATGTCGGGCTAACAAATTAACCCTGACCAAGGGATGGGAGCGCACAGTTCAAGACAGCCCATGTACTTTGCTCCATGGTCCCATAGGGAGATTTTTTGTACAGGCCGCCGACGGAGCATTGTTATGACAAGCCAATCAAAGCAACGACTAGACGTGTTTACAAAATTTCAAAAAGGTGAATTCGTTCGCAGTGGAAATCTCGATGTAATCATTGTATTGTCCGTGAGAGTTGAAACTGTAGCTCGCCGTGCCTCGAAGGGTGTCTTCGAATTTTAAATGGAAAAAAAAATTGTGGCATTTTAGCTGATCGGTAAATGCGTTTTGGTTTAATAGGTTGATATCGAACTAGAACACTGTGAGGGTAGCCTTACAGCGGTGAGAGAGATTCTTAGCGATACTCAGAACGAGAAAGAAAACATTTACGGCTCCGTCAATTCCTCTACAATCGGTCATTTGATAACGCAACTATGGGGAGACAAGGTCTGACTGGTGAAAAGAGGCTCAAGCAATCAAAGGCAGAATTTCTACCTAAACCTAAAAAAGAAATCGGTTAATGTTCCTGTTGTGTCAGCGAACTGCACTACTTTGACTTCTCAAAACAAATGTTGGCAGTTGGTAGAAGACCAAGGAACGAAGACTTCATTTATTCATTGGTCGTTCAAAAATCAAAGAGGCAGTATTGAATTAACGATTGCGAAAGTGCACGGGGAGAATTCAAGTCGATACCACATCGCTTCTCGTGGATGTGTTTCTGATATCACAGACATGATCGACGAAGATCTAGAAAAATGCTCCCTTCTGGAAAGACTGGACAAAGGGTGTTCAAGTTAAGGATGGGGAGGTTTTGGATAGTGTAATTCCCCATGAAACTGGACTATATAACGATGGATCCATTGAAGAAAAAATAGTTTTTTCCCAAAAATGCTCCATCCTTTGCAGTACAGGCAAGCAGTGCTGTAACCAGTGCCAAAAAGTGAAATGTAACAGCGAGAAGAGAAACAACAGGAAACTAGAACTGGGAGGAATGGTACACCCCAAAACGAACAAACGCTTTACATGTATGTCCATAGATGATTATGCAAAGCAACTACAACTGGAAAGGCAAGCAAGAACAAATGCTGTGAAATGCGAGAAACATTGGAGGGAAAAGTTCGCTGAAGAATGCTTGGAAATGACGGAGGACAGCAATGCAGACTTGACCGTGATGTTCCAACGTGCCAACAATATCCCAGAGCACATGGCAAGCCTGTGGGAACAGCAAAAAATGCTTCTTTCAAGCAAAAGCAAAAATGGCTATCGCTGGCATCCCAAGTTAGTGTTCTGTTTTGATGCTTTTTCAACTTAATTTTTACAGTGCAGGAATCTCAAAGGGATCATTCATTATGGGACAAAATGGACCACTTGATCATTGCTTTATCAACACTTTTTTCTGTAGTTTTCTTACCTACCCAACAACCATTGTAGCTAAATGATACCAACATAATTAGAACGGTTGTCAAACCATTCTGAAAGTCTCATTACTTATGATGCTAGACTACGAGTAGTCCCTCTTTTGCTTAGTCCGTGCGTGACGCGAAATCTGAAGATTACGTGAAAAAACGGCCGTGTGAGATCCTGGGGGCGAGAAGCATGTGAAAAGAGGGACTACCGCCTAAGCCCAAGAGTTTGAATTATGCGTTGCTCTCACAACGCAAAAATATGATTGGCTAATGCCGGAGCGTTGACAACCAGATGTCAACGTGCGGTCAACACTTGAGATGCTTCAAATAATTTCGATGGGTGACGTTTTGCAAGACTGTTTATCTCAATTTCCTAAAATAGATTCCTTGAAGCCGGAGCAAATCGAAGCTTTGCAATCGCTTCTCGCAGGCGATGATGTCCTCTCGATTCTACCAACAGGCTTCGGAAAGAGCTTTATATATCAAGTGTTTTGTTTGGCAAAGCAATCCTCAAACCCAAATGCGAGCGTTTTAGTGATTTTGCCGCTCAACAGCATAGTCGAGGAACAAGTCGGGGAACTGACCAAGCTTGGCCTTCCTGCCGTTCATTTGAAGGAGAACGATTCACAATGCATGGCAGATATTTCGCAACGAAAGTTCCGTTTCATTTTTTGTTCCGCGGCAATGTCTGTCAAAAGAATTTCAAGATTTGTTGAAATCTACGCACGAAGGACCCGAAATCGAAATGGTAGTTGTCGATGAATCTCACACGGTCGAATCATGGTAAGATTAAGAAACTAGACATACGCTTACATTTATTAAGATAAAGCTTACCGGTGATGTATTGAGAGCGTGTGTCGATCAATGTATTTGTGCCGTTTGTTATAAAGCTCATGTACTCGCTTGTTGTGTAACTTTTTTGACTTTGTTGTTGTCTTTGTATTCTCCTTCGGTGAGTCGCCCCTGCTAATTTTTCCAGATTTTGCTGAATGAGGCGAACCGGACATACGCTTAAAACGTTCTGCCGCAATAGGTGAACAGGTCATGGCAATGGGTTGCTCTTGCGGGGCAAGAAATCCACTCTTCAGATACCTCATAAGTTCTGAAGCGTTCCGAATTTTAGTGGCACATTTGGCACACACTCTGTCTGATTCAGCTAGATTCTTCTCGCAAGAAAAACCAAGTTCAGTGACCAGATCGGCTAGACGACATTTTTCCACTCCCGCTCGTTTGGAAATCTCAAATAAATTCTCCGTCGAAACCCTACGTTTAAAATCGCCGTAAAAACACTTAAAGTTGCATCTACAAACGCGGCAAAAATCGTTGCACGAATTTTCTTTCCTCGGTCTTCCTTTTACAGCCTTTTTAGGGGTTTCGTGATCGCTTCAGGACGACATCCTTCACGGCATGTTTTGGCACCGGAAGGGTATATTTGTGCAATTATTTTACCAGAAATCTCCCGGGGTAGTCGACGACAGGCGACAATGACAGGCTGTCAAGATAAGGAATTCTATTGGACATGGTTAATTAGATTGGAAATTTCACACCGAAAAATCACTTGACCGTGAAAGGGCAAACTCTTGGGCTTAGGCGGTAGTCCCTCGTTTCGCGTGCTTCTCGCCCCCAGGATCTCACACGGCCGTTTTTTCACGCAATCTTCAAATTTTGCGTCACGCACGGACTAAGCAAAAGAGGGACTACTCGTAGTCTATTATGATGCATAAAGTTACATTATTGACAGTTATCTGGTCAAGTGACCTAGACAGGCATTCCAATTACATTGGGTAAGGTTCTTGGGTAGGTAGTAAGACCATGCAATGAAATGAATACTGTTCTTCCCTGTCTGCATAGGCCTTAAAACTTAAACCGGAAGTGGCCTCTTATTTGGTCACGTGATTGGTTGCTATAGCAACAACACTATCAACTGAAATTACTCTAGGCAGTCTTTCTTCATGGCTAGGTTAGAAGTCTTCTGCACGTATGGTTCTCGAGATAGACCACCCCTTGAAGTTTTACACTAAATAACAACTGACTCACACCTTATATTCCTGAGAAAGAATAGACTTAATTTCTTATTATTACAGGGTGATGAGATTGTGTCTTGACCTGTACTGCAAGAATCCTCATGTGCTCGACCCTCTGCGACAGTTTCTAATCCTCCCCAGCAAAAAAACAATTAGGTAGGGACATAAGTACTATTCATCTATTCATTTCTATAGGATAGCTTTAATTTGAAGCTGATGAAATCAATTGTAGCTAATTGACACTGATACTTTTTGTCAGCAGATTATAACAAGTAAATTATAACTAATCAATATCTCTTTGGCAGACTCTACAAGAACAAAGTCAACGAATGCCCTGGGTGGAATGGTGAAGTCCTGCAATGGTGCCTTGACGCAGCTAAAGGAAGTGGGTTGAAACCTGGGGATTATATGGGTGGCTTTGCAATAGATGAGATGAAAATCCAGATGATTTCTCAATTTCAGAAAACTACACATGGATAGTCAAATCATCCCTAATCTTAATGCAATCAATAATATTTTAATAGTAGACTCAAAGCCTTGCGCAGTATTATTTAATGCTACAAACAATAAACTATGGAATGAATTAAAAGAGATGTGTATGCCGAAACATGTTGGACCAATTTTCAATTATGTACAATCAAAATTTGTAATTATTTGTTTTTCTCATTTGTTTTAAATTTAGGAGAACCTTGAAATGACAACAGAAGATGGCAAGCACAAGCTGGTAGGATGTGTCGACCTGGGGAAGAATCATGATCTAAAGAAGGATTTGTCAGGTATAATTCTAAATATCTTGAAACAGTATCGAGGAATAGCATGTGCATGTGAATTGACAAATCTATATTTTAGCCAGGCAGTAAATGTTGACAATCTTGACATGGTGTACCGGTATACAATTCTGACTTGAAAAGTTCTATTTCTACCGGTCAAGACAGTAATCCAGAACTGGCAACTCATGTCTTGCAGTTCATTTTCATCAGCGACAGTGGTTTCAGATTTCCAGTTGCACAGTGGCCATCTGGGAACTGCACCCCAAGTGATTTATATTTTCTGTTTTGGGAAGGAGTCCTGAAAATGTTGGAAATTGGATTTCAGTGAGTAAAGCACAATGTATTTTCTTATATTATAGTGGATAAATCAATAATTAATTATTAAGTACTACTCACCCAAACTGAAACAACTTTGCAATCATTCCGTTGTTGATGCTGGGCCTGAAAACATAGCATAAATCATTAATATCCTTGTAGAAGGAAATATAATTATATGACACCACCTAGACATTATGTATTCTGTATAAGGAAAATTTCAATGAGTTGTTTTCTTGTTAGGATTTACTGGTGTGTGTTAGATGGTGCTGACTGCAACAGGCAGTTTATCAAAATTCATTTCAAGAATAGAGATCCTGTTGGAAGCAAATTTATGGCTACAAATCTATACACTGGTGAACCCATGATCTTCATTATGGACCCTAAGGTGAGCTGAGATAAAATTAATCTCAACCAATTTGATTTGTATTTCCTTTGCTTAAAAATTTTAATGGTGTTTGAAAGTACAGTTCAAATGATGCAAAACTTTGCAAAACAGTAAAGTTTATTTCTTTATTATATTTCTAACTTATCGGTAAATTAGTTCTACCCTACAACCAAAGCATGGATCCATGATTTTTCACCATTTTCAGAAGTCATTGTATATTTTGAGTAATCAATATGAAGTACAATTAATTTATAAGCTGGGGTACTTGTATTTAATTCCATGTGTATTCTGCCTCAATCTATTCTAGGTAGCACCTTCTGATTGTTTTTTGTTTCTCCTTTTGCCTTGCTTGACAGCATAACATAAAGAAAATCCGCAACAATATTCAAAAGAGTAACAGAAGTTGCAAACCGCGATGCCTGACAATTGATGGAAAAACAATCACATGGCAGCAATTCAAAGATGCATATGAGTGGGACCAGCAAAGCTTTTCCCTACCATTGCATGAAAAACTACGCCTCAGCATTTTGACCTCGATTCTGCTTCAGTTATGAGGAACAAACTGGCAGAAGATGTGTTGGATACCAAAATGTTGTTCTTAATGCAGGTGAACAATAAATTACAGGTTTTTTCTCTTTGAAAACAACAACAATAATAACAACAACAAGAACAACAATAATAATAATCATAAGAATAGTAATTATAACAACAATGACATAACAATCTAAAAACAAAAATAATAAGAATTTATTTATTGTTATTTTCATTGTTACTATTATTATTATTATTATTATTATTGTTATCATTATTGTTATATTTAAGTTTCAAAGGTGTTTAGCACTAATATAACTGAGCTAGTCTGTGAAACTGTGAATGAGTAATTAAATATTGCAAGTACAAAATATGAAGAATCCCGACTGTTGAAGGGTTACCAGTTGCCTGGGTAGTTCACGAGGTGGACTAGGGACTTCCTGGAACAAGTCCAGAAGGGTGGATGATTTGAATTAAGGACCTCCAGATTTCAATTCCAGCACCCTAAAGTAAAACCAGTTGACATTCTGATACCTACTGTTTTAATTTCGGATTTCCCGTTGGTAATGAAGAATTGAAATAATTTCAATCCAGTATACCGGTATCTTCTTTGTAATGTTGTATCATAACTCATAATTTTACATGTGTGTACATGCATTTCAATAATTGATCACCCCTGTTCTTATCTTTTGTAAATGTCTCTGCAGAAATACCAAGAGCACACACAAGATACATCAATGGATGCAGCGGTTGATCTACTACAACACACCAGTGAGATGGTTAGCTTATTCAACGACAGGCTCTACATCTGTTCCACTGAGGACAACCGTCTAAACAGGCTTAACGAATTTCACCAATGGATCTCCGAGTGGGCGAAAGCATCAGAAAACAAAAAAAAATCAGTTTCTTTCTTCCAAACTTCATTTTGATTTGGATCCATGTGCCTTGGCTTTCAGTCCATGGTTCACTACAAGTTACTTAAAGTGCAAAATGCAGTAATCAAACCTGCAATAGTGAACCAAGATTGTGTTGAAAATCACTTTTGCCAAGTCCGTTCCTGTAATGGCCAAAATGATAACCCAACATTCCACCAGCAGCAATCAACCCAGAACTCTATTAGACTTGGACAGACCACCATCAGCCATAAAAGCAATGCATCATGTTGTAGTTCTATTGATGACACAAGGCTTTCAATAAAGATCTATCTTCAGTGAGATAGATCTTTGTTTTCAGAGAATAATGTGTCTTTTTTGCTAAACTTTTGAGGGCATTAATTAATATTTTAATATTTTGACTTGATTTTAATACCTCTTTCTGTTAGGGCAAAGAGAATGAGTGTCAAAATTATCTGAAATGGAAAACATATAATAAGAAATAGGTTACCTCGTGAAAGACGCATTCTGATGTGTCCATCGCTTTCAGATCTGTCTATCACCCTGAAGATCCTATTATCTAATGTTGCTGTGAAGGGCACATGTGGATTGTTTGCAATAGCTTCAAAAAGGGCTTGAGCTAAAACTTGCTTTGTTGCTCTAGCAGACATGGGATTTCCATATGCTTCACAGAGTGCAAGCAATTGACTTTTAAGATACACTCGAGCAAGAGATGCATGGTCACTGTGCTGTTGAGTGTAGGCAACCAGCCTCCCATGTGAGACTGCTTTGTGTTGGCTTTGATCTTTGAGAATGTCCTGTAAAGAAATTTTCCTATTTTCAATACGATTGCGAACCTCAAAGCAATGCACAGTTGCATGTCGAATGAAGTCAGGTTTGTGTCGATGGCATTTAAAATTTAAAATTTAAAATTTATTTTTTCAAATACTACGAAATACGAATCGATACCACATGTTTAGCCACAGTGAAATCTGCAGTGGTCTTTTGTGATAGTCTTAGCGAATGACTATAAAAGCTGATTAGAAATCTGGGAAGTCAGACGTTTTGTAATATTATATCCACAGTTATCATTTGCTAAAGGTTTAGCTATTTTTATTATTTGCTGTTTTTATGGAGGCAAACCATTGAAACCAAAAAATGGCTACAAGCTATTTTACTAGTGGCAAGTCTTTGCTGTACGTCTATGAACATACAAGCATAATGTCTGCCTTTTTATCACTAAACCGGTATTAATAATTTTCTTAGGCCCAAATGTTAATTAAAAAATATTGTTTACTACAAGAGAAGGAATAAGCTTAAATTATAACAACATTAAGCTTATTTCATAATGTACATAGCGTAATTTAATTAAAAACTTGTACTGATATTGGGTTTACCATCGTGCTTCGAGAAAAAATGGAATTACTGTTCAGTATCATGTAAGAAAACTTACATCTGGAAGATGAAGGCAATAAATCAGAATAAATACCTGGAATGGCACACTTTCTGTTTTCTCTTTGTTTTTCTCTCTTCTTTGAAGTACCCGTTTCCGTAGTTCGGCACTCTTCTGGATTGAACATTCCCTCCTAAAGTCCCTCAGAAACTGAACTGCACCCATGTTTATGTAATACATCAAAATGTTTTCCAACATTTTTCCAATCAGTTCCTGAAAAGAAATTAGTGAACACGATAATCGAGCCATCGAAAGGCGCCATTTTGTAAAATTGGTCACTCGGTTCCAGTGTTTGTCGTTCAATTTAAACCCAAAAAGGGCGTTTTCATTTCTTATATGGCATTTTTAATTAAGAATTGGTTCATGCTTAGCGTGCGTACATCGGGTTATGGATGCACGTGGGAAGTTTTGAGAGCACGAAAGAAGCGTAAGAGTTGCTCGAGGCGCAGCCCAGAGCAACTCTAGCTCTTGAGTGCTCTCCAAACTTCCCAAGTGCATCCATGACTCGATGTACGCACAGCTAAAAGCATGAACCAATTCTTTTATAACATGGCAACAATAACTTTGTTCGCTAAACTGACATGTTTTATTTCTGATTGACTACAACTAGTTCTCACGATGCACGGTGAAGGAAAACAAAGGTCTTTATTATCCTAACACGCCACAATCAGTTAAGCAACAGTTTAACGAAAACGCTTAACCTGTCCTCTAAAATTGTCAATGAAAATTTTGCGCTTCTTCGAATTAAGATTATCTGAATAAAAACGTAGCCAAACAAAATACAAATACTCAGTGAAAATGTAGACAAGCAAAACCAAAATACTCACCTCGAAGTAAACATCTTTGCCAGGCAAAAGTCAAAGGCTCGAAGTAGGGTTAGGATTGTTCAGAATATGTTCACATTGCCAAAACTTAATTAAGCAAAGGAACTTGCACTAAACGCGACAAAAATTTTGCAGCTGAAATGAATTGCACACGTCATTTTATGGAGCACGGCTGTGTGTTCATAGAGATTGGTTCATGATGATGCAATGGGAATTAGATAGGACTAGCGCGCGCGCTATGTTATAATTTAGTTTCGATGAACCATTACACCGGCAATTTGGACTTTCCGAATCTACACTGTAGATATACAGTGATACATAGCGTATATAGCTGAGCTGATTACCTTGTTTTCCTTGACATCTGAATCATGAAAGCAGGAGAAGCACCTCGTCTTTACCGTTTCATCAGCATTCAGTTCAGCTAACGCAACCTCCACCATTTTATCGCGTTCCTTCTTCAAGAATCTGGCGATTGAGAAGTTTCACCCTTTTTTTCTCAAGCTCCAGAAAGAAGAGATACGCTGGATCTGAAATGTGCAGAAGTCCTCTCTGACGGTATTGCCTTCCTTCTGTTACTTCTAGCGTTTCAGGAAATTTCGATTTTTCTTCAAGCTCAGCAAATGGCTGAATGACATTTTCCTCCAGTAACTCACAAATGAGTTGTTGCTTCCTTACTGAAGCCATGGTCAACTCGGAATGTGTATATACGTTTATTTGAATGTACTTTCGTGCACGATTCAAAACTTTTCTGATTGCCCAACCTCCAACATGATGAATCTTTGATCTCCCCACTCCACTTGTCTGCTTTACGTCGAAGGGGATCACCTCTTCTTGTCTTAGCTCGTTCATGACATAACTCAAGCGTTCCAAAAATTGTGAATATACTGAATTCGAGAGCTCTAGTGCTACAGCTCTTTGAGCGGGGTACACTTTGTAGTGCCGAACAAAGCACAGACATATCCCGAAAAAACTTCACTTGCTAAAAACCCTTATAAACTACTTGTGACATCAGTGAAGCCTTGCCTACTAATTTTGACAACAATTTCATCCTCTGGCCTTTCAACAAAATTTTCCACCATTAGAAAGGCGTGAAACCACACCAGTTTAATGAAAGAGAGTAGCTGGTTGTTTGGTGTTAAGTACTCAATCGCGCGGTTTTTCTGTTCGAAAAATGCATTCGAATGGTTCGATTTTCTTTTTTGCAATAAAAACTCGCGGCATTTTGTCAGAGCCTCTTCTGGTGGAGTTGCTAGGATAGATTCATGCCGCAAAAGACGGTCATACATTTCTGACATTTCCATAGGGACGGGGTCTGCGACGTCAAAAGATGATTGTGATTGTTGGTCAAGCCATTCTTGCGGGAAGAGGAACGCTTCGAAGTCGCCCTCTGTGCTATTAAAACGTTCTTTAACAGATTGAGGTGTTTCGCTTCCGAGACACTTGTGTCGGCAGCAGGTCAAGTCATCAACAGGCTCTGTAAAGTGATGAGAAGAACACATCTCTAAAGCTCTTCTTTGAGGCTTCATCAATTGTGAACAATCGAAATTCGTCAGCTGAATATGTGCGGGAGATGGTAGTCTGAAAACAGCGACGTATATTAAACCAGAAACGTATTTGCGCGAGCAGTGCACAATAGCAGAGGCAAGCGTTAGCCCTTGAGATTTGTGACATGTCACCGCGTACGCCAACACTATGGGGTACTGAGTGACGGACCCTACTTTTTGGCCATTACGATTCCCCTTCACCCACGTCTCCCTTTTGATTTCTACTACTCCAACACCTTCGAAGGTGACAAGAAGAGTATCTCCGCGAGTACCTTTAAAGATACCGGTACTTCCATTCTTCAAGTCATCCGACTTGTTCCACACGAGCATTACTTTGCATCCTGTTTTGAGTTGTAAAATGCGCTCGCCCGGCCAGCTCATGCTACTGGAGTTTTCGTTCTCGTAAGATGCATCAAAAGTTAACATGTTCCCTGGAAGTTTGTCGAGCTCTTCCCTGTTCATTAGCATGACCGGCATCTTGCGGAAGAAAATGTGCGTTGTACATTCCTTTAACCCCCCGGGGACTGGGGGAGGGGTATTTTTCCCGCAATTTTAAACACGACACCAGTTTTTCCACTGTAATTTTTTTAAATATGATTAAACCCCATGAACCCATGCATTTTTAAAAAGAAGAGATCCTGCACTTTCTTCTAGTGCAAAAATGTACTTAATATTTCTTAAAGAAAAAATCTGAAAAATCCAGAAAGGCAAATAAAACAGTTTTTTTTTTAAAACTGGTTGAGTTTTGGACAATAACATTTTTTTTTTTGGAACATGATTTTTTCTTAATATCAACTGCTATATCTGCAAAAGCAGGTCTTAAGCACTGAACAAAAACAAATAATGCAAATCTCTTGAGTAGATGTGGATGGTAAACTTAAATTTCATAAAAAAAAGTTTTAAAGCCAGTTCACAGTTCAGTTCAGTTTACCATTATTCTGACTTTAGAAACATAACTTTGCTGTACTTGCATCAAGGTCTGCAAGGAGCCATAATTTATCTTGACCTCCTCTGTGGAGGTCTGCCTGGTCCAGCCCTTGGTCGACCAGTCACATCTTTGAGCCTTTTAGCAGAATTATTTCTTTCGGGATCGTCAAATAGATATTCTTGCAAAGTGTGGTATTGGTATCTTTCGAAGCAAGGTGCTGGACACATACGCACTTGGCGAACTGCACACTCGTAGACTGTTTCCACCCGTTGTATGTGTACCTTACACTTTTTGTGAGTGTCAGTTTTCACAGGATGGTGGAACTGCACACGGTTGAAGCGGATATCTGGTAGGTGGGCAGCAATCGCTGACAGGTTATTGGCAGTGTCTCTTCGAAAAGAATTTTCTGCAATAAGTTGCTCCACAAGTGTCACGAACGTGAAACAACCCGTCACGAATAGTGTCTTATTTTTAGATCGTTAGAGATAAGTCTTTGCCAGTTTTCGTTAAAGCCACAGTGGCTAGCCCTCTAATTTCCGTAGTTTCCCTTCGATTATGTTATCAGCTAATTCCCTTTCGTTTTGATTATACACCAGTTAGCCATATGTTTCCTGTTTGGCGATATTCCACTATTGAACGCCCCTTTCTCACTATATCATAAGCAATGCTATCTTCCATTTAAGTCACTCGGAGTTACGCTATCACCGGAGAAACAAGTCAATCGGAGTTTACCCACTATCGGGGTGTCATTGGAGTACTGGAGTTACCTTTTTTCTCTTTAGCCCTTTAAGCAGTACCAGACGTAAGTTCTTTTCGTTTGTATTACTTTATCGTTTGTCCTTTTACCACGCCTTTGTAAATCTTGTAAATTCTAGCTCTGTTTTAATTACGCATTGTAATCTACTCTGTAGTTTTCACCGCATGTGTACGATATTTGGGCAAGTTAACCTTAATAAAAGCTGATCAAGTGAAACCTGCCTAATTGTTCTACATCGTGTGGTTGACGCTCGACGATCTCAATGTGCACCACGTGCTGACCACTTGGGTTCGTTACAACAAGTTTCTCTTTGAATGCAGCTAGGGTGACATTTCCATGCCCAGCTCTCTTGTACATAATGTGTGCATTTAGAGCAGATACTTAAAGCATATGAAAGAAAATTTTGTAATACCAAATATTTCCCTTCACAAGCCTGGAGCAGGTTTCTATCCGTTGATCACTCAAATCAACTCCCCCCATATGGGAATTGTAAATTTTGATTACCTTTGGTTGTGCAAAGTTCTGTTTTTGCCACCGACCTTCAGATCTGACTTTCCTTTCCACCTGACCAATTTCTAAACCCTCAGGAATAGTTGACAGCAGGTGGACAAGCTTCTTGTCTTTCCAGGTGACACAAACTAAGTTGTTGTTTTGTCGAAAGAGGGATTCTCCTCTCTTTAGTCTTTTGACCTGTTTTTTTCTCTGGTCAACAATGTCCTTTGGCAGGAATTTCCTGTTCCCCCTCACAGTCCCACAATCTAATATCCCTCTTCTTTCCAACTTCAAAAAGAGCGGTACACTGGTGTACCAGTTGTCAACAAACAACCGGTATCCTTTATCAACGTAAGGCTCCACTAGCTTGAGGACAACACGCATGGCCAAGTCTCAGCTGACTGCAGGACCTTCCTTGCCAGTGTAAATCATAGTGTCAAGGACATAGTCAGTTGCAGAATCTGCTACGACAAAACCTTTTAGCCCAAATCGGCTTCTTTTCAAAGGCAAAAACTGCCTTAATTGTACACGTCCCTTGAACTTGATAAGAGTCTCATCCAAAGACAAATTCTGTGATGGTGAATAAACTGTGGTAAATCTTGGAAGCAAAGCATTCAAAAAATGGCCTGATTTTCCACAGTTTATCCCTATTAGGGTCAGCAGGGTCTGGAGCATTGTTGTTGTCAACAAAGTGCATAAACCGCAGAATATGAAGGTAGCGATCTCTCGACATTGTGTTTGGAAACAATGGAGTCTTGATAACTGATTTATTACACCAGTAAGACTTTAAGTTGGGTTTTTTCACTAAGCCCATTGCTAAGGTGAGACCAAGCCATGCCTTCAGTTCTGGAACAGTCAAATTGTGGAGATGACCTCTTGAATTTGGATCAAGATGACGTTTTTGGCGTTCAAATCTCGTGGTCTCATTCAAAATCAGCTGGTAAACATTATCAGTGAAGAGCAGTTCAAAATAGTTAAGACCACTGCTGTTGTTTTCCATTTCTACTCTCATACCAACCTCTTCATTGAAGTTTCTGTCTTGTGGAGGTCTTATCATGGATGACCACATTAAATTTGAGTAGTCACGCTCCTCAGTATCCTCGCACTCATCACTTCCCCACTTTCATCTGCAGATTCTCCTTCTTCACTGCTATCGACATCAGAGGGCGCTTCGTTGTCAGAATCCACGTGGGCAATACGAAGGAATGCTACAGGAAGATCGTCTTCATCCACAAAAGTCAATCCAGTCGGCTCTGCAGCCGCCATTTCAAATTATTTCGCTAGCAAAGTACAAGCTGAACATATGGCTATGCCATACTTAAAGGGCCGACATGAAATATTCAAGTAACAAAGTGAAATATTCGCTAAAAATCGCCTATT